>OX451736.1:914678930-915278930 GCA_948472305.1 Vicia faba | reverse complement strand
TGTTGGTTTGGTTTGTTTACTGTTAAGAGGTTTGGATGTGATTTTGGGTATGAACTGGTTAGAGCATAACTATGTTCATATTAAATGTTATGACAAGTCTGTGATGTTTTCTACTCCTGAAGAAGAGAAGGATAGTCTGTTGTCTGCTAGACAGTTGAGGAAGTTGATGCAAGAGGAAGCACAAATGTTCTCGTTGATGGCGTCACTATCTGTAGAGACTCAAGCTATAATTGAGGATTTGCAGGTGGAGTATGAATTTCCTAAAGTTTTCCCCGATGAAATTCCTGATGTACCGTCGGAGAGGGAAGTCAAATTTGTAATTGATCTTGTACCTAGTACCAGACCAGTGTCTATGGCACCATACAAGATGTCTGCATCTGAATTGTCAGAGTTGAAGAAGCAATTGGAAGAGTTACTTGAAAAGAAGTTTGTTAGACCAAGTGTATCGCCGTGGGGAGCTCCAGTGTTGTTAGTAAAGAAGAAAGGTGGAAGTATGAGGCTTTGTGTTGATTATAGAGAGTTGAATAAAGTGACAATTAAGAACAAGTATCCGCTTCCAAGAATAGATGACTTGATGGACCAATTGGTGGATTCTCGTGTGTTTAGTAAGATTGATTTGAGGTCGGGTTACCATCAGATTAAGGTGAAGGATGAAGATATCCAGAAGACGGATTTCAGAACGCGTTATGGACATTACGAGTATTCGGTGATGCCTTTCGGTGTTACTAACGCGCTGGGAGTATTCATGGAATACATGAATCTTATATTTCATACTTATTTGGATCATTTTGTAGTGGTGTTCATTGATGATATTTTAATTTACTCTAAGTCAGAAGAAGAGCATGCAGAACACTTAAGAGTAGTATTGCAAGTTTTGAAAGAGAAGAAGTTGTATGCAAAGTTGTCCAAGTGTGAATTCTGGTTAAAGGAGGTTAGTTTTCTTGGTCATGTGATCTCAGGTAGTGGCATTGATGTAGATCCATCAAAGGTTGATGTTGTGTTGCAATGGGAAACACCGAGGTCAACTACTGAGATTAGAAACTTCTTGGGATTAGCTGGTTACTATAGAAGGTTTATCGAAGGTTTTCTAAGTTGGCACTTCCATTGACTAAGTTGACTTGTAAAGGTAGAGCTTTTGTATGGGATGTTCAGTGCAAAGAAAGTTTTATAGAATTGAAGAAGAGGTTGACGTCGGCTCCGATTTTGACGTTGCCTGATCCAGGAGAGCCTTTTGTGGTGTATTGTGATGCTTCTAAGATGGGTTTAGGAGGTGTGCTTATGCAGAATGGTAAGGTAGTTGCTTATGCGTCAAGGCAGGTAAGGACTCATGATAAGAACTATCCTACGCATGATTTAGAGCTTGCTGCAGTTGTTTTTGTATTGAAGATTTGGAGGCATTATCTTTATGATTCTAGATTTGAAGGGTTTAGTGACCATAAGAGTTTGAAGTATCTTTTTGATAAGAAGGATTTGAATATGAGGCAACGAAGATGGATGGAATTGTTAAAGGATTATGATTTCGGTTTGAATTATCATCCAGGAAAAGAGAATGTGGTAGCTGATGCATTGAATCGAAAGACTTTACATATGTTGGCAATGATGGTTAAAGAGTTGGAATTAATTGAGCAGTTCAGAGATATAAGCTTAGTTTGTGAGGTGACTCCACAGAGTGTTATGTTAGGTATGTTGAAGATTAATAATGAATTTCTATACAGTATCAGAGAAGCTCAGAAGTTGGATGTGAAACTGGTAGATTCGATGGTTAGAATCGATCAGTCTGAGAATGGTGATTTTAAGTTAGATGTGCAAGGTGTATTAAGATTTTGTAATCGGATCTGTATTCCTGATGATGTTGAGATGAAGAAAGTGATACTTGAAAAGAGTCATAGAATAAGCTAAGTATTCATCCAAGAGCTATAAAGATATATCGAGATTTGAAAGGTTTGTTTTGGTGGCCTGGGATGAAGAGTGATGTGGCTCGGTTTGTGTATGCATGTTTGACTTGCCAAAAGTTGAAAGTTGAGCATCAGAAGCCACCAGGGTTGATGCAACTGTTAGAAGTTCCAGAATGGAAATGGGATAGAATTTCAATGGAGTTTGTGATAGGGTTACCTAATAATTTAAGAGGGCATGATTCGATTTGGGTGATTGTTGATAGGCTTACGAAGTCGGCTCATTTTATTCCTATTAACATCAGTTTTCCAGTGTCAAAGTTGGCTGAGATTTACACTAGTGTGATTGTGAAGCTGCATGGTGTTCCTTTGTGAATTGTGCCAGATAGAGATCCAATATTTACTTATGACTTTTGGAAGAGTTGGCAAGAAGCATTGAGTTCTAAGTTGAGGTTGAGTTCAGCATATCATCCTCAGACAGATGGTCAGACTGAACGGACTGTTCCATCATTGGAAGACTTGTTGAGGGCATATGTTCTTGAGCAGGGAGGTTCGTGGGATACTTATCTTCCATTGATAGAGTTCCCTTATAATAACAGTTACCATTCTAGTATTGGGATGACACCTTTTGAAGCGTTATATGGTCGAATATGTAGAACTCCTTTATGTTGGCATGAATATGGTGAAAGTGTAGTACTTGGACCTGAACTTGTTCGTGAGACTACTGAGAAGGTGAAGTTGATTCGATAAAAGATGAAAGCTTCCCAAAGTAGACAGAAGAGTTATCATGACAAGCGAATGAAGGATTTAGAATTTCAAGCGGGTGACCATGTGTTTTTGAGAGTTACACATGTGATGGTGTTAGGCGAGCGTTGAAGTCTAAGAAGCTCACTTCTCGTTTTATTGGACCATATCAGATTTCAGAGATATTTGGGAATGTTGCTTATAGAGTGGCTTTACCGCCTAATCTTTCGAATTTACCTGATGTGTTTCATGTGTCGCAACTCCGGAAGTATATTTCAGATCCATCTCATGTGATTCATATGGACGATGTGTAAGTACGAGATAACCTTACTGTGGAGACGGTGCTTGTAAGAATCGTGGCTCATGAAATAAAGACTCTGAGGGGAAAAGAGATTGCTTTGGTAAAAGTGGTTTGGCTAGGAGCTGCCGGTGAATCCATGACTTGGGAGTTGGAGAGCAAGATGTGGGACTCCTACACTGAGTTGTTTGATTAAGGTAAATTTTCGAGGACGAAAATATTCTAAGTGGGGGAGAGTTGTAACGCCCGTAATTTAATTAATTATTTAATTAAATTGTTTTTGGAATATTTGTGAAGTTGTATTGTGATTAGTTGGAATTATTTATTTTATTAAGTGGTGAAATAATATTATGAGAAGGATGATATTATTTTGTTGTGGGCTTGTTTTAAAGGAATAAAAGCAATAAGGGGGAGTATTAGTTTTAAGCCCATTAAGGAATAAAGAGAATAATAGGTTATTTTATTATTGTTAGAAATAACAAGAAAGAAGAAGCAGTAAGAAGAATAAAGGGTTTGAAAGAAAGAACGTGAAGCTGTTGGAATAGAGGAAAAACGGCTGAACGGGAATTCAACCGGAAGTTATAGAGTGACCTTCAATCCAAGGTAATGGTGGGGTTCTGACTCTATAATAGGGTTCATGATAATTGGTATGTGGGGTTCGAGGTGATTGTTGTCTTGTTCATGAATTGAATGTATATGAGGTTGTATGATGAAAAATCGATGGATTTTGGATGAATAATGATGTCCCGATGTTGTTTAATTGATGTAGAATTATAGGATAATTGTAAGTGATGATTATATATGATTAGATTGTGTCTTAGGGCTTAAGGTATGGAACCCGTAGTGAAAAAGCAGATAAAATTGTAGAAAATGCCCTTAGCCGAGGAGTATGTGTCGACCCCAAATGCTATGTGTTGACCCCAAATGCTATGTGTCGATACAAGAATGCCCTTAGACTCAGTATGAGTCGACACGAAGGAGTCATGTGTCGATACATGAGGGCTTTCAGACTCAGGATGAGTCGATAAGTAGGAGCATGTGTCGATACATGCAGAGTTGCAGACTCAGGATGAGTCGATACAAGGGAGGATGCGTTGAATCATGTTTTTAGTTCAGTTCAGTATGCGTCGACCCAAGACGTTATGCGTCGATCCATGTTGTCTGGTTTTTGGCAGAATCAGTTTGAGAATGTTGTGGCTTGAGTTTTCGGACTCCGTTTGAGGTGCCGTTCGAAGCGTTGAATAGCTAAAGCGATGAACGTCATTCTTAAGGATTAAAATGAAGAATAGGAAGGATAATCCTAGTATCCAAGTTAGGAATCAGATTAGTTCCTGTGTTGATCGTTATGTCGGTTTTTGTGAAGAATGATGAGGATGAAACGTTTAGAGATTTCTGTGTAGTTGTAACGGTGGGATTAATGATGATGACAGTGTGGTATTACAGAATAGTAATATGCCAAGGTTTGGTAATCTAGAAGTAAGCCTTAGTCGACTAACTAATTATAGGAAATATCTTGTTATAGGACTATGGCAAACGTTGTGAAATTGATGAGTTACTGTTGTATTACTGTACGGCTAAGTTTTTGATGAGATGATGTTAATGAGAGTTTGGTTTGATGAATTATGATGTATAAATGATGTTTGACGATTTATGATGATAAATAATGTTGATGAATGATGTTGATAAAAAGATGTTGAGATGCTTTTAAGATGTAGGCTTTTGGCCAACGATGATGTTTTATTGAGATGTTTTCAATTATGGTATTGTCATTATATTCATGATTGTGTCGCATATATTTCATTTTGAGATGGAGCTTATGCTCGTTGAGATGGTCTGTATTGTCGAATATTGAGATGAAGGCTTATGCCTTGTTTATGCCTCTAGCAATTTTTGAGATGGGAGTTCTGCTCCAATGGTACCACATGCATTTGCATAGTATTTAGTCGCATTATTTGATTGCATAAAGAGGTTGTGCATTGAAGTGGCATATGTGTATATTGTTGATATTTTGTTACGATGTTTGCTGTTTGTAATATGAGAAGTGGTGATGTTATATGATCTAATTTAATATATTAATTATCATACGCTTTATTATATTGTTAGATATCACATCCCTTCTGTTTGAATGTTTCCTTGATGTTGGTAATGTGCAGGTAATCGAGAGTGAAGGTTGTATACCTTCAATAGTTTGAGTCGGTGTCATTGCTCTGATATGTAACACTCGGGGGGATGAATGCTTGTTGCTTTTGATTGTTTATTATTCATTCGTTGAACTTTAAGTTGATTATTATTAAGTATGTGTTATTTTGAAGTTGTTGTAGCGATGATAAAGATGTTATTAAGAATTCTGCTACGTAGATGTTTAAATTGTTGAATTATTTAATTAAAGTATTATGTTGATGGTTCATCCGAAGTTTTAAATTGTTATATATCCACGATGAATGTAAGGATTTTTTAATGATGAATTTGTGGCATCCTGATTCGTTTGCGTGAATGATTTTATAACTATGATTTATTTATAATTTCCGGGTAGAATTGGGGTGTTACAACAACGGTCGATGATAGAAGTATCCTTTGAGGATCTTGAACACAAATGAATATCATAGTGGGTGAGAGACATCATCCTTTGAGACCATGTCAATCTTTGCTCGTTCTTCAATGTTGATCGAGGTAGGTGTGAAATAAACCACTTGGTGAGTAGGGGAATACAACACAAAAGGGTACCTCTTTTCTTCATGGTGCGGGTATGGATGCAATGTAAGATGTCTCCCAACAAGGTAGGTATAGGATTACGGGAGAGAAAGAATTTGATGGCATTTACATCTATGAATTGGTACGAGTTGGAGAAAATAACCAAACTATAGATGAGAAGAGCCAGGACATTTTCAAAGACTTGAAATTCCATATCTTCCTAGAAAGAACGAGCTTTCTCTAATAGATATTTGGCTAGGAACCCTTTTATTCCACTTCTAGTCTCCCAATTTGCTATGATGTCGGCTCTCTTCAGATGTAGAGCTTCTGCCATGGCCTCAGGTTTCGGGATCCCTTCTAGACTGGTGAACGGTATCTGATCAAGCACGAGCACTCCTAATAGTAGAGAGAACTCTTCTAGTGTAGGTACCAATTGATAGTCAGGAAATGTGAAGCAATGATGTATGGGATCAGACTTAGAAGAGCATGCACATCATTTCTTCTTGGAAGTTTAAAGTAGCCAAACTGAGGAGTCGTCCATATTTCTTGGTAAAAGGAGAATCTCTGGGCACCCTTGATGCTAACTCTTGGAGCTGAGGGTGTGCTTACACGAAGCTAATTCGGATGGTGTTTCTTCGGACGGAGTACATGGCCTGCAAAACAAAAACAAAGATAAATTCCTAAATTATTGAAATGGTTAGTGAGAATGCATATGATGTTATGATGTTCATGATGTTATGTACAAGTAAGTATATTCAAACAAACAAGTCCTTAGGTTTAGGCTTGCATGGAGTCTCATAGGTAAGTACCCTCTTGAATTTTAGTTGGCTCAAACTTGTCCTAGCAATAATAACCGAGTTTTAAGGGATCTCAATATCACTGACCTTTCTTTTAATCATTGTCCCAGCATAATCAATATTTTCTTGCAGCCTGGATATCCCAAAAGTCTAGTCTCAATGAGTGTAGTATCGAGTATTAACAAATTTTCAGCTTTCCATCGAAACCGATTATCTCACTACGTCCTAAATGGCCAACTTTGTTCAATTAAGGTTCTAAAGTCAGTTAGTGCTTCATGACGCCACTCAGCGGTCCCGTATTCTCCTCTATTCAACACAAGGGATACCGGTACCCACAAATACGTCACACTAACGTAGCCATTATTTCAACCATATCGGTCTACGCCGTACAGTTTCCACAATCTATTGCTACTTACCTAACAAGGTGTTCCAAATCCGGGTGGAGGATCAAACCAAGCCCAAACAAGGAACCATAATATAAAGCAAACAAATCAAATAATGAAATCAAGTAAATGTTATCTAGACCTAAGGTAACCCCACTTTTTTCGATAATCCCCAACAGAGTTGGCAGTTCTGTAACACGATGGGAGAACTGACTAGTTTGTTTTGCGTTTGATCACAAATGTTGCGGTTAGCAAGAGTCGCCATCGACTATTCTTTTATCCAAATGGAAAGGCTGAAAAGAACAGGAAAGACCTTTGATATGTTTTCTTGAGTTCAGGGGGTAGATTATGAAAAGGGAAGGTATTAACACCCTTTTCATCCGTAGTTATCTACAGGCTCTTAGTTGCTTGCTAGATCACTTGCTTTTGTTTGAATGTGTGCTTGTGGTGTGGTTTTTGAAAGTATTTTTAAAAGGTGTCATCGTTTAGGCAAACTTTGTAATGATTCTCGTTTGTAAGAATGTATACAAAGTGTTGATCCTTTGAAAATGTTTTCAAGTTTGAAAGTGTTGGTGTTTGTTTTGAAAATAGCAAGGATGTTTTGGTTTGAAAATGAGCAAGCAATTAGGAACATTCTACATACTCAAAAAGTCTTTCATGTTTATTTCCTCTTTCCTTTGACATTGTTATCTAACCATTGATTTGGTAAGTAACCCTATCTTTGGATGTAAAAGGGACGGGTGTGTGTCATCGTATAGCCATGATTAGCAACGTTGTAAGATATCATAGCATTTTCTTTAAGGGACTAAGATCATTTTTGAAAGGGGAACTTTGATAGTGTCATCGAGGGACTGTGATCTTATATTTTTGATTGCTTTTGCTAAGATACCCCACATGCATAATATGGCCATTTTCATAAGGTAACAAAGTGGATTTACCCTAAGGTTGTAAGTGCGCGAGTGTATTGATTTACATGCATTTAGTCTTTGATTTTTGGGTTGTCTATTTGTTGTTTTTATCTTGCCATACACACCTAATTACTAGCAATATATAAAAGCAATAAAAATGCGGAAAAGTAAAGTCCTACACTATTACATCATTAAAGGGATGGGGTGTACAAATTTACAAATGGGGATTGCAAGAAATTAAAGTCCTAATTATCCATTACAACCATATTGAAATAATGTACAAGAATTGAAATGGACTTGTTTTGTTTTTGTTAAGAAAAGAAACAAATTGGCTTAAGAAAATATTTTTGATTTTTTAGTTTAAAAAGAGATAAAATAAAGTATGTAAATAAGAAATATTTTTGGTGTTTTTCGTTATTAAAAGCTAAAGTAAGATAAATAAGAGAGAACAGAGTTAGAATCAGCATGTTGCTGAAAACGAGAAGGAACAGAAGTTCTGACTCTGATACACTGCAAAAGAGAAAATTTTAGTAGGAAAGTAGAGGGTTAGAAGTTCTGGGCCTGGGTACACCAAGTTCTGAGGTTGCTGGGAACAGAGTAAAACCTAAAAGCTCTGATTGTTGAGGGGGTTCAGAAGCTATAGTGTAGTTGGGAACCTAGAAGTTCATATATAGCTGGCAATTCAGAAGTTCTGGCTATTTGAGAGTGAGGTGATAATGTTGTAGGGTAAGGTTATCCAGAAGTACTGATTTAGGAATGTTGTCTGACAGATAAATGGATAAAAATGTCAATAAATAAACCTAAAAAAGATGCTTTTGGGGTTAGAACCCAGGACCCTCAGCACTAATGTCTTATGCGCACACACTGTCTACCACTAGGGTGGTTGTACATTTGGTATCAGAAGCAAAAGCATAAATATGTATCACAAAGTAAACTCTGATGATGAACTTCATTTATTTCCCCATTCTAATCAGAATATCTGCAGCTTAGTCAACTCTCAACAGAATAAAAAACACAAAACATAGAAATTATGGCAGGTTTCCATCATGGTTTCAGAAACATAAAAAATGTCAAGACTGTAAATCAGAAACAAACATGTATCTGTTAAACCTGGTTTCCTTAAGAAGTTATGAACTGATGTTCTCTCTACTTAGGTAGAAAATATATGGAACTTCAGAATATGTACAGCATCAGAATCAGGATGTCTACATTGTATTTTGAACATGCAAATCTAACAATGCCTAAATAATATGATGAGAGTCAGCAGAAGCTTACCTTACAGCTGGAAAAGGTCCTGTGAGCCGGAGCCTGGTTCTGACTGCTTGTAATGTTCTGATCAACTTCCTCACGTGCTCAGCAGATGGAAACAATCTTTAACTTGGGTTATGAATGGTGTATGGATGATTTGGGTAAGAAACACTTGAGGGAAATTGAAGTTTGAATGCAAGAATAAAAAACTAGAAGGTTTCGTATTTGTGTTTGCAGTTCCGGATTTCTGGAATTTTTAGCAAGGTTTCAAAGCTTTTCCTTTCAATTTTTTCTGACCGGCCCTTCACAGTTTCCAATGAAGTTCAATTTATAGGCAATAACTTTATAGCTTGGAGAAGTCAAAAGTACCAACATCATGCTAGCAAGTTGGCTTGTTCTTGAAGAAAGATAAACAAGTATGGTGGTTAGCAGCTTTTAGCCGTGCCTAATCTGGAAAAGTACCCTCAGAGGCAAAAGTAAAACATGGGCCCAGCATAAACTTGTAAAAAAGTTTGCTTTTCAAGGATAGCAATGGTACTTCTATCTCACACGTGGGGAAATCCTTTGGATAAAAACTTAAAAGTGGTTATGAGCATTAAATTATGATGAGATTTATCAAACCAGAAATCATGTGCTATGAGATTGTCCATCATAGCTTAATTTTGGGCCAGAAGTTCAACATCAGCGCAACTTAGAACAAACATCCAACTTCTGATCCTTGACCCTTTGCTCCAGCATGTTCTGAGCGAGTTCCCAGACTTTCCAGAAAGCTTAAGAAATGCTTTGTAAGCCCTTTTTGAATTACTCTTGAAACTTCTGACTGAACCTATGTAAAAACTGGCGCAGAAGTTGTAAACAAATTCTGATTTGAAAATGCTCAGAATTTACTAAGTGTTTAAGTTTCAGGGACGTGACTTTGAAGATGTATAACTTGAAATCCCAACATTTCTAGAATAAGTTTTGTTCTACAATATTTTAGGTCTTATTGAGATCTAAAACTCTTGTGTTAGAAGTTCTTTCAGAATCAACTTGAATCATGGTAAAAATCTGGCCAGAAGTTCTGAGCTTGTCATATTTCTTAAACACTTAGAAAAATTCTAAGTATTTAGAATTTTGACTTTTTTCGCATGAATCTTGACTTATGATTTTCCTGATGAAACAAACTTCATTCCTTGATGAAATATGATTCTTGAAACTTAATTTTGATCTAAAAGTCAAAGTTTGACTTTTCAATGTGCAAATGACCATTTTCCCCTTGTGAATGACTTTCTTGGAAAATTTGTAATTCAAGGCTTGAAATTGAATGGAAGCAAACCTGAGGGTCCAGGATGATCCTTTGAGAAATGAGAGGGAAAATTTTAGGGTACAACACTGAGTAAGTTGGGTAGATTATGGAAAGGGTAGGTGTTAGCACCCTTTCCATCCGTGGTTTTCCATAGGCTCTTAGAGGTTTGCTCATTTTTAAAATGCTTTTGTGCTTTGTGTGTTTGAAAATGTTTTTGAAAACGCCTTAGTGCAGAGATTTGCTTGGTGTTTAATTATTGTATCTTTCCTCAAGAATGTTAACAAAGCAAATGTTTTGAAATTGTTTTTGAAAAGTAGTTTTCTGTGTAAGTGCAAAAAAATAGTTTGAGAAAACTTCTAACAGCTATCTACTTTATTACTCGAAAAGGATCGTTCTTTTCCTCCTATCCTTTAGACAGCTCTATCCTACTATTAATGAGTAGGTATGCCTATAGTTGGATGTTGAGGGACATTCGAAGGGACGTTACATTCATAAAGGCAACATACGGAGACACTTTAGCAATTTCATTTAAGGGACGAGATCATTTACCGAAAGTCAACATCGTAGGGTCATCGAGGGACTATGACCTTTTTGCTTTTTGCGGGTCTTTGCTAAAGCGCCTCCATTCTCGAGGGACGTGACTGTTTTTTCCGAAAGGAAACCGAAGCGGGGATACCCTAGAGGTGCGTATGTGCATATGTGTTGAGATTCAGTTATTTTTGTCTTTTTAATGTTTTAATTTACAGTCTTTCCATGCAATCCTAATTACTAACAGTGATGTTGTACTGGAAATGTAAAGTACAGAAAATAAAAAAGCAAAAGCATAAACCCTAAGCTATTACAGCGCTTTGGGACACTTACATAAAGAAAATAGAAGAGACTAAGAGTGTGGAATCTTAAATCTAAAGCTATTACAATTGTGAGCAGTTACAATAAAATAAACGCGCGCTAATTTGAAAATAACGTCTAATAATCCTAAGAATAAAATCTTTTTATGTTTGTTTTTATTCATTTATTTTATGAAAATAAAGTCTAAGTCTATTTAGTTTTAATTTTTGAAATATGTTAAAATAATTAAATTAATTAGATTAACAAAAATAATTTTAAATTAAAAAAAAACTAGACCTAAGTTTTTTGTGATTTTTGTTTCAATGTTAATGAGAAGGCCAGAAATTAAAAGGAACAAGCAAAAACCAAAAATAAGGAAATGAATTGAAGCTTTTTCCATCCAAGGAATGAGCGGTTTTTCAATCCTGGGCCAGACATGGCTCTTTCGATCCTGGGCAAGACATGGCAATTTCGATCTTGGGCCAGACATGGCTCTTTCGATCCTGGGCAAGATGTGGCACTTTCGATCTTGGGCCAGACATGGCTCTTTCGACCCTGGGGAAGAGAAAGTCCTTTTCGATCCAGGGAAGGGAGTTATTCCTTTCGATCTGGGGGAGGAATAGTTTTTCGATCTAAACCTGCAAGACAAACATTAGCAACAAACATGACCTGGGTGTCTAACCCAAGACCTTCGATCCTGCATACATTGGTTTATTTGGGCCAGATCTGCAGTGTTAGAGACAAAAGAAAACCAAATTGGACCTGGTGTCGAAACCAGGCCCTCAGTTTTGAAACCAAATCGAGCAAAGTCACATGATATACTAGGCGTGAATCAAGCACTGAGCAAACACTAAGACATTATGAAATTATAAATGTGTTTGAAAGTTTACCAACAAAGGGGATGCTTCGATCTGGCACTCTGGGGCGTGAATTGGAGCGTTGCTGATGATTCCTTCGATTGGGACCACCTATGAGGATTTTGATAATCTTTGGGGTGGTTTAGGGGGAGGCAGCGTGTGCGTAGTCTCTTCGTGTGCAGTATCTATGTCTCTTCTTCTTGCAGATATACTGGATATTTATAGGAGATAAGGAGGGATCCTTAGCATGGAAAGAAACAAATTTAATCATATCCTTAAAGACTAGCCATAATCTTCAAGACAAAAATCAGACCAATTTAAAGATTTCCTTTTTTAAAATATCCATGCCTCTTTTGAAATTCTGGATGAACCTAGACACTTGACCCTTTCGAATACCCTCTAGCCCTTTTCTTCGATTGGCTTTCTGAATGCATCTTCGAATGGACTCTTTATGCATGCTTCGAATGGGCCTTGTTACTTCCTTCGAGCGGATTTCTGAATGCATTTTCGAATGGACTTATTATGCATGCTTCGAATGGACTTCTTACGCATGCTTTGAATGGGCCTCTTTTCCAGCTTTAAAGCATGTTCTCTTTAGTGACTCTGAGTCCTGATTTGAAATGATAAGAACTTCCCTATCAGAACTTCTTAGATTAAGTCAAACTCTGTGTTGATTGCTTGATCTGGGAAATTCTCATATCCAATTAAACCTAATCGAACTCAGTTTTTGTACTCTTCGATTTCCTTCAATTTGGAACAATCGAAATGTCACCTTGTTGATATACCCATCCAAGGACACTTTGTTGTCATGCCATCGGAGTATGTTCTGATGTTCCAATTGAAGGATCTTGGTTAACATGCCTGTCGAAGCTGTCTTGTTTGAGATGGTAAATTGAAGGATTCTTTGCCATGCCAAACGAAAGGCTTGTCAAGAGTTCAATCGAAAGGCTTGTCATGAGGCCAATCGAAAGGCTTGTCATAAGGCCAATCGAAAGGCTTGTCATGATGCCAATCAAAAGGCCTGGTTGAAATTCCAATTGAATGATACTTTGTTATGATGCCAATCGAAAGACTTTGCTAAAATGCCAATCGAAATTCCTTGCTAACAGGCCAATCGAAGGACCTATGTCCATGCCAATTGATAGGCGCTATGCAGATGCCAATCAAAAGGCATTTTAGATATGCCAATTGAAAGGCATTTTGTAGATGCCAATTGAAAGGCATTTTGGAGATTCCAATCGAATGGCACTTTGGAGATGCCAATCGAAAGGCACTTTGACCAACTTCAAAATTTATTATTTTTCTTCAGGCAAGTGTTTGTAACCACCCATGTAAGAGAAGATCTTGTAAAAAATGAGAGGGAAAATTTTGGGGTACAATAAAGAGGATTATTTGGATGAACAATATCCCCCTAGTGGAGAGAAGTATAAGTTGTTAGATGAGTGTCTGAAAGCTATGGAGATCCAGAAGGTGCATGGCTTGAACTTTGAAGAATTGGGTTTAGTCTCAGGAGTCATCATTCCTCCTAAGTTCAAAAATCCTACCTTTGCTAAGTATGATGGTGTTTCTTGCCCGAAGCTGCATTTGAGATCATATGTTTGGAAAATTCAACCACACACTACTGACAAGAAATTATGGTTGCATTTCTTTCAAGAGAGTCTGTATGGAACACAATTGGAATGGTATTATCAACTCGACAATACTAATATCCATACCTGGGAAGATTTGGCTGCTGCTTTCTATAGATAATATCAGTATAATTATGATTTGGCACCAACATGCATGCAACTATAGAGTATGTCCATGGGTTCTGAGGAATGCTTTAAACAGTACGCACTGAAATGGAGAGATCTTATAGGCAGAGTTCAACCTCCTTTGGCTGATAGGGAATTAGTTGACATGTTGATGAATACGCTAACAGGTGCTTTATATAATCACCTACTTAGAAGTTCTTCAGTCGGTTTTGCTGAACTCATATTGACAGGGAAATATGTTGAGAATGGAATCAGAAGTATTAAAATTCAGGTGGCTACATCTTGAAATACTACGAAGAAGTCATACAATGGTAAGAAAGAATCCAATGATGTGTACAGTTGTAAGTGTCGTAATAAGAGTGACTGCAACCAATCTGTGGGGGAAGTTCTGATCTCTAATCCTACACCAGAGCAACAACAACAACAACAAGGCAATCAGGGTAGGCAGTATGCACCCAGGAGACAGTTCATACAAATCAACATGTCGTTGTCTCAAGCATTGGAACATATGTTGAAGGCTGAGCTGATTACATTGAAGGATCCTTCTCAGAATCCCAATACTTCTTCTCCCAGTTACAATCCCAATGTAAGGTGTGCATATCACTCCAACAGTCCTGGACATGACACTAATGGTTATTGGGCTCTGGAAAATAAGATTCAAGATATGATTGACTCTAAGGAGGTTGAATTTGATCCTCCTGAGACTTCTAATGTGATCACTTCACCTATGCCTAATCATGACAAAGGCGTTAATGCTATTAATAATGTTTCTTATGTTTTTGTTGTGAGTGGATTTACTACTCCTCTGATGATTGTTAAGAAGAAATTGTTGCAAGCTGGTTTATTTCCGGGTTGCATTGAAAACTGCTACTACTTTGCTTCCCAATCCAATGGTTGTGTACTGCTGAAAGAAGGTATTCAGTGTTTGATGTATGACTGTGTAATTCTATTTGAGAAGATTCCTTTTGTGGAGAACTTATGTAAAAGTATGTCTCAAGGCCTGAAGCTTGAAGACGTGTCCGTGATTACAATTCCTAGTACTCCTGTAAGGATAACTTCTAAGGGTTGTGTGAAGGTTGCTGCCAAGCCTAGGGTTG
Source organism: Vicia faba (assembly GCA_948472305.1). Taxonomy (NCBI): domain Eukaryota; kingdom Viridiplantae; phylum Streptophyta; class Magnoliopsida; order Fabales; family Fabaceae; genus Vicia; species Vicia faba. The sequence continues at coordinate 915,264,148 of OX451736.1, read as the reverse complement.
CTCCTCTGATCATTACCACGTCTGGGCCAATTCCATATTCCTCTCTATCCCTTGGAATTATGGCGTTTATGTCTACTACCATGGCGTCAAGAAAGAACCATTGGTTGTTAAAGATGAATATACTAAAGTTACTGATCACAATGTTGGCAATATTGTTGGGACTAGTAAGGTTACCAGAAGTGGAAGGGTTTTCTCTTTAGAGATCTCTCCAAAGGCTGTTACTACACCAGCCTGTATCACTACTACTGAATCAACTACTGAGACTCGAGGCAAAGAACAGATGACTAAGCCTGTCCAGACTGAGGCACCAAAGGAGGTTACAATTAAAGATACCTCCAAGAATGAGATGGAGGATGTACTGAAAATTATTCGAAAGAGTGACTATAAGATTGTTGGACAGTTGGGGAAGACACCCTCCAAAATATCTATGCTATCTCTGTTGTTGTGCTCTAAAGCCCATGCTCAGGCTTTGGTAAAGTTTCTGAAATCTTCTCATGTACCGCAGGAAATCTCTGTTGATTAGTTTGAAAATTGTGTTGCTAGCCTAGCGACTGATAATGGGATAGGCTTTTCTGATGTTGATTTAACTCCCGCAGGAAGGAACCATAATAAGGCCCTAAATGTCTCTATTGAATGTAGGGGCACTACTTTATCTCATGTGTTGGTGGATACAGGTTCCTCGTTGAATGCATTTGCAAAAGTTATTTTAGACAAACTTGACTATGAAGGGGTTGTGCTAACACCCGGTGACGTTGTGGTGAGAACTTTTGATGGTTCAAAGAGAATGGTGCACGGTGAGGTTGAACTTCCAATCAAAGTGGGTTCCCAGGTCTTCGGCTCTACCTTCTATGTGATGGACATTCATCCAGCCTATTCATGTTTTCTTGGACGGCCTTCGATTCATGAGGTAGGCGTTGTTACTTCTAATTTATACCAAAAGTTGAAGTATCCCGTGAAAGGTAAAATCATTACACTTTATGGCAAAAAAGAATACATGGTGAGCCATTTGAACTCCTTCAAGTATGTTGAGATGGATGGTGAATTTCTCGAGAATCCTTGCCAGACCTTCGAATTTATTCCTCAGATAACCCCTGTTGCTAAAGCTTCTCCTATTGTTCCTAAGATAACCAAGATTCCACCAAGAATAGCTTCTTTGAAAGACGCTAAGGTTGTGGTAGAAGAAGGTGGTGGCACTGTTTGGGGTCAGCTTCCCGACATTCCTTACAAGTCCAATAAATTTGTATTGGGTTTCACCTTAGAGGCTTAGAGGGTTGTCCGTCGTGCTCTTGCTAATTTTGGGAGACCTCCATTTCGCATCAACAACAATGGAGTTCACAAACATCAAGTCAACGCTGTGGAAGATGCTGATAGCAATTGTGACATAGACAGTTGGATTTTCCCTACTACCGGCAGTAGGATCAACAATTGGAAGGTTGAAGACTTTATACCAATCTCCTTTAGTCAGGATTAAATGTTATTTTCTGTTTTCTTGCTTTCAAGTTTTTGGTTATGTAATTTGAACAATAGTTTGAAGCCTTGTGCCTTACCCGGGGCACAATGGTCCATTTTTTAGGGTTGTCATTTTTCATCTGCATATTTTCATTTAATAAATCATTGGACATTTGCATTCAAATTTTGCACTCTTTATCTCTGTTTTACTTTATTGCTTTCAAAATAGCTATGTGTTCTTACACACACCCACATAACAAATTATTGATCCATATCCATCATGGGTCCCAGTGATAACAATTCTTCCGTTTCCAATTATGACTTTGAAAATATGATCTACCAAGCCAAGGACAGAGGTGAGGAAGATTGTGAAGTGCCTGGAGAGATTTCTAGACTGTTAGAGCAAGGAAGAAAGATCCATACAACCTCATGAAGAGCCAATCGAGGTTGTGAACTTGGGTACTGAAGAGGACAAGCAAGAAATCAAGATAGGTACCAACCTAGAAGACAATGTCAAAAAGAGGTTAATCCACGTGTTACATGACTATGTTGAGATCTTTGTTTGATCTTATGAATACATGTCAGGGCTTGATACTGATATTGTGGTTCACCGTCTATCGGTGAAGAGAGGTTGTCCTCCTATAAAGCAGAAGGTTCAGCGTATGCATCCCGAGATGTCTGAAAATATCAAAGATGGGGTCATAAAGCAATTCAATGCAGGTTTCTTAGTTGTTACGTCTTATCCTCAGTGGGTTGCAAATGTGGTGCCGGTACCTGAGTAGGATGGCAAAGTGCGTATGTGTATAGACTACAGGGATTTGATTAGGGCAAGCCCAAAAAATGACTTTCTGTTTCCGCATATTGATGTTCTAGTTGAAAACACCGCTCAACACAAAGTATTTTTCTCCATGGATGGTTTCTTTAGTTATAATCGAATCAAGATGGCACCTGAAGACATGGAAAAAACTACTTTTGTCACATAGTGGGGCACTTTCTGTTACAAAGTTATGCTTTTTGGTTTGAAGAATGTCGGTGCAACATATCAGCGTGCTATGGTAGCTTTGTTCCATGAAATGATCCATCATAAGATAGATGTTTACATTGATGACATGATAGCCAGGTCTCAGACTGAAGAAGATTATATCGACCACCTGCACAAGCTGTTTGAGAGATTGAAGGAGTACAAGTTGAGGTTGAATCCAAACAAGTGCACCTTTGGGGTAAGATCCAGTAAACTCTTAGGTTTCATCGTCAATGGTAAAGGTATTGAAGTTAATCCTGCCAAGGTTAAAGCCATTCAAGAAATGCCATCTCCCCGTACTGAGAAGGAAGTCCGAGGTTTCTTGGGACGATTGAACTACATTTCCAGATTTATTTCCCATTTGACTGCTACTTGTGAGCCAATCTTCAAGTTACTTAAGAAAGATCAAGTAGTGAAGTGGAAGGATGATAGTCAGATAGCGTTCGACAAAATCAAGGAGTAACTCAAAGAACCTCCAATTCTGATGCCACCGGTTGAAGGAAGACCTTTGATCATGTACTTGATAGTATTATAGAACTTAATGGGGTGTGTATTGGGGAAACATGACGAGTCTGATCGAAAGAGCATGCAAGATACTACCTTAGCAAAAAGTTTACCGACTGTGAAACAAGATACTCACTACTCAAGAAAATGTTTTTCACTTTGGCATGGGCTTCTCGCCGACTAAGACAGTATATGTTAAATCATATTACTTTGTTGATCTCTATGATGGATCCAATAAAATACATATTTGAGAAACCACTCTCTCCGGAAGAATAGCAAGATGGAAAATGGTCTTGACAGAATACGACATTTAGTACACTACTCAGAAGGTAATCAAAGGAATTGTACCAGAAGATAATTTGGCTCATCAAGCTATAGATGACTATCAATCTATGAACTTTGAGTTTCCACATGAGAACATCATGTTAGTTACTGATTGTTGTACCCCAAAATTTGCCCTCCCATATTCTTCAAGGTTTGCTAAGATCATGCTTCAAAATCTCCCAAGGGTTGCACAGTCCAATTGCCTCCTAACAGTCAAAAATTAGGGTTTTGGTTCTGGAAAAGAAATTGAGGTTTTCAAGGGTCCAAACAAGTCCCACATGCCTACATACATTGTCAAGCATCCATATGCCAAGTTTCAAGACTCACAGCATCAAATTGCACAGTCAAAAACCCTAAATGCTCCACAGTCAACTGCAGGGGCAAAATGGTCATTTGACAGTCAAAAGTCCAAATTTTTGGTCAACATCTTATTTTGAAGCCACAAACATCATTTGATCAATTCTTGATCATGATTCTCAAAGCATGGCTCAAAAAGTCTCAAGATGCAAAAGTTTCTATTTTTGGACAGTTGAAAAAGTCAACTGCAATTTGACCAAGGCATAACTTCCACATGGTTTATCAAAAAAATTCCATCCAAAGCTCATTTTGAAGAGAATGATATTTCCTACAACTCATCTTCACACTTCAAGTCCAAGAAATGCTCTCACAAAAAGTTATCAATTTCAACATTATAGGTCATTTTCAAAAGTCAACAAAAAGGCACTTTAAGTCAAAGACCATAACTTGAGATTGGTAAATCAAAATGACATAGGACCAACGGCATTGGTTAGGGGACTTCAAGACCTTTCCAAAATGTCCAAGAACATGATCAAAGCTTAAACATTGAGCAAGATATGCCTTGTAGAAGTTGGGAAATTTTTGGGAATTTGGAAAAGTCAACTTTGCTTCAAATGCTTCAAAAATGCTAATGGGCCTCAATTTCTTCCATGAATCATTACCCAAAGGCCATGCACGACCCATTGACCTCAAAGGGATGTATTTTCTTATTTTTGATTAATTATTTGAATTTTTATTATTATTAATTCACTTAATTAAATTTAAATATGAAAAAATATCAAATAATATCTTTCAAATCTTTTTGTGCAGAGAATTCATTCATCATGTGCTAAGGATTTCGTTTCACATTCAAAAAGGCAATATCTCTCATGATTGGTAATAGTTTCATGGCAAAAAGATTGAAATTGATCTCATTGAAAATCAAATCTCCAAATCATCAATGCATGGATTATGGGCTGGTTTTTTAACCTAATTCTATTCAGTTACATATACAAGACTAGACCTAATGCTCATGGACACAAAAAGCTGCGCAGAAACACCAAGAAAAAAAGTGCATTTTTTCACAAAAAAGTGGAACACTGAAATCCTAGTTAGAGGGCGATTCAAGGCTTGAAAAGTATCCCAAAACATTGCTGGACCATCAAGGAACGTGTTGCAATCAAGAACACATCTCCAGACCTCAAGAATTTGTAGAACAGTGTGGCACTTTTCATGAACTTTTCAATTATCGTGTTTCAATTTACATGCATTTTTCATACGTTTTAAATGTTGATTTACACTAATATGGATGTTCTGAAGCTAATGGTACCCTTGAATTGAACTAAGAATGCATGTGTCAAAAGTTGCCATTAACGATCGCTAGGGTTTCAGAGCTCCAGATTTGGGGCTTTACACATATGGTAAAATCAGACCTTGAAACCTATACCAATGGACTCGTGACATCCAAACGAAGCAAGTCCACACCTCGCGCTTTTTTTATATTTGCTTATGTGCTAATCGTTATTTTTCCTGGCCTTGTTTAGTGGGGGTTTAAAACCCCCGCTATTTGATTATGTTACAGGCGCAAGAACGAGGAAGATGCATAGGTGTCATAACATGATGGGACAATTCAAATACTGGCGTGCTTTTCTTTGTTCAGATCACTAATCATTGTTTTTATATATTATATTCTCCATTCATTATATTAACAAATGCGCTAAATGGTTTAGTTGGTAGCTTAGCTGGCTTGCAGGTACTGGGACCTGGGTTCGATTCCCAGGTCCCCTTGTATATTTCATAATTTTTTCATAACATGCTTCTGTGTAGCGCCTCTCCCAGGGTTCATCATGCAACCCCATGTCCAAGCCAGCCAAGTGTCCTTGAGGGTCAATCCAAAGGCCAGAACATGCAGCCTACCATACGCGTTAGTCAACTGCTCCCCACGTGATCATTGAAAGTCAATGCAGGCCTTGCATTCTTGGGCCAAAATTCTCACAAAAAACCTCCCTTTGGGGTCTGAATACCCCCCATGGTTTGTTCAATTTTCAATTTTTATTTATTTTTCCTTTTATTCTTTTAATTGTTTTTTTTAATTAATTGTTTCCTTTAAATTGCACAAAATAATTTTCATAATAATAAAACCAGAAAAATCAAAACTAAAAATATGTTTATTTAATATTTAATTCATTAATATTTTTGTAAATAAATCTTTAAATCATAAATTTAGTTAAATTAGGTTTTAAAATTTAAATGTTTTTCTTAATAACTAAAATATGTAGAAATTAGGTTTTTAGCATTTTTATTCTCTTTCTCAATAAATAATTTCTTCTTCTTCTTATTATTATTAATTATTAATTATTTTGTAAATACCCATGTAATTAATTAACTAGTGTAAATTAGGTTAAAACTTGAATATTTTTCTTTAACAATTAAAAATAATTTAGAACTAGGGTTTCATTTAACTTCTAATTTTAATTAATTTTCTTTATTTTCATTAAAAAACATAAAAACATAAAAAAACAATTTCTTTTTTTTATTTAATAATTAATTAACTTTTAATTTCAATTTAATCTTTAAAGGGTCCAACGCCCTCGAATATTCGATTCTAATTTCTTTTCGCACGTTTATTCTTACGTTTCTTTTAAATATTATGTAATTGCCCAAACCTTGTAATAGTAATTAGGAAATTTATTTACTTTCCGCATTTTTATTCAAAACGGGTCTTTGTTAATTTGGCGATGTATAGACCCGCGCCTTGTAATAGCGTAGGACTTTATTTTCCGCACTTTAATTTCTGCACTTTTAAATTCTAAACTTCGCATAAAAGAATGAGTGGCCTAAATTAAAAAATAATACGTAGCTCACCAAATGCATGACAAGATAAAAAAAATAACTGAAAACAATACACAAATTCATACACCACTCTTAGGGTACACCTCACTGTTGCCTTGCCCTCGAAACGTGGTCGTCGAGTATAGGACGTTTTAGTAAGTCCTTATGTCCATGACCCATGGCATAAGGGTAGCTTCTAAGGTGTCCTACTGTTGCTCTGGTGACCACATTGTCCCTACAAACTCGAATTGACCCGAACACCTCAAACGGTGGTGCTACCTACCTCTCAATGGTGGGATGACACTACCTTAAGGACATTTACACAGCCTAATTCCATAGGGTAGGTGGATGACTCATATATACTTGCTCTAATTCAAAAACAAATCAAAAAACTCTTTTCACACCGACACTTTTCCAAAAGCTTTCAAAACAATTTTTCAAACACTCTTGAGGACTGATACAAGAGTCGATCTGAAACTTTAAACGAAACTTTTTCAAACCCACGCACACTTTGAAAAGCAAACCACTTTTGAAAACACAATGAGCAAGTATCTAAGAGCCCATGGATAACCATGGATAGAAAGGGTGCTAACACCTTCCCTTTCTATAAATCTACCTCCCGAACCGAGAAACTATCTCATAAGGAATTTTGTTGTGCTTTTGTCCTGTCCATGTTGGAGAAAATAAAAGACAGTGGCGACTCTTGCTTCCGTGACATTTCGCGAACCAGCGTTAAACAGTCAGTTCCAGATCCACCGATCACAGAACTGGCGACTCTGCTGGGGACTCTTATAAAGTGAGGTGTACCTTAGGACTAAGATCACTTGTGTTTTCAATTGTCTGAATTGTTTGCTTTATTATTGTGGGCCTGTCTTTGGAGTTCTATAGATCCTAACCCGGATCTGGGGGATACCTTCTTAGAAAGTAGCAACAAGGCTGTGAGGGAACTGTGTGGGGTATATCGACATGGTTGAAGCAGTCTGCTACGTTGATGTGGCACTTTGGTGTGTATCGGTAACCCTTGAGTTCAGTCAAGGAGAGTACGGGGCCTCCGCGTGGTGTCGTGAAGCATCAACTGACCTTAGGAACCTTAATTGAACCATCTTGGCCTCTTTAGGGTAGTGAGATAACTGACTTTGGTGCAGTCCGAGGTTGGTTGATACTCGATACTACACTCAATTAAGGGTTATTTTCTTGGAATATTTCGGTCGCCAGTTCAGTGGCTAAATCGAAACGATGAACAATGAAAGCAATCCAGTGATATTGGGACCCTAAGAACCCGGTTACTTCTGATAGGACAGGTTGAGCCCACCAACTTCAAGAGGGTAATACCCAGACCCCATGCTGGCCTATACTCTAAGGACTGTGGTGTGACTTGTGTGCCTTACCATGTTTGCTCTTGTGAATACTTGTGGTGTGTTTAATCATAGCATCATGACATCATATAGCATCATATGCATTCACTAACCATTTCAGGGGTTCGAATCTTCATCTTTGTTCTTGTTTTGTAGGATATGGAAACTGTTCGCAGAAAGACAATTCAGATCAGCCTTGTAAGGATCCCTCCTCAGCTTAAGGAACTTATATCCAGGATTCCCGAGAGCTCTTCTTTCAGTGAGAGGCATGGAAGACTCATCAGCTTGGTCAACACCAACATTGAGGAAGATATGATAAAGGTCCTGTTCCAGTTCTTTGACCCTCTGCACCACTGTTTTACTTTCCTGGATTATCAACTGGTGCCTACATTGGAAGAGTTCTCCCGGCTTCTGAAGATCCCTATCCTTTATCAACTACCCTACAACGGTATGGAAAAGGAACCCAAACCTGAAGAGATTGCTAAAGCCTTACACCTACAACCCTCTGACATCAAGGGACATTGGGAAGTTAGAAGTGGTATCAAAGGGTTCTTAGCCAGGTTTCTGTTTGAGAAGGCCCAAGGATGTTGGAACTCCCTTGACCTACAAGCTTTTGAAGAAATTGTGGCCCTCCTCGTCTATGGACTGGTGTTGTTCCCTAATCCAGATCAGCTTATAGATATCAGTGCTGTCAAGATCTTCATGTCCAGGAATCCCATACCTACGTTGCTTGGGGACATCCTTCACTCATGTTACACTCGAACCATGAGAAAAAGAGGTGTTCTTATGTGCTGCACTCCTCTCCTGGGAAGGTGGTTTATTTCTCACCTTCCACAATCAGTCTTGAAGAATGAGCTGGGTTTGAGATGGTCACAACGATTGATGAGTCTTACACATGCTGATATACATTGGTGCTCTCGGTCCAGAGAGGATGTCACTATCATTGATTGTTGCGGGGAGTACCCTAATGTTCCTTTACTTGGAATCAGAAGAGGTATTACTTACAACCCGTGTCTGGCTTGGAGACAATTTGGTTATGCTCGGAGGGACGGCCCTCATGACATGTTAATTCCTGACATAGTTTTTGACTTCGACAACGATGCACAAGGACTTCGCCAGAGGTTTATCAGAGCTTGGAGGATGCCCAACAAGATAGACAGCAAGACACTGGGGCACAGGAACTCCATCCCGTTGGAGCCTTATCTCAAGTGGGTACGAGCCCGCTCCCAGAAGTTAGTGATGCCATATCCTCATGTCCTCCCTGTGATCAAAGAGCCAGTTTTGGAAGGAGAAGTGTCCTACACCATCCAACATCCTGACATGCCTACATCCTGGGAAGAAATGCAGAAGAGTTGGATCCAGCTTAAGGAAGAACGGAATTCTCTTGAGACCAGTCTACATGCTAGTGAACAGAAGGTCTTGGAACTCACCCGCCTACTGCACGAGGAGAGGAATCTCAACACCTACATTGCTCTGAAGAGGATGCGTAGTGTCTTTTGGGATTGATTTGCTTTGTAATGTTTGCCCATGAGGCTTTGATGTACCAAACAATTATTTCTTAATGATAACGTGTGTTCCTTTTTGTCTACAACAAATTTGAACTTTCGAACCCTTGAATGCATTACATAAACACATATCATCCATCATGTGCATAGCAGGTACTCTTCTTTTCAGGTTGCTTACTGATCTTCGCTGTTTATTTCAGCATCATGAACCCTGAATCATCTACCGAGCAGTCTATCAAGGCCCTTCAGGCTTAGAATGCACAATTCCAAGAGCTGATTATGAGTTTGGCCCAAGGTCAAGAGGAGCTGAAGGCTCTGCTGGTTAAGAAGAAGAAGAAGAAGAGAACTGTTCTATTCAACACGGGCCGGAGGTTTGGTAACACACTGCAGAATGAGGAAGCTGGTTCTTCTGTAGGCAAAGACAGTCCCCAGGGGGGAAGGGCTCCAAGTCCGGTGGTCTCTGACAACGAGACTGATTTTAATGAGGAGCGGTATCCTCCAGCTGAAGACAAATACAAGCAGTTGGGAGACTGTCTGAATGCCATGGAAATTCAACAAGTGCCTGGTTTGGATTTCGGAGACTTGGGTTTATCTTCTGGTGTGGTCATCCCGCACAAGTTTAAAGCATCATCTTTCGTAAAGTATGACGGGGCGTCCTGCCCTAAGCTGCACCTCAGATCTTATATGCGGAAGATTCAGCCGTATATTGTGGACAAAAACTTGTGGATCCACTTCTTCCAGGAGAGTCTTTCAGGGACTCATCTCGAATGGTTCTATCAGCTGGATGGAACCAAGGTTCGTAACTGGGAAGAGTTGGCTACTGCTTTTTACAAGCAGTATCAATATAATTCCGACCTCGCTCCTACATGTACCCAACTCCAGGGTATGTCGTTAGGATCGGGAGAAGGTTTTAAAGAATATGCGCAGAAATGGAGGGATCTGGCTGGCAGGGTGCAGCCACCGTTAACAGACCGTGAGCTAGTGGATATGTTCTTGGGGACCCTATCCGGGCCGTTCTTTAATCATCTCATTGGCAATTCATCGGCAGGATTCACCGACCTTATTCTGACTGGGGAAAGGATAGAGGCTGGCATGAAGTCAGGAAAGATTCAGAAGGGTGCGTCTTCGAGTTCTGAGAAGAAACCTTTTAAAAAGGAGGCTAGTGCTGTGTATGGGCCTAGGAGGCAAGACAAACCAGAGCGCCGCCAAGCTGTCAACGCGGTGGTAATTGCAAAGCCTGCTGCCGCTCCTCGGCAACCCAACCAACAAAGGGCTGAGAGACCCAAAAGAGAATACACTCGGCTGAGTATGACCTTGTCACAGATCTTGCCGCAACTGCTATCAACCAACTTGGTGACCGTCAGAGAGGCTCCGAAGATTGTGAATACTGCATCTCCGAAGTATAATCCAAATGCCCGCTGTGCTTATCACTCCGATAGCCCGGGGCATTCTACTGATGATTTCTGGGCCCTGAGAAATAAGGTTCAAGACCTTATTGATGCTAAGGAGGTACAATTTGAGGCACCTAAGAAACCCAATGTAGTGACAGCTCCCCTGCCTGACCATGGAGTGAATGCTATCAGGGATGATGACGAAGTGGAAGAATCTGAGTTCAACGGCTGGATTTATCCGACGGCCGACAGTGGACCTAGCAATTGGACCGCAAAAGATCACATACCTGTTACTTTTGTTACGCAGTAATGAATTCTTTTGTTTTTTTTAATTTGTAATAAACAATAAACTGAAACTTTATGGCCCGGTGTCTTACCCGGGGCATCGTGGCTTCATTTGTGAGGGCTTATTAACTGTCATTTCCATATATCATGAATAAATACATTGGACGTTTTTCACATTTCAAATCTTGTGCTCCCTTTCTTTCTTTCTTTCTTTATTTATTGCAAAACAGTTGTATTTACACACTCACCTATACAGGTTTCAATCCACTCTGGATCTCACTGGTAACGACTCTGCTACTGCCAGTTATGACTTCGAAAATCCGATCAACTTAGCCGAAGATGAAGGTGAAGATGATTGCGAAGTGCCTGGCGAGCTTGCAAGACTGTTACTCCAGGAAGAGAGGGCAATTCAACCACATGAAGAGCCAATGGAAACGATAAATCTGGGTACTGAGACAGACAGAAAGGAAGTTAAGATTGGTGCCAATCTGGAGCTCAGTGTAAAACAACGGTTGATTCAGATGCTGCATGATTATGTGGAAATCTTTGCCTGGTCCTACGAAGACATGCCTGGGTTGGATACTAACATTGTGGTCCATCACTTGCCTACCAAGGAAGATTGCCCTCCGGTTAAGCAAAAGGTCCGCCGTATGCATCCAGAGATGTCTGAGAAGATCAAAGCTGAGGTTATGAAGCAATTCGATGCCGGGTTTCTTGCAGTGACTTCTTACCCTCAGTGGGTTGCCAACATGGTGCCGGTACCGAAGAAGGATGGTAAGGTCAGAATGTGTGTCGACTACAGGGATCTGAACAGGGCCAGCCCCAAGGATGACTTCCCCCTACCTCACATTGACGTTCTTGTTGACAATACTGCCCAGCACAAGGTGTTCTCCTTCATGGATGGTTTTTCAGGTTATAATCAAATCAAGATGGCTCCTGAAGTCATGGAAAAGACTACCTTTGTTACTCAGTGGGGCACCTTCTGCTACAAGCTCATGCCTTTTGGGTTGAAAAATGCTGGGGCAACCTACCAACGTGCCATGGTTGCTTTATTTCATGATATGATCCATCATGAGATTGAAGTGTATGTCGATGATATGATTGCAAGGTCCCAAACTGAGGAGGAACACCTTGACCATCTGCAGAAACTGTTTGACCGTTTGAAACTGTACAAGCTGAGGTTGAACCTGAACAAGTTCACCTTCGGGGTAAGGTCTGGAAAGTTGCTGGGCTTCGTCGTAAGTGACAAGGGTATTCAAGTGGACCCTGCCATGGTTAAAGCCATTTAAGAGATGCCAGTTCCTAAGACAGAGAAAGAGGTCAGAGGCTTTCTAGGACGTCTGAATTACATTGTTCGATTCATCTCGCACCTAACTGCTACTTGTGAACCAATCTTCAACCTGCTGAAGAAAGATCAAGTAGTACGTCAAGCCGCTTTTGACAGAATCAAAGAGTATCTCCAAGAACCACCCATTCTTATGCCACCGGTTGAAGGGAGACCTCTAATACTATACCTGACAGTACTTGACAACTCAATGGGGTGTGTGATGGGGCAGCATGACGAGTCTGGCCGAAAAGAGCACGCCATTTATTACCTTAGCAAAAAGTTTACCGACTGTGAGACCCGATACTCACTGCTCGAGAAAACTTGCTGCGCTTTGGTATGGGCTGCTCGCCGGCTGAGACAGTATATGCTGACTCACACTACTTTGTTGATTTCAAAGATGGATCAGATCAAGTACATATTTGAAAAGCCTGCTCTGTCTGGGAGAATAGCAAGATGGCAAATGATCTTGACAGAATACGACATCCAGTACACGACTCAGAAAGCTATCAAAGGAAGTGTATTGGCAGATCACTTGGCACACCAGGCAGTGAACGACTATCAGTCAATGAACTTTGAATTTCCCGACGAGAGCATCATGATAGTGACTGATTGTGAAGTACCTGGACCGGATGAAGGACCTGAGGAAGGATCCTGATGGTCTATGCACTTTGATGGAGCCTCCAACGCTTTGGGTAACGGTATCGACGCTGTGATCATATCCCCTCAAGGCACTCATACTCCACTCACTGCCCGGCTATGTTTCAACTGCACCAACAACATGGCGGAGTATGAGGCATGCATCATGGGTCTTAAAGCTGCGATCGACTTAAGGATCAAGTTTCTGAGTGTCTTCGGAGATTCCGCTCTCGTGATCAATCAGATCAAAGGCGAGTGGGATACGAAACATCCGAATCTTATTCCTTACAGAGAATGTGTGTTGACATTGATCCCCCATTTCACAGAGATAACTTTTGAACATTTCCCAAGAGAGGAGAATCAGTTGGCGGACGTGTTAGCTACAATTTCTTCCATGTTCAAAGTCAAATGGGACAATGAGGCCCCCCGGGTCATCATCTGGAAACTGGACGAACCGGCATACTGTTGTGATCTTGAGGCTGAGGTAGTAACTGAAAAACCCTGGTATCACGAGGTGAAGAGATACTTGGAAGCTCAGGAATACCCTAAAGGCGCGTCTGTCAATGACAAGAAGTTTCTGAGAAGGTTCGCAGCAAAGTTCTTCCTTAGCAACGACATTCTGTACAAGCGAAACCATGATTCGACCTTATTACGTTGTGTGGATAAAGCTGAAGCAGAGAGGATCATGGCAGAGCTACATGAAGGTACCTTCGGAATACATTCCAGTGGACATACCATGGCAAAGAAGATCCTTCGGGCAGGATATTTCTGGTCCACAATGGAAGCTGACTGTTACCAACACTCTCGGACATGTCATAAGTGCCAGATATATGCAGATAAGGTGCATGTTCCTCCAGTTCCTCTGAACGTCCTGACTGCACCTTGGCCTTTTGCAATGTGGGGCATAGATATGATCAGCGAGATTAAACCTACGGCATCCAACGGGCATCGCTTCATCCTGGTGGCGATTGATTACTTTACAAAGTGGGTTGAAGCAGCTTCCTATGCCACTGTAACCAAGAATGTCGTGGCACGGTTCATTCGGCACAACCTGATCTGTCGATACGGCGTCCCTGAAAGAATCATTACAGACAACCGTACCAAACTCAATAACAAAATGATCACTGAGCTCTGCGAGCAGTTCAAGATACAGCACCACAACTCTTCTCCTTACCGACCGAAGATGAATGGGGCTGTAGAAGCAGCGAATAAGAATATCAAGAAGATTGTGCAGAAGATGACAGTGACCTATAAAGATTGGCACGAGATGTTACCGTTTGCTCTTCATGGGTACCGTACCTCAGCAAGGACGTCAACCGGGTAACTCCTTTTTCCTTGGTCTACGGCATGGAGGCAGTCTTACCGATCGAAGTGCAGATACCCTCTCTCCGGATAATGAAGGATGCAGATCTGAGTGAAGATGATTGGATTCAGACACGACTTGATCAGTTAAATCTAATCGACGAAAAGAGACTCACTGCTATTTGTCATGGTCAAACGTATCAAAAGCGAATGATCAGGGCATTTAACAGGAAAGTCAGACTACAAGAGTATCAAGTTGGGGATCTGGTAATCAAACGCATCATCCTTCCTCAGAGTGATCCCAGGGGCAAATGGACCCCCACATACGAAGGGCCATTTGTGGTTAAACATGTGTTCTCAGGAGGAGCCATGATCCTAACCACCATGGATGGTGACGACCTTCCTCACCCCGCTAATGCAGACATAGTAAAAAGATACTACGCATGATAAAAGATCCGCTAGGTTGACATACCTAGGCAAAAATTAGGGCTTCCCGGCGAACCAAAAGGGTTCAGGCAAAATGAGGGATGAAATGAAAAAAAACCTGTACACCCGGCAAGTCGAAAACCTGAAAAGGAGGCTTGGGCAAAAATGGGTATCCCGGTGGACTGAAAACACGAAAGGGCAGTCCAGGCAAAAGTTAGGGATAAAGCGTAATACTATTTCTCATTCGATCACCTTGCATCCAGAATCCGGTATCAACTATCAAGTTCAAATGGCATCGATCAATCAGCTTCATCGTCAACTGAGCAGCAAAGTGATGAGACGCTCGAAGATATAAAGGCGATAGCAGAGTTGGAACCCAGTGGGATTATTCTTTTCACATAGCTGTTTTGTTTTCCCTTTGTACAAATTGTATAAACTCTTTTGTTCGGCGGCGTTCTCTTACTAGGACGTCAGCCTCTTGTATATAACACGCCTGTTTACAGGAAATTCAAAAATCAATATAAATTCACTTTTCAGACAAATCGCCAATTGTTTTTCCTTTTTTTGGTTTTGTTTTGCGAAGAACATCCAAGGTTCAATTTGTGATATATGCATTTGACACTAACTGCTAACTCATAAATATTTGCATGCGAAATAAAGGATTAATTACAGGTAACATTAGAAACAGGGGCAACAATGAGTGGTCTAAGCGATCTAATTGCTCTGTCCACCAAGGTACCAAGGTAAGTTCGGCCGAAGAATGTAACCAAGATATCTTAATCCCCCAGAGAGTGAGCCAGCAAGTCAGTGATACTCTCCCCAAGCAAAGTTATCCTGTCAGCCTCAAGGAAATTGGGTATCCTCCAGCAGACCTCAACATTCCTCAGCAGAGTATACAAGCATTCTTAACAAACATCCCCGGCAATCTTGACCTAAGATTGTTCCCCCGGCGGTATACCAGACATTCAGTGGAGCCACTTCCCCAATATATCTCAAAAATTTCCCCAGGAGAGTCCAGTCTGAAGATTTCCCCAAGAAAGCTGAATCATCTCCCCAGCAGGAAGCTTATCCCTAGTAGATTCTGGAAGCTTCCCCCCTGCAGCGCACGAACGCGTCTCCCGGCTTTATTCAAAGGTTATTTCCCTACCAGGATATAACTGGGTTATCCTCATCCAAAAGCCACGGAAAGATCGTCCTCGGCGAAGTCTTCTTATCCCCAGCGGAGTTTATTAAAACTTCCAACATAACAACGGTATCCCCAGCTAAGTTATCATCAACATCCCGGCAAAGCATCTCTCTTCCCACAGAGTATTGTTCCCCAACAAGGTCGCTAGAGTAATTTCCCCCTACAGAGTAATCTCCAAGTTTATTCCCCAACGGAGTCATCTTCTCCTACCGGTATTCTCACAACCATCACTCCCCAGTGGAAACAAAGAATGCTATTCACATCAGCCCAGGATTTAACTTCCCGGCATCCGTCAAGGATTTATTTTCCTAAGACGAAAACATACATTCATAAACATCGCATCTTCATACATTATAGCATGCATATACGCATCATGAACATACAATCTCACTTATTTTGAGAACATCACGCATACATCATGACGTTATGCACAACTAACGTTTTGTCTTTTCAGGACAAAGGTTAATACAAAGATAATTGCTATCAACTGTCGCAACTAAAGATCCGATTCCTGTATCTTGCCAGGGTGTATCTGTTGACGACTATATTCCAGACCCGATTCCTGTATCTTGCCAGGGTGCGTCTGAAGAGTTCGAGGATCCGAT
Organism: Vicia faba; assembly: GCA_948472305.1. Taxonomy (NCBI): domain Eukaryota; kingdom Viridiplantae; phylum Streptophyta; class Magnoliopsida; order Fabales; family Fabaceae; genus Vicia; species Vicia faba. The sequence goes on along the minus strand of OX451736.1, from coordinate 915,247,724 downwards.
TCCTGTATCTTTCCAGGGTGTATCCGTTGACGACTAACAGTACCAGACTCGATTCCTGTATCTTGCCAGGGCACGTCTGAAGGGTTTGAGGATCTGATTCTTGTATCTTGCCAGGGTGTATCCGTTGACGACCAACATTACCAGACCCGATTCCTGTATCTTGCCAGAGTGCATCTGAAGAGTTCGAGGATTCGATTCCTGTATCTTTCCAGGGTGTATCTGTTGACGACTAACATTACCAGACCCGATTCCTGTATCTTGCCAGGGTGCGTCTGAAGAGTTCGAGGATCCGATTCCTGTATCTTGCCAGGGTGTATCTGTTGATGACTAACATTACCAGACCCGATTCATGTACCTTGCCAGGGTGCGTCTGAAGAGTTCGAGGATCCGATTCCTGTATCTTGCCAGGGTGTATCCATTGACGACTAACAGTACCAGACCCGATTCCTGTATCTTGCCAGGGTGCGTCTGAAGAGTTTGAGGATCTGATTCCTGTATCTTTCCAGGGTGTATCTGTTGACGACTAACATTACCAGACCCGATTCCTGTATCTTTCCAGGGTGCGTCTGAAGAGTTTGAGGATCCGATTCCTGTATCTTGCCAGGGTGTATCTGTTGACGACTAACATTACCAGACCCGATTCCTGTATCTTGCCAGGGCACGTCTGAAGGGTTCGAAGATCCGATTCCTGTATCTTGCCAGGGTGTATCTGTTGACGACCGACATTACCAGACTCGATTCCTGTATCTTGCCAGGGCACGTCTGAAGGGTTCGAAGATCTGATTCCTGTATCTTGCCAGGGTGTATCTGTTGATGACCAACATTACCAGACTCGATTCCTGTATCTAGCCAGGGTACATCTACATAAAGATTTTGAAGATCAACTCCTGTAACAAGTCAGGTAATTATCTTTCTTTCTCAGGTATGCAAGTTCTCGCTAAGGAATCTCTTACGCGATCGACAACCTCCAAATGGCATCTATAAGCCCATTCCCGACAAGGTACTGTCATACTTCCAGATGGTATCTATAAGCCCATCCTCCTGTCCATCATCACTCCAACATGGCATCTGTAAGCCCATTCCCGCTATCACACTACTGATACTCTACTATGTGAGTGCAAATTTCTGGGCACTCTAGTGTTCAATCATCTTCCACCTTCGGATTACGAAAGGCACGCCAGCAAATCTACACCCTCAGGTTTAAGAAGATTGAACAGGGGCAACTGTTGTACCCCAAAATTTTCTCTCCCATATTCTTCAAGGTTTGCTAAGATCATGCTTCAAAATCTCCCAAGGGTTGCACAGTCCAATTGCCTCCTAATAGTCAAAAATTAGGGTTTTGGTTTTGGCAAAGAAATTGAGGTTTTCAAGGGTCCAAACAAGTCCCACATGCCTACATACATTGTCAAGCATCCATATGCCAAGTTTCAAGACTCACAGCATCAAATTGCACAGTCAAAAACCCTAAATGCTCCATAGTCAACTGCAGGGGCAAAATGGTCATTTGACAGTCAAAAGTACAAATTTTTGGTCAACATCTTATTTTGAAGCCACAAACATCATTTGATCAATTCTTGATCATGATTCTCAAAGCATGGCTCAAAAAGTCTCAAGATGCAAAAGTTTCTATTTTTGGACAGTTGAAAAAGTCAACTGCAATTTGACCAAGGCATAACTTCCACATGGTTTATCATAAAAATTCCATCCAAAGATCATTTTGAAGAGAATGACATTTCCTACAACTCATCTTCACACTTCAAGTCCAAGAAATGCTCTCACAAAAAGTTATCAATTTCAACATTATAGGTCATTTTCAAAAGTCAACAAAAGGGCACTTTAAGTCAAAGACCATAACTTTAGATTGGTAAATCAAAATGACATGGGACCAAAGGAATTGGTTAGCGGACTTCAAGACCTTTCCAAAATGTCCAAGAACATGATCAAAGCTTAAATATTGAGCAAGATATGCCTTGTAGAAGTTGGGAAATTTTTGGGAATTTTGAAAAGTCAACTTTGCTTCAAATGCTTCAAAAATGCTAATGGGCCTCAATTTCTTCCATGAATCATTACCCAAAGGCCATGCACGACCCATTGACCTCAAAGGGATGTATTTTATTATTTTTGATTAATTATTTGAATTTTTATTATTATTAATTCAATTAATTAAATTTAAATATGAAAAAATATCAAATAATATCTTTCAAATCTTTTTGTGCAGAGAATTCGTTCATCATGTGCTAAGGATTTCGTTTCACATTCAAAAAGGAAATATCTCTCATGATTGGCAATAGTTTCATGGCAAAAAGATTGAAATTGATCTCATTAAAAATCAAATCTCCAAATCATCAATGCATGGATTATGGGCTGGTTTTTTAACCTAATTCTATTCAGTTACATATACAAGACTAGACCTAATGCTCATGGACACAAAAAGCTGCGCAGAAACACCAAGAAAAAAAGTGCATTTTTTCACAAAAAAGTGGAACACTGAAATCCTAGTTAGAGGGCGATTCAAGGCTTGAAAAGTATCCCAAAACATTGCTGGACCATCAAGGAACGTGTTGCAATCAAGAACACATCTCCAGACCTCAAGAATTGGTAGAACAGTGTGGCACTTTTCCTGAACTTTTCAATTATCGTGTTTCAATTTACATGCATTTTTCATACGTTTTAAATGTTGATTTACAATAATATGGATGTTCTGAAGCTAATGGTACCCTTGAATTGAACTAAGAATGCCTGTGTCAAAAGTTGCCATTAACGATCGCTAGGGTTTCATAGCTCCAGATTTGGGGCTTTACACATATGGTAAAATCAGACCTTGAAACCTATACCAATGGACTCGTGACATACAAACGAAGCAAGTCCACACCTCGTGCTTTTTTTATATTTGCTTATGTGCTAATCGTTATTTTTCTTGGCCTTGTTTAGTGGGGGTTTAAAACCCCCGCTATTTGATTATGTTACAGGCGCAAGAACGAGGAAGATGCATAGGTGTCATAACATGATGGGACAATTCAAATACTGGCGCGCTTTTCTTTGTTCAGATCACTAATCATTGTTTTTATATATTATATTCTCCATTCATTATATTAACAAATGCGCTAAATGGTTCAGTTGGTAGCTTAGCTGGCTTGCAGGTACTGGGACCTGGGTTCGATTCCCAGGTCCCCTTGTATATTTCATAATTTTTTCATAACATGCTTCTGTGTAGCGCCTCTCCCAGGGTTCATCATGCAACCCCATGTCCAAGCCAGCCAAGTGTCCCTGAGGGTCAATCCAAAGGCCAGAACATGCAGCCTACCATACGCGTTAGTCAACTGCTCCCCACGTGATCACTGAAAGTCAATGCAGGCCTTGCATTCTTGGGCCAAAATTCTCACAAAAAACCTCCCTTTGGGGTCTGAATACCCCACATGGTTTGTTCAATTTTCAATTTTTATTTATTTTTCCTTTTATTCTTTTAATTGTTTTTTTTAATTAATTGTTTCCTTTAAATTGCACAAAATAATTTTCATAATAATAAAACCAGAAAAATCAAAACTTAAAATATGTTTATTTAATATTTAATTCATTAATATTTTTGTAAATAAATCTTTAAATCATAAATTTAGTTAAATTAGGTTTTAAAATTTAAATGTTTTTCTTAATAACTAAAATATGTAGAAATTAGGTTTTTAGCATTTTTATTCTCTTTCTCAATAAATAATTTCTTCTTATTATTATTATTATTATTAATTATTAATTATTTTGTAAATACCCATGTAATTAATTAACTAGTGTAAATTAGGTTAAAACTTGAATATTTTTCTTTAACAATTAAAAATAATTTAGAACTAGGGTTTCATTTAACTTCTAATTTTAATTAATTTTCTTTATTTTCATTAAAAAACATAAAAACATAAAAAACAATTTCTTTTTTTTAATTTAATAATTAATTAACTTTTAATTTCAATTTAATCTTTAAAGGGTCCAACGCCCTCGAACATTCGATTCTAATTTCTTTTCGCACGTTTATTCTTACGTTTCTTTTAAATATTATGTAATTGCCCAAGCCTTGTAATAGTAATTAGGAAATTTATTTACTTTCCGCATTTTTATTCAAAACGGGTCTTTGTTAATTTGGCGATGTATAGACCCGCGCCTTGTAATAGCGTAGGACTTTATTTTCCACACTTTAATTTCTGCACTTTTAAATTCTAAACTTCGCATGAAAGAATGAATGGCCTACATTAAAAAACAATACGTAGCTCACCAAATGCATGACAAGATAAAAAAATAACTGAAAACAATACACAAATTCACACACCACTCTTAGGGTACGCCTCACTGTTGCCTTGCCCTCGAAACCTGGTCATCGAGTATAGGACGTTTTAGTAAGTCCTTATGTCCATGACCCATGGCATAAGGGTAGCTTCTAAGGTGTCCTACTGTTGCTCTGGTGACCACACTGTCCCTACAAACTCGAATTGACCCGAACACCTCCAACGGTGGTGCTACCTACCTCTCAATGGTGGGATGGCACTACCTTAAGGACATTTACACAGCCTAATTCCTTAGGGTAGGTGGATAACTCATAGATACTTTCTCTAATTCAAAAATAAATCAAAAAACTCTTTTCACACCGACACTTTTCCAAAAGCTTTCAAAACAATTTTTCAAACACTCTTGAGGACTGATACAAGAGTCGATCTGAAACTTTAAACGAAACTTTTTCAAACCCACACACACTTTGAAAAGCAAACCACTTTTGAAAACACAATGAGCAAGTATCTAAGAGCCCATGGATAACCATGGATAGAAAGGGTGCTAACACCTTCCCTCTCTATAAATCTACCTCCCGAACCGAGAAACTATCTCATAAGGAATTTTGCTGTGCTTTTGTCCTGTCCATGTTGGAGAAAATAAAAGACGGTGGCGACTCTTGCTTCTGCGACATTTCACGAACCAGCGTTAAACAGTCAGTTCCAGATCCACCGATCACACTGATTATGAAGAACCTGGACCATGTGAAGGACCTGAACCGGGATCCCAATGGACTATGGTTTTTGATTTAGCTTCTAATGTGCTTGGTAATGGAATTGGTGTTGTGATTGTTTGTCCCAAGGGTTGCCATATGCCCTTCACCTCTAGATTGTGTTTTAATTGTACAACTAATATGGCCGAGTACGAAGCATGCATCATGGGTATCAAAGCGGCCATTGATATAAGAATTAAATTCTTGAATGTATATGGGGACTCAGCCCTAGTGATCAGTTAGATTAAGGTAGAATGGGACACGAAGCATCCAAATCTCATTCCTTATAGAGAGCATGTGTTGAACATATTCCATGAGAAAAGAATCAATTGGCATATAGACTAGCTACCATGTCATCTATGTTCAAAGTCAGATGGGATAATGAAGCTCCTCGAATTACTATTGAGAGACTACACAAACCGGCGCATTGCTACGAAGTTGATACTGATGGAGTAGAGGAAAAGACTTGGTACAAAAAAGTAAAAAGATTCCTCGAAACTCAAGAGTATCATGAAGGGGCATATATCAATGATAAGAAATTTCTAAGGAGGTTCTCTGCCAAGTTCATTCTGAGTAACAAAATCTTGTACAAGCACTACCCCGATTACACTTTGCTTCGTTGTGTAGACAAGAAGGAAGCTGAGAAAATTATGGAAGATATACACGAAGGTGTTTTTGGTACTCACTCTAGTGGACATACAATGGCTAAGAAGATTCTGAGAGTAGGTTATTATTGGTCTACCATGAAAACCGATTGCCATCGTCATTCTAGAACTTGCCACAAATGTCAGATTTATGCTGACAAAGTACATGTGCCTCTGGTTCCTTTGAATGTCTTGACTACTCCTTGGCCATTTGCAGTGTGGAGAATTGATATGATTGAAGAGATTAGGTATACTGCTTCCAATGGGCATTGTTTCATCCTTGTCACTATCAATTACTTCATGAAGTGGGTAGAGGCATCCTCGTTCGCTTCTGTTACCAAGAATGTTGTGGCTCGGTTCATTAAGTATAATCTTATATGTCGAAATGGAATCCTTGAAAGGATCATCACGAACAATGGTACAAGTCATGACAATACTACGATCATGGAAGTATGCATGCAGTTCAAGATTAAGCGTCACAATTCTTCTCCGTACTGCCCAAAGATGAATGGCATAGTGGAAGCCGCCAACAAGAATATCAAGAAAATCTTGCAGAAGATGACGGTGACATACAAAGATTGGCATGAGATGATACCATTTTCTCTTCATGGTCATCGCACTTCAGTGTGTACATCAAATGGAGCAACTCTGTTCTCTCTAGTCTACGGTATGGAGGTTATCTTACCTATTGAAGTCCAGATTCCTTCCCTAAGTATTATGAAAGATGCATGCTTAGATGAAGACGAATGGATTCAAACTCGACTTGACTAGATTAATTTGATTGATGAAAAAAGTCTTACGGCTGTTTTTCATGGTCAGATGTATCAGAAACGCATGATCAAGGCCTTTAACAAGAAAGTTAAACATCAGGTGTACCAGGCTGGTGAATTTGTAATAAAGTGCATCATCCGACCACAAGGTGGTCCCAGGGGCAAATGGACTCCCACATACGAAGGGTCATTTGTGATCAAAAATATATTTTCTGGCGGTGCTATGATACATACCACTATGGACTGTGAAGATTTTTCGCACCCTATGAACACAAATATATGAAAAAATACTATGCATAAAAGAGACCTGCTAGGTTGAAAGGCCTAGGCAAAAATAAGGGCATCCCGACGAAACAAAATGGTTAGGGCAAAAATTAGGGATATATATATATATATATATATATATATATATATATATATATATATATATATATATATATATATATATATATATATAATTGTACATCCGGCAAGTCAAAAACCTAAAAAGGTGGCTTAGATAAAAAAGGATATCCCGATGGACTGAAAACCCGAAAGGACGGTTCGGGAAAAAGTTAGGGATTAAAGCGTACGACTATGTCCCGTTTGATCACCCATCTACTTACAGCCAGCTTTATTACTAGCTTCAAGTTCAAACGGTAAAAATTAATTCAATCATCCCCTTCTAACAACAACTGATGAGATACTTTAAGACATATGGGCAATAGCAGAGTTGAAACTCGATGGGATCGTTTCTACATAGTTATTTTTCTTTGTTTATCACTTTGTACCTATTGTACCCCAAAATGTTCCCTCTCTTTTCTTAAGACATTTCTCACAAAGATCTTCAAAAGCTTAAGATTGCACAAGTATTGACTAGGTCAAGCCATCTCCTCCACACTGATACCTCAAAATAGGGTTTGAGTTTGCACAAGGAAAATTGGGCTTCTAATGCTTCAAATGACTTTCATGGATCATTATGGTCCCTAAATATTGCTCATATCAAGTTTCAAGTCTTGAATCACAAAATTGCTCAATTAATTGATCACATGACCTAAAATCAATTGTATTGGGTAAAAAGTCAATTGTGGTCAACCTATAGTCAAACTTTAAGATTTTGGACAAATATCAACATTTTGAAGTCATATGCATTAATTGACCAAGTTTGGATCACAATTCCCCAAGAAAATTGTTCAAATCACTAAAAGGGCAAAATGGTCAAATTATGGTTTTAACTATATTTGGCTGATCAAGAGTTTTTGACCTAATACATGATCTAATAGCTTAAAGCACAATATCAAGGATTCAAATACAACATGTTTACCTAATTTTATGGCTTAAAAACATTTCTCAAGATCAATTTATTGATAGTAGAAATTCAGTCAATTGATGAAAAATCAATTGATACACCAAAAGTCAAAATTTAACTTTTTGATCAAATTTGAGTTTCAAAGATCACATTTATTCAAGACACTAAAAATATGAAAATTGATCATCAATAAATCAAGAAAGTCAAAATTCATCTTTAAAAGTAAAACTTTTCAAGAGTTAGAATTTTTCTAAGTGTTTTTAAGTCTTATTTTTTCATGACTTCATGCCAACTTTTCACCAAGATGCAAGATGATTCAAAGGAAATTTTCAAAATGAAAGTTTTATATCTTGATGAGATCTAAAACTTTTCTTTAATGATAAAATCATATAAATTCTTGTATCTTGAGTTATAGATTCACAAAGTTATGCACTTTGTATAAAAACACTTAGTGAAAATTTGACCTAGTTAGGCAGATTTTTGCTACCAACTTCATGGCTATTTTTCTTATAGTTCCAATTGGATTCTTCAAAAATAAAAAACATGAAAGTTATATAGTATGTTCAAAGCTTTCCAAAATGTCCAAGAACTCAATGAGATCATTCTTGAGCTAGGATAATAGAAGAGATGAAGTTAGGGTTTCAAACTTGAATTACAAGGCAATTTTATGATGAACAATGGATCAAATCTCAAGTCATGTTGTATAAATCTCACTTTTTAGGTTTAAAACATGTGTTTCACTCCATAATTAATGGTTTAAAAAATTGATTGAGCCCTTGTCCAAGTGATTCAAGTATTATCCAAACCAATTTGTTATTTTAGGGAGAAAGCTACCATTTCCATTCTAGTAAAGCAAGCTTTATGCACAAAGTCAATGCATTAAGCTCCTAACTTGTTTGCTCTGATTACACTCCATCCACAAAGTCAGAAACATTGTGTTTAAAGTTATTAACAAATCTTGATCATGAAGTACAAAGCATTGAAACTTGTTTTGTCAAAAAATCACATGTTGAGCTTAAACATGTGAATTTGAAATCTGATCAACTTGAGCACTCCAAATATCTTGCTTATAAATAGAACAGTTCAAGCCCTCTCAGCTCAAAGCAACTATTGGAATAGCTTCCTAGAGGTTCAAGGAAGCTAACCAGATCATTAAAACACCTTGAAGTGAGCTCTAACTCAAAACACGATTTCCAGTTTTGAGGTAAGTTTTCTGATTTTCAATATCTTCATATAGACATTGTTAGCTTTCCATTTTCAAAGATAAAATGTAGACATCATTGCCTTGAAGCTGATGATGTCTTTAGAATTCATTTATATTGCTTGAGTAGTGAGAATTTTAAGCCTGAACTTTATGAAAAAATTAGGTTAGATTTGGTACCATTCAAAATCTGTGCTCATCTTTGAGTTATTGTTTAAGTTATTTACATTTCTAGAATTGTGGTGAAAAATGAATGTGTTGCAGAGGCTCTGGATGGCGCGAGGAAGAAGATGAAGTTTATCATTAGAACGGGTTTTGTAATATATATTTATGGTTTGATATAAGACACCAGGTGTATAGCTATCCCAATGGTAGAGAGTGCGCGCGTTATTGCCAAGGGACTGGGGGTTTGAGCCCCAGTGCTGCCCTTTTTCCTAACATTTTCTTTGTTTTCTTTTTTTGTTACAAACAAGCGCGTTGGGCCCTAAGTCTTTGGGCTTAGTCATTTTTTTCTGATCATCACCCCCTGTCTACTAGCTATAACACAGCCCATTATTTTTATTTTCATTTTTCTGATTCTAAACAAAAATCTCATTGGGCCCCAAAACAAAACTATTTTTACTTCTAAACTCCAAAATTCAATTTCAGACCCCCCTGACATTTTATTTTATTTTTCTATTTTATTTTCTTCTTCTTCTTCTTATTATTATTATTATTATTATTATTATTATTATTATTATTATTATTATTATTATTATTATTATTATTATTATTATTATTTATTTTATTAATAAAAACCCCAAAAAAATATTTTATATATATTAATATATTTTTATTTTATTTCTTTTAAAAAGACCAAAAATACTTCTTTAACAAATTCTTTTCCTTAAAAAAATTAATATTAGACTTAGGTTTATTTACTTTTTTTTGTTTAAAATTAATTTAGAATTTAGGACTTTTAATTCATTAATTTTTCATACTAGTTTAATTAAGATTAAAACCTTTTTTCATAAAACCCTAAAAAACTTGTCTTCTTAGTCAAATTCATTTTATTTTCTTAATTAAATTAGGTTTAGTTTTATTCAATCAAATTAATTAATTTTCTTCTTAGTTTATTTAGGTTAAAAAACCTTTTCATAACAAAAACTTAAGCAAAATAATTTCTTCTCTCCTTGTACATTGTCTCACATTATTGTACATTATTTATTCAAGTTCAATATGGTTGTAATAGTAATTAAATTTAATTTCTTTCATCCTCCCATTTGTAAATTTGTATCCCCATCCCCAAATGATGTAATAGCATAGAATTTTACCTTTTTGCAATTTATCGCTTTCAATATAAATGCTAGTAATTAGGGTTTGTATGGAAAGATATAAAATCAACAAGTATAAAAACCTAATTCAAAGACAAAAATGCATGAAATCAAAAACACTTTGCACACTTGGACCTCTAGGGTTAACCACATAAGTTGCCTTAAGAATAAAAAGTTATGTCCCTCGAACGTGGGATACTTTAGCAAAGACCCTCGAATACAAGATTGTAGTCCCTCGATGACCCTTCAATGTTGCCTTTGGTAAGAGATCATAGACCCTTACGAAAAATTGCTAAGGTATCCTACAATGTTGCTTTCTATGATTGTACGATGACGCACACATGTCCCTTCACATATAATGATATGGTTGCTTACTAACTAATAGTAAGACAACACTATTTAAAGGAGGAGGAAAAAAACAAAGACTTTTTGAGTAGGTAGAACGTTCATAGTTGCTTGCTCACAACTATTTTCAAAACATCTCCAAAAATGTACCAACACTTTCAAATGAAATATTTTCAAAAGGCAACACTTTGTATGCATTCTTGTAGAGACGAGAATCATTACAAAGTTCTCCTAAACAAAGGCACTTTCAAAAATACTTTCAAAAAAATTACAAACACATTTTCAACAAAGCATTTCAAAGTGAGCTAGCAACTAAGAGAACGTAGATAACTACGGATGAAAAGGGTGCTAACACCTTCCCTTTTCATAACCTACCCCCTGAACTCAAGAAAAATCTCAAAAGTTATTTCCTGTTCTTTTCACCCTTTCCTTTATTGGATAAAATAAAAGTCGATGGAGACTCTTGCTATCCGCAACAATTGTGATAAAACATAAAACACCCAAGTCAGTTCTTCCACCGTATTACAGAACTGGCGACTCTGCTAGGGACTTTAATAAAGTGAGGTTACCTTTGAGATTAGATCACCTTTAAATGCTTTAATTGTTTGACTTGTTTTATTTATATTTTGGTTCCTTGTTTGGGTTTTGTGTTGATCCTCTACCCGGATATGGGAACATTATTAGGTAAGTAACAAAGATTGTGGAAAGTGTACGGCGTAAACCGATATGGTTCAAGCAATAGCTACGTTAGTGTGACACATTTTGCCATTTGGTGTAGATCAATGTGTGGTGTCATGAAGCACTAATTGACCTTATAACCTTTAATTGAACAACTTGGCCATTAGGAAGTAATGAGATAGACGGTTTCGGTGGAAAGGTGAAAATTGGTTGATACTTGATACTAAGCTCATTGAGATCGGAGTTTTGGGATATTTCCGCCGCAAGAAAAAATTTATTATGCTGAGACAATGCCGAATGAAGAAAGACCATTGATATTGAGATTCCCTAGAACCCGATTACTTTCTAGGACAGGTTGAACCAACTAAACTTTAAGAGGGTACTTACCTATGAAACCTCATGCAAGCCTAAACCTAAGAACTTGTTTGCTTTGTTTGTATATGTTTATTTGTACATAACATCATGACATCATACCATAGCATTTGCACTAACCATTTCAAGGACCTTGGGATTTATCTTTGTCTATTTTGTAGAACATGGATTCCATTCGTAGAAAGACTATCTGAGTCAGCTTTGTGAAAGTGCCTCCTCAACTCAAGGAGTTAGCATCGAGGGTTCCTCATGATTCTCCATTCACCAAGAAGTATGCTCGTCTCATCAATTTGGCTACCTCAAATTTTTAAGAACAAATGATGGGGGTAATCTTTCAATCCATTGACCCTAAACACCATTGTTTTACAATTCCTAATTACCAATTGGTGCCTACCATGGAGGAGTTTTCTCAACTCTTGGGAGTGCCTATTCTTGATCAATTACCCTTCACCGGTATTGAGAAATAACCAAGATCTGAGGAGATTTCTTTAGCTTTACATTTGCAACGGTCCGACGTTGTAGCAAATTGGGAAACAAGAAGTGGTGTTAAAGGTTTTCTAGCCAAGTTTCTGTTTGAGAAGGCTCAACAATTTTGGGATGCTTTAGATTTGAAAGCTTTTGAAGAAGTTTTGGCTCTTCTACTCTATGGGATGGTATTATTTTATAACCCGGACCAACTCATAGATGTGAATACGGTCAAAGTTTTTCTATCTCATAACCCGGTGCCTACCTTACTTGGAGATATTTTGCATTCTTTTCATACTCGCGCCATGAAGAGAAGGGGGGTTATTATGTGTTGTACTCCTTTGTTAGCTGGGTGGTTTATTTCGCACCTTCCTCGGTCATTTTTGAAGAACGAACAAGGTATGAGTTAGTCTTAAAGGTTGATGTCACTCTCGCAATCAAATATCCATTGGTGCTCTCGATCTTTGGAGGATGTGACCATCATTGATCATTGTGGGGAATTACCTAATTTCCCGCTCTTTGGAATTAGGGGAGGTATCACCTATAATCCTTTTTTGTCTCTACGAAATTTCGGGTACGCTCGGAGGGATGGCCCTCATGAAGCACTTGTTCAAGGAATTGTATTTGACTATGAGGACGATACCCAAGGTTATCGTCAAAGATTTGTACGAGCTTGGGGCATGGTGAACAAAGTTGATAGCAAAACTTTGGGGCATAAGAACTACATTCCTTTGGATCCTTATCTAAAGTGGGTGTGAGCTTGTGCCCAAATCCTCATGATGTCGTATCCTGCCATCTTACCTATCATCGTAGAGCCCATTTCCGAAGGAGATGTTCCCTACACTATTCTTCATCCTGACATGCCTACTACTCTTGAGGAATTTAAAAGGTCATGGATTCAACTAAATGGACAGCGATACACCTTTAAAGCCCAATTCTATTCAAGCGAGAAGAAGGTTTTGGAGCTCACAAGACAACTTCATGAAGAGCGAAGTTTGAACGCCTACATTGCACCAAAGAGGATGCGCTCATGGGAAACTTGAGTCCTTTTTATTTTAGGAGTTTATTTTGTATTATTCCATTGTAAGTCCGAGAGGAAAGTTTTGTAACCATTTGAACTTATTAATACAATTAATGTTTGTTCCTTTTTTGTTTAAACAAATTTAAATCTTAAAGGTCCTTGAAAACATTTGCATTCACATTACATGCATCATAACATAAGCAGATTTTTTGGCACTGGTTTCCTCATCTTTCTATTGTATTTTTCAGTAAGATGGATCTCGGGCAGACAATGAAGGACTTCCATACACAAAATTCTCAATTTCAAGAAACCATGCTCAACTTGGCAAAGGGCAGCAAGAATTGATTTCACTTCTGGTTGCAAAGAAGAAGACTAAGAAGAAGGCTTTAATCAACATGGGGAAGAGATTCAAGGGCCCCGTTCGACAAGTTCAAGTGGTAGAAGACTCCTCTGAGGAGGATAAGAATAAGGATGAAAACTCAAGGAGCACCCGTTATAGGGGTGGTAACAATCCAGTCTCTGAGGATGAGGACTTTTTTGACGAATAATATCCACTAGCCGAAGACAAGTATCAGCAACTGGAGGACAAATTGAAGGCTATGTAAGTTCAAGTTGTGCCTGGCCTAGATTTTGGTGATTTGGGTTTGGTTCCTAGGGTGGAAATCTCCCACAAATTCAAGATTCCAGTTTTTCCCAAGTACAATGGCGTTTCATGCCCAAAGCTTCACTTGAGATCACACGTCTGTAAAATTCAACCGCATACCATTAATAAGAAGTTATGGGTGCACTTCTTTCAAGAGAGTCTGTCTGAGACTCAAATGGAGTGGTTTTACCAGGTAGAGGGCTCCAACATCTAAACCTAGGAAGACTTGGCCACCGCCTTCTATCGTTAATATCAGTATAATGTCGATCTAGCGCCAACTAGAGTAAAGTTACAAGGAATGACCATGGGTTCCAGTGAAGGCTTCAAAGAGTACACACAGAAATGGAGAGACTTGGTAGGTAGGGTGCAGCCACCATTGACTGATAGGGAGTTGGTGGATATGTTCATGGGAACATTGATTGGACCATTTTTCAACTTTTTAATTGGGAGCTCATCATCTGGTTTCACTGAGTTAATCTTGATTGGTGAAAGGGTTGAGAGCGGTATTAAAAGTGGAAAAATTCCCATGGCCTCTGCCTCTACATCAAATACTATGAAGAAACCTTTTACTGGTAAAAAAGAAACTAATTTCGTGTATGGGTCAAGGGCCCATATCAAGAAGGACCATCGTTAATCTGTAAATGCAGTTCTAATCTCCAACCCGACCTCTACTCAAAGACCACAACAACAAGCTGCCTACCAAAGACCTGATATTCCGAGAAGACAATTTACAAGAATCAACATGTCACTATCTCAAGCCCTAAAACACCAGTTAAAGGCTAATTTGGTAACATTGCGTGACCCCCCTTCAAATCCCAATGTTTCATCTCCAAAATATAACCCGAACGCCAAATGCGTTTACCACTCCAATAGTCCTGGACATGACACTAATCATTGTTTGGCATTAAAATGCAAGATCCAAGACCTCATTGACAACAAGACCATTGAATTTGATCCTCCTCCAAATCCGAATGTAATCACCACACCTATGTCAAACCATGGCAAAGGTGTCAACGTTATTGAAGATACTACTTTTGTTTTCTTTGTTAATGACTTAACCACTCCACTAAATTTTGTCAAAAACAATTTGTTGAAAGCTGGGGTTTTCCCTGGTTTCCTTGAAGATTGTTGTTATTATGCTGTGAAAATCAATGGTTGTGAACGAATGAAAAGAGGTGTGCAACACCTAATGGACATCCATGAGATCCTATTCGAAAGAACTCCATACGTAAAAAGTTTGACCGAAGTTGTACCTCAAGAAGTTGAAGATATATCCATCATTACAATATCCAACAAACCTATTAGGATCACTTTAAAGGGTCCTATTAGGATTTCTAATGAACCAAAGATAGCTCCATTGATAATTATCACACTGGGGCCAGTCCCTTATTTTTATGATAAGGCAGTACCTTAGAATTATGGCGTTGGAGTATACTACTATGGAATTAGACAAGACTCATGGATCGATGAAGATAAAGTTGATGATATTACCAACATTGCTAGCTCTAGCAAGGTGACAAGGAAGGGGAGAATCTTCTCTCCTAACATTTCACCTCCAACCACCACAACTACACCTGTTCGCATTAATGCTGACAAACCTATTACTGATGCTAGGGGCAAAGAAAAGATGATTGATCCTTCCAGGATGGAGGCGCCCGCCAAAGAAATTACAACTGAGGAACCCTCCACCCAAGAGACGGAGGAGATTTTGAAGATCATAAGGAAAAGTAATTATAAGATAGTAGAGCAGTTAGGGAAAACCCCCTCAAAGATTTTTATGCTATCTTTATTACTTTGTTCTAATTTGAATGCTCAAGCCTTGAAAAAATTTCTGAAGAAATCTCATGTTCCTCAAGAGACTACAGTCAATCAGTTTAAAAATTATGTAGCAAGTTTGACTGCCGATAATGGATTGGGATTCTCAGATACTGATTTAACTCCAGCCGGAAGAAATCACAACAAGGATTTGCATGTCTGCATTGAATCCAAAGGAACCACTCTATCCCATGTATTGGTGGATACTTGGTCCTTTCTGAATGTCCTTCCCAAAGGTTCTCTAAATCGATTGGACTGCGAAGGTTTGGTGTTGAAGCCAAGTGACATAGTGGTAATGGCTTTCGATGGATAAAAAAGGATAGTACATGGAGAGGTTGACCTCCCCATCGAACTTGGTTCTCAAACTTTCAACTCGACTTTCTATGTGATGGACATCTTTCCTGCCTACTCTTGCTTACTCAGACCCCCTTGGATACATGGGGCAGGAGCGGTGATGTCCACTCTTCATAAAAAATTGAAATATCCAGTCAAAGGAAAGATTGTTACTGCCTGTGGTAAAGAAGAGTTTATGGTTAGCCACCTGATTTCGTTTAAATATGTTGAGATAGATGGAGAGTTAATAGAAACTCCTTATCAAGCCTTTGAAGTGGTCTCTCCCATGGTTCGTGCTTCCAAGGCTACTCCTGATGTTTCAAAAGTTGTTAAAGATGTGCCTAGGATGGTTTCCCTCAAAGATGCTCGTGATGTGATTGAAGACAGAGGTTGTACCATTTGGGGACAACTCCCCGACATCCCTTTCAAATCAGACAAAAGTGGTTTGAGTTTCACTTCCAAAGCTCAAAAGGAGGTCAGACGTGCTCGCATAGAAAAACCACCCCTTCGCATCAGTAATCATGAAGTGAATGCTATTAAAGACTCTGACAACGACTGTGATTTTGATGACTGGATCTACCCGACTGTCGGTGAAGGACTCGACAACTGGCGTGCCAAAGACTTCATTTCAATCTCCTTCAATAAGGAGTAATTACCATTTATTTTTTTATTCAAGAACTCTGTCTATAATTTTTTAAACAATGACTTTAATTCATGTGCCATACCCGGGGAACCTTGGTCCATTTGTTAAGGTTTTTTCATTTTCATATGCCATATGATCATTTAATGAAAAAACATTGGACTTTTTTGCATTAAAATTTTACGCTAATTGTCTTTCTTTCACTTTATTGCATTTTTAAAATAGTCATGTATCTTACATGCATACACACGCATTTGCAGATCTTCATCCACTCCGGATCTTGTTGACAACGATTCCGCTATTGCCATCTATGACTTTGAACATTCAATCTACCAAGTTGAAGACGGAGGAGAAGAAGATTATGAAATACCTGGGGAATTAGCTAGACTTCTGATGCAAGAGGAGAAGGCCATTCAACTACATGAAGAGCCAGTTGAAGTAATCAACCTAGGTACTGAGGAAGATAAGAAAGAGGTCAAGATTGGCGCCAACTTAGAAGACGGTATCAAAGACAGATTGATCCAGATGTTGCATGACTATGTTGAGGTGTTTGCTTGGTCATATGAAGATATGTCGGGGATTGATACTAACATTATGGTTCATCGTCTACCAACAAACGAAGATTGTACTCCAGTCAAACAAAAAGTTCGTCGTATGCGGCTAGACATGTCTAAAAAGATAAAAGCTGAGGTAATGAAGCAATTTAATGCAGGTTTTCTAGCAGTGATGTCATATCGCTAATGGGTGGCAAATGTGGTCTTCGTTCCAAAAAAGGATTGAAAGGTCCGTATGTGTGTAGACTATAGATATTTGAATAGGTAAAGCCCCAAAGTTGATTTCCCACTACCGCATTATGACGTCTTGGTCGACAACACTGCTCAACATAAAGTATTCTCCTTCGTGGATGGCTTCTCTGGCTATAATCAAATCAAAATGGCTCCCGAAGACATGGAGAAAACTACTTTTGTTACACAGTGGGGAACTTTTAGTTACAAGGTCATACCTTTCGGTTTTAAGAACGCAGGGGCGACCTATCAACGAGCTATGGTAGCCCTATTCCATGAAATGATCCATCATGAAATATAAGTGTACGTTGATGATATGATTGCAAGGTTACAAATTGAGGAACAACACCTTGATCATCTTCACAAGCTGTTTGAAAGATTGAAGAAATATAAGCTAAGGTTGAATCCAAACAAATGCACCTTTGGAGTAAGATCTGGAAAACTCTTAGGGTTCGTCATCAGTGAAAAAGGTATTGAGGTTGACCCTGCGAAAGTCAAAGCCATACAAGAAATTCCAGCTCCCTGTACTGAGAAAGAGGTCAAGTGTTTCTTAGGTCAAATCAAATACATTGCTCGATTCATATCTCACTTGACTGCTACTTGTGATCCAATCGCCAAACTCTTGAAGAAAGATTAAGTAGTCAGATGGAACGACGACTGTCAAGATGCCTTTGATAAGATCAAGGAATATTTACAAGAACCACCCATCCTGATGCCTCTAGTTGAAGGAAGACCTCTGATTATGTATTTGACTGTATCAGAGAATTAAATTGGGTGTGTGTTGGGCCAACATGATGAGTCTGGCTGAAAAGAGCGTGCAATATACTATCTGAGCAAAAAGTTTACTGATTGTGAAACAAGATGTTCACTACTCGAGAAAACTTTCTGCGCTCTGGCATGGGCTGCTCGCCGGCTAAGACAGTATATGTTGACTCACACCACTTTGTCGATTTCTAATATGGACCCTATCAAGTACATCTTCGAGAAACTAGCTCTCTCCGGACGAATAGCTATATGGCAATTGATCTTGACTGAATATGATATCCAATATACAACACAAAAGGACATCAAAGGAAGTGTGCTAGTGGATCATTTGGCCCATCAGGCTGTTAATGATTACCAATCCTGGACTTTGAATTCCCAGAAGAGAATATCATGCTAAAAATTGATTGTGAAAATCCTGGACCGTATGACGGACCTGAACAAGGATCCTTATGGACTATGGTTTTTGATGGGGCTTCCAATTCTTTGGGTAATGGAGTTTGTGTTGTGATTATTTCTCCCGAAGGTTTCCATACACCTTTCACTTCCAGACTATGCTTCGACTATGTAAATAACATGGCTGAGTATGAGGCATGCATCTTGGGTCTTAGGGTAGCCATTGACCTAAGAATCAAATTCTTAAGCGTGTATGGAGATTCAACTTTAGTAATCAGTCAACTAAAGGAGAGTGGGATACCAAACATCCTAATTTGATCCCCTACAAAGAGCTTGTGTTAACCTTGATCCCATACTTTGATGAGGTTACCTTCGAACACTTTACAAGAGAGGAAAATCAGTTGGTTGATGCCATAGCAACAATGTCATCCATGTTCAAGGTCAAGTGGGACAACAAAGCTCCTAGAATTACGGTAGAAATATGTGACGAACCTGCACACTGTTGTGAGATCGACACTGATGAGGAGAAACCATGGTACCATGAAGTGAGGAGATATATGGAATCTCAAGAATATCCTGAAGGAGCTTCCATCAATGACAAGAAATTCCTGCGAATGTTTTCAGCCAAATTCTTCCTAAGCAATGGGATCCTATATAAGCGCAACCATGATTCGACTCTACTCCGTTGTATGGACAAGAAGGAGGCATACAAAATCATGGAGGACATGCATGATGGTATCTTTAGAAATTACTCTGCTGGGTACACTATGGTCAAGAAGATTCTGAGGGCTGGTTACTATTGGTCGACTATGGAAACTTATTGTCACCATCACTCGAAGACTTCTCACAAGTGTCAAGTATACACCGACAAAGTCCATGTGCCTCCAATTCCTTTGAATGTCATGACTGCTCCGTGGCAATTTGTAATGTGGGGTGTTGTACCCCATAATTTTCCCTCCCATATTCTTCAAAATTTGCCAAGTCAAAGCTTCAAAATCTCCCCAAGGGTTGCATAGTTCAAGGGCCTCCTAACAGTCAAAAACTAGGGTTTTGATTCTGACAAAGAAAATGAAGTTTCCAAGGATCCAATCAAGTCCCACATGCCTACAAATATGGTCAAGCATCCTCATGCCAAGTTTCGAGACTTACAACACAAAATTGCACAGTCAAAAACCCTAATTGCACTACAGTTAACTGCAGGGGCAAAATGGTCATTTGATAGTCAAACGTTCAAATTTTTGGTCAACATCTCATTTTGAAGCCACAAACATCATTTGATCAATGCTTGATCATGATTCTCAAAGCTTGGCTCAAAAATCATCAAGATGCAAAAGTTTCCATATTTGGACAGTTGAAAAAGTCAACTGTAAATTGACCAAGGCATAACTTTCACATGGATTATCAGAAAAATTCCATCCAAAGCTCATTTTGAAGAGAATCACATTTCCTACAACCCCTCTTCACACTTCAAGTCCAAGAAATGCTCTCACAAAAAGTTATCAATTTCAACATTATAGGTCATTTTCAAAAGTCAACAAAAATGGACTTTAAGTCAAAGGCCATAACTTGAGATTGGTAAATCAAAATGACATGGGACCAAAGGTATTGGTTAGAGGACTCAAAGACCTTTTTAAAATGTCCAAGAACATGAGCAAAGCTTAAAAATCGAGCAAATTATGCCTTGTGGAAGTTGGGAAATGTTTGGATATTTTGAAAAGTCAACATTGCTTCAAATGACCTAAAAATGCTAATGGGCCTCTTTTTCTTCCACAATTCATCATCCCAAGCATGTGCACGACCATTTGTCCCAAAGGGAAGTTTTTCATCATTTTTATTTATTTATTTGGATTTTTAATAACTAATAATTCATTTAATTAAAATAAATATGTGAAAAATACTAAACCTAACTTTTTAAATCTTTTTATGCATGGAATAGGCTCAAGATTTCGTGCATGATCAGATATGGAAGGAATTGAAGTGATTGGCCATGATTTGTATCAAATAGGCATGAAGAAATATTGGAAAAGATTCTTGAAAATCAAATCTTGAAAATCATGAATGCAAAGGTTTTTGTTTGGTTTCTTTGACCTAAATCATTCACACATAAATACATAGTGCAAACCTAATGCATAGAACCTCCCAGCTGCGCAGAAAAGCCATAAGCAAACTTGAATTTTTTCAAGAAAACTCCAATACTGAAAACTAAGTTTTAGGGCGATTCAAGTCAAAATACCTATTCCATTGGCTTGCTTAGACTTCAAGGAAGGAGACTGAATCAATATCATAGCCTGAAACCTTGAGAATTGGTAGATATAAGTCAAACTGTATCACTTTTTTTGCATAATCGTGCTTTGTTATTTAGGCGATATCCATGCATTTTTGTTCTTGATTTGTGTTAATTGGATGATTCTGAAACTAACCATGTAATTGAATTGAGTTTTTATGCATTGTATGAAGATTTGCCATGGATGAGTATTAGGGTTTTTCAAGTTCTAATTTGGGCGTTTCCAAATACTGTAAAATCAGAGAATCTCAATGCCATGTTTGGATTCAGCGTGCTTAGACGAAAACAAAACACTCCTCGCGCCTAATTTATGAGGCCATATGGCTTGTTCGCTATTTTGAAAACAAGCATGTTTTGGGGGGGTTTAAAACCCCCGTAATCTAATTGTTTTTGTTTCAGAAAAAAGCAAATGAGGAAGAAGATGATGAAGTGGCGAGCTGTGGTTGGTATATTTGAAATTTCGCGCTAACTTTCCCACTAACCATTGTTTTTATGTTATATTATTTGTTAGTTGTTATATGATCAGAAGCGTGTGAATGGCCTAGTGGTGGAGAACATTACTGGTAATCTCTAGGACCTGGGTTCGAGCCCCAGGTCCCCACCCCTTTCCAATATTATTTTTCTAATTGTCATCCTATGCAGATTCAATACTGGGGTTCACCATGTTCCCCATATCTGGACTATCCACGTGCCTAATGAGATGAGTTAAAGGGCCAGAATGTGAAGCGTACCATGGACTCTAGTCAAACGTACCACATGCTTCCTGGAAAGTCAATAAGGCCAGGGATAATTGGGCCTAAAATGCTAAGATCTCACCTCCCAATTTGGGGACAGACCCCCCTAGGTTTGCAATTTCCTTTACATTTTTTTATTTGATTCAACTATTTCTTTTTTTAATTAATTTCTATAATTTAATATTTTCATAAAAAAAACATAAAAACAATAAAATCAGAAAAAAGACAAAAATAAGTATTTTTATTTAATGTTATTTTTTGTAAACAAATGTCATTAATTGATTTTAGTTTTTTTTAAATCTAGGATTAATCTTAATATTTTTTCAATAAAAACCTAAAATTTGTAGAATTAGGGTTTGTATCAATTTTTATCCTTTTTCTTTTCTTTTCATAATAATTAATTATTAAATATTATTTTTTGTAATTAAATTACCATGTAAATAATTAGGTTAATTTAGGTTTAACTTTAATATTTTTTCTTAATAAATAAAAGTTATAGAATTAGGGTTAATTTAGTTTCAATCTCATTTAATTCTCATTAAAAAACCCATAAACACGAAAACCTCGAAAATAATTTCTCTTCTTATCTTAATTGAATTAATTTGCAAATAATAATTTAATTTCATTAAAGGGTCCAACGCCCTCGTTTCTAATTTTAATTTAATTCGCGCGATTTATTTCCTTCTTCTAATTATTTATGTAATTCTCCCAAAGCCGTGTAATATATTTCTCGCACTTTAATTCTTTATTTTTCTGTCAAATCGGGTCCTGGAAATTTTGGCGATGTGGACCCGCGCCTTTGTAATAGTTTAGAATTTTACCTTTCCGCGCTCTTTTAACTGTTAAATAAATGCATGCAAGAATGAATGACAAAAATAAAAACAAACGCATAGATCACTTTGACATGAACAAGATAAATACAAATGAACATGACACACAAAATCACACACCACCCCTAGGGTACGCCTCACTGTTGCCTTGCCTCGAAAGGTGATCGTCGAGTAGAGGATGTCTTAGTAAGTCCTCATGATCCGGGAACCTGGCATGAGGGTAGCTTCTAAGGTGTCTTCCCATTGCTCTGGTGATCACCATGTCCCTACAAACTCGAATTGACCCGAACACCTCCAACGGTGGTGCTACCTACCTCTCAATGGTGGGATGGCACTACTTTAAAGGACATTTACACAGACGAATTCCTTAGGGTAGGTAGGTTCTCGTAGATACTTGCTCTAAACTTCAAAACAAATCAAAAATACTTTTCACACCGACACATTTTCAAAAAGCTTTCAAAAGCATCTTTTCAAACACTCTTGAGGACCGATACAAGAGTCGAACTGGAATTTTCAAAGAAACTTTTTAAAACCCACAGTTGAAAAGCAAACAAACCATTTTTGAAAACACAATGAGCAAGTATCTAAGAGCCCATGGATAACCATGGATAGAAAGGGTGCTAACACCTTCCCTTTCTATAATCTACCTCCCGAACTGAGAGCAATCTCTTTAAGGAATTTTTCTGTGCTTTTGTCCTTTCCATTTGGAGAAAATAAAAGACAGTGGCGACTCTTGCTTCCGCGACATTTCGCGAACCAGCGTTAAACAGTCAGTTCCAGATCCACCGATCACAGAACTGGCGACTCTGCTGGGGATGTAACTTAAAGTGAGGTGTACCTTAGGACTAAGATCACTGTGTTTTCAATTGCTTTAACTTGTTTGCTTTAAATTGTGGGACTGTCTTGGGAGTTATATAGATCCTAACCCGGATCTGGGGATACCTTCTTAGAAAGTAGCAACAAGGCTGTGAGGGAACTGTGCGGGGTATACCGACATGGTTGAAACAGTCTGCTACGTTGATGTGGCACTTTGGTGTGTACCGGTAACCCTTGAGTTCAGTCAAGGAGAGTACGGGGCCTCCGCGTGGTGTGGTGAAGCATCAACAGACCTTAGGAACCTTAATTGAACTATCTTGGCCTCTTTAGGGTAGTGAGATAACTGACTTTGGTGCAGTCCGAGGTTGGTTGATACTCGATACTACACTCAATTGAGGGTTGCTTTCCTGGAATATTTCGGTCGCCAGTTCAGTGGCTAAATCGAAACGATGAACAATGAAAGCAATCCCGTGATATTGGGACCCTTAGAACCCGGTTACTTCTAATAGGACAGGTTGAGCCCACCAATTTCAAGAGGGTACTACCCAGACCCCATGCTGGCCTTAAACCCTAAGGGCTTGTCTTGTGTGACTTGTGTGCCTTCCAACTTGACTATTCGCATGCTTGTTATCTGACACTTGAGTTTCCCTTGCAGGTTTTGTTTATAGTCCTTAATAGGGACTCATAACAGGGTATACTAAGTTCCTTACAGGTTTTGGTTTGCAGTCCTTAATTAGGACCCATAACAGGGTTTACCGAGTTTCTTGCAGGTTTTGTTTATAGTCCTTAATCGGGACTCATGACAGGTTTTACTTGAGTTTCTTGCAGGTGTTGGTTTGCAGTCCTTAATTGGGACTCATAGCAGGGTTTACTTACATTACCCCATGCATAGCATACCATCATACCATTGCATACATCCTAACCCATTTCAAGGACCTCAAGGGCTTGTGATGCAGGTCATGATGAATCAAACATCTATCAAGGGGCAAAGAGGATTTATTTTCCTCTAGCCAAAGTTGTCAGAGGCTATGACCCACTTGATATGGTGAGCTCTGACTCCTGAAGAAGGTTCCCCTAACCAAGGTTGTTTGGAAATCAAAACCAGACATGATGACTAAAGTCAAGGGCTATGACCCACTGGATATGGTGAGCCTTTGACCCTTTGAAGAAGTACTCTCAACAACATGCAGTTCCTTCAATCAAACTATCGGACCCAAGTTCTAACAAATTTTCTTGTTTACCCCGCGGGATCCTTGGAAACATTGCATATGCATACATACACATCATTGCATAACAGGTATCCTTGTTGCAGGTCACTTACCTTTCTCGCTGTTTATTTCAGCAATGGCTTCACAACAAGATAACCAGGACCTTCACACTCAAGAGACTCAGTTCAGGGAAATCTTCCTAAGCCTATCCAAGGGGAAGGAAGAGTTGAAGACACTCCTCATGGGGAATCTGATCAGAAAGAGTCCTGAAGATGACAAGGACGAACAGCTGAAACGTCTACAAGCTGAGGTAGACACATTGAAAACCCAGATGCTGGGGCAAAGGGCCCTCATTCAAGGTTTAGCTCAGGAGCAAGGAGAGCTGAGGGCCATGATCAGCCAGCTTCCTCAAGGCATGAAGCAACCAGCCCAAATCAGGGACCAGGTCATGGAACAACTTCCAAGAGGGCAAAGGTCGGGTCCAATGAAAAGACCTCTCCGAGTTGCCACTACTTCTCAGGTCCAACAACGACCTCGCCAAGAACAGCGGGTTGATCAGAACAGGTCGGACGAGCCTAAGAGACAATTCACCTACATCAACATGTCATGGTCACGAGCTTTGCAGCACATGTTAAGGATGAACCTGATTGCGGTGATCAACCCTCCTGCAAATCCAAAGACTTCCTCTCCAAATTACAACCCAGAAGCAAGGTGCGCTTACCATTTTGGTAGCCCGGGGCACGATACTGAGGATTGTTGGGCGCTGAAGTACAAGATTCAGAGCATGATCGATGCTAAAGAGATCGAGTTCGAGCCCGCCGAGACTCCCAACGTGATCACTGCTCCCTTGCCAAA
This sequence comes from Vicia faba, assembly GCA_948472305.1. Classification (NCBI taxonomy): domain Eukaryota; kingdom Viridiplantae; phylum Streptophyta; class Magnoliopsida; order Fabales; family Fabaceae; genus Vicia; species Vicia faba. Next base: position 915,222,509 of record OX451736.1, on the reverse strand, counting down.
GCATGGCTAGGACTAGAAAACTTTTGTTCATTCGAATGTTCAAGTTGTAATTCTTTTTTATTGTTCAAACATTTGTTCATTGTTAAACATTGTTACTTCATTAATGCATCGCATATGTCTGTTTTGAAGCAATATATTCGTATTCACTATACGCAAATTATTTTCATATTTTTTCTGATGATCAACGTTCGATTAATAATGTTAAGCCTCTTGAGGGAGGATGACGAAAATGATACCATAATCCACAGTATGCTTTTGAACAGACCCCACTGATGAGATACAGGCATTGTTTCAATCCCTAAACACTGGAGTTATAAGGAAGATAATCCCTCGTCGACCCATCTGAGCCAAAGAAGTAGGAGTTTTTCTTTTCGAAATTTAAAACCCTTAATCATAACCTGGGGCAGGGTAGTCTCTCAGTTGATCCAAGTGCATAACGAATGGCACCAAAGAAGGTCCTTAAATAAACAAAAGACAGTGATGGTTCCGAATAATCATAAAGACAGGCAGTCATTACCAAAATCAAAAACCCGTAAAGTCAAAACCAATGAAGGAGACTTACAAAACTGGGGCATCCCACTGACTGTAATCACCAAAAGAACAGTTCAGGCAAAAAAAAAATAGGGATAATAAAATCAGAAAAAAAAGAGGTTCTACAAACCCTCAACAAAAAGGAATGACTGCCTATTCAAAATAAATCATCAACATCCGAACCATCACCGGAAAATCAGAGCAAAGAATCAAACAAGGTCTAACGTATGATCAACTGAGTTTAGGTTTGGAGAACATCACGAAGAGCGGGTGGGTACAAATAAAATTTGAGCCTTTATCCTTTGTTTCTTAAACCGTGAACCAGGCCACGTTATAACCCTTAAAAGTCCTAGCTGAAGCATGGGTTAGTTCGAAAGCATACTGTTACGAAAGGTATCCTGACTCCTTAAGGCCTACGGTAAAATACGGAGTTGACATCACGTTTTACAAACATTCACTTGTTTTATGAAAAAACTGCATTTTCAAAAAAATCCAAGACAGACATAAGCTTTGCATTTTTTGATATAACATTGTTTGCATATGACTTTTTGTTTGAGCAGCAGGGAAATTCGCACGATGAATACCTAGTGAACAAGAGTATCTCTAATCAAGGGGCAGACATGACCATGATCTATTATCTGGGGCAATCCAATCAAGATTCGGAGAATCTCTCAACAATGCCAAAATAGCCTGGGGCAAACCTCCGCCTGAGTCACTTGGGGCACGCCAGCAATGAATCTTGCCTAATCAAACATCTTCTGGTGGCATGAAAAAACACTTCTAACAGGGGCAACTCCCTACATTCTAAGAGCGTGGACATAGTCGAAAAGAATACTACGCACAATCAAAGACCCGCTAGGTTGACATACCTAGGCAAAAATAAGGGCTTCCCGGCGAACCAAAAGGGTTCGGGCAAAATGAGGGATGAAATGAAAAAAAACATGTACACCCGGCAAGTCGAAAACCTGAAAAGGCGACTTGGGCAAAAATGGGTATCCCGATGGACTGAAAACCCGAAAGGGCGGTCCAGGCAAAAGTTAGGGATCAAAAGCGTACGACTATGTCCTGTTATCTTGTCACCTGCCTACCAGAAGAAGGTTTGTCCATTAACAACTATCAGCACCCACAGGTCTTCCTCTCCCACATCAGAAACAGGGGCAATAAAGAGTTGTCTAAGCAATCTAATTGTTCTATCCTCCGAGGTATCAAGGTAGGTTCAGCTAAAGAACATAACCGACATATCTCAATTCCCCAGAGAGTGGGTCAGCAAGTCAATACACTCTCGCCGAGCAAAGCTGCCATCAGCCTTAAGGAAGTTGGTTACCCCCGCAGATCTCAACATTCCCCAGCAGCATATATACATTCTTAACAAGCATCCCCGACAATCCTGGCCTAAAGATTGTTCCCCGGAGGTATATCAAACATTCAATGGAGTCACTTCCCCGATACAGTTCAAGACTTCCCCAGGAGAGTCCAATCCAGTTTCCCCAGGAAAAGTTGGAGTCCATCTCCCAAGCCGTAAGCTTATCCCCAGTAGATTCTGGAAGCCTATCCTCGCAGAGCACGAACGCGTCCCCCGGATTTATTCAAAGAGTTATTTCCCTACCAGGATATAACTGGGTTATCCTCAGCCAAAAGCCACGGAAAGATCGTCCTCGACGAAGTCCTCCTATCCCCAGCGAAGTCTATTAACACTTCCAACACAACAAGGGTATCCCCAGCAAGTTATTACCAACAACTCAACAAAGTATCTCTCCCCCCACAGAATCGCTTCCCAGCAAGATCTCCAGAGTACTTTTCTCCCCGCAGAGTAATCCATTCGCCAAGTTTATCCCTAACGGAGTTATCTTCTCCTACCGGTATTCTTGCAACTATCATCCCCAGCGGAAGCAAAATCTGTTCTTCAACATCAGCCCAGGAGTGACTTCCCGGCACCCGTCAAGGATTTATTTTCCTAAGACAAAAACATAAATTCATAAACATCTCATGCCTCATTATAGCATGCATATATGCATCATATCTTACAAATCTCATTTATGTTGAGAACATCATTGCTTGATCCATATCATGCATTGCATATGACTGACCTTTACCTTTCAGGAAAGATCCAGTCAAATTCTCAGCTATACTTCAAGACCTAGACCGGTTCAGTTAAATCGACCCTAAGATTTTTCTGTTTCTTATCCAGTCAAAGGCCTTCTCTGGTTCAGTCAGATCGACCCTAAGATCTCCCTGTTTCTTATCCAGTTGAAGACATTTCAAGACCTAGACCGTTTCAGTTAATCGACCCTAAGATTTTCTGTTTCTTATCCAGTCAAAGGCCTTCTCTAGTCCAGCTAAATCGACCCCTAACAGATTTTCCTGATAAAGACTCAGTAAAAGATATCCAAGATTCTCTCAATGATTGCTGTTGAGGTTGTAGTCGCCTGTGGTTCTCTCCCCGATACTGCGGAGGTAGTAATCACCCCAAAATTCTCTCAACGATTGCTGTTGAGGTTGAAGTTATCCAAGATTCTCTCAATGATTGCTATTGAGGTTGTAGTCGCCTGTGGTTCTCTCCCTGATACTGCGGAGGTAGTAATCATCCCAAGATTCTCTCAACGATTGCTGTTGAGATTGAAGTTATCCAAGATTCTCTCAATGATTGCTATTGAGGTTGTAGTCGCCTATGGTTCTCTCCCCGATACTGCGGAGTTAGTAATCGTCCCAGATTCTCTCAGCGTTGCTGTTGAGGTTGAAGTCGTCCAAGATTCTCTCAATGATTGCTGTTGAGGTTGAAGTCGTCTAAGGTTCTCTCACCGTTCCTGTTGAGGTAGTAACCACCCCTGGTTCATTCATAACCGTTTGAAGCTCCAGATTCAGCTCCTGTAACCAGTCAGGACACATCTATACAAAGAATTTGAAGACCAGCTCCCGTAACAGGTCAGGTAATCTTTTTCTTTTGCAGGTACGCAAGTTCTCGCTAAGGAATCTCTTACGCGATCAACATCCAGATGGAATCTATAAGCCCATCCACCTTCCATCATCTCTTAGCATGGCATCTATAAGCCCATCATCCTATCCACAATTTCCAAATGGCATCTATAAGCCCATTCCCCACATCACACTACTATGTGAGCGCAAATTTCTGGGCACTCTAGTGTTCAATCATCTTCCACCTTCGGATTACGAAAGGCACGTCAGCCAATATGCATCCTCAAGTCTAAGAAGATTGAACAGGGGCAACTGTTGTACCCCAAAATTTGCCCTCCCATATTCTTCAAAATTTGCCAAGTCAAAGCTTCAAAATCTCCCCAAGGGTTGCATAGTTCAAGGGCCTCCTAACAGTCAAAAACTAGGGTTTTGATTCTGACAAAGAAAATGAAGTTTCCAAGGATCCAATCAAGTCCCACATGCCTACAAATATGGTCAAGCATCCTCATGCCAAGTTTCGAGACTTACAGCACAAAATTGCACAGTCAAAAACCCTAATTGCACTACAGTCAACTGTAGGGGCAAAATGGTCATTTGACAGTCAAAAGTTCAAATTTTTGGTCAACATCTCATTTTGAAGCCACAAACATCATTTGATCAATGCTTGATCATGATTCTCAAAGCTTGGCTCAAAAATCATCAAGATGCAAAAGTTTCCATATTTGGACAGTTGAAAAAGTCAACTATAACTTGACCAAGGCATAACTTTCACATGGATTATCAGAAAAATTCCATCCAAAGCTCATTTTGAATAGAATCACATTTCCTACAACCCCTCTTCACACTTCAAGTCCAAGAAATGCTCTCACAAAAAGTTATCAATTTCAACATTATAGGTCATTTTCAAAAGTCAACAAAAAGGGACTTTAAGTCAAAGGCCATAACTTGAGATTGGTAAATCAAAATGACATGGGACCAAAGGCATTGGTTAGAGGACTCAAAGAACTTTCCAAAATGTCCAAGAACATGAGCAAATCTTAAAAATTGAGCAAATTATGCCTTGTGGAAGTTGGGAAATTTTTGGATATTTTGAAAAGTCAACATTGCTTCAAATGACCTAAAAATGCTAATGGGCCTCTTTTTCTTCCACAATTCATCATCCCAAGCATGTGCACGACCATTTGGCCCAAAGGGAAGTTTTTCATCATTTTTATTTATTTATTTGGATTTTTAATAACTAATAATTCATTTAATTAAAATAAATATGTGAAAAATACTAAACCTAACTTTTTAAATCTTTTTATGCATGGAATAGGCTCAAGATTTCGTGCATGATCAGATATGGAAGGAATTGAAGTGATTGGCCATGATTTGTATCAAATAGGCATGAAGAAATATTGGAAAAGATTCTTGAAAATCAAATCTTGAAAATCATGAATGCAAAGGTTTTTGTTTGGTTTCTTTGACCTAAATCATTCACACATAAATACATAGTGCAAACCTAATGCATAGAACCTCCCAGCTGCGCAGAAAAGCCATAAGCAAACTTGAATTTTTTCAAGAAAACTCCAATACTGAAAACTAAGTTTTAGGGCGATTCAAGTCAAAATACCTATTCCATTGGCTTGCTGAGACTTCAAGGAAGGAGACTGAATCAATATCATAGCCTGAAACCTTGAGAATTGGTAGATATAAGTCAAACTGTATCACTTTATTTGCATAATCGTGCTTTGTTATTTAGGCCATATCCATGCATTTTTGTTCTTGATTTGTGTTAATTGGATGATTCTGAAACTAACCATGTGATTGAATTGAGTTTTTATGCATTGTATGAAGATTTGCCATGGATGAGTATTAGGGTTTTTCAAGTTCTAATTTGGGCGTTTCCAAATACTGTAAAATCAGAGAATCTCAGTGCCATGTTTGGATTCAGCGTGCTTAGACGAAAACAAAACACTCCTCGCGCCTAATTTATGAGGCCATATGGCTTGTTCGCTATTTTGAAAACAAGCATGTTTTGGGGGGGTTTAAAACCCCCGTAATCTAATTGTTTTTGTTTCAGAAAAAAACAAATGAGGAAGAAGATGATGAAGTGGCGAGCTGTGGTTGGTCTATTTGAAATTTCGCGCTAACTTTCCCACTAACCATTGTTTTTATGTTATATTATTTGTTAGTTGTTATATGATCAGAAGCGTGTGAATGGCCTAGTGGTGGAGAACATTACTGGTAATCTCTAGGACCTGGGTTCGAGCCCCAGGTCCCCACCCCTTTCCAATATTATTTTTCTAATTGTCATTCTATGCAGATTCAATACTAGGGTTCACCATGTTCCCCATATCTGGACTATCCACGTGCCTAATGAGATGAGTTAAAGGGCCAGAATGTGAAGCGTACCATGGACTCTAGTCAAACGTACCACATGCTTCCTGGAAAGTCAATAAGGCCAGGGATAATTGGGCCTAAAATGCTAAGATCTCACCTCCCAATTTGGGGACAGACCCCCCTAGGTTTGCAATTTCCTTTACATTTTTTTATTTGATTCAACTATTTCTTTTTTTAATTAATTTCTATAATTTAATATTTTCATAAAAAAAAGCATAAAAACAATAAAATCAGAAAAAAGACAAAAATAAGTATTTTTATTTAATGTTATTTTTTGTAAACAAATGTCATTAATTGACTTTAGTTTTTTTTAAATCTAGGATTAATCTTAATATTTTTTCAATAAAAACCTAAAATTTGTAGAACTAGGGTTTGTATCAATTTTTATCCTTTTTCTTTTCTTTTCATAATAATTAATTATTAAATATTATTTTTTGTAATTAAATTACCATGTAAATAATTAGGTTAATTTAGGTTTAACTTTAATATTTTTTCTTAATAAATAAAAGTTATAGAATTAGGGTTAATTTAGTTTCAATCTCATTTAATTCTCATTAAAAAACCCATAAACACGAAAACCTCGAAAATAATTTCTCTTCTTATCTTAATTGAATTAATTTGCAAATAATAATTTAATTTCATTAAAGGGTCCAACGCCCTCGTTTCTAATTTTAATTTAATTCGCGCGATTTATTTCCTTCTTCTAATTATTTATGTAATTCTCCCAAAGCCGTGTAATATATTTCTCGCACTTTAATTCTTTATTTTTCTGTCAAATCGGGTCCTGGAAATTTTGGCGATGTGGACCCGCGCCTTTGTAATAGTTTAGAATTTTACCTTTCCGCGCTCTTTTAACTGTTAAATAAATGCATGCAAGAATGAATGACAAAAATAAAAACAAACGCATAGATCACTTTGACATGAACAAGATAAATACAAATGAACATGACACACAAAATCACACACCACCCCTAGGGTACGCCTCACTGTTGCCTTGCCTCGAAAGGTGATCGTCGAGTAGAGGATGTCTTAGTAAGTCCTCATGATCCGGGAACCTGGCATGAGGGTAGCTTCTAAGGTGTCTTCCCATTGCTCTGGTGATCACCATGTCCCTACAAACTCGAATTGACCCGAACACCTCCAACGGTGGTGCTACCTACCTCTCAATGGTGGTGCTACCTACCTCTCAATGGTGGGATGGCACTACTTTAAAGGACATTTACACAGACGAATTCCTTAGGGTAGGTAGGTTCTCGTAGATACTTGCTCTAAACTTCAAAACAAATCAAAAATACTTTTCACACCGACACATTTTCAAAAAGCTTTCGAAAGCATCTTTTCAAACACTCTTGAGGACCGATACAAGAGTCGAACTGGAATTTTCAAAGAAACTTTTTAAAACCCACAGTTGAAAAGCAAACAAACCATTTTTGAAAACACAATGAGCAAGTATCTAAGAGCCCATGGATAACCATGGATAGAAAGGGTGCTAACACCTTCCCTTTCTATAATCTACCTCCCGAACCGAGAGCAATCTCTTTAAGGAATTTTTCTGTGCTTTTGTCCTTTCCATTTGGAGAAAATAAAAGACGGTGGCAACTCTTGCTTCCGCGACATTTCGCGAACCAGCGTTAAACAGTCAGTTCCAGATCCACCGATCACATGGGGCATATACATGATTGTAGAGATAAAGCCTATAGCTTCTAATGGACATCGTTTCATCCTAGTTTCCATTGATTACTTTATCAAATGGGTCGAAGCTGCCTCATTTGCCTCCGTTACAAAGAACGTTATAGCCCGGTTTATCAAGCATAACTTCATATGTCGTTACGGTTACCCTGAAAGGATCATCACTGACAATGAAACCAATCTCAACAATGCTATGATTACGGAGCTCTGCACTCAGTTCAAAATCAAGCATCATAATTCTTCTCAGTACAGAACTAAGATGAATATCGCACTGGAAGCTGCCAATAAAAACATAAAGAAGATTGTGCAAAAGATGGTGGTGACCTACAAAGAATGGAATGAGATGCTACCGCTTGCTCTCCATGGATACCGTACTTCAGCTCTAACTTCAACTAGGGCAACCCCATTTTCCTTAGTCTATGGCATGGAAGTTGTTTTCCCTATGGAAGTTCAGATTCCTTCCTTAAGGATTATGAAAGAAGCAGATTTAGGCGAAGAAGAATGGATTCAGACTAGGTTGGATCAGTTGAACTTAATTAACGAGAAGAGACTGGTTGTTGTTTGTCATGGTTAAATGTATCAAAAACGTATGATCAAGGCTTTAAAAAAAAAGATCAAACCTCGAGTGTATCAGGCTGGCGACTTGGTAATAAAATGCATCATTCTTCCACAAGGCGATCCCAGGGGAAAATAGACTCCCACTTACGAAGGGTCATTTGTTGTTAAGAAAGTATTCTCTGGCGGTGCCATGATGTTAACTACTATGGACGATGAAGATTTTCCACATCATGTAAACGCGGACATAGTCAAAAAATACTATGCATAAAATGACCTGCTAGGTTGACATACCTAGGCAAAAATAAGGGCATCCCGGCGAACCAAAAGGGTTTGGGAAAAACTTAGGGATATATACAAAAGATTATACACCAGGAAAGTCGAAAACCTGAAAGGGCGGCTTGGGCAAAAAAGGGTATCCTGGTGGGCTGAAAACCTGAAAGGGCGATCCAGGAAAAAGTTAAGGATTAAAGCATATGACTACCTCCCGTGAAATCACTACCACCAACTTTATTACCAAGATCCAAGTTCTTGGTTGTAAGATCAATTCAATCAACTTCTTTCAACGACAAGGGATGGTGTTCGAAGACATAGAGGCAATAGCGAAGTTGGAACACAATGAGATCACTTCCACATGGATATTATTTTTGGTTTCAATTTGTATTATTTCGACGATTTCCTCTTACTAGGATCTCTGTCTCCTTGTACAAAAACGCCTATTCATAGGCAAAACATCAATACAAATATACTTTGAAACGCAAACTTTTGTTTTCTTGTTTTGAGTACAAAAACGTCCAATGACTAAAATTGAATGAACATATGCATATGAACATGATTAACTGTTAACAAATGCATGTTTAAAAATGGTAATAAACATTTTATTAAAGAATTCGGGATATCCCCCATAGAGTTATTTTAACAAGATTATCCCCACAGATTTGAATTCATGCAGTATCCATCCGGAGTTCCAATCTCCTGACAATCATTTCCCCAGCTGAGTTGGTCCTAAACTACAAGAGAAACCTTGCGGAGTTCGTCTCCAAAAAGAATTCTTCCCCCCAATAGGGTCTTCAAAATGATGTCCTCAACATGGTTTATTTTCCCAACAAACTACAAAATTCCCTAGTACAAGTCTTCCTCTCAGACCATTACAAATCAAACGGAGAAAACCCCTTTGTTCCCAACAAAGTCATTACAATCCCCAACGGAGTCGTTACTATCCACAGAAAGTTACTGTAAAGCCTGTAATTCAACCAGATACCAGTTAACTTTCATTATCCCCAGTAAAGTTATAATTCCCCAGTAGAGTAATGGACAACCAAGGTTCCTAAACTCTATTCTCCAAACATAAATCAAAATTCCCTGCAGGATTTCCTTGAACAATAAAATAGGGATCCACCACAGAAACATTCTAAACAAAGTTGAGGATACACATACTCTTCATCTCCAGTGGTAGTCCGAGATTTAGCTTCCCAATACTCCCCAACAATTTGTCAAGGATTTATTTTCTAGACAAAGATTCACTTTAATGTTTCACATTCATACATCATAGCACATATATGACAACTACATATAACATAATCTCATTTATTTTGAGAACATCATTACGACATCGCATACATCTGCATGCATCTAACCCACTTCCTTTCAAGAAAAATCAAATGAAGACCTCTTATGGTTTAGATTTATTTTTCCAGATTAAAGACAAGAAAACGAAGACCTCTTCTGGGTAGATTTATTTCTTCCAGATTAAAGACAGGCGAATGAAGACCTCTTCTGGTTATATTTATTTCTTCCATATTAAAGACAGGCGAACGAATACCTCTTTTGGTTAAATTTATTCCTTCCATATTAAAGACAGGAAGAAGAAGAACTCTTTTAGTTATATTCACTTCTTCCAGTTAAAAATAGGCAATCAACAAACCTCTTCTGGTTAGATTTATTCCTTCCATATTAAAGACAGGCAGACAAATACCTCTTCTGGTTAGATTCACTTCTTCCAGTTAAAAATAGGCAATGAACAAACCTCTTCTGGTTGTGATTATTTCCCTAGTGAAGTCGCCAAACAACAGACCTTTTCTTGTTTAGTACAAATCGGCAAAGATTTATTCTGATACTTCTCTCAGTTTCTATCAACGGTCACTCTGGATGGCATCTGTAAGTCCATCTCCGACAAAATCTTCATCACTTCTCCAAATGGCATCTTTAAGCCCATTCCTAACACAATCTTCTAACACATAGTCGAGTGCAAATTTTTGGGCACTTTAGTGTTCAATCATCTTCTACCTTCAAGTCATGAATGACAGACTCGGCAATCTAACTCTTCAAGTTTAAGAAGATTTAATAGGGGAAGCTGTTGTACCCCAAAATTTGCCCTCTCTTTTCTCAAGACATTTCTCACAAAGATCTTTAAAAGCTCAAGCTTGCACAAGTATTAACTAGGTTAAGCCATCTCCTTCACACTGATACCTTAAAATAAGGTTGGAGTTTGAACAAGGAAAATTGGGCTTCTAATGCTTCAAATGACTTTCATGGTTCATTATAAACCCTCAAGATTTCTCATGTCAAATTTCAAGTCTTGAATCACAAAATTACTCAGTTAATTGATCAGATGACCTAAAATTAGTTGTATTGGGTAAAAGGTCAATTATGGTCAACCTACAGTCAAACTTCAAGATTTTGGACCAATATCAACATTTTGAAGTCATATGCATCAATTGATCAAGTTTGTATCACAATTCCGCAAGAAAATTGTTCAAATCACCAAAAGGGCAAAACGGTTAAATTAGGGTTTTGACTGTATTTGACTGATCAAGAGTTTTTGACCTAATACATGATATAATGGATTGAAGCACAATCTCAAGGATTTAAATACAACATGTTGATATAATTTCATGGCTCAAAACATTCTTCAAGATCAATTTATTGATAGTAGAAATTCAGTCAACTGATGAAAAGTCAACTGATACATCAAAGGTCAAACTTTAACTTTTTGATCAAATTTGAGTTTCAAAGATCACATTTCTTCAAGACATTAAAAAATATGAAACTTGATCATCAAGAAATCAAGAAAGTCAAAATTCATCTTAAAAAGTCAAACTTTTCAAGACTTAGAATTTTTCTAAGTGTTTTTTAAGTCTTATTTTTTCATAACTTCATGCCAATTTTTCACCGGATGCAAGATGATTCAAAGGAAATTTTCAACAAGAAAGTTGTAGATCTTGATGAGATATACAACTTTTCTTTACTGATAAAATCCTATGAATTCTTATATCTTGAGTTATAGATTCACAAAGTCATGCACTTTGAATAAAAACACTTAGTGAAAATTTGACCTAGTTAGGTAGATTTTTGGTACCAACTTCATGGAAATTTTTCACATAGTTCCAATTGGATTATTCAAAAATAAAAAAACATGAAGGTTGTATAGTATGTTCCAATCTTTCCAAAATGTCAAAGAACTCAATGAGATCATTCTTGAGCTAGGAGAATCGAAGAGATGAAGTTAGGGTTTCAAACTTGAATTACAAGGCAATTTTGTGATGAACAATGGATCAAATCTCAAGCCATGATGTATAAATATCACTTTGTAGGTTTCAAACTTGTGTTTCACTCCATAATTAATGGTTTACACAAATTATTGAGCCCTTGTCCAAGTGATTCAAGTATTATCCAAACCAATTTGCCATTTTAGGGAGAAAGCTATCATTTCCATTCTAGTAAAGCAAGCTTTATGCACAAAGTCAATGTATTGAGCTCCTAACTTGTTTGCTATGATTACCCTCCATCTACAAAGTCAGAAACATTGTGTTAAAGTGATTAACAACTCTTGATCATGAATCAAAGCATTGAGGCTTGTTTTGTCAAAAAATCACATGTTGAGCTTAAACACGTGAATTTCAAATCTGATCAACTTGAGCACTCTAAACATCTTGCTTATAAATAAAGACACTATTTGTGAGCTAATACATGGATTATACAAGCCATTAAGCATCCCAAAACTCTCAGAAACTCAAATTACATACAAATTTCCATTGTTGTGCAGAATCTTGCCAAAAACTTCCATCTTCAAATCCACTCGTGTGTTTCTTGGCCAAACCATTTAAAAAGCTTCCTTACCTCAAATATAAGCCATCCCAATACCTATTACACTTATGTAACACCTCCATCACCATCTTCCATTTTAAAAAACAGAGGTATGCACTTGGACTTCTCTAGAACAGTTCAAGCACTCTCAGCTCAAAGCAACTATTGGAATAGCTTCCTGGAGGTTCAAGGAAGCTGTTGTACCCCAAAATTTTCCCTCTCATTTATCAACACTTTTCTCACAAGGTTTCTTTGACTCAAGACTGGATTAGGGTTTGGTCAGCTCAAGGCATATCATCTTGCACTGATAACCCAAAATTAGGGTTTGAGATTGCACTAGGATTTTTGGACTATCAATGCTTCATGTGACTTTCAAACATCATTATGGAACCCTAATATTACCCATGACAAGTTTCAAGCCTTGAACCACATTTTTGATCAGTCAATTGGACAGTTGAACTAAAAATCAACTATATTGGGGAAAAAGTCAACCATGACCAATTTACAGTTAAACTTCATAATTTTTTATCCACATCAACATTTTAAGCTTATATGTATCATTTGGTCAAGTTTGGATCACAATTCCTCAAGAAATTTGATCAAATCACCAAAAGGGCAAAATGGTCAAAATTAGGGTTTTGACTGAAAAAAGGGCAATTTCTGATTTTTAATCTAGGAAATGACCAATTAAGTTAAAGCATGATTTCAAGGATTCAATTTCATCATCTTGACCTAATTACATGGTTCAAAACATTTAAATTTCATTGGATTGACAGATGAAATTTGTAGTCAATTGTACACTGAAAAGTCAAACTTTGACTTTTTGGTCAAAATCAAGTGCCAAGGGTCATAATTCATCAAAGCATGTCAAAATGTGAAACTTTTTCATCAATAAATTCAAGTTTGAAGATTAGGGTTTGAATTTGAAAATTTTCTTAACTTAGAAATTTTCTAAGTATAGAAAATTTCTTATTTTTTCTCAACTTTAGGCCACTTTTTCACCATGATGCATAATGATTCAAAGAAAGTTCCCAACATGAAAGTTGTAGACCTCCATGAAATCTACAACTTTTATTCACACACTTTTCCATAAAGATGCTTGGATCTAAAGATATGAATTTATGAATACTTGTTCATGAACTAAATAACTTAGTGAAATTTTGCCCTAGTTTAGGCAGGTTTTGGACCCAACTTCATGGAAATATTTCACCTAGTTCCAAGAGGTATCTCAAAATGAATTTCAAAGATGAGTTATAGAGAACATTGCAAGCTTTCCAAAATGTCCAAGAACTCCTCAAGATCATTTTATAGTAGAGAGAATCAAAGAGATGAAGTTGGCAATTTCTCACTTTTTGTCCAAGCCATTTCATGAAGAACAAAGTTGCAACCAGTACCTATGATGCCTAATCCATGCTTTGCAGGTCCCAAACTTTTTCCTCACTCCTTAATTTAATGCTTAATCAGTTGAAAAAGCTTTAATCCATGCCCTAGAGCCATTATCCAAGTTGTAATTCCATAAATGGCATAAAGGGACCATTGCCATTTTGGAAAAGTTCCACTTTTGCAAACTTTACAAATCTTGAGCATTGGACCAGTCCCCTTGGTACATACAGGTCTCACAGGTCTAAAGAAAATTGTACAAGCTGATACCAACCCTAAGAGAGCAAGTACAAGCATGGCAAGCATTGTCCCTTCACTTTACTTCAAATGCAAGAAAAGTGGCAAAAAGGCTAGAACTGGAACAACTGTTAGGGGGTTGACATAAAACCAATTCCATACTAATATACAAACATAATACAACTTAGCACACGATTAGTGAAGGCCTGAAATACTCCCAGGCAGAAAAACACCAAAAATCTGTCCAAACTTGCAGTTTTAGCATAAGCATACCCATCTTCCATTTGGCTCTAGCGTTTCAAGTCTTGATCATTCAAACATCTTACATACTTGATATCAAACCAATCCAAACCTTCATCCCTGTTCTATAATCACTTTTCCACCATCTGCCATTGTTGATTTCAGAGCTTGCAGTTTGACTTGGCCAAGGAGTTTCAAATACTTTCAGAGCAAGGCAAAGGTTGGAATACATTCAGGGAAGTTCGAGGAAGCTCAAGCAAGCATCAGGCCTCCATCAAACTCACTCCAGTTCCATCCACGATTCCAACTGAAGGAGGTAAAATCTCAAACTCTATCTCCTTGTACAGGAAATCATAGGCCACGATTTGTGAATAAAAAATGTAGTCCTCATCATAACAAAACTGTACATATCTTTATCTTGCATTGATTTTATTTGAGTTGAGAGAATTTGGAACTTGAAATTTCTGAAAATATTAGGGTTAAATTTAGGGTTGTTAAAATTCTTTCTGACCTTTGATTGTTAGTTCACATAACTTATATGGTTGGAATCGTGGGTTCAAATACTACAACTTTCATGTTATGAGTTTTCATTTTCATGGAAGTATGAGAGAGTTACAGGATGTCTGGCCAAGCTTGAGGAAGAAGATGAAGTACAGGGCAAGGACTTGTCTTGGGTTATATTATTTTTGTTTTCCTTAAGACAATGGATGTATAGCCACCCCAGTGGCAAAGTAGCGCGCTGGTGAGACCCATGTCCTGGGTTCGAACCTGGGCGTTACTTTTGTGTTTTTCATGTTTTTTCCCTTTTCCATTTTGCTATTTTTGTAGGTTGGGCTTAGTCTTTTGGGCTAGGATTTTTTTTTGCTAACATTACTACCAATATGCTACATCACCTCCTTGCCAGCTTTTTTTATATTTTTATTATTTTTATTTTTATTTATCTTAATTTCATATTAAATATTTCTTTAATGCATAAAAATCCTAAAAAATGTAAATTTCATAATATTGCATTTTATTTTATTTTGCACATAAAAATATATTTTATTTTTATAGATATCATATATTTTCTTAATAAATTTGTAAAATATAGTTAAATATATTTAGTTTAATTTCTTTTTTTCATTTCATACTTATAAATACTTATTTTTTCATATATAAAATTTTTATATTTTTATTATCTTAATATAAAAAATACATAAAAGAATGATATGTAAGAACTTTATTTTCTTTTAAAAATGATGTTTAGGGTTAAAATCTCCCTTCAAAAAAATTAGTTTCTTTTCCTTATAATCTTAGGTTTAGATTAAAATATCTTTTACATAAAAACAAAACAAAAATCTTTTCCTTACATGTACATTATATTGCATACTTAAATGTTGTATTTTATTTATTCTAAATTCGTACAAATTCGATTTGGTTGTAATAATTTATTTAGCTTTATATTCTTGCAAATCCCCATTCAAACTTGTATTCCCCCTCCCATAAATTATTGTAATAGCTTAGTAATATTTACATTATGCAATTTACCGCTTTACATGCCATGATTAGTAATTAGGGTTTGTATGATAAGATCGAAATAAAGCAAAATAGAAAACCCTAAATACAAGACAAAATCAAAGCATGAAAATGATACACTTGCACACAAGCATCCTTAGGTTTCCTCCACTTGGTTGCCTAAATACAAAAATAGCCATGTTAAGCATGCGAAGTATCTTGGAAAAACAAACAAACATAAAGATCATAGTCCCTCGATGACTCTATTCAAAAAGTTGCCTTAACAAAATGATCTTGGTCCCTCAAAATGCTAAGATACTTTGCAATCATTGCTAATCATGGTTAAATGATGACCCACGCCCGTCCCGTTTACATCCAAAGATAGGGTTGCTTACCAAATCAATGGTAAGACAACAATATCAAAGGAATAAAAATGCACAAGAAAGACATTTGAGTAGGTAGATTACTTCTAGTTACTTGCTCCCTTTCAAACAACTATCCTTGCTACTTTCAAAACAAACACACACATTTCAAAAACATCTTACAAATATTGAAAACATTTTCAAAAAAAGACAAACATCTTTGTATACATTCTTACGAACGAGAATCATTACAAAGATTGCCTAAATGAATGGCCTCTTTTACAAAATACTTTCAAAACCACACCAAACACAATTTCAAACAAACAAAAGCAAGTGATCTAAGCAAGTAACTAAGAGCCCATGGAAAACCATGGATGAAAAGGATGCTAATACCTTCCCTTTTCATAATCTACCCCCCGAACTCAAGAAAACATCTCAAAGGTTGTTCCTGTGCTTTTTCACCTTTCCTTTTGAATAAAAGAAAAGTCGGTGGCGACTCTTGCTAAACTGAAACATTTGCGAACACAAACGCAAAACCCTCAAGTCAGTTCTCCCACCGTATCACAGAACTGGCGACTCTGTTGGGGATTTTATAAAAGTAGGGTTACCTTAAGGTTTAGATCACATTTATTTGCTTACATTGTTTGACTTGTTTGCTTTACTTTATGGTTCTTTGTTTGGGTTTGAATCCTCCACCCGGATTTGGGAAACATTATAGGTAAATAGTAATACATTGTGGAAACTGTGCGGGGTATACCGACATGGTCTAAGCAATAGTTATGTTAGTGTGACATATTTGTGGGTACCAGTAGCCTTTGAGTTAATAAAAGAGAATATGGGGCCGCTGAGTAATGTTATGAAGCACTAATGAACTTTTAGAACCTCTACTTGACCAACTTGGCCTTTAGGATGTAGTGAGATGACCGGCTTTGGTGCAGTCCAAAGTTGGTAGATACTCAATACTACACTCATTGAGGTTTGGTTTCTTGGGATATTTCGGTCGCCATTAAAGAGGCTTGAGCTGAAACAATGACCAAAGAAACAGTCCAGTGATATTGAGCTCCTTAGAACCCCGTTACTATTATTAGGACAGGTTGAGCCAACTAAACTTCAAGAGGGTACTTACCTATAAAACCCCATGCAAGCCTAAACTAAGAACTTGTTTGATTTTCTTGTATATGCATACTTGTACATAACATCATGGACATAATGAACATCATATGCATTCACTAGCCATTTCAAGGATTTTTGAGATTCATCTTTGTTCCTGTTTTGTAGGATATGGATTCACTTCGCAGGAAAACTATCCAAATAAACCTTGTAAGAATTCCTCCACAACTCAAGGAGCTAGCTTCAAGGATCCCTGAGAACTCTCCATTCACTGAGAGGCATGGTCATATACTCAACTTGGTCACCTCCAACACAGAGGAGGATATGATGAAAGTACTCTTCCAGTTCTTTGATCCTTTGCATCATTGCTTCACATTTCCTTACTATCAGCTTGTGCCCACTTTGGAAGAATTTTCTCAACTATTAAGGATTCCCATTCTCAATCAACTACCTTTCAACGGTACGGAAAGAGACCCAAAGCTAGAAGAGATTGCTCAAGCCCTGCACTTGCACTCATCTGATGTCACAACTCATTGGGAAACTAGAAGTGGTGTCAAAGGCTTATTAGCAAAGTTTCTGTTTGAGAAGGCTCAAAGCTGTTGGAATTCCCTAGACTTGAAAGATTTTGAGGAGATTGTGGCTCTTCTTATCTATGGGATGGTCTTGTTTCCCAATCCTGACCAACTCATAGATGTGAGTGTCGTCAAAATCTTCATGTCACGCAATCTGGTGCCTACATTACTAGGGGATATCATGCACTTTTTTCACACTCGTACAATGAGAAAAAGAGGTGTCCTTATGTGTTGCACCCCCTCCTGGCAAGATGGTTTATTTCTCATCTTCCCCAATCAGTCTTAAAGAATGAGCAAGGATTAAGGTGGTCACAAAGGTTAATGACGCTCGAACATTCAGATATTCATTGGTGCTCTCGATCCAAAGAGAATGTTATCATTGTTGACCGTTGTGGGGAATTCCCTAATGTCCCTCTACTTGGCATTAGGGGAGGCATCACCTACAACCCATGCTTGGCTCTAAGACAGTTTGGTTATGCCCGAAGGGATGGCCCACATGATATGCTGATTCAAGGCTTGGTATTCGACTACGACAACGACGATCAAGGTCTTCGCCAGAGATTCATCCGAGCTTGGAGGATGCTAAACAAGGTGGATAGAAATACTTTGGGACACAAGAATTCCATCCCTCTTGAGCCTTACCTCAAGTGGGTACGAACCCGTGCTCAAAGTCTTATGATGCCTTATCCTTCCATTCTCTCGGTGATTATTGAGTCTGTTAAGGAAGGAGAAGTTCCATACACTATCCTACATCCTGACATGCCCACATCTCTTGAAGACCTACAAATGGATTGGATACAACTCAAAGGAGAGTGAGATACTTTCGAAGCCCAATTCTACGCAAGCGAGAAGAAGGTTTTGGAGGTCACTAGGCTAATTCATGAGGAGCAGACTCTAAACACCTACATTGCACCAAAGAGGATGCACACTACTTTTTTATCTTAGAGTGTTGTATTATTTTGCCCAAGGGGCATTGATGTACTCAAACTCTATCTTATTAATATAACGTGTGTTTCTTTTTGTTTAAAACGAACTTAAATCTTTTAAAATCCTTGAAAACATTACATATACACATATCATTCATCATAACATAAACAGGTCTTTTGCAACAAGTTTCCTCATCTCTCTACTATTTATTTCAGTAAGATGGATCTCGAACAGACAGTCAAAGATCTTCAAACTCAAAACATGCAGTTTCAACAGTTACTCACAACCCTGGCCAAAGGACAAGAGGAGTTGAAGACTCTGTTGGAAAAGGAGAAAAAGAAGAAAGAAAACTGGTGTTGTAATCATGGGGAGAAAGTTTCAAGGGAAAACTAGGAGAACCTTGAATTTCGCAGCAACATCTGATGAAGGGAAAGGGAAAGAAACAGCAGTTTCGTCGGACTTTGAAGAGGAGGAAGAAGAGGAAGACTACTCTGAGGAACAGTACCCTCCGGCTGATGATAAGTACAGACACCTTGAAGAGCGTATGAGCGCTATGGAAATACAAAGGGTACCAGGTCTAGACTTTGAAGAATTGGGGTTAGTGTCGGGAATTGTGATCCCACCAAAGTTCAAAGTGCCGTTGTTTGCAAAATATGATGGGGTGTCATATCCTAAAATGCACCTCCGATCATATGTGAGAAAGATTCAACCGCACTCTGCCGATAAAGACTTATGGGTCCATTTTTTCCAAGATAGTTTATCCGGAACACAACTCGATTGGTTTTACCAATTAGAAAGGGTCGACGTCCACAACTGGGAAGATCTTGTCGCAGCTTTCTATAAGTAATACCAGTATAACACATATTTGGCGCCTACCCGTACTCAACTTCAGAGTATGGCTATGGCTTCAAATGAGGGTTTCAAAGATTACGCGCAGAAATGGAGAGATCTAGCTGGAAGAGTGCAACCCCCTCTATCCGAAAGGGAGTTGGTGGATATGTTCTCGGGCACTCTATCAGGCCCTTTCTTCAACCATTTGATTGGGAGCTCATCTGCTGGGCTTACTGAGTTAATACTAACTGGAGAGAGGGTGGAAGCTGGTATAAAAAGTGGAAAGATTCAAAAGGATTCGTCTGCCTCTATAGCTGTGAGAAAACCTTTCACTGGGAAGAAGGAGGTATCTGTTGTTTATCCATAAAGAAACCAAGGGAGAGTTGAACGCCGACCAATGGTAGGGGCTGTTATGATCCCAAAGCTTACATCTGATTAACCAAGGAGTGATCAATCGAGGGTGGAAAGGCCAGTCCGGCAATTCACCAGAATTAATATGACTCTAGCCCAGATTTTACCACATCTACTGAAATCTAATCTAGAAACTTTAAAAGAAGCTCAAAAGAATCCCAACACGACCTCCCCTCATTATCATCTGAATGCCAGATGCACATATCATTCCGAGAGCCCGGGTCACGACACTAACAATTGTTGGGATTTGGAAAAAAAAAATTCAAGACCTTATAGATGCAAAAGAAATTGAGTTTGAGGCGCCCGAGAAACCAAACGTCATTTCCGCTCCTATGCCTAGACATGGTCACAACGCCAATGATGTCGAAGAAGATTTGTTTGTTACTACAGTGGATGAACTCATGACTCCACTACCAATCATTAAGAAAAACTTGCTGAAAGTTGGTGTTTTCCCAAGTTGTAATGAAGACTGCCATCATTGCTTATCCTCACCAACTGTTTACCCTCTATTCAAGACATGCATTCAACGCCTGATAAACCACAAAGAGATTCTGTTTGAAAATGCTCCTGTTTCACCTGTTCCTGTTAAATACGTCTCAATCATAACCATCTCCGCCAATCCTTCCAGGGCCCCCAAAAGACCCGTTAGGATTACATTGGTTCCAAAGGCTACTCCTCTTATAATCACAATGCCTGGGCCAGTCCCGCATGAATCAGACAAAATAGTACCGTGGACTTACGGTGGAGAAATCTACTACCATGGTATCAAACAAGATGGGCTGGCCGCCGAAGAAGTGATCTCCGAAGAAGAAAATTTCGACATTAGCAATATTGTCGGAGCCAGTAAGATTACCCGTAGCGATAGAATCTTTTCTCCAGAAATTGCCCCTCCAAAGGCAGTTTTTGGACCCGTGGCTGTTCCGAAGGTTACCTCCATACCAATAATCATATCTGCAAGTGCTCCTACTGACAAAGATGACACAACCCCTGTTATTATCCCTACCAACACTTCTACTACTTAAATTCGAGGAAAAGGTATTCAAGAAGAGCCTGTCCGGATGAAGGCTCAACCATTGACTATCCCTGAAACCTCCAAGAAGGAAATGGAGGAGATCCTGAGAATAATAAAGAAGAGTGACTATGATGTGGTTGAACGGTTGGGGCAAACTCCCTCAAAGATCTCCATGCTAGCATTGCTGCTGTGTTCTGAGGCACATGCGAAAGCTCTGGTGAAGTTTCTGAAGACAGCCCATGTGCCACAAGAGACGTCTGCTGACCAATTCCAGGATTGTGTGGCCAATTTGACAATTGATAACGGCCTAGTCTTCTCTGATGCTGATTTGACACCAAGGGGGAGAAAGCACAACGAAGCATTACATGTCTCTATGGAGTGTAGAGGAACAACTATGGCCCATGTCTTGGTGGACACTGGCTCATCTTTGAACGTTTTACCGAAGAAAGCTCTCGACAGATTGGACAGCAAAGGACTGACTTTGAAACCCAGTAACATAGTTGTGAGAGCATTTGATGGCTCAAAGAGGATGGTCCACGGGGAGGTGGACATCCCCATAAAGGTGGGAACTCAGACTTTCAACTCAACCTTCTATGTAATGGACATCCGCCCCTCTTACTCATGTCTGCTAGGACGACCCTGGATCCATAATGCCGGTGCTGTCACCTCTACACTACACCAGATGCTGAAATACTCGGTCCATGGAAAGATTATCATTGTCCATGGAGAGGAAGAGTACATGATTAGCCATCTAAATTCTTTCTGGTATGTGGAGTTGGACGGCAAGTTCATTGAAATTCCTTTTCAACATTTCGAAGAAGTCTCTCAAGAGGTAGCGGTAACCAAGGCAGTATCCCAAATCCCTAATGTTGTACCCCAAAATTTGCCCTCCCATATTCTTCAAGGAATTGCCAAGCCAAGTCACAAAATTCCCCAAGGGTTGTACAGTCCAACTGTCCCCTATACAGTCAAAATTAGGGTTTGTGTTCTGATCAAGAAATTGAAGTTTTCAAAGGCCCAATCAAGTCTCCCATGCCTACAAATGTGGTCAAGCATCTTCATATCAAGTTTCAAGGCATTCAGCTCAAAATTGCACAGTCAAAACCCTAGATTGCACTACAGTCAACTGTAGGGGTAAAATGGTCATTTGACAGTCAAAAGTTCAAATTTTTGGTCAACATATCATTTTGAAGCCACAAACATCATTTGATCAATGCTTGATCATGATTCTCAAAATTTGGCTCAGAAGATCATCAAGATGCAAAAGTTACTATATTTGGACAGTTGAAAAAGTCAACTGAAATTGACCAGGGCATAACTTTCACATGGATTATCAGAAAAATTCCATCCAAAGCTCATTTTGAAGAGAAAGACATTTCCTACAACTCATCTTCATACTTCAAGTCCAAGAAATGCTCTCACAAAAAGTTATCAATCTCAACATTATAGGTCATTTTCAAAAGTCAACAAAAAGGGACTTTAAGTCAAAGGCCATACCTTGAGATTGGTATATCAAAATGACATGGGACCAAAGGCATTGGTTAGAGGACTCAAAGACCTTTCCAAAATGTCCAAGAACATGATAAAAGCTTAAACATTGAGCAAGTTATGCCTTGTGGAAGTTGGGAAATTTTTGGATATTTTGAAAAGTCAACTTTGATCCAAATGGCTTAAAATTGCTAATGGGCCCATTTTTCTTCCATGATTCATCATTCCAAGCATATGCACGACCACTTGGCCCAAAGGGAAGTATTTTATCATTTTTTATTTATTTATTTGAATTATTATTTATATTAATTCATTTAAATTATTTAAATACATGAAAAATATCTAACTTGCCCTAACAAATCTTTTTATACATGTTTTGCCATCAAGATTTCGTGCACATGCTAATTAGGAAAGAATTGGATTGATTGGCATAATTTTGACACAAAGAACACTTGAAAAAGATTGAAAAAAGATCCTTAAAATCAAATTTCCAAAAATCATTATGGCAAGAGATTTGATTGAATTTTGTTAACCTAATAGCCTCACTACATATGCCTAATGAGAAACCTAATGCAAGGAGACTGAAAGCTGCGCAAGAAACCTCATTGACAAACTTGGAAAAACTCCACAAAACTCAATTCTGAAAACAGCTTTTTAGGTCGATTCAAAGCATAATATTGGTTTCAATAGCTTCCTTGAAGGTCCCTGATCACATTCCAATCAAGAACAGCCATTCAAACGCCAGGAATTGGTATATAGAACCTTCCCTGTACAGAGAAAAAGTCACGATCGTATTTTTAATTCTAGGCATTCTCATGGCATTCTAATTGTGGATTTATATTCATTGTGATGTTTTAAAGCTAACCATGATGTTTAATTTGATTATTATGCTGTGTATACAATTGTACCATGCTCGATTTCTAGGGTTTACAGGGTTGTAAATTTGGGGCTTTTGAAACGAAGTAAAATCAAGCCTTAAGACCACCATGGTTGTACTCAACACGTTCAGACGAAGGAGATAGGACCATCACGCCCAATTTATGAACCCTTGAGAGCTAATCGCTATTTTTTAATAGCTGGCCTAAGGAAACGCTTCTAAAACCGTTGCCATACGTTCTTGTTTCAGAAAAAAAAGAAAACACGTGAAGAAGACGATCACGTGGAAAGCGTTGATTGGAGCGTTTGAAATTCGCGCGCTGGATCCACTAACGCGTTGGTCTTTCTTTTTATTATTTATTTGTTATAATATGTTAACATGCGTGTAGTGGCTCAGCTGGTAAACATTGATTGCATTAACCCTCATGACCTGGGTTCAAGTCCCAGGTCTGTATAATTTCCAATATTATTTTGCCATGTGAATTCTCATGCAGCGCCCAAAGTCAAGACTATCATGCACGCTCAAAAAATCATCATCCACGTGTATATTGAGATCAAGCCAAGGGCGGAGATTGGGAGAGTACCATGGACCCTAGTCAACATTGAGGCACGCAAGCCATGAAAGTCAAAAAGGGCTTCAGAGTAATGGGCCTGGATTTCTAAAGGCATACCTCACAATTGGGGCCTGAACCCCCCCCCCCCCCTGGTTTGCAATTTTGCTTTATATTTTATTTTTTCAATTATTGTTTTATTTATTTTATTGCTTTAATTTAATTAATTATGTTTACAAAATATAAAAATGCACAAAAAAATCAGAAAAAGGGAAAAATAATAAAACATTACTTATTTTAGTATTTTTATAAATAAACTTGCATGTAAATAAATTAATTTAAATTAGGTGTTTTAACTTTAATTCTTTTAACAAAAATCTCAAAAATTGTAGAATTAGGTTCAATAAATTTTATTCCTTATTTTATGTTTCTTTCACAATAATGTTATTTATCTTATTTGTTTTTTTATAAATTAAATTTGCATGTAAATTAACTTAGGTTTAAATTAGGTTAGAATTCAATATTTTTCATAATAAATTTAAAAGCCATTAGAATTAGGGTTTGCCTTCAATTTTAATTTTAATTAATTCTTTTTCTATTAAATCTTAAAAAACATAAAAAACAAAAACATTCTCTTTTAATTTTAATCCCTTATTAATTTTAATTTTTGCGAAAGGGTCCAACGCCCATATTTTTAATTGTTTAATTTCGCACATTTATTTTATATTGCTTAAATAATTATGTACCTCTCCCAAAGCTTTGTAACTTAAACTTTTCGCACTTTTCAATTTCGTTATTTACTTTGCTTTATTTACTTTTCTGTCAAATCGGGTCCGGTTTAATTTTTGGCGATGTGGACCCGCGCCTTTGTAATAGTTTAGGAATTTTATCTTTCCGCACTTTTTAACTGTTAAATAAATGCACGCAAGAATGAATGGACAAAAATAAAAACAAACGATAGATCACTTTGACATGACAAGATAAATACAAATGAAAACGACACACAAATCGCACACCACCCCTAGGGTACGCCTCACTGTTGCCTTGCCTCGAAAGGTGATCGTCGAGTAGAGGATGTCTTAGTAAGTCCTCATGATCCGGGAACCTGGCATGAGGGTAGCTTCTAAGGTGTCTTCCTATTGCTCTGGTGATCACCATGTCCCGAACCTCGAATTGACCCGAACACCTCCAATGGTGGTGCTACCTACCTCTCAATGGTGGGATAGCACTACCTTAAAGGACATTTACACAGACGAATTCCTTAGGGTAGGTAGGTTCTCATGGATACTTGCTCTAATTTCAAAAACAAACAAAAATCTTTTCACACCGACACTTTTCAAAAGCTTTCAAAACAATTTTTCAAACACTCTGACGCACGAGTCGAACTGAAATTTTTCAAAGAAACTTTTTAAACCCACAGTTGAAAAGCAAACAAACCATTTTTGAAAACACATTGAGCAAGTATCTAAGAGCCCATGGATAACCATGGATAGAAAGGGTGCTAACACCTTCCCTTTCTATAACCTACCTCCCGAACCGAGAGCAATCTCTTTAAGGAATTTTTCTGTGCTTTTGTCCTTTCCATTTGGAGAAAATAAAAGACGGTGGCGACTCTTGCTTCCGCGACATTTCGCGAACCAGCGTTAAACAGTCAGTTCCAGATCCACCGATCACAGAACTGGCGACTCTGCTGGGGAACAAACTTAAAGTGAGGTGTACCTTAGGGCTAGTTCATAACTGTGTTTTCAATTGTTTTCCTTGTGTGCTTTAAATTGTGGGTTGCTTGGGAGTTCTATAGATCCTAACCCGGATCTGGGGAATACCTTCTTAAAAAGTAGCAACAAGGCTGTGAGGGAACTGTGCGGGGTATACCGACATGGTTGAAACAGTCTGCTACGTTGATGTGGCACTTTGGTGTGTACCGGTAACCCTTGAGTTCAGTCAAGGAGAGTACGGGGCCTCCGCGTGGTGTCGTGAAGCATCA
Source organism: Vicia faba (assembly GCA_948472305.1). Taxonomy (NCBI): domain Eukaryota; kingdom Viridiplantae; phylum Streptophyta; class Magnoliopsida; order Fabales; family Fabaceae; genus Vicia; species Vicia faba. The sequence goes on along the minus strand of OX451736.1, from coordinate 915,196,878 downwards.
ACAGACCTTAGGAACCTTAATTGAACTATCTTGGCCTCTTTAGGGTAGTGAGATAACTGACTTTGGTGCAGTCCGAGGTAGGTTGATACTCGATACTACACTCAATTGAGGTTTGCTTTCCTGGAATATTTCGGTCGCCAGTTCAGTGGCTAAATCGAAACGATGAACAATGAAAGCAAGCTAGTGATATTGGGACCCTTAGAACCCGGTTACTTCTAATAGGACAGGTTGAGCCCACCAACTTCAAGAGGGTAATACCCAGACCTCATGCTGGCCTAAACTTTAGGGGCTTGTCTTGTGTGACTTGTGTGCCTTCCAACTTGACTATTTGCATGCTTGTTATCTGACACTTGAGTTCCCTGCAGGTTTTGTTTATTGTCCTTAACTAGGACTCATAACAGGGTTTGCTGAGTGTTTTGCAGGTTTTATTTAGTCCTTAACTAGGACTCATAATAAGGTTTACCGAGTTTCTTGCAGGGTTTGTTTTAGTCCTTAATTGGGACTCATGACAGGTTTTACTGAATTTCTTGCAGGGCTTGTTTATAGTCCTTAATTGGGACTCATAACAGGATTTACTCACATTACCCCATGCATACCATAACATCATACCATTGCATACATCCTAACCCATTTCAAGGACCTCAAGGGCTTGTGATGCAGGTCATGACGAGCCAACTGTCCAGCAAGGGGCAAAGGGGATTTATTTTCCTCTAGACAAAGTTGTCAGGGGCTATGACCCACTAGATATGGTGAGCTTTGACACTTGAAGAAGGTTCCCTTAACCAAGGTTATTTGGAAATCAAAACCAGACATGATGACTAAAGTCAGGGGCTATGACCCACTGAATATGGTGAGCCTTTGACCTTTGAAGAAGAGTTCTCAACAACATGGGTGTCCTTCAATCAAGCTCTAAATTCCAATGCTAACAAATTTTCTTGTTTACCCCGCGAGGTCCTTGAAAAGATTGCATGCATGTCATACACATCATTACATAACAGGTATCTTTGTTGCAGGTCACTTACCATCTCTCGCTGTTTATTTCAGCAATGGCCTTCCAACCAGATAACCAGGACCTTCTTGCTCAAGAGACTCGGTTCGGGGAAATCCTCCTGAATCTATCCAAGGGGCAGGAGGAGCTAAGGACACTTCTCATGGGGACCTTTGTCAGGAACAGTGCTGAGGATGAAAGGCTGAAACACCTACAAGCTGAGATGGATGCAATGAAAGCCCAAATGCTGGGGCAGAGGAATGCCATTCAAGGTTTAGCTCAAAGACAAGATGAGCTCCGGTTTCTCGTCAACCAACTGCTTCAGGGTAACCAACTGGGGCAAACATCTAAGGGTAAAAAGCCAGTCATCGTTCGACCATCTTTGAGACAAAGAGGCAAGGAGAAAGCTCCTCATATGGCTTCAGTATCACCAATTCAGTATCAACCTCACTAGCTTCAACCAGATAAGCCTAAAAGGCAGTTCACCAAGATCAACATGTCGCTGGATCAAGCACTACAACAAATGTTGAAGGCCGGACTGATCACCTTAAGGGCTCCTCTCCGGAATCCGAACACTTCGGCTCCTAACTATCATCCCAACGATAGGTGCGCATATCATTCTGATAGCCCGGGGCATACTACGGACAACTGTTGGCCTCTCAAAAACAAGATTCAAGACATGATCGATGCTGGAGAGATTCAGTTTAAAGTACCCAAGACTCCCCACGTGATCACTGCTCCCTTGCCAAAACATGGCTAGGATTGAGAAACCTTTGTTCATTCGAATGTTCAATTTGTAATTTTCTTTTGATTGTTCAAACATTTACTCATTGTTAAACATTGTTATTTCATTAATGCATCGCATATGTCTGTTTTGAAGCAATATATTCGTATTCACTATACGCAAATTATTTTCATATTTTTTCTGATGTCAACTCTCGGTTAATAATTCTAAGCCTCTTGAGGGAGGATGACGAAAACGATACCGCGATCATTACAGTATGCTTTTGAACAGACCCTGCTGATGAGGTACAGGCATTGTTTCAATCCCTAAACACTGGAGTTATAAGGATGATAATCCCTCGTCAACCAATCTGAGCCAAAGAAGTAGGAGTTTTTCTTTCCGAAATTTAAAACCCTTAATCAGAACCTGGGGCAGGATAGTCTCTCAGTTGATCCGAATGCATAACGAATGGCACCAAAAAGATCCTTACAAAACAAAGAAAGACAGTGATGGTTCCGAATGATCAATAAAGAAAGGCAGTCATTATCTTTCAAAATAAAAAAAAACCCATTAAGTCAAAACCCATGAAGGAGACTTACAAAACTGGGGCATCCCGCTGACTGTAATTCCAAAAAAGGAAACAGTTCAGGCAAAAAAAGAAAGGGCTAACAAAAAATCAGACAAGAAAGAGGTCTTACAAACCCTCAACAACAAAAGGAAATGACTGCCTATTCAAAATGAACTGTCAACATCCGAATCATCATTGGAAAATCAAAGCAAAGACTCAAACAAGGTCTAACGTATGATCAACTGAGTTTAGGTTTGGAGAACATCACGAAGAGCGGGTGGGTACAAATAATTTGAGCCTTCATCCTTTGTTTCTTAAACCGTGAACCAGGCCACGTTATAACCCTTAAAAGTCCTAGCTGAAGCATGGGTTAGTTCGAAAGCATACTGTTACGAAAGGTATCCTGACTCCTGAAGGCTCGCTGTAAAATCTTGAGTTGACATCACATTGTTTTACGACAAAATGCATTTTAAAATCTTCAAGACAGACATGAGCTTTGCATTTTTAACATAACTTTGTTTGCATATGACTTTTTGTTTGAACAACATGGAAACTCGCACGATGAACGCCTAATGAGCAGAAGCACCTCCACTCAAGGGCATGATATGATCATGGTCTATTATCTGGGGCAGTCCAATCAAGATTCGGAGAATCTCTCAAAGGCCAAATAGCCTGGGGAAAATCTCCGCCTGAGTCACTTGGGGCATTTCAATAATAAATCTTGCCTGATCAAACATCTTCTGGTAATATGGCAACACAAACAGCCAGGGGCAACTCCCTACATTCTAAGAGCATGGACATAGTCGAAAAAATACTACGCGAAATCAAAGACCCGCTAGGTCGACATACCTAGGCAAAAATAAGGGCTTCCCGGCGAACCAAAAGGGTTCGGGCAAAATGAAGGGATGAAATGAAAAAAACTGTACACCCGGCAAGTCGAAAACCTGAAAAGGCGGCTTGGGCAAAAATGGGTATCCCGGTGGACTGAAAACCCGAAAGGGCGGCCCAGGCAAAAGCTAGGGATCAAAGCGTACGACTATGTCCTGTCATCTTATCATCTGCCTACCAGCAGAAGGGCTGTCCATCAACAACTATCAACACCTCACAGGTCTTCCTCTCATACCTCAGAAACAGGGGCAATAAAGAGTGGTCTAAGCAATCTGATTGTTTCTGTCCTCCAAGGTATCAAGGTGAGTTCAGCTGAAGAACATAACCAGTACATCTCAATTCCCCAGAGAATAAATCAGCAGCCAATACACTCTTCTCCAAGCAGAGTTATCAAATCTCAAGGAAATTGAGTATCCTCCCATAGATCTCAATACTTCCCCAGCAGCATATATTCATAACAAGCATCCCCGGCAGTCTTGGTCTAAAGATTGTTCCCCGGCGGCAGACCAACATTCAAAGGAATCGCTTCCCCGATATAGTTCAAAACTTCCCCAAGAGAATCCAATCTAGTTCCCCAGGAAAGTTGGAATTCATATCCCCAAGCAGTAAGCTTATCCCCAGTAAATTCTGGAAGCTTATCCCCTCGCAGAGCACGAACGCGTCGTCCGGCTTGATTTAAAGAGTTATTTCCTTAACAGGATATAACTGGGTTATCCTCAGCCAAAAGCCATGGAAAGAGCGTCCTCGACGAAATTTTCTTATCCCCAGCAAAGTCTATTCATACTTCCAACACAACAAAGATACCCTCAGCAAGTTACTATCAACAACTCAGCAAAAGCATCTCTCTCCCCACAGAGTATTGCTTCCCAGCATGGTCGCTAGAGTATCTTTTCTCCCCGCAGAATCCTCCATTTGCCAAGTTCATTCCGCAACGGAGTCATCTTCTCCTACTGGTATTCTTGCAACTATCATCCCCAGCGGAAGTAAAAGCTTATTCTCCAACATCAGCCCAGGATATGACTTCCCGACACCCGTCAAGGATCTACTTTCCTAGACGAAAACATTCATAAAACATCACATACATCATTATAGCATGCATAGACGCATCATATCATACAAATCTCATTTATGTTGAGAACATCATTGCTTGATCCATATCATGCATTGCATATGACTGACCTTTACCTTTCAGGAAAGGAGCAGTTAAAATGCTTAAACATATTTCAAAGCCTTCTCTAGTCCAGCTAAATCGACTCCCAATAGATTTTTCTGATAAAGACTCAGCAGAAGTTATGGTCCCCTCTCCAACGGTGAGTGAGGTGGTAATTCCTTTTTCAGATGTTTCCCTCTCCGACGGTGAGTGTGAGGTGATAGTCTCTTATGGTCCCCTCTCCAACGGTGAGTGAGGTGGTAATTCCTTTTCAGATGTTTCCCTCTCCGACGGTGAGTGTGAGGTGATAGTCTCTTATGGTCCCCTCTCCAACGGTGAGTGAGGTGGTAATTCCTTTTCAGATGTTTCCCTCTCCGACGATGAGTGTGAGGTGATAGTCTCTTATGGTACCCTCTCCAACAGCGAGTGAGGTGGTAATTCCTTTTCAGATGTTTCCCTCTCCGACGGTGAGTGTGAGGTGATAGTCTCTTATGGTCCCCTCTCCAACGGTGAGTGAGGTGGTAATTCCTTTCCAGATGTTTCCCTCTCCGACGGTGAGTGTGAGGTGATAGTCTCTTATGGTCCCCTCTCCAACGGTGAGTGAGGTGGTAATTCCTTCTTCAGATGTTTCCCTCTCCGACGGTGAGTGTGAGGTGATAGTCTCTTATGGTCCCCTCTCCAACGGTGAGTGAGGTGGTAATTCCTTCTTCAGATGTTTCCCTCTCCGACGGTGAGTGTGAGGTGATAGTCTCTTATGGTTCCCTCTCCGACGGTGAGTGAGGTGGTAATTCCTTTTTTCAGATATTTCCCTCTCTGACGGTGAGTGTGAGGTGATAGTCTCCTATGGTTCCCTCTCCGACGGTGAGTGAGGTGACAATTCCTTTTCCTATGATTCCCTCTCCGACGGCGAGTGAGGTGATTCCCTTTCAGATTATATTGGCCTATGGTTCTCGTTCCGATCCTGCGAAGATGGTATTTCCCACCAAGATTTTCTCAACGAGCGTTGTTGAAGTTAAAGTCGCCCAAGGTTCTCTTACCGTTCATGCTAAGGCAGTAACCATACCTGGTTCATTCATCATCTTTTGAAGCTCCAGATCCAGCTCCTGTAACCAGTCAGGACACATCTATACCAAGCATCTGAAAACCAGCTCCTGCAACGCGTCAGGTACTCATTTGTTCTTTTGCAGGTATGCAGGTTCTCGCCAAGGGATCTCCTACGCAATCAACATCCAGATGGCATCTATAAGCCCATCATCCTATCTAGCAACCTCCCAATGGCATCTATAAGCCCATTCCACCATCACTGCTACCATTGAGCGCAAATTTCTGGGCACTCTAGTGTTCAATCATCTTCTACCTTCGGATTACGAAAGGCGAGTCAGCCAATCTGCATCCTCAGGTCTAAGAAGATTGAACAGGGGCAACTGTTGTACCCCAAAATTTGCCCTCCCATATTCTTCAAGGAATTGCCAAGCCAAGTCACAAAATTCCCCAAGGGTTGCACAGTCCAACTGTCCCCTATACAGTCAAAATCAGGGTTTGTGTTCTGATCAAGAAATTGAAGTTTTCAAAGGCCCAATCAAGTCTCACATGCCTACAAATGTGGTCAAGCATCTTCATATCAAGTTTCAAGGCATTCAGCTCAAAATTGCACAGTCAAAACCCTAGATTGCACTACAGTCAACTGTAGGGGTAAAATGGTCATTTGACAGTCAAAAGTTCAAATTTTTGGTCAACATATCATTTTGAAGCCACAAACATCATTTGATCAATGCTTGATCATGATTCTCAAAATTTGGCTCAGAAGATCATCAAGATGCAAAAGTTACTATATTTGGACAGCTGAAAAAGTCAACTGAAATTGACCAGGGCATAACTTTCACATGGATTATCAGAAAAATTCCATCCAAAGCTCATTTTGAAGAGAAAGACATTTCCTACAACTCATCTTCATACTTCAAGTCCAAGAAATGCTCTCACAAAAAGTTATCAATTTCAACATTATAGGTCATTTTCAAAAGTCAACAAAAAGGGACTTTAAGTCAAAGGCCATAACTTGAGATTGGTAAATCAACATGACATGGGACCAAAGGCATTGGTTAGAGGACTCAAAGACCTTTCCAAAATGTCCAAGAACATGAGAAAAGCTTAAACATTGAGCAAGTTATGCCTTGTGGAAGTTGGGAAATTTTTGGATATTTTGAAAAGTCAACTTTGATCCAAATGGCTTAAAATTGCTAATGGGCCCATTTTTCTTCCATTATTCATCATTCCAAGCATATGCACGACCACTTGGCCCAAAGGGAAGTATTTTATCATTTTTTATTTATTTATTTGAATTATTATTTATATTAATTCATTTAAATTATTTAAATACATGAAAAATATCTAACTTGCCCTAACAAATCTTTTTATACATGTTTTGCCATCAAGATTTCGTGCACATGCTAATTAGGAAAGAATTGGATTGATTGGCATAATTTTGACACAAAGAACACTTGAAAAAGATTGAAAAAAGATCCTTAAAATCAAATTTCCAAAAATCATTATGGCAAGAGATTTGATTGAATTTTGTTAACCTAATAGCCTCACTACATATGCCTAATGAGAAACCTAATGCAAGGAGACTGAAAGCTGCGCAAGAAACCTCATTGACAAACTTGGAAAAACTCCACAAAACTCAATTCTGAAAACAGCTTTTTAGGTCGATTCAAAGCATAATATTGGTTTCAATAGCTTCCTTGAAGGTCCCTGATCACATTCCAATCAAGAACAGCCATTCAAACGCCAGGAATTGGTATATAGAACCTTCCCTGTACAGAGAAAAAGTCACGATCGTATTTTTAATTCTAGGCATTCTCATGGCATTCTAATTGTGGATTTATATTCATTGTGATATTTTAAAGTTAACCATGATGTTTAATTTGATTATTATGCTGTGTATACAATTGTACCATGCTCGATTTCTAGGGTTTACAGGGTTGTAAATTTGGGGCTTTTGAAACGAAGTAAAATCAAGCCTTAAGACCACCATGGTTGTACTCAGCACGTTCAGACGAAGGAGATAGGACCATCACGCCCAATTTATGAACCCTTGAGAGCTAATCGCTATTTTTTAATATCTGGCCTAAGGAAACGCTTCTAAAACCGTTGCCATACGTTCTTGTTTCAGAAAAAAAAGAAAACACGTGAAGAAGACGATCACGTGGAAAGCGTTGATTGGAGCGTTTGAAATTCGCGCGCTGGATCCACTAACGCGTTGGTCTTTCTTTTTATTATTTATTTGTTATAATATGTTAACATGCGTGTAGTGGCTCAGCTGGTAAACATTGATTGCATTAACCCTCATGACCTGGGTTCAAGTCCCAGGTCTGTATAATTTCCAATATTATTTTGCCATGTGAATTCTCATGCAGCGCCCAAAGTCAAGACTATCATGCACGCTCGAAAAATCATCATCCACGTGTATATTGAGATCAAGCCAAGGGCGGAGATTGGGAGAGTACCATGGACCCTAGTCAACATTGAGGCACGCAAGCCATGAAAGTCAAAAAGGGCTTCAGAGTAATGGGCCTAGATTTCTAAAGGCATACCTCACAATTGGGGCCTGAACCCCCCCTGGTTTGCAATTTTGCTTTATATTTTATTTTTTCAATTATTGTTTTATTTATTTTATTGCTTTAATTTAATTAATTATGTTTACAAAATATAAAAATGCACAAAAAATCAGAAAAAGGGAAAAATAATAAAACATTACTTATTTTAGTATTTTTATAAATAAACTTGCATGTAAATAAATTAATTTAAATTAGGTGTTTTAACTTTAATTCTTTTAACAAAAATCTAAAAAATTGTAGAATTAGGTTCAATAAATTTTATTCCTTATTTTATGTTTCTTTCACAATAATGTTATTTATCTTATTTGTTTTTTTATAAATTAAATTTGCATGTAAATTAACTTAGGTTTAAATTAGGTTAGAATTCAATATTTTTCATAATAAATTTAAAAGCCATTAGAATTAGGGTTTGCCTTCAATTTTAATTTTAATTAATTCTTTTTCTATTAAATCTTAAAAAACATAAAAAACAAAAACATTCTCTTTTAATTTTAATCCCTTATTAATTTTAATTTTTGCGAAAGGGTCCAACGCCCATATTTTTAATTGTTTAATTTTGCACATTTATTTTATATTGCTTAAATAATTATGTACCTCTCCCAAAGCTTTGTAACTTAAACTTTTCGCACTTTTCAATTTCGTTATTTACTTTGCTTTATTTACTTTTCTGTCAAATCGGGTCCGGTTTAATTTTTGGCGATGTGGACCCGCGCCTTTGTAATAGTTTAGGAATTTTATCTTTCCGCACTTTTTAACTGTTAAATAAATGCACGCAAGAATGAATGGACAAAAATAAAAACAAACGATAGATCACTTTGACATGACAAGATAAATACAAATGAAAACGACACACAAATCGCACACCACCCCTAGGGTACGCCTCACTGTTGCCTTGCCTCGAAAGGTGATCGTCGAGTAGAGGATGTCTTAGTAAGTCCTCATGATCCGGGAACCTGGCATGAGGGTAGCTTCTAAGGTGTCTTCCTATTGCTCTGGTGATCACCATGTCCCGAACCTCGAATTGACCCGAACACCTCCAATGGTGGTGCTACCTACCTCTCAATGGTGGGATAGCACTACCTTAAAGGACATTTACACAGACGAATTCCTTAGGGTAGGTAGGTTCTCATGGATACTTGCTCTAATTTCAAAAACAAACAAAAATCTTTTCACACCGACACTTTTCAAAAGCTTTCAAAACAATTTTTCAAACACTCTGACGCACGAGTCGAACTGAAATTTTTCAAAGAAACTTTTTAAACCCACAGTTGAAAAGCAAACAAACCATTTTTGAAAACACATTGAGCAAGTATCTAAGAGCCCATGGATAACCATGGATAGAAAGGGTGCTAACACCTTCCCTTTCTATAACCTACCTCCCGAACCGAGAGCAATCTCTTTAAGGAATTTTTCTGTGCTTTTGTCCTTTCCATTTGGAGAAAATAAAAGACGGTGGCGACTCTTGCTTCCGCGACATTTCGCGAACCAGCGTTAAACAGTCAGTTCCAGATCCACCGATCACACCTAAGATCACAAGACCTCCTCTTCGGATGTCATCTCTAAAGGACGCCAAGGCAGTAGTAGAGGAGGGTGGATGCACCATCTGGGGGAAACTTCCAGACATTCCGTATAAATCTGACAAGTTTGGATTAGGGTTTACTTCAAATGCTCAGAAGGTTGTGCGTCGTGCCCGTGCTGGAGGGCCACCTCTGAATATTAGCAACCAAGAGGTCAATGTAGTGGAAGATAGTGAAGAAAATAGCAGCTTAGAGGATTGGATATTTCCTACTGTCAATGGAGGACTTCGCAATTGGGAAGCCAGAGACTTTGTCCCAATAAATTTCATCTCTCAGTAATTTATCTTTTACATTTCTGTTGGACTTGTAATATTCACAAACAATTCGCACATTAAAAACCTTGTGTCTTACCCGAGGTACAATGGTCCATTTGTAAGGGTTTTATTTCATCTTCATATGATATTCAGTGAATCATGGACGTTTTTCACATACAAACCTTTTGTGCTCATTGTCTTTCTTTTACATTTTATTATTTAAAGATGCCTATACCCTTACACACACCCACACTCACAAATTTAGGTACCTCTCCATCCCGGATCCCATGGGTAACGATATTGCTATGGCCTTTAGTGACTCTGAAGATCTAATCTACCAAGCCGAAGACGAAGGTGAGGAAGATTGTGATGTACCAGGGGAATTGGCCAGACTACTACAACACGAGGAAAGAGCTATTCAGCCTCATGAGGAACCGTTGGATACAATCAATTTGGGTATCGAGGAAGATAAAAAATAAATCAGGGTGGGTGCCAATCCATAGTCGAGTGTCAAGGAGCGTCTAATTCAGCTATTGCATGATTATCTTGAGATCTTTGCCTGGTCATACAAAGACATGCCAGGACTTGATACAAACATCGTGGTACATCGTCTGCCGACAAGAGAAGACTGTCCACCAGTGAAACAAAAAGTCCGTCGCATGAGACCTGACATGTCAGAGAAGATCAATGCGGAGGTCATGAAACAATTCAATGTTGGATTCTTGGCTGTCACTTCCTATCCTCAATGGGTTGCCAACATTGTTCCCATGCCTAAAAAGGATGGCAAGGTCCGAATGTGTGTGGATTATAGAGATTTAAACAGGTCCAGCCCTAAAGATGATTTTCCACTACCCCACATCGATATCCTGGTTGACAATACGGCCCAGCACAAAGTATTTTCCTTCATAGACGGATTCTCAGGTTACAACCAAATCAAAATGGCACCTGAGGACATGGAGAAAACTACATTTGTCACACAGTGGGGCACATTCTGCTACAAAGTGATGCCATTCGGACTAAAGAATGCTGGGGAAACCTATCAACGCGCCATGGTAGCTTTATTTCATGATATGATACATCATGAGATAGAGGTCTATATAGATGACATGATAGCCTGATCACAAACTGAAGAAAAGCACCTTGATCATTTGCAAAAGTTGTTTGAGAGGTTGAAGGAGTACAAACTAAGACTGAATCCAAACAAGTGCACATTCGGAGTACGGTCCAGTAAACTCTTAGGGTTTGTTGTCAGCAACAAAGGCATCAAGGTTGATCCTGCCAAGGTTAAAGCAATACAAGAAATGCCTGCTCCTCATACTGAGAAGGAAGTCAGAGGATTCTTGGGACGCCTGAACTATATTGCCAGATTCATTTCTCACCTAACAGCTACTTGTGAACCAATCTTCAAACTATTGAAGAAAGATCAAGTAGTCAGATGGAATGATGAATGTCATATTGCTTTTGACAAGATCAAAGAGTACCTACACGAACCTCTTATTTTGATGCCACCAGTCGAGGGAAGACCAATGATCATGTATCTGACCGTTTTAGAGAACTCAATGGGGTGTGTATTGGGGCAGCATGACTAGTCTGGCCGAAAAGAGCACGCTATTTATTATCTGAGCAAAAATTTTACTGACTGTGAAACCAGATATTCACTGCTCGAAAAAACTTGTTGCGCTCTGGTATGGGCTGCTCGCCGGCTAAGGCAGTATATGTTGACTCATACCACTTTGCTGATATCTAAGATGGATCCGATAAAGTACATCTTCGAAAATCCTGCTCTGTCTGAGAGGATAGCTAGATGGCAAATGATCTTAACAGAATATGACATACAGTACACTACCCAGAAAGCTATAAAGGGCAGTGTGCTAGCTGATCATCTTGCTCACCAAGCTGTAGAAGATTATCAGTCCATGAAATTTGAATTCCCGGATGAAGACATCATGGCATTAGACAACGGTGAAGAAATCATACCATATGACGGACCTGAACAAGGATCCCGATGGACCCTATTCTTTGATGGAGCGTCCAATGCACTTGGTAATAGTATCGGCACTGTACTCATATCTCCGGAAGGGTGTCATACTCCCTTTACTGCCAGAATTTGCTTCAACTGTACGAACAACATGGCGGAATACGAAGCATGCATCTTTGGTCTCAAAGCTGCCATAGACTTGGAAATCAAATCTTTAGATGTGTTTGGAGATTCAGCTTTGGTTGTCAGTCAGATCAAAGGAGAATGGGACACTAAGAACCCAAACCTTATCCCTTACAAAGAACATGTTTTGACATTGTTACCACATTTTGAGCAGATTACCTTCGAGCATTTCCCGCGAGAAGAAAATCAGCAAGCAGATGCTCTAGCCACAATGTCATCTATGTTTAAACTTAATTGGGATAACGAGGCTCCCCAGATCACCATTGAATGAATGGATGAACCAGCATACTGTCACGAGATTAATACTGAAGAGGTAGTGGACCAGCCTTGGTTCCATGAAGTCAAGAGGTATCTCGAGGCTCAAGAATATCCAAATGAAGCTTCAATCAATGATAAAAAGTTCTTAAGGAGATTCTCTGCTAAGTTCTTCCTGAGTAATGGCATTCTGTATAAACGCAATCATGACTCCATTCTGCTCTGATGTATGGATAAGATTGAGGCTGAAAAGATTACGGCTGAACTACATGGAGGTACTTTTAGCACTCACTCTAGTAGGCATACAATGGCGAAGAAAATCCTACGGGCAGGCTATTATTGGTCTACCATGGAAGCAGACTGCTATCAACACTCTCGGACCTGTCATAAGTGTCAAATTTATGCTGACAAGGTGCACGTACCTCCGGTTCCTCTGAATGTCTTGACGGCTCCTTGGCCCGTTGCTATGTGGGGAATTGATATGATTGGGGAGATCAAGCCAATAGCCTCCAATGGACACCACTTCATCCTAGTGGCCATTGATTACTTTACAAAGTGGGTCAAAGCAGCTTCCTTCGCTTCCGTCACTAAGAATGTTGTTGCCCGCTTCATCAAGCAGAATCTCATTTGCCTGTACGGTATCCCAGAAAGGATCATCACTGACAATGGTACAAATCTTAACAATACTATGATCACCGCCTTGTGCGAGCAGTTCAAGATTCAGCATCACAATTCATCCCCCTATCAGCCAAAGATGAATGGTGCCGTTGAAGCTGCAAATAAAAACATTAAAAAGATCATACAGAAAATGACAGTCACCTACAAGGACTGGCATGAGATGCTACCATTCTCTTTCCACGGGTATCGTACCATGGCTCGCACGTCAACTGGGGCAACACCCTATTCTTTGGTTTATGGCATGGAGGTTGTCTTGCCTATTGAGGTTCAGATCCCCTCTTTGAGAATTATGAAGGATGCAGATTTGAATGAGGACGATTGGATCCAGACTCGACTTGATCAACTAAACTTAATTGATGAAAAAAGACTTATTGCTCTTTGCCATGGTCAGATGTATCAAAAAAGGATGATCAAGGCTTTCAACAAGAAAGTCATACGCCAAGTATATCAAGTTGGAGATCTAGTGATCAAGCGCATCATCTTGCCACAAAGTGATCCTAGGGGAAAATGGACTCCTACCTATGAAGGACCATTTGTAATCAAGAACATATTCTCCGGTGGGGCAATGATCTTAACCACCATGGACGACGACGACCTGCCACTCCCTGCGAACGCGGACATAGTCAAAAGATACTACGCATAAGAGACCCGCTAGGTTGACACACCTAGGCAAAACAAGGGCATCCCGGCGAACCAAAAAGGTTCGGGCAAAAATTAGGGATAAAATATAAAAAAATCTGTACACCCGACAAGTTGAAAACTCGAAAGGGCGACTTGGGAAAAAAAGGGTTTCCCGGTGGACTGAAAACCCGAAAAGGCGGTCCAGGAAAAAGTTAGGAAATTAAAGCGTATGACTATGTCCCGTCGGATCACTTTGAAGACAACCTTTTAATTTCCACTGAAAAACTCGGAGTTCCTGATCAACTCAATCATCTTTGGACGAAGCAACAAATAGAAAAGATATTCAGAGACACAAAGGCTATAGCAAAATGGAAACCCCATGGGATTATTACACATAGCTATCTTGCTTTGTATAGATTTTTCTTGTTTTATGGCGCCATTCTCTTACTAGAATGTTTGTATCCTTTGTACAAAATACTTATTCAAAGTCAAAATAGAAAGATATCTCTTTGAAAGTACATAAAACTATTTATCTTTTTCTTTACACTTGGTTTTATTTGCAAAAAAACGTCCAATGATTCATTAATGAACATATGCGTTTGAACATAATTACTGTTTACAAATAAAAAAAAATGCGAAAGATAATTACTGATAGGTTGAAAGGACCGGAAAACGTCTCTAGGCTATTCCATAAGAAATCCCCACAGTACGTCATTTAGATCCCCAGCGGAACTAAAACTTCAAATTATGAATCCCCAGTAGAGATCGTCAAATTTCTCAGGATTCCTCAAAGCAATATATGGCATTGCTCCCACAACAGAATACAGTCAATACTTCAACTTCCAGACGTGAAAGTTCAGCATATCCCAGTAGTTTCAGGATTTTATTTTCCTCAATCAGGCAGCAATACAACAAAACAGCTTACATGCGCATACATTACATCCATATGTCATAAACATTGATAAAACACATATGTTGCACCTTGCATTTCATACAACATAATTTTGTGTTTCAGCTAACATTTTACCCTTTTCAGGATGTGATTAACAACTATCATTAACAATATACATTTAGATACAATATAGATACGCTCCAGACACGGATGCCATTCTGATGCTCATTCAGATATTCAAGTTCATGATACAGTGCAAATACGCTCCAGATACGGATGCCATTCTGATACTCATTTAGATATTCACCTTCAAATACAGTACGAATACGCTCCAGACACGGATGCCATTCTGTTACTCATTTAGATTTCAAATTTAGATATAGTGTGGATACGCTCCAAACAAGGATGCCATTCTGTTACACATTCAGATTCATCTTTCAGATACGGTTCAGATGCGCTCCAGACAAGGATGCCATTCTGATACTTATTCAAATTCAGACTTCAGAAACGGTTTAGATACGCTCCAGACACAGATGCCATTCTGATACTCATTCTTTCAGCTTACAATTCACAATTCAACAAACATTCTTGGATGGCATCTACAAGCCCGTCTCCAAAAAGGATATATTACTTCTCTAAATGGCATCTTTAAGCCCATTCCCTCAATTACACATTGTCAAGTGCAAATTTATGGGCACTCTAGTGTCCAATCATCTTTCACCTTCGAGTCACGAACGACAAAGCTCGCCAATCTAACTCTTCAGGTTTAAGAAGATTGAACAGGGGAAGCTGTTGTACCAAAAAAAATTCCCTCTCATTTATCAAGACTTTTCTCACAAGTTTTCTTTGACTCAAGACTGGATTAGGGTTTGGTCAGCTCAAGGCATATCATCTTGCACTGATGACTCAAAATTAGGGTTTGAGATTGCACAAGGATTTTTGGACTATCAATGCTTAATGTGACTTTCAAACATAATTATGGAACCCTAATATTACCCATGACAAGTTTCAAGCCTTGAACCACATTTTTGATCAGTCAATTGGACAGTTGACCTAAAAATCAGCTGTATTGGGGAAAAAGTCAACCATGACCAATTTACAGTCAAACTTCATAATTTTTTATCCACATCAACATTTTAAGCTTATATGTATCATTTGGTCAAGTTTGGATCACAATTCCTCAAGAAATTTGATCAAATCACCAAAAGGGCAAAATGGTCAAAATAAGGGTTTTGATTGAAAAAAGGGCAATTTCTGATTTTTAATCTAGCAAATGACCAATTGAGTTAAAGCATGATTTCAAGGATTCAATTTCATAATCTTGACCTAATTACATGGTTCAAAACATTTCAATTTCATTGGATTGACAAATGAAATTTGCAGTCAATTGATCAAAAGTCAACTGTACACTGAAAAGTCAAACTTTGACTTTTTGGTCAAAATCAAGTGCCAAGGGTCATAATTCATCAAAGCATGTCAAAATGTGAAACTTGTTCATCAAGAAATTCAAGTTTGAAGATTAGGGTTTGAATTTGAAAATTTTCTTAACTTAGAAATTTTCTAAGTATAGAAAATTTCTTATTTTTTCTCAACTTTAGGCCACTTTTTCACCATGATGCATAATGATTCAAAGAAAGTTCCCGACATGAAAGTTGTAGACCTCCATGAAATCTACAACTTTGCTTCACACTATTGTACCCCAAAATTTTCCCTCCCATATTTCTCAAAATATTTCAAGAAAGATCCTCAAGTTGCTCAAGGTAGTCCAAGGGTTGGCCAGACAAGCTCTCTCCTAAGACAGTCTACCGCAAATTAGGGTTTCATGTTTCATCAAGATACTTGAGTTCAAGGGATCCCAAATGCTCAGAATTGTCCTAACATGTTCTCAAAATCATCTATGTATAGTTTCAAGCCTTGCAGAGAAAGTTTGCATAGTCAATTGCTCAAAGGCCTGAAAATCGACAGTGCTAGAGCAAAAGTCAATTGTGGCTCACATACAGTCAAACTTCAAGATTTTTGGTTAACATCCTCATTTTGAAGTTTATTTCATCATTTTATCAAGTTTTGATCATGATTCATCAAGGATTGCTCATAATTCATCAAGACTCAAAAGTTGCTAAATTAGGGTTTTGTAGGAAAAGTCAACTCAATTTGACCAAGCATAACTTTCTCATACTTTATGAGAAATGATCCATCAAAAGCTCATTTTCAATAGGATGCAATTCCCTACAATCCATATTCAACTCTCAAGTTCCAAATATGCACTCACAAGAAGTTATGAATTTGGACATTATAGGTCATTTTGAACAGTCAACAAAAACACCTTTTTTTGTCAAAGCTTCATACATGAGCATGGAATATCAAAATGCGATGATACCAAAAGGGTTGCTTAGAGGATATCTAAATCTTTCTAAAAAGTCCAAGAACACCTCCAAAGAGTCAAAATTAAGGAAGTTATGCATTGGTGAAGTTGACCCTCTTTGCAAAATTGCCAAAAGTCAACTATCCCTAAAACTTCAAATTTTGCCAAATGGGCCCAATCTTTTTCACTTGTCTTGAGTTGGCAACATATTCCACGAGCTCTAGCATTTGCCACTTGTCCATATCTTATTTTTATTATTTATTTTGATTTTTATTTGAATTAATTCAATTTAAATCAAAACAAATCATATAAAATCCAAAATATTGAAAACCAAAGATTTTTTTTTATTTTTTCAGGTCTTATTACACAGCTAGCATCAAATCAAACTCGTGTCAAGGCATGTGTGCACAAAAAGATTGGAAATAGGCCAAATTTGGAAAGTTTTCAATGTGAATCAAATCAAATATCCAAATCATTGATGGGGGAAGATTGAGAGCAGTTATCAACCCTAATCTCTTTATTGATACATATAGAGGGCGTGCAAACTCAAAAAAGAGGTTAGAAGGAGGTGCATGAGCAAGAAAAAAATCTGAAAAAATCAAGAAAAAGTGTGAGATCAAATTCAGTATTCCAGGCGTCCTCAAGGCCTTCTAGAAATCCCAATCGCTTCCTGGGACCTTCAGCAAGCTAAAGCAATCAAGAACCAAGCCATTTCGGCCTTGTATTGCACTGTAAGTCCATCACGAAACTCGTGAAATCTTGAATTCGAATAGCATGATTTAGGCATTGTTAGGATGAATTAACCATATATTCTTGATCTATGAGACATATGAAAGCTTCATGTATGGTTTATTTTCATTTATATAGCCTGTAGCGAATTTCACCATTGTTAGGGTTCGGAGCTTCAAATCAGGGTTTTTGTTTACATGAAAAATTAGCCTTCGTAAGTGGTACCATCAGGTTCAGGAGGACGAGACGAACTCAACCAAGGCGTTAGGTGTCATTTATTTGGCCCATGGAAGATGTTGGAGCAACCTCTGCTTATAGCTACGGACAAGCGTCCGTAGGTAAAAGTATGAGACTTTTACCCACGGAGAGGGGAAGACGATGACCTATGTGGTAGCATTCCATTGGCCCGTTCAAACCATTCGCGCGTGTTTTTCTTTCATCCTCCACTAACGCTTGTTTTTATATATTATTATTATTATTATTCATTATTATGTACAGTAAGGACAAATGGCCCAGTGGTAGCCAAGCACGCTTTAAGGCGCTGGAAGCTTGAGGTCAGGGGTTCGACCCCTGCCTCCACCAAACGCATTTTTCTTATTTTCTTTCAGATAATCATATGTGTTTACAAGTCCAGGACCACCATGGGGCTCCTTCATCCAGCCTGCCACACGTCTTGAGATCCTGATCCAAGGGTCATCATCCGGAGGAACACCAAAAGCCATAGTCAGTGTGACACACTGGATTCACAAAGTCAAACAGATTTCTTTGTTTTGGGCCCAGGGAATTGCTTTTCACACCCCCATTTTTCAGGCCCATCTCTTATCCTTTTTTCTTTTTATATTTCATTTAAGTATTTTATTTGTTTATTTACTAACCAATCAAATTATTTTCTTTTTATCAAAAAATCACAAAAATATTACTTTTCATAAATTAGGCCTAGATTTTATTTTTATTTTTTAAAATTAATTAACTTAATTAGGTTTGTTAATTTAGGTAACTTTAATTTCTTTTTTTGCAAATAATTAAAATTAATTAGAATAAATAGGTTTTATTACTAACTTAATTATATTTTATTTTTTCCTAAAATAACAAAAAAACCAAAAATATGTCATGTAATTATTTTCATTAATTAATTTAATAACTAATTAATTTTTATATTAATTTAGAAAACTTATTTCTTTTATTAAAAAAAAATTCTTTTAATTAGGATAGGAGGGTCAAAACCCTAATTTTGCATTCGATCTAATTTGTCATCGCGCGCGTTATGCTATTTTTTATCCCAATTATTGTATCTGCTCACAGTTTGTAATAGTTTTAATTAGGGCTTTTACTTTTCATTTACCGCTTTATTTTTCAAAGGGTTTGTTTTTGGCTATGTAAATACCCGAAGCCTTGTAATAGCATAGTTTAATTTCCGCACTTTAAAATTCCGCAAACTATTAACTGTTAGATGTATGAATAATTATGGTTTGCATGACAAGAATGTATGACTAAGTTTAAAACAGTTAGATCACCCTAAATGTGCAAAGATAAATAAACTGAAATTGAATCATTCGCACATGCGCACTCCTAGGGTACACTCCCACTTGGTTGCCTTCGGTAAACGGTCATTGAGTATAGGGTTCTTTAGTGGTCGTCTTTTTGTCCAAAGATCATAGTTGCCTCAGAAAGGTTACCTCAGATATTGTTGCCTCGGATTAATTGATCTAAGACATTAGGGTTACTACTAAGATGTCCTAACATTGCTTTAGTGACCGTACGTCCCTTTCGAATTGACCCTCAAAACTCCAACGATGGTGCTACCTACTCATTAATAGTGGGATAGCATTGTCTAAAGGAAACGAATACAAAACGATTCTTTTTTCGAGTAGGTAGATTAACTCTTAAGTACTTGCTCAATCAAAACAAATTTTTTCACACTTACACTCCTTTACAAACGAGTTTTCAAAAACACTTCATTACACTCTTGAAGACAGAAGCAAGAGTTAAATAGAAGTTAAAACAAAAAACTTTTTAAAGCCCACAAACACAAAGAAAACAATTTTAAAAATGATGAGCAAGTACCTAAGAGCCCGTAGATAACTACGGATAGAAAGGGTGCTAATACCTTCCCTTTCTATAAATCTACCCCCCGTACTCAGAAATATCTCGAAAAAGGAATTTTTTTGTGCTTTTTTCCTTTCCTTGTTGGATAAAATAAAAGACGGTGGCGACTCTTGCTTACCGCGACATTTTGCAAACACAAACGCAAAACACAAACCAGCAAAATTCCTTAACGAAATAGGGAAACACGATCCCGGTTCTGGCCACCGTATCACAGAACTGGCGACTCTGCTGGGGACGTTTATAAGTGGGGTGTACCTTAGGAATAGTTCATCATATTGTTTTCAATTGTTTGATCTGTATGCTTTATCTTTGTGGGCTTTTGTATTGGAGTTACTATAGATCCTAACCCAGATCTGGGGGATACCTTTTAGGTAAGTAGCAATAGACTGTGAGGGAACTGTATGGCGTAGACCGATACGGTTGAAGCAGTAGCTACATTAGTGAGACACATTAGTTGGTACCAATATCCCTTGTGGAGGAACAAGGAGAGTATGGGGCTGCTAATGGGTCATTAAGCATCAACTGACCTTAGAACCTATAATTGACCAACTTGGCCATAGAAAAGTAGCAGTATGCTACACTCATTGAGACCATACTCTCGCGATGATTTTGGCCGTAAGAAAAGGTTGCTAAACTGGAATTATGACCGATCGAGGATGGTCAGTGATATTGAGATCCTCTAGAACCCGATTACTACTACCAGGACAAGTTGAACCAACTAAACTGAAAGAGGGTAATACCTAAACTCCATGCCAGCCTGAAATTTAAGGGCTATTATGTGACTTGTTTGCCCTTACCATGTTTGCTATCTGTGATACCTGTGGTGTGTTTTTATCATGACATCATGACATTGCATGCATATTTTCATCAGAATAACCATTTCAAAGACCAAGGGGATTCATCTTTGTTCTATTTTGTAGATCATGGCATTTATACGCAGAAATACCATTCAGATCAGCTTCGTGTAGATACCCGCTCAGCTTAGAGAGTTGGTTTCAAAGGTTCCTGATACTTCTTCCTTTG
The DNA here is from genome assembly GCA_948472305.1 of Vicia faba. Taxonomy (NCBI): domain Eukaryota; kingdom Viridiplantae; phylum Streptophyta; class Magnoliopsida; order Fabales; family Fabaceae; genus Vicia; species Vicia faba. Next base: position 915,176,285 of record OX451736.1, on the reverse strand, counting down.
TCAGAAGACATGGTCATCTCCTCAGCCTGGTAACTTCCAAGTTGGATGAGCAAATGATGAGCGTCTTGTTCCAGTTCTTTAACCCGTTGCACCACTGTTTCACCTTCCAGGACTATCAGTTGGTCCCAACTTTGGAGGAGTTCTCTGATTTACTTGGCATATCTATTCTAGAGCAGACACCCTTTACAGGTTTGGAGATAGCTCCTAGACCAGAGGATATTGCTTCAGCCCTTCATCTAACAAAGGCTGATGTACTATCTAACTGGGACATTCGGAGTGGGATTAAAGGCTTCCTAGCTAAGTTCTTGATTGATCAAGCTCAACAGTTCTGGGATAGTTTAGACTTTCAAGCATTTGAAGACATCCTGGCACTCCTCATCTATGGCTTAGTTCTGTTCCCTAATTCATATTCTTTCGTTGATGTAACCGCAGTCAAGATTTTCATGTCCCGTAATCCAATGCCCACTCTCTTAGGTGACATTCTACATGCTCTTTATGCCCGTACTACTCGAATAAGGGGAACCCTTATGTGTTGTGCACCACTGCTGGCGAGGTGGTTTATTTCTCACCTCCCCAAATTTGTATTGAAGAATGAGGAAGGTATGGGTTGGGCTTACAGAATCATGTCCCTTGCTCATACGGACATCATCTGGAGTACTAAAGACATGGAAGAAGTAGCTATCATTGATCGGTGTGGGGAATACCCCAATGTTCCATTGCTTTGAATTAGAGGAGGAATAACCTATAATCCTTGTTTGGCCTTACGACAGTTTGGACGAGCTCGAAGGGACGGTCCTCATGATTTGCTGCTTCCAAACATTGTCTTTGACTTCCAGGGGGATGTTGAAGGACATCACCGCAAATTTATACGATCTTGGGACAGGGTCAACAGGTCTGATCCGCATGAGCTAGGAATGAAGACTTCTCTCTCGATGCAACTGTATCTCTAGTGGGTTCGAGCCCGTGCTGAAAATCTGGGGATACCATACGAAGTTGTCTTGCCGGTGATTGTGGAGCATACTGATGAAGAAGGGGTTCCTTATACGGTCCTCCATCCATACATGCCTACTGATATTAGGGTATTAAAGAGATCTTGGATCCAGCTAAGGGAAGAACGGGACACCTACAGAGAGAAGTATCATGAGCAGGAACGAAAGATCCTGAAGCTTACAAGGCAGCTAGAGATTGAGAGGACGATCAACGATTATGTCAGTACAAAAGGAAAACGACCATGGGAGCGCTGATGTCTTTTGTTATTTCTAGTTTAGATTTGCCTTTCAGTATTTCTTTTGTAACGCCTTAAAGGAATTTGTTAAACATTGTTTCATGTTTTAATCTAATAAAAGTGTGTTTCATTTTGGTTTACAAATTTGAATCTCCCTAAAGTCTTTGAAACCATTTCATACGCATTCCATTCCCATGCACCTCATTACAGGTACCCTTGCAGGTTTCTCATCTTCTTCGCTGTTTATTTCAGCACAACATGTCTTCTGAAACACCTACTAATCAAGCCATCAAGGCTCTGTAAGCTCAGAATGCTCAGTTCCAGGAAATGTTCTTGAACCTGGCCAAGGGGCAGAAAGATTTGAAGACTCTTATCTTGAAAGACAAGAAGAAGAAGAAGAAGAAGAAGAAGAAGAAGACGGTCCTCCTGAATACGGGTCACAGATTTGGGAATAGGTTGCGAGAGAAAGTTGATTTGTCTCACTCATCTGGAGGAGGAGAGAATCAAGAAGAAAGGAAGGGTCCTAGCCCTGTGGTTTCTGACAATGACACTGACTTTGATAAAGACCAGTATACTTCTGCCGAGGATAGGTATAAACAACTTGAAGACCGGCTAAGTGCAATGGAGATCCAGAAAGTTGCTGGTCTGGACTTCGGAGATTTAGGTTTGGCATCTGGGGTGGTGATCCCCCACAAGTTTAAAGCTCCTGTCTTTGCTAAGTACGACGGGGTCTCCTGCCGAAAGTTACACCTCCCCTCGTATGTCAGAAAGATTCAACCATGTACTACTGATAGGAACCTCTGGGTTCATTTCTTTCAAGATAGTCTGTCAGGGACTCAACTTGAATGGTTCTACCAACTGGAAGGAGCTAATGTCCGCAAATGGGAGGACCTTGCGGCTGCTTTTTACAAGCAATACCAGTATAATGCCGACCTTGCTCCCATACGTACCCAACTTCAGGGTATGTCTATGGGTGCGAGTGAAGGTTTCAAGGACTACGCTCAGAAGTGGAGAGATCTTGCTGGAAGAGTACAACCCCCTCTGGCTGATAGAGAGTTGGTGGATATGTTTCTCGGGACTTTGTTTGGTCCGTATTTTAATCATTTGATTTGCAGTTCATCGTCCGGGTTTACTGAATTGATTATGACTGGGGAGAGAGTTGAGGTCGGTATCAAGAGCGGCAAGATACAGAAAGGTGCTTCGTCGAGTTCAGAGAAGAAGCCTTTCAAGAAGGAATCCAGTGCAGTTTACAGCTCTAGGAGCCAAAATCGACCTGAGCGCCGCCAAGTAGTTAATGCGGTAGTAATATCAAGACCAACTGTTTCCCCATAACGCAACACTCAGCAAAGAGCATAGAGGCCTCAAAGACAGTTTACTCGGCTCAGTATGACTCTATCTCAAATTATTCCGCAGTTGTTGAAGACCAATTTGGTGACTCTAAGGGAGGCTCTGAAGAATCCCATTACTACATCACCGTTGTATAATCCAAACGCCCGCTGTGCTTTTCACTCTGATAGCCCGGGGCATGATACGAATAACTGCTGGGCCTTGAAGAATAAGGTACAAGATTTGATTGAAGCTAAAGAAATTAAATTTGAAGCGCCAGAAAAGCCTAATGTCATGACTGCTCCTATGCCCAAGCATGGAGTAAATGTTACATGAAATCCTAAGTCCTAATTTGCTAAAGTTACATGAAATCTTCAAGATATATCAACTTGATGTCTTGCCCAAAATTCTACTTTGCATTCTTGATGCTAAACCACCACCAAAACAATCATGTTTCCCTATCAATATGCTATTGTCTTGCTGCCACAACAAGTCAAAAATTCTGCACAAATAATGCCAGAAACCTGCTGCTGTATGCTGCTCCAAACCCTGCATATCAGTCCAAAAACAAGTTAAAAATTCTGCACAAATAATGCCAAAAAAACTGTTGTTGTATGCTGCTCCAAACCCTGCATATCAGTCCAAAAACAAGTCAAAAATTATGCACAAATAATGCCAAAAAAACTGCTGCTCTATGCTGCTTAAACCCTGCATATCAGTCCAAAAATAATGCCAAAAAACATGTTGCTATGCTGTCCAAACCTTGTCCAAAGCAGTCCAAGAAATAACAACAAAAATAGCCATACAAATACCTGCACCAAAAAGCAATAAAATAGTGACAATAAAACCAACTTTTCCCTCCCAATTTCACTCCATTTGTCTATATAAGAGAGATTACTAATAAAAAAGGGATACGAAAAAGAAAGGGAAGTGCAGTATTGCCGGGAAACCATAAGAAGCTATATGTGCTGCTAATCAATGTTGCTTTGATGAATCATATTTTTTCATCCAATATGCATATTCATCTACAAAACCATAACAACACACCGACAACAACAAGTATTTGCAGATCTCAGAAGAAAAGGCGGAAATTCAAGTTTACCTGTTGAAGTTTTTTTTCCAGAAACGAGAACTCGTCGGACTAGCTCCGACCATGTGAGTCTTTCATCTTTATGTACAACTCTATTTATTACCTTGCCATGTTGTTGTTGTCTACCACTCAAAATTGTTGTTGTTGACTGTTGTTATAAGTATTACTTATCTTGTTGTTGCTGTAACTATGAAAATATGAAACTTAAAAAAATACAAGCAAACCTCCCGAACCTTGTTTTGTCTGCATTCAACAACTGTTGACAATACTCAGGATTTTCTTCTATTCTTATTTTCACGATCACAAGCACTACAAAAATCCAGAGGGTAAAAGATCATTCTTGGAGAGCAGGGAAAGCAGAGATGGGTGATTCAGACAGGATGCCAACTGCAAGATTCCATCAGAAACCAGTAAATGCAGGTCCTCTGAATGTCTGATAAGGCCATTCTACGTCACTGTTTTAAGTGCTCTGCTACCCATTCGTTCTCCTATGTCGTTTGTGAACTCACCATCCGCTAACTTTTGTTTGGCTCCCTCACATCCTTACCCTTAAATCAATACCACCCACCCAACAATTGTACAAAGCCAACAGGTTCTTCCTCAAAGTCATTTCCGAGAACAAGCTCTCCACCATCAACAAATACAAAAACCTTCCTCTTTCCAGGTATATGGAGTTAGAGGTCATCAAAATGTTCAGGGTATTAATACTACACAAGAGCGAATGTGGAAAAACAGACCTGCAGTCTCAATGGGGCGGTCCTGTTTCACATCCAGCAACAGGCACTCATGTTGTCGCACCTTCTGCAGCTGCTCCTTCATCAACATCTTCTACTTCTTATGTACAAGCAATAAGCTAGAACACAACTCTTCCAAAATGTAATTGGACAGAGCATCTTTCTCCTGAAGGCTTCAAATACTAATACAATAGCGTGACTAGGGAAAGTTAGTGGGAGAAACCCGAAGAGTTGACATTGTTTGAACAGCAAAAGCAACAGCACGGCCAGTCTGTTCAGGAGTCTCTAATTCAGCCACAACCTTTCCTTTCCACCCTTTCACGCTTTGAAATAAAAAATTGCTCGCACTCCTTCTTTTTGATACACTCGCGACGAACCTTTTTATCTGAAAAACACCATGGTTAGAACTTCCCAAATCTCAGCCTTCAAACATCTCCATTTCCGATGAAGAGGGGTAGATGAAAGTGACAAAGAGGCGCTCTTTGTTTTTCAATTAGGGTTCCTTCAACCCGTGTGGATCCGTTTAGAAAGGGTTAGATCGGGTCTGACCCGACCCCAATAGCTTAAGCCCAGAACTTTTTGTCTTATTAAACCTGTCTTTATATAACTCGGGCCTGTGAACTTCTTTTAGCCCAATTTTGTTTTACCCTTTTCCGTTTTAGGTTAGTTAAAATGTGCATATGACATATAAGTAGTATCAGTCCAATTGCAAGGTAGTTTAGTTGTCAGTAAAGAGACACAAGTTCAACCCCTACTGGGACATTTCTTTTTCGTTTTTGTTAGTTCTTTAGCCTTATTTCCCAAAAAAATTAAAATTGTTTAAATCTTATAATAAATTTAGTTTAGTCTTAAATTAATATTAATTTAGAATTCTTTTAGTTAGTTTAGATTTAGTTTAAACTTTTTTAATTTTGTTTATTTTAGATTTGATTCAGTAATTTTTAGAATTGTTATTTGTCTTAGATTTAATTCAGTAAATTTGAAATTTTTTCTAGTTAGTTTAGAAATATTTTGGACAAATTTAGAATTTTGATTTAGTTTAGGTTCAATTTAATAATTTAAGATTTTTAATTTAGTAACTTTGAAATCAATTTAGTTTATATTAGATATGGTTTAACAACTTTAGAATTAATTTAATTTTGATTAAATTTAGTAATTTTAGAATTTTAATTTTAATAAATCTTAGAACTTTAACTTAATTTAGATGTAACTCAGAAATTTCATAATCTTACTTTTTGTTTAGAATTAATTTAGTAATTTATATATCTTCTTTAAATAATTAATTATATTCCCTTTCATTCGTATCTAATTGTCCTAGTCTTTTTGAATTAAATATCTCACTGCCTTTGTTGTTATTAATTTGTTCGTTTAGATTTATTTTTCTTGCGGATTCTCGATTACTTATATTGTGATATTCATCTTATTTTTATTTGTTTGTGTCTATTCCAAGGGAAATATTTTAACTTTGTTGACTTCATGTCATAAAATATATCTTACACGATCGTGCGAATCCCTTCATTCATTTCATTTTACTATTTTTGCTAAACTTAAGTTAATTTTCCTAAAAGACTCAATTTTAAAAAATCACACCTTTTAAGGCGAAACGTCGACATTAGGTTGTCGTATTTTCACAATCTCATCCACACCCATTTTGACCAAACAAACCATTTTAATCAAACAAATAATTTTAACCGAAAAACAGATATTTCAAAAGGTTCCTTCGGAGTATCGCAGATGTATTGGGTGCTAATACCTTCCCGTTGCATAACCAACCCCCGAACTCTAGATCTCTTTTCAAAATTGCATTGTATTTTCATTACTTTTAAGTATTATTTTACATTGCATATTTTAGGGTTTTATTTCGCTCTTTTCCCTTTCCCCTTGGAAATAATAAAGTGCTATGGCGACTCTTGCTTATTTGCGAGTCAAGTTAATTAATAGCTTGATCTCCGATTTTCACCGCTACACAATGGACTATGGTTTTTTATGGAGCTTCGAACGCACTTGGTAATGGAATTGGTGATGTGATTATCTCTCCCAAGGGTTACCATACGCCCTTCGACGCCAGATTATGTTTTGATTGTACCAATATGGCTGAAGTACGAATCATGCATCATGGGTATCAAAGTTTCCATCGATATGAGAAATAAATTCTTGAATGTATATGTAGACCTAGCCCTAGTGATCAGTCAGATTAAGGAAGAACGAGACATAAAGCATCCAAATATCATTCCTTATCGGGAGCATGTGTTGACATTAATTTCGTACTTCGAAGAAAACACTTTTGAACCCATTCCGCGAGAAGAGAATCAATTGGCAGACGCACTAGCTACCATGTGATCTATGTCTAAAGTCAGATGGGATAATGAAGCCCCTCGAATTACTATTGAGAGACTAGACGAATCAGCGTATTGCTACGAAGTTGATACTAATGGAGTAGAGGAAAAGCCTTGGTTCCACGAAGTAAAAATATACCTCGAAACTCAAGAATATCTAGAAGGAGCATCTATCAATGATAAGAAATTTCTAAGGAGGTTCTCTGCCAAGTTCTTTCTCAATAATAGAATCTTGTACAAGCGCAACCATGATTCAACTTTGCTTCGTTGTGTAGACAAGAAGGAAGCTGAGAAAATTATGGAAGATATGCACGAAGGTGTCTTTGGTACTCACTCCAGTGGAAATACAATGGTTAAAAAGATTCTGAGAGTGGGTTATTATTGGTCTACCATGGAAACCGATTTTCGTCATTATTCCAGAACTTGCCACATATGCTAGATTTATGCTGACATAGTACATGTGCCTCTGATTCCGTTGAATGTCTTGACTGCTCCTTGACCATTGGTAATATGGGCCATTGATATGATTGGAGAGATTAATCCTACTGCATCCAATGGGCATCACTTCATCCTTGCCACTATTGATTACTTCACAAAGTGGGTAGAGGTAGCCTCGTTCGCTTCTGTTACCAAGAATGTTGTGGCTCGGTTCATTAAGTATAACATTATCTGTCGGCATGGCATCTCTGAAAGAATCATCATGAATAATGGTACCAATCTTAATAATACTATGATCACAGAACTCTGCATGTAATTCAACATTAAGATCAGAATTCTTCTCTTTACCGGCCAAAGATGAATGGTGCAGTGGAAGTCACCAACAATAATATCAAGAAGATCTTGCAGAAGATGATAGTGACATACAAAGATTGGCATGAGATGTTACCATTTTCTCTTCATGGTTATCGCACTTTAGTACGTACATCAACTAGAGCAACCACGTTCTCTCTAGTCTACGGTATGGAGGTTATCTTACCTGTTGAAGTCCAGATTCCTTCCCTAAGGATTATGAAAGACGCAGGTTTAGATGAAGACAAATGGATTTAGAATCGACTTGACCAGATGAATTTGATTGATGAAAAAAGGCTTGCTGCTATTTTTCATGGTCAGATGTATCAGAAACGCATGATCAACCCTTTTAACAAGAAAGTCAAACATCAGGTGTATCAGGCTCGTGATTTGGTAATAAAGCGCATCATCCTGCCATAAGGTGATCCCAGGGGAAAATGGACTCCCACATACGAAGGGACATTTGTGATCAAAAGATATTCTATGGGGTGCTATGATACCTACCACCATGGATAGTGAAGATTTTCAAGACTCTGTGATCACGAACATAGTAAAAAAATATTATGCATAAAAGAGACCCACTAGGTTGAAAGGCCTAGGCAAAAATAAGGGCATCTCGGTGAACCAAAAGGGTTTGGGAAAAAAGTAGGGATATATATATATATATATATATATATAATTGTACATCTGGCAATTCGAAAACCTGAAAAGGAGGTTTGGGAAAAAAAGAATATCCCGATAGACTGAAAACCCGAAAGGGAGGTCCAGACAAAAGTTAGGGATTAAAGTGTACGACTATGTCCTGTTAGATCACCCATCTCCTTATAGCCAGCTTTATTACTAGCTTCAAGTTCAAACGACACAGATCAATTCAATCATCTTCTTCTAACAACAATTGATGAGATACTTGAAGACATAGGGGCAATAACATAGTTGAAACTCAATGGGGTCGTTTCCACATAGCTGTTTTTCTTTGTTTATCACTTTTTACCCCCTTTTCAATTTTTATGACTATTTCCTCTTACTAGGATTTATGTCTTCGATATAAAACTGCCTGCTTATAGGCAAACTTTCAGAATCAATGCAATTAATTATATTTTAAAATTCAAAATTATTTTTACTTTCTCTGTTTTGTTTGTAAAAACGTCCAATGATTACGTTGAATGAACATATGCATTTGAATATGATTACTGTTTACAAAACATATGCATGCAAATAGGATTAACATTTACTAAAGACCCTAGGAGTTGGGGCAATGTTCAAAATTTGTCCAAACATTCTCATGGAGAAATCTACATGGAACTATCTCTACAGAGTTATCTTCACAAGCTCATCTCCAACAGAGATATATTCCCCAGCAAGTCTAATATGCCCTCATACAGAAATTTGGGCATCTTCCAATAGTTCACCTCTATATCTCTGATGAATAGCTGGACATTATCATCTTCCCCAATAAGTTCCCTAGCATATAAAGAAGTTTGATCATTTCCCAATCATACAGTGGAAACTTCCTCGGCGTCGCCTATGAATTTCCAATCCCCATCAGAAATTATTTCCTTAACATAGTCTACAAGATTTAATTCCCCAACAAAGTTTATTTCTCCGATACTGTAAATTCCCCGATGGAATTCTCTTCTGCAGCCAAATGTCATTCAATGTTGTTCTCCCTAGAAGAGCTGATAACCATATCTGAAACATTGTCAGATAGCGCATTAGAGGAATATCCGTCTCTCTTATCCCCAATCAGGGTACATAAAAATCAGATCCTTCAATAAAAAGAATGATGAACGACCGACTCTCGCTTCTATCCCCAAACAAAACTCGAAGATCCCCAGCGGAGTGTCCTCAAACAGAAAGCGAAAACCCCTAGTAAATTCGTTCTAAACAAAAAACGAAGAATTACTTTCTTCATCCCTAATAACAGTAAGGGATTTATTTTCCCCACTAGACGTTGTTACAAGAAGTTACTCATACACTCCAACGACATATTGCATCCATACATCATTTACAAAATATCATAACATATACATACTGTAATACGGTGGGAGAACTAACTTTTTGGTTTTCCTCAAATGTGCGGATAGCAAGAGTTGCCACTGACTTTTCTTTTATCCATTATTTAGGAAAGGTGAAAAGAACAGAAAAGACCTTTGATAGATTTTGAGTTCGGGGGGTAAGTTATGAAAAGGGAAGGTGTTAGCACCCTTTTCATCCGTAGTTATCTACGGGCTCTTAATTGCTTAGCTCACTTTAAAAAAACTTGCTTTGTGTGTGTGTGTGATTTGTTTGTAAATATTTTGAAATTGCCAATGTAAGGTTGACTTTGTAATGATTCTTGTATCAGTCCTCAAGAATGCGCACAGTGTTTTGAAAATATTTGTTTGGAAGTGATGTTTGAAAAAATTATGAGAAAAGTTTTGAGCAAGAAATTAGGAGTTTTTTACCCACTAAAGTCTTTCTTATTCTTTTCCTTCTCCTTTAGAGATATTACTATCCATACTATTAGTTGGTAGGTAGCCCTATCTATTGGATGTGAATGGACAGGCGTATGGTCATCGTATGGTCATCGAAGGCAACATGTAAGGATACTTTAGAAATTCTAGTAGAGGGACTATCATCATTTACTCGTAGGGACTAGGTCATTTTGTAGGCAACTTCGATAGTCATCGAGGGACTATGATCTTTATTCGAAAGGGACATGATGATTTGATCGAGGGTCTTTTGCTAAAGTATCCCCACTTTCGAGGGACGTGACCAATATCATAAGGCAACAAGAGAGGTTACCCTAAAGGTGCAAGTGTGTGAAGTGTGTTAACTTAGTTATTTATCTTGAGAATTAGGGTTTTCCATGTTTGTTTTTAGTCTTTCCATAAAAACCCTAGTTACTAGCACTTAAATTATGTACAGAAAAGATAAAGTGCGGAATGTAAAACCTAAGTTATTACATGGCTTTGGGAGTGTAATACGATGGAAGAACTGACTTGGGATGTTTTGCGTTTATTCTCAATTGTTGCGGATAGCAAGAGTCACCACCGACTTTTCTTTTATCCAAAAGGAAAGGTTAAAAAGAACAGGAAAGACCTTTCGAGATTATTTCTTGAGTTCGGGGGGTAAGTTATGAAAAGGGAAGGTATTAGCACCCTTTTCATCCGTAGTTATCTATGGTCTCTTTGTTTCTTGCTATATCACTTGCTTTTGTTTGGAAACGTGCTTGTGGTGTCGTTTTTGAAAGTATCTTGAAAAGTGTTTTTGTAATGGTTCTCGTTTCTATAAGAACGCGTACAAAGTGTTTTGTTTTTTGAAAATGTTTCAAAGCGAAAGTGTGGGTGTATAAAATGTTTTTGTTATGAGCAAGCGAGCAACTAGAAGCATCCTACCTACTCAATAGGTCTTAATGTTCTTTTCCTCCTCCTTTAGATGTTGTTATCTTACCATTGATTTGGTAAGAAGCCCCATCATTAAATGTGAAAGGACGGGCGTGGGACGTTTGTATAGTCATAGAAGGCAACCTATGAGACGTTTTAGCAATTTTCGTTTAAGGACTAGATCGTTTACCGAAGGCATCATTAAGGTTCATCGAGGGACTACGATCTTTTATCGAGGGTCTTTGCTAAAACGCCCATATTCGAGGGACATGACTATTTTTCTAAGGTAACAAGTGAGATTACTCTAGGGGTGCATGTGTGTGATTAGTGTGTTTGATTGCATGCATTTTGTCTTTTGAATTTTAGGTTATCTACTTGTTGTTTTTATCTTGCCATACATCATAATTACTAACATTTATACAAAAGCAATAAAAATGCAAAAATAAATCCTACACTATTACAACCATATTGAAATAGCAAGAAAATATAAAGACAAAATAAAAATAAAAAAAAAAGAAAAATGAGCACTTTCGATTCAGGCAGAAGTATCCTTCGATTCTGTATTTTTTGACCTCTTTCGATTTGGGCCTGGAGTCAGCAAGGTTCTGTCCTTCGATTGGGAGCTGGAAGGTAACAAGGCCACTTTTCTGGTTACTTCCTTCATTTGAGGCCTGGAGTCAGTGTGAGATGCATTCTACTGGCTACTACCTTCGTTTGAGGCTTGGAGCCAGTGTGAGGTGCATTCTTTGCCTCAGGCTCCTTGCTGACTCCTTCGAATGTAAGCATGCTAGGCCCTCATGTTAAGATTCGAAAGGCTTGAGCATTTGGCCAATCGAAGGGTACAGTGAACTAGTCTTAAATTCTTAAAATGAAACATTCAAGTGTAACTACGGACCAGGGGTTAGCAAAAAAATTATTGGGTCTCAAATTCCAAAGCCTAACTAGTCAGAGTTGAGATTTTCAGCATATGGGCAGTCAGAATCGATGGTTAAAACATGGTCAAGCTTCCTATATGAAATATCTACATTTCTATTTATTGGCATGTGCACATGATACTTAAATAAAATAGATTCAAGTTTAAAGGAAACTTACCTCTTGAAGTTCTTAAATCGAAGGAAACTGCAAGTGTCTTCCTTGGTGGTGAATGGAAGTTCGTTGGGGCCTTCCTGAGACTAATCCAGTTACTAATTTGTGCAAGCGGTCACTGAATCGAAGGAGGGTGTGTGAGTGGATCGAAGGTTCTTTCTATAACAAGTAACGAAATGAATCAAAGGGTTAATGTATTGTAGTTGGGGAAGTGGGTCGAAGGCTAGTTAGATGGTCACTTGGGGGTGAATTGAAGGATTCACTTAGTGTATAAAGGAGGTTGGGTTTTTAGAAGTGTTTGGAAAAACGTTGGGAGGTGTTTGAGAGTTTTGGGAATTTTCACAAGAGTTCTCTTGCAACTCTTCAGGTGCCCTTAACATGTGCGGTGGAGGCTCATATTTATAGATGGCCTTGGCTGATGTTTTAGGAGGGAAAAGAAAAAGTTTAAACAAAAAAACGCATGTTGTGTTTGTAGTTTTTGAGGGACAGTGTTTGTATTCCATTTTAGTGCAAGGAATAAGGCAGTGTTGCAGGACTACTGTGCAGCAATTTTGGAGTTTTATGGCCAGTGTATCAGGCCTGAACCTGGAAGCGCATGTGACTTGGTCAACAAGTACCTTTGGGCATCTCAACCTTTTTTCTTGGCCCCCTAGCCCTATCATTCGACCAGACTCTTCAACAATCATTTCTTTTTTCAAATTGAAGTGTCCTTCGAATGGCTCATGTGGGTATCCTTTGAATGGGCCCAAATAAGTGTCTTTCGACCAAGCCCTTCATGGGTTCCTTCGAATGGTCTAAATACATGCTCCTGGGGTGGGTCAGCAAAACATGTCATTCGATTGGGACATTCAGACATGTCTGGCAAGTCCTTCAAATGTGCCACCATGGTACTTCTTTCGCACGAGACAATGGCATAGTGCAGAATTTGAAGTAAGCTACTTCCAAGGGAGATACTGTCCACTCAAACTTACCTGCAAGGGGTCATATGGCCAAACGAAAGGGTTTATGTAGGAGGTCCCTGCTTTGTGACTTTATGCAAACATGCAAGAGATTTTTTTTGCTCAAACGAAGGCTTATAAAAAGAGATCCATATGCCCAAACGAAAGGTATGGCCAAAAGCTTTTACTGAAGGATTCACACGCCCCAAACGAAGAACGCATGCAAAGGATAAAGGGCACCATCGAAGCTTGCAAAAAAAGAGGGCCACATGCCCCAAACGAAAGAGGCATGTAGGAGGCCAAACGTGCAATCGAAGGAGATCGGAAAAGAGGCACTTGCCTCCTGAATTAAAGGACATGAATCAGGAGGCTTTTTGACTTATGGATTGAGACTAGTTGAAGATAAGTGTTGCCCCGTCAAAGCATGCAACAAGTTGTTTCAAAGAGTGACTTTGGCCTTCTGCATGCTAGCATGGTGGGGGAATTCTGCCTTGTAAATTTTGGCTAATATGCAGGAAAGAAGCTATATGGCCAAACGAAAGATTTGAACGAAGGGAATAAAATGTTCAAACGAAAGCATGAATGAACTTGTCCAAAAGAAGTCTAGTGCCCAAACAAAGCAGGAGATGATCTTTCCCAAAAGAAGTTTAATGTTCAAACGAAGGGTGCAACCGGAGCTTGTATCGAAGGAGCCAAAGTGCTCAATCGAGAGATGTAAAATCGAAGGGAACTTATTTTTCCTTCAATTTTTTCAAATAGAATATTTTCATCTGCTTTGCCCTTTTTAATAGTTTCCTCTTTATCTTGATGCTGAAAAATCCAATAGTACTTGTGTAAGTTTGAATTTTTGAGAATCCTTTATGAAAAATGTCTTGAGAAATGAGAGGACAAATTTTGGGGTACAACAGGGAGAGATACATAGGTATAGAAATTTGCAGGAAAAATAAACCTACGCTATTACATCTCGGAGCAGATACATAATTAGAAAAAGTATGGGAAAATAAATCTACGATATTACATCAATAGTGCAACCTATACATTTTGTCTAAGAAAATTAAATAGTAAAAGATAAATGGGAAAAGTGTTAGAAAAATGTTTTTGTTTTTGTGCTTTTTGTAGAAAATAATTTAAATGATAATAGTAATTAAAAACCTAATTGTAATTAATTTTAATATTAAGAAAAAAACTAATTAATTAATAAAATAATTAATAAAATAAAAATATATAAGAAAATTTTTAATTACTAATTAAAAAGATCTAACCCTAATTTGTTATAGTTTTGAAAAAGGATTAGGTTAGTTAATGATTAATTAAAAAGAAATTAATTAAGAAAATAGAAAATTAAATAGTAAAGAAATAAGAAAAAGAATGTTAAAATATGAAAATGTTTTTGTGTAGAAAATAATTTAAGTGATAATAACTAATTAAAACCTAATTATTTCTAATTAATTTTTAATATTAAGAAAATGTTTAATTAATTAATAAAAATACATCAAGAATTTAATTACTAATTAAAAACCCTAATCTTAATTTGTTAAAGTGTTAAAAAAAAGATTTGGTTAATTAATTGTTAATTATAAAGGAAAGTGAGAAAATATGGTGAAAATAAATTAGGGTTAGTAAAAAAAGGAAAAAAAACAATTGTCTGGGGTGGGTGTTAGTTTGGCCTGAAAACACTTGTATCGTGAGATTCGATGAAAATAACTCAAACTGCCCTAACAATGGCAGATCCTTATTCCTGCGTCAATGCTTGCAAGTGATGATTCCAAACAAGTCTAAACAACATTATAAATAGGTATATATGCATAGAATTAATCAACAACACATGAATTATGAGTTTGAATTTCAAGAATATTACCCAACCAGTGATGTTGAGATGTGATGATCTAGCGCGCTTAAAGCTTCAAGGATGGATTGGGTGAACTGCTGAGAACTTCAGGAACACGATGGAATGCTTGGAATGGATTGAAAGTTGTTGCACACAAGGTTTTTAGTTTGCCCTAATTTTGAGAAAATTGAGATTTTTGAGAGTGTGTTCTTGAGGCAATTTTCGTGTCCTTCTTGTTCTGAATACATTGTAAAATTATAGGAGAAACGATTAGGCCAACAATATTGAATCAAATCTTGTGCAATCATGGTATAATATTTCATGATTTGTATTTCATGATCAAATATTGATGAAATTACAAAAGATTTGAATTTCATGATCAAATATTTGATTAAAGTTTTACATGAAATATTTCTTTTTTAGGTTAATCTCATACCAATCACATTTTTTTCAAGTTGTCACCAGCTTTTTAGTCATGATTTGATTCAAAAATAGATCTACATGCCTTATATCATTTATTTGATATTTTATTTGATTTATTTTGCTTTTAATTGAACAAAATCAAAATAAAAAGAAATAAAAACCACAAAAATAAATGAATAGATTTAGGAGTCTATTATGAGGTCAGGGACATGTTTGGACCTTAAAAGGTAGGTCCATTAGCCCGAAAATTCAAATTTGCTCAATTTGGACTTCATGCATTTTCTCAAAATTGTCCAATTTGCACAAATCATATCTCAGTCAATTTTTATCATATCCCCTACAACCTTCATATTGGTCATTTTTTTCATTTTAATCCTTTATCTTTATGTAAAGTGTTTTGACAAAAAGTGTCTTTTTGTTGACTTTTAAATGACCTGTAATGTTTTGGCTCATATCTCTCAAATGAAGCATTTTTGGCCTTGAGCTTAGAGTGGAAAAGCTATAGAGAATTGAATTTCCATCAAAATGGGCTTTGGTTGAGAATTTTTTGATGAAGTATGTGAAAGTTATGTTTGGTCAAAGTTTAGTTGACTTCTCCTTAAGAAAACACTAATTTAGTAACTTTTGATTTTTGATGAATCTTGAGTTTTCTTGATGAATCATGATTAACCCTTGATCAAATGATGAATATGAGTTCAAATTCTTGATGTTGACCAAAAATATTAAAGTTTGACTATAAATTGGTCAAAGTTGACTTTTTGTCCAATATAGTTGATTTTTAATCATCTGGCCAATTGATTGAGCAAACTTGTGCTGCAAGGCTTAAAATTTTGCATGAGGGTACCTTGATGCATATGAGAAACCATGAAATCCACTTGAGGCATTATAATTCCAATTTCCTTTTAGAAAAGTAAAACCCTAGTTGTAGGTTAATACTTAGGAGGAGGGTTTGTCTGATCAATCTTTGAGTAGTCTTGAGCAATTGAGACCTTTATGAGCATGAGGAGGTATCTTGAATCAATTTGTCTTGAATAATGGGAGGGAAGATTTTGAGGTACAACACATATAAAACGCACATACTATTCTCATTTATTTTGAGAGCATCATTACAAAATACATTTCATGTATCATGACATTGCATGAAGCTAACTTTGATTTCAGGTTAAACAAACGAATATTATCAACGATTTATAGGCAGGTTGTAGATCAATTCTCGAAACAGGACAGAGTGACTATCTACACGACTAGATTATTTCCCCTAGAGACTAATTTTGACGAGGATTTCCTTCAGAAATTCATTCTGAAAACCATTCCCCTTAGATAAAATCGGATAGATTCGTTCTGAAAAGCATTAGTCAGATAAAACCAAACGAAAGTTCATTCTGACACTCTTCTGGATAAACTCGGGCGTAGAATTATTCTAATACATATTTTAGATATAGTCGGGCGTAGACTCATTATAATATATCTTTCAAATACAGTCAGGCGAAGACTCATTCTGATCCACTTTTGGATACCGTCAGGCGTAGACTCATTCCAATACATTGTTCAGATACAGTCGAGCGAAGACTCATTTTGATCCTCTCATAGATAGAGTCAAGACAAATACTCATTCTAGAACAGCATTCAGATACAATCGAGACATAAGATTCATTCTGACACTCCCTAGCACGTCTGTTAGATAGAGTCGGACACAGACTCATTCTAGTATACTTTTTCAGATACAGTCAGGCATAGACTCATTCTGATACTTCTATCAACAGTTACTTCAGATGGCATCTATAAGCCCATCTCCAACGGAATCCCGTCACCTTTTCAAAATGGCATCTTTAAGCTTGTTCAAGCAGTACAATCAACCAACAGGTTACTTCATGCACCGATGAGTACAAATTTCTGGGCACTTCCACCTTCAGATCATGAATGGCAGACATGCCAATCTAACTCTTCAGGTTTAAGAAGGTTGAACATGGGCATCTATTGTACCCCTAAATTTTCCATCTCATCTTTGATACAAATTTATTCAAGACACATCCTCATGCTCATGAAGGACTCAATTGCGCAAGACTTATCAAAGATTGATCAGATGGACTCTCCTCCTAAGCAATTGACCTAAAAGTAGGGTTTTGCTTCTCTCAATGGAAATTGGACTTCAAATGCCTAAAATTGACTTCATAGTTTCTCATATTTATCAAGGTATCCTCATGCCAAATTTCAAGCCTTACATCCCATGTTTGCTCAGTCAATTAGCCAGATGATTGAAAATCAACTGTATTGGACAAAAAGTCAACTTTGACCAATTTATAGTCAAACTTCAATATTTTTGGTCAACATCAACATTTTCAAGTCACATTCATCATTTGATCAAGGGTTGATCATGATTCATCAAGAAAACTCAAGATTCATCAAAAGTCAAAAGTTACTAAATTAGGGTTTTCATAAGGAGAAGTCAACTGAACTTTAACCAAGCATAAATTTCACATACTCCATCCGAAATTTCTCAACTGGAGCTCATCTTGTAGGAAATCCAATTCTCTACAACTTTGTCTCTCTAAGCTCAAAGCCAAAAATGTTTCATTTGAGAGATATGAGCCAAAACATTACAGGTAATTTTAAAAGTCACCAAAAAGACATTTTTTGTCAAAGCAATTTACATAAAGATAAAGGTCTCAAATGAAACAAATGACCAACATGAAAGTTGTAGGAGACATATTGAGCTTTCCAAAATGTCCAAGATCATTTCATGTGACAAAGATTGAGAGAGTTATGATTGATGCAAATTGAGAAATTTTGAGAAAATGCATGAAACTCAAATTGAGCAAACTTGAGCTTTTTAGATAATGGGCTTATCTTTTAAGGTCCAAACATGTTTATACCATGTTTGAGGACCTCTAAGTCCATCCATGCATAGCCTTGATTTTTTATTTTATTTAGTTTTCTTTTATTCACATATTTTTAAAATAAATTGTCAATATGTTAGACCAAGGCGTGTGGTTTTTGTTTTTAATCATGCTGGAGGCCCAAATATCTACTTTGAAGCTAAAGAAACCGTTTGGTCTATATTTGAAACAAATCTTCATTGGTTTTGGAAGATTTAAACTTACTTTGAAACAAAACCAAAGATATAATTTAATGATATGTCCAAGCCCACCACTTGACCTAAATCACTCCTCTATATATACTCAACACATTTAGACATAAAAAAACACGCATGCTACATCATCGAGGCAACCCTAAAATCTCAAAATTTTCAAGAACTAGGGAAAAATGAAACCCTTATCTCCATCAGTTTTCAGTCAACTCGAAGCATCAATCAACCTTCTTGATGACTCCAGGAACTCATTCCAATCATCCTTGAAGCTTGTAGCATCCCATATCATCGTAACCAAGCATCACCAGTTTGGTAACTTTCTTTGATTTCAAACTCTTAATTCGCACGATACAAATTGTTTTTAAGCATTCACATATATTGATAATCATGTTTAGAATGTTTTTGAACCATTAACTTTGAGGTTTAGTGCAGAAATAACAAAATGCCATTGTTAGGGCTCGGAGATCTCAAAGTTTTGAAACCCTAGCTACAGGCGTTTTCAGGCCAAACGAAAACCACCATTGAACTTGCAGCATGCTAATTAGTGGATCTGAGTTATTAGATCTTTCATTTTCATCCATTTTCGTAGGTTTGCAAAAACCCCTCACCAGAGAAGACGAAGTTGACCACCCTCCATGGTGGTTTGACCCCATTGACTCAGGTGACCTAGGCGTGTCACCATCCCATTGGTTGATTCAAAAAAACCTGACCCCATTACAACCTGCATTTTCTAATTTTTATTTTAATATGATTTCTTGATTTTGATTTATAATATATGGAATGCATGCTGATTAACTAACGCGTAACAACTGATGGACGAGTGGTAAGAAGCGTGACTGGTATTACTGAGGGAATGGATTCAACCCCTCCTTTTGACAAAATTCTTTTGTTTTTCAGGATTTACAAAGCAGGTTTATCATATGTTGATTCATTCTCATTCCATATCACAAAAAACAATGTGGCGCAATGGTAAAGGGAATGGTCATTGAAGGGAGGGGTGTGGGTTCAACTCCCACCCCATGCATTTAGTTTTCTTATTTTACAAACCCTATTTTCATTCTATTTTCTTAACTAATTATTTTCTAAATTAACCATTAACCTTAAACTTTTTTCAACTATAACAAATTAGGATTAGAGTTTTCTAGTTAGTAATTAATTTCTTGACATGTTTTATTTATTAATTTATTAGTGAATTAACTTTTTCTCAATATTAAAATTAATTAGAAATAATTAGGTTTTAAGTACTATTTATTAACCTAAATTATTTTCAACACAAAAACATTTAACATTTTTCTATCATTCTCTTTTGCTATTTAAATTCATAGAGTAATTGTATAGGTCGTAACTACCGATGTGATAGCGTATATTTATTTTCTTGCATTTTTTCCAATTATGTAACTGCTCACAAGATGTAATAGCTTAGGTTTAATTTCCCGCGCTTTAATTTCATGTACATATCTAACTGTTAGTAATTAGGATTTGTATGGAAAGACTAAAAGAAATCTAGAAAACCATAATTCCCAAGATTAAATAACTGAATTAACACATTCTTCACGCTTGCACCTCTAGGGTAACCTCTCTTGCTGCCTTACGATACGATTGGTCACGTCCCTCGAAAGTCGGGATACTTTAGGAAAAGACCCTTGATTCAACAATATCATCATGGTCCTTTTGGAATAAAGATCATAATCCCTCGATGACCCTTCGAGTTGCCTACAAAATGATCTAGTCCCTTCGATGACCCTACGAGCAAAATGATGACGGTCTCTCCGATATAATTGCTAAAGTATCTGTGATACAGTGGCAGAACTGACTGTTAATACTGGTTTGCATTTTGCGTTTTTTGTTCGTAAAATGTCGCGGTAAGCAAGAGTCGCCACCGACTTTTATTTCATTCAATCATGGAAAAGGAAAAAGAACAGAAAAAACCTTTTTTCGAGATATTCTGAGTACGGGGGGCAGATTATAGAAAGGGAAGGTGTTAGCACCCTTTCTATCCATGGTTTTCCATGGACTCTTAGGTATTTGCTCATTTTTCAAATTTCTTGTGTGTGCTTGTTTTTTTGAAAATGTTTTACTTCGTGATAACCCTTGTATCAGTCCTCAAGGGTGTGAAGAAGTTTGTTTTGAAAATTGGTTTTGAAATGTGTTTGTGTGAAAAGTTTTTATTGAGCAAGTACTTAAGATTCTACCTATTCGAAAAAAGATTGTTCGTTCTCGTTTCCTTTAGACAGTGTTATCCTACTATCAAGGAGTAGGTAGCCCCGTCGTTGGAGTTGTAAGGGACATTCGAAAGGGACAAGTACAATCACTAAAGCAATAGTTAGAAAACTTTAGTAGTAACCCTAAAGTCTTAAGATCTTTCTGAGGCAACATTCGAATGGGACATTTTGATCTTTTGACTGGAGGGCAACCACTAAAATCTCCTATGCTTAATGATTGTTTCACCGAAGGCAACCGAAGTGAGGTAAACCCTATGAGTGAATATGTGCATTTGAACTATTTCAGTTATATAGTCTTTGCATATTAGGTGATCTACCGTTTTAATTTCAAGTAATCTTCTCATACAATCCTATTATCATACATCTAGACATTTAAATATTTGCAGGAATTTAAAGTGCGAAAAATAAACCTAGTTATTACAAGGCTTTGACAGTTACATAATTATCTTGACGGAAAATAAAAATGCGGAAGCTTAAAACCCTAATTAAAACTATTACAAACTCGAAACAATTACAATAATAATAAAACAAATTAAAATGTGCGCGGCAAATTAAATGCGAGAAAAATTGAGAACCCTAAAAATCTAATTGAAAAAATATTTAAACTATTTTTGGGAAAAGACTTAATTAGGTTATGTACAACTAAAACCCTAATTCTAATTATTTTTAATTATAAAAAGAAATTGAAATTAACCTAATTTAAACTAAATTAAATAATTCAATAAAATATTTTGTAAGAGAGATTTTATGTATTTTTGTGGTTTTTTATTTGAGAAAAGAAACAATTTAATTACAAAATTTAAAACCTAATTTCTATTTTATTTTAATTAAAACAAATGATCAAATAAACCAATTAACCTAATTTATTTTCAAAAATCTTAATTTGAATAAATAATATTTAATTCTGTATTTTGTGATTTTTAGTTTAAATATAATTTTTTGTGTTAATTAATTAAAACAATCAAAGAAATTAATTAAAGAAATTAAAAAAAAGGAAGTAAAGCAAACTGAGCCTGTATGTTGTTAGCAAATGGGGGGTGCAAATCTGAATTAATTTTGGGCCCAAGGCTGATGGCCCAACCCCTGCGCTGAATCCCATGTGCTGGTCTTTTGATGGTGCACCATGATCTTTTATTTGGAGCGCGTTAGATCTCATGCTAGGCTGATCAAGTGGTTGGATGTTGGTGACGTATGGTAGACATCATGAGAGCTACACACGATCTGTTGAGAGAAAATAAAATAAAGAGAAACGCTAGGACCTGGGATCGAACCCAGGTCCTTATGCTTGCCAACAACACGCCTCTGCCAACTGGGCTACGCTGGTTAGTTGTTAAAGATATAAGAACAATATATAATATATCAAAACAAATTCCATGAGACTGAAACAAAATCACGCGCGCTATTTTCAAATGAACCAATAGGGTGATGCCAAATTACCTTCTTTTACCTCCAACCCGTCGTCTTAGGTATATAACCTATACCTACAGACCATGTCTATTGCTACAACCTGCGTGCTTCAAACATCATAAATATACATGATAAATAAATTCAAAGACCAGGGATCGATTGGTCTTGATGCCACGATCATCCCAGTATCCAATTCTTGGCCTAATTTTGCCTATATCAAGAAACCCCAAAACATGGCTTCAAACCCTATCCATGGCATTTGTCAGAATACGCGTTAAAACATCAATTAAACATAACCAATACGTTGCAAACATGATAACAAACACATATATGCCATTAAAACATGTTCATGATGCGTGAATCACAGTAATCGAGTTTAGAAAAACAGGGCAAACCGTGTGACTGCTACATGACGATTCTGGACCTGGGGCGGCTTGCAATTGACTGGGATACGTTCCTAGGATGTCCAGCATGCTATTGGTAATGTTAGAACGGCTTGACCTGGCCTCTAGAATGGAAATCGAACCACCACTTTTCTTTGAAATTTTGAAGTTTTGTTCTGCCTCTTTTCACGACTGCCACCACTTTTCATGCCTTGTGCATGTTCCCTATATATCTTGGAATGAATTAGGGTTATAAACTTGGGTTGAATCTTTGCAATTATGAGAGATTTGATTTGATTTTCATGCTACATGTAAACTTGCTATTTTGAGCCAAATCATCCCTTTCTTGTACCAATTATGCTTGATTCGTTTTGGTCTTGATAACTCAGCATATTTTGATTGCAAGCCTGTCAAAAAATCAAATCTAATCATATCTTTGCTATTATTCACCCATTATTTGATTTAATTCAATTTTTAATTAATAAAAAATCAAAATAAATTGAAAAATGAAGTAAACAATGTGTGGGTGAATATTTGGGTCGTGGACCATATTATAAGTGAGGTGCAAGCATAAAAAGTTAGGCCCATTTTGCAGAAAATGCATTTTTGAGCACATTTGACTTTTGGCAATTTTGCAAAAAAGGTCAAATTTGACATGGCATATCTCCTCCAATTTTAACCCTAGAGAGGTTTTCTTGGACTTTTTATAAATATTAGGTTGTACCCTAAGCAACCTTTTTGTTATCATCCCAATTGAGTCTTCCATGTTTATGTAAGAAGCTTTGACCCAAAAGGTGTTTTTGTTGACTTTTCAAAAGGACCCATAATGTGGAAATTCATATCTTTTGGTGGGTGCATATTTTGAACTTGTGGGATGAATATGAGTTGTAGGGAATTGCATCATCTTCAAAATGAGCTTTGGATGGAAAATTTATGATAAAGCATGTGGAAGTTATGCTTGGTCAAAGTTTGGTTGACTTTTCCTAAGAAACCCTAATTTAGCAACTTTTGGGTTTTGATGGATTTGGAGTATTCCTTGAGGAATAATGATCAACCATTGATAAAATGATGAAAGTAACTTCAAAATGTTAATATTGACCAAAAATCTTGAAGTTTGACTATATGTGGGTCATAATTGACTTTTGGCCTAATACCGTCGATTCTCAAGCATCTTAGCAGTTGATTGAGCAAACTTCTTGTGCAAGGCATGAAACTTGACATGTAGGGTCTTGAGAACATATTATGACCAAGGAGAGCATATGAGGTCTTTTGAGTCCACCTATCTTTATAAAAATGGAAACCCTAATTTGAGACAACCTGCCTTAGGAGAGAGTTTGTCTGGTCAACTCTTGGGAAAACTTGAGCAAATTAAGAATCTCAAGGAGTATGTGTTGAGTAAAATGAGAGGGAAAATTTTGGGGTACAAAATTATACTTACATGTTTCCTTCAATGACCATACGATGATCCTACGCTTGTCCCTTCATATCCAATAGATAGGGCTACCTACCAACTAATGGTATGGATAGTATTATCTCCAAAGGAGAAGGAAAATAACAAGAAAACCCTTAGTGGGTAGGACTCTTGAATGCTTGCTCATAACATGTTAAAATATCATATTTTCAAAACAACAAATATTTTCAAAAACACTTCTTATACATTCTTGAGGACTGATACAAGAATTATTATAAAGTTAGCCTTACATTGGCATTTCAAAATATTTTTAAACAAATCACACACGCACAAAAAAATTTCTAAAAGTGAGCTAAGCAATTAAGAGTTCGTAGGTAACTCTGGATGAAAATGGTGCTAACACCTTCCCTTTTCATAACTTACCCCCCTAACTCAAAATCTATCAAAGGTCTTTCCTGTTCTTTTCACCTTTCCTAAATATTGGATAAAATAAAAGTCGATGGAGACTCTTGCTAACTGCAACATTTGCGATAAAACCAAAGTCAGTTCTCCCACTGTATTACAAGTAGTAAGACACTCTAGAAGGCTCTGAAGTGTAAGCTCTTATTGTTGTCTAAAGAAAACAGTGAGAAGATCTGAAGACAGAATTTGCTACTTAAGTCTAGATGTTGAAGACTCATGTTTCTGAAGACAACGGGTTCTAAAGAAACAGTCAGAAGATATGAAGAGAGAAGTTTCTACTCAAGTCCAGATGCTAAAGACTCAAGTTTCTAAATACCCAAGGTTCTAAAGATAAGGGTTCTAAATACCAAGTGTTGGAGACTCTAAAGATAGAAGTTCTAAAGATTCTAAAAACTTGAAGTTCTAAAGACCCAAGGTTCTTTACAACGGGTTCTCAAGCCAAATGTTGAAGACTCTGAAGACGCAATTCTGAAGACTCTGAAGACTTGAAGTTCTGAAGACCTTATGTTATGTTTCCTCTTCTAAACTCATGCTTGCAAAATCCCCTGAAGTGCATAAGGAAAGAAGATAACATTAACATGGTACAAATAGTACATGGTATAATCAATATTTCATTCCACTATCATGAATGGATGGACGTGTCACACGATCTTGTCCCTCACGTTATAGTTCAAGTTGCCAATGTTTCTGAAAATCCCAAGAATACCCCCTTACTGGATATATTATTTTATTGGCTATATAAAGGCTTGAAGACTAAGATAGAAATGAATCCAACCAACAAAATATTTGCACGCAAACGTTGTTCATAGCTTTCACATTCTTTAGTCATTGTTCTTAAAATAGTTTACATACTCAGCTTGTGTAGAAGCAATACTCTTGTAAACAAAACTTGTACTCAAATGGTTGTTTGATTTTTCTTAAGGGAATGGGTAGGTCTGTATCCTTAGGAAGTCTAGAACTTGCGAGTTTTATAGGTTGTTAGTGAATTGAGGGTAGCTTGTACATTGTAATAATTAGGTTGATTATTGTTTGATATTACTTAAGGGATCGGGTAGGTCTGTATCCTTAAGAAGTATATGACTTGCGAGTCTTAGAGGTTGTTAGTCACTTGCGGGTAGCTACTAAAAATTGTAATCAGTTTGGTTATAGTGAATTAAGTCATCGGTTGAGTGAGGCGAAATCACCTTGGCGGGTGGACTAGACTAGCTTGATAATTTTCAAGTGAACTAGTATAAACATACATTGTTCTTTACTTCCTGTTCTTACTTATTGTTATTATCAAGAGTGAAGGAAAAATCATTTTTAACTTAAAGGGAAATATTTTTAAAGTTTTGTTTTAAAAACCCAATTCAAACCCCCCTTTCTTGTGTTTTTCACACCTTCAGTGAATCAACTTGATTCTACTGCGCAGCTTGAAAAAGAATCTTCACCATAATCTGATAATAACCAAAAGAGACAACATACTGGTACTAAAAGGAAATTCGTTGATGAAGGGCAAGGTGATGACAACCCCGACGATTCTTCTCTGAAGAGAATGAATCCTAATGATGACTTTTTTGACAAAGAGGAACATCTTTTTGATGATATCGAACAATATTTCCAAGAGGAAGATGGATAAGAGGTGACTATCCATGTTGAATCTAAGGATAAAACTAAATATGCCACTCAAACATACAACAGAAAACCTCAACCACAACTTTCATCAGAATAGTTGGACGCTTTAAAGAAAAACAACCCACTCAAATATGTTAGGGCAATGATGAACATACAAAGTCCTGCTTTAGAAAAAACTCATTCAAGCCCTTCGAACACATCTAGTAGAGGCTCTGATAATGCCACTTTCGACCAACTTCTTCAGAAGGTCAAAGAAAAAAATCTTCGATGTAGACTTGTTTGATATTTTGAATAAATATGCTACTTCATGTTATGGCTTGAAGAGGCTAATCAACCAAATTAACATAGTTACTTGCCTCTCCAAAGTGGCTGAAGTTTTAATTGAAATAGGCAATCTTATCGACCAAGTCAGTGTAGATTTCAATCGAGAGCGTGATACTCTGACTAAGCTTTAGAAAGCACAAGCTGCTCAGGCTGCTGAATGAGTGTAAGTTGTTGTTACTTTCAACAATGTTGAACAGATAGAGAAGGCTTACAAGACAGCCCAAGAAGAGTTCAACGTTTATACTGGATAGATATCTCCCTGGAGAAAACAAATCAAGGAACTCGAAGGAAAAATTTCTCAAGCAGAAACCTGTCAAAAGAAGATCAAGAACCAAGATTGTTCTGAGATCGACGAGATGATTTCCTTAAGCGATCCGTATCTCGAAAAGGCTGGAAAGATGGAAGAAGAAGCTACTTCGCTCAAAGTTATTAAGTCCTCTATTGATTATTGATTAAGGTTGGCACATATCAAATATGATTAGATGAAGACGGAGTTACCCTTTTTGATTTGGTGATGTTTTTTAAGTTGTCTTTGTATGCGACTCTTGTTATTTAACTTCCTTTCGAACACAACCATTTTGGCATTACTTGCTTTATGAATAGCATATTGGCTTTGACTATTATGTGTGAATTACTCTTGTGTTATTTTAATTTCTTGAAGTGTTGGCTTATATTTCTTCAAATATTTTCCATTCACCTTTAAGATTCTTTTATTTTCGTTTAATTCTTCAATTTCGTACGCACCTTTAGAAAAAACATGGATAACTTGGAAAGGGCCTTCCCACTTAGGGGACAATTTTCCTAATGTTCTATTCTTTCGATCCATGGGCAGAATTACTTTCTAAACTAAATTATCTATCGAAAATGACTTAAATTTAACTTTTTTGTTATAAGATTTGTCCACCCTCTTTTTCTGCCTTCTCATTAATTCTAAGGCAATTAGTCTTTCTTCGTTTAGCTCAACTAATTCATCCAACATCATATTGCAATACATCTCAGATGGAATCTCATGTTGTCTCTGAATCCTAGTTGATTGTAGGTAAACTTGAACTGGAAATATTGCACCAAGGCCATGTGTTGTATTCCAAAATTTCTCCTCTCATGTTTTCCAAGATTGTCTCTTACATGGATGGTTACAAACACTTACTTAGAGAAAATATAAATTTTTTGAAGATAATCAAGTGTCTTTCAATTGGCATATGAACAAGGTACTTAGATTGGGCATTTGGCACTCTTTGATCATGCTTTGATTAGTGAGATTAAATTGGGTATTTGGAACCCTTCGAGCAAGCTTTGGTCCACAAGTATCATTCCAGCAGTGCCCTATGTGCGTGCCTCCAGCACACTAGGAAAATACCCCCTATGTGTGTGCCTGCAGCGCACAAGGAAAGAACCCCCTACAAGTTTTCTTCAATTCACTAGCAGTGGACTCCTGCATACAAGCTTCAATTGGACGCTGAGTCTCCTTCGATCAAGCTTAATTCACAAAGCTTCCACTGGGAAAAATACCCCTCTTCATGCTTGCCTTCAATTCCCAAGGCAAAAAGCTTCTTTCATGTGTGCTTCGACCCATAAGGAAATGACTTCCTGTGTGCGTGCCTTAAGCGCACTAGACCAAGGCCCCTTCAACCTGCCTTCGATCAACAGGGCAAAAGGCTTCTTCATGATTTCCTTGGATTCACAATGGAAAAGACTTCTTCAGACTTGCCTTCGATTCACAAGGCCAAGGCCCCTTCAACTGGCCTTAGATTCACAAAGCAATGGCTATCTAGCTTCAACTGGGCAAGGTCTCTTCATATTTGCCTTTGATCCACTAGGCAAAAAGGTTTCCTCATGCTTTCCTTGGATTCACAAGGCAAAGGCCCATCAGCTTGCCTTAGATCTACAAGGCAAAAGGCCCCTTTCAACTGACCTCCGATCCACTAGGAAAATACTTCCTATATGCTTTCCTTCAATGCACAAGGCAAAATTTTCCTCTTCATGCCTACCTTCATTTCACAAGCACAGGATTGCTACATTATGACCATGCATTGGTGTATATCCTTTGAAGAATACGCGAGGCATACATGTGGCCTATTCGAAAGACACACAAAAGGGCCATTCGAAGGATATACATATGTTCCATTCGAAAGAGACACATAATTATTGAAAATAAGTTTGTCTTATGATGAGTCTTGGTCCAAGTAGCTTGCTGGCCCAAAATCCAACATGTTGCCAAGCCCAAGCCTCCTGCATATTTGCATTCGAAGGAGGTAACAAGAGAAGTTTGACTGGCCAGAAAGGAGTTTTCGTTTGGGCCTGTTGAAGAGTTTCAAATCAAACTACTAAGGCATATAGGGGCTCAATCGAAGAAGCCCCAATGATGAGGATTGGAACCATTTGAAGGAGGCAACTCTAGGCCAATCGAAGAGAAAGGACAAAGTGTCCTTCGATTGGCATATCAGAATAAGGTTCACCTCGAAGGCATGTCAGAAAAGTGTCTGTCGATTGGCATATCAGAACAAGATGTATTATGATAAGCATATCAACAAAATTAAGCAATCAATAAAGAAGTTGACTTAATCTAAGAAGTTCTGATAAGGAAGGTTTTGAACAATTCGAATCAAAACTCACAGCCATCGAAGAGAATAATGCTTGGGGGATGATTGAAGACGTTCTGATAGGGAAAACTAGGAGTAGTTAGAATTCATACAAGGCGCCAATTATCACCTGTCCAGGTTCATTCCCAATTCCAAAATGGCATGAAAAATCTCTAAATGGCAATCTTTAAATTTGTCTGATTTTATTTTCAAAGCCATGTTTAATGGATGGTCTTTAAGGACATGTTTCTTTCCCCATTTTCTTGTCTCATCCCCCTCCTATAAATGTAAGACACCAACAAAAGCCAAAGGGTACAAACTACATACATACGCCTAGAGACTACACGTATATACTACCTCACATGCACACGCTGCCTCAGAAAGTATACCAAAAATCTTATAATTCGAAACTAGTGTTGCAGGTACTCTGAGTCCAAACGAACACCAGATTCGTGTTCCTGAGACCTCCAGGAGTCCACACCAGCTCCTAAGTAAGCATCTCCACACCCAAGGCCACAGATCCAGACACCTTCGATTGGTAAGGGTTTGCAAAACCAAAACTGCACATTCATACCATCTAAATACATATTGTGCGTATATTCTTGTTACTAATGATATTTGTATTTGAATGAATGTATTGCATATAAGCTAAAAGCGGGGATGAGATAGTGCCATTTCTAGGGCACGATCTGATTTTTTTTTCTTCGAATCTCACTTTAGATGTTTCAGGACAAACGAACCCATATTCGAACTCAAAGGGGGTCGAATTCAGGGAGGTTCTAATTAAGGGAAAGGACTTGGGTTTGACACCCAAGTCATGCTTTTATTTTTGTTTTTGTTAACTTTTTCTTGCAGATTCAGTACCCCCCACAGGCAATCCATCAGACGCCTCCGACAATGTTCTCTGCTGGATCGAAGGCCACATCCTTCTCTAGATCGAAGGATGACATCCTTCATTGGATCTAAGGCCATCCTTCATTGGATCGAAAGCCCTTTTTTTTCTTTGGATCGAAAGACTTGTCTCCTTGTATTTTTGTTTTTTTGTGTTACTCACTTCTTTTATTAGTTTCCCTCTTTAAATCAACATTAAATAAAAAGAAAACATCACAAAAAAAATTTAGGTTAGTATTTTCTTAATCAAATTAATTTCTAAATTAAAAAATTAATTAGTTTTAACATATTTTTTATAAATTAAAATAAATTAGAATTTAGATTTAATTTTATCTTTTAATTTATTTTATTTTCATTAAAATAAAATAAAAAACAACACAAAAAAGATTTCCTTTTACCTTAGGATTTTTAGGCGTATTTTCGATTTGCGCGCTTATTTTAAATTTCGCATTTTTTATTATTAATGTACCTGCTCATGGATTGTAATAGAATAACTAGGACATTTACTGCTTTTATCTCCCCATTTTGGAATTGTAATAACCCCCTCCCCGAAGCCTTGTAATAGCTAGGTTTTATATTTCTGCACTTTTAATTACTGCAATTATTAACTGCTAGATATACGACTAATAGGATTGTATGGCAAGAATAAAACAAAACGCTAGCATACCTAACACAAAAGACAAAAATAATTGAATACAACACACTTTCACTTATACACCTCTAGGGTACTCCCACTTTGGTTGCCTTTGGAATATAAAATAGTCATATCCCTCGAAAGTAGGGACGCTTTAGCAAAGACCCTCGAATTAAAAGATCATAGTCCCTCGATGACCCTACAGTGTTGCCATTCGGTAAATGATCTAGTCCCTTAAACAAAATTGCTAAAGCGTCTCTATATGTTGCCTTTATGATTGTACGATGACCCACGAATGTCCCTCATACATCCAAACGTCTATGGCTACCTACTCACTAATAGTAGGCTAGTCTTGCCTAAAGGAAAGGAGGAAAATAACGACCCTTTCGAGTAAAGTAGATAGTTGTTAGATGCTTGCTCAAACAAACTTTTTACACCTACACAAAAACATTTCAAAACATTCTCAAAAAACGCTTTATCAACACTCTTGATGACTGATACAAGAGTTATCATAAAGAAAATCTCCGCACTAAGGAATTTTCAAAATACTTTTCAAAACACACAAAGCACAAGGTATTTCAAAATGAGCTAAGCATCTAAGATCCCGTAGATAACTACGAATGGAAAGGGTTCCAACACCTTCCCTTTCAATAACCTACCCACCTTAATCAGAAAATATCTCGAAAGGTCTTTTTCTGTTCTTTTCACCCTTTCCTTTGTTGGATAAAATAAAAGTCGATGGTGACTCTTACTTACCGCAATATTTACGAACACAAACACAAAACCAGTATAAAAGTCGATTCTGCCACCATATTACTCCATGTGTCAGTCGAAATAGGGTATCATATATAGCTTCTTTAGGAGAAGTTCGACAAGCCCATAAGATCTGGTCTAAAGTCTTATGACAATTCTTTAGCTTTTTACCCACATGTTTCTTGATCAAACCAATCACTACCGTATTCGCTACTTTAACATGGCCGTTTTCCTGGGCGTAATAAGGTGTTGATGTCAGAAACTTGAATCTCATTTCATTAGTGAATTCCTGAACTTTTCGACCAGTAAAAATTGATCCTTGGTCAGCTATAATAGTCTCTTGAATTCCAAATCTACAGATGATATGCTTTTGGATGAATTCAATCAAAGCTTCTTGATTAACATTTTCCAATGGTATCGCTTCGACCCATTTGGTGATAATAAATCCCTACCAAAATATACCTTTGATTTTTTGATGACGATGGTCGATTCTCTCCAACCATGCCTAAAGCCCATCCTCTGAAAGGCCAAGGTTTCACAATGGAATGTAATTCGCTTGCAGGAACATGTTGTATGCCTACGTGTATTTGGCATTCTTGGCATCATTTAGCGAACTCCAAACAATCTTTAAGCATGGTGGGCTAATACATTCCTTGTCGAAACAAAAGACATTCCATCTTATGACCTACTTTTGGTGCCCCACATGTCCCACTATGGACACTAAAAAGGGCTAGATATGCCTCAAATTCGCTAAGGCACTTGAGTAAGACTCCCTCAGGTGTCTTTTTAAATAACTCATTACCCATAAGAATATAACTTAAAGCTCGATACCAAATTTTACTTTCGACAGAAGTTGTTGGTTTCTTCAAATACTCTATTATTGGCTTCCTCCGATCTCCATCTGTTAAACTGTCTATGGCTAGAATTTCAAAATTCTCTTCGTCAGTGTACCCTAGCGTTGTAGCCTTTAAATCTAATGGGGATCCTCTTCCTTTAACTTCAATTGTGTCTTATAACTTTTCTTTTGAAATTTTGTATCCACAAGCAATTTTGGCAAAAGCGTTGGCCTCTTGATTTTCAAGACGAGGTATATGTTAAATACTAACCATTTCGAACCTCCATAGGAGTCGAATAGCTATGACAAAATACATTATTAGATTTTATTTAACACATTTATATTCTTTTGTAATTTTATTTATAACTAACTATGAGTCACCTACCATTTCGAATCGAGTTGCCCCCAATTCCAACAATATTTCAAGACTGGCTATCAAAGCTTCGTACTCGGCCTTATTATTTGAACAAAGGCCTTCGACCTTATACTTGAATTTTGTTGGGATTTTATTAGGAGAAATAATTAGCACTCCTACATCTGATCCATTTTTATGACTAGAGCCATCGAAATATAATTTCCATGGCTCAAGTTCAAGATAATCCAAAGGACTTTCGACTACATATTGGTCAACTATAAAGTCTGCCACTATTTGTCCTTTAACAAACTTTAAAGGTGTATATATCAGTGAATATTCAGTTAATGCAAGAGCCCATTTTCCAATTCGACTGTGTAATATAGGTTTAGATAACATATGCTTAATAACGTCGAAATGAGACGAGACATAAACATCAAGTGGTTTTATATAATGCTTTAACTTTGCACACGAAAAATATAGATAGACACATAGTTTTTCAACTATACTATATTTAGTTTATGCGCCATTCATAACTGTACTGAGATAATAAATGGCCCTTTCGACGCCGTTTTCATCCTCTTGAGCCAACATTCTCCCTAAAGTTACATTATATGCATGTATGTATAATTTCATGCTTTTATTTCTACAAGGAGGAGATAGGATTGGAGATTGAACAAGATAACTCTTAATCTTATTGAATGCTTATTGTTGAGCTTTCCCACATTCAAATCCTTCCTTCTTGAGTCAAAGCAGTGGTTAGAAGGCTTGAGTTTTGCCACTTAAGTTCGAAATAAACCTCCTTAGGAAGTTAATTTTGCCCAGCAGCGACTGAAGTTCCTTCTTATTTGATGGAACTTTTGCTCCATAATGGCCTTGGTATTATTTTTATTTATTCAATTCCTTTCTTGTAGACCACAAAGCCTAGGAAATCCCCAGCCTGCACACAAAAAGCGCATTTAAGAGGATTCATCTTTAGACCATGTCTCCTCATTCTTTCAAATGACTGTCGAAGATGGTCTATATGACTTTTTCCTGAAACAGACTTGACAAAAATATCATCAATGTAAATTTGAAAGAATGTTTCTATAAATTCATGGAAAATGGAATTCATTGCCCTTGGATAGGTTTCCCCATCATTTTTAAGCCAAAAGGCATTACCACCCATTCATAGGTGCTTAAGGCTCCAGGGCATCAAATGTCATTTTGGCACATCTTTCTCAGCTATGAAAATTTTATTATTACAAGTATACTCAAGTATTCATGTCCTGTAGCATAGTCAACCAACATTTCTTCCATAGGCATTTGGTATTCTTCTTTTGGGGTCAAACATTTAAATCTCTAAAGTATATGAAAACCCTAAGACTTCCATTTTTCTTAATAACTGGAACTATATTGGTAATCCATTCAACATACACGGTTGTTTGAATGAAATTACATTGAATGAGCCTTTCGAACTCTTATTTAATCTTGGATAGAACTTCAGGTGCGAAACACCTTGAAGTCTGCTTGACTGGCTTCTTCCTAGGATTTATTGGAAGCTTCAGTTTGACAAGATTCCTGCTTAAACCAGGCATTTCATCATAATGCCATGTGAAAAAGTCCTTGAACTCCTTCAATATTTGAATTACTTCGATCCTGAGTTGTGGGTTGATATTGGCGCTGATGTATATTAGCCTTTTGATCTCCCCTTCGCCCAGTTCTATTTCTTTGAGTGGATATTGCGCTAGCATCTTCGTATTGCTCGCGAACGAATCCTTTTCGAAACCCAAAGGCTCGTCATCATAGATGGAGTCAAGCCTCTGGCCTTGTACTTTGTCTTGAATATTATCAGGTGGTTCGAGATCGAAGTCCTTTCCAGGAACCTCAAGGTGTCCCTCAACTTTGTTGGCTTTGACAAACATGAACTTCACTTCAACCTCTAAGGTTTTAGTTTGTTTACAGCCATATAGGCTCAAATCTTTCTCAATGTTTGGGATTCAGACATTTTCACTGAATTCACTACTCCAACCATTTGGTTGGATACCTTCTGTTCCCTTAAAGTCCAGGTCTTCATTTCCTACAACATGTCTATCCCACTGGAAACCCTGAGTATGATGTAAATAAAGGGAACAATATGCATTATCGTCAGATGAACATGAAAATTCGGCAGAACTGCAAGGAGCAATGTTTTCCATATTTCTATCAAAATGGCGCCTTTCGACATGATTAACTTCTTCCATAAAATAACTTCGGTCAACTTCAATATTTTCCACTATACCATCGTTGCGCCAGATGGTTATTTGTTGGTGCATTAAGGATGGCATTACTCCCATGACATGTATCCATTCTCTACCTAGTAACAGGTTATAATTTTCTTTTGATTTTACCACCATAAACATAGTTAGCCTTGTGATTGTGCCAATAGTAAAATCAACTTGGATAACTCCCAGGGTTGATTCTACTTTACCCTCATAATTTGACAAAACCATGTTGTGTGGCTTTGTGTCCATGTCAGTAACTTCTTTAAGGTTGTGTGAGGCATAAGATTCACTACAGCGCCTCCAGCAACCAATATCATGTTTATATCCATGTTCTCCAATTTAACTCTTATAAAGATAGGTTTCAGATGTTTTCTCATAGCTTCATCTGGCCTTCCAAAAAAGGCATTTTGTTCTTCGACACACCCGTTGTTCATTACATAGTAACAAACAGGCATGTGTATGGCCATGTCAGCATCAACATTCTCTTCTGATTCTTCAACCTCTGTAGTTTGGTCATACTCCCTTGGTAGAAAAAACACTACATTATAGATGATATTAAGGCTTGGTTCTGAGTCTGTGTCGAAGTTGTCTGTTACCAGTTCATCTTTATTCTCTGCACCTTCAACCTTATATTCAAAATCTTCTCCTTCAAAGAGCCTCGTCACCCTCTCAGTTTCCCTCACAGCATCCTTCATTGTGTCTGAAGGCACATTACTACTTGATTTTGCAGCCATTTTCTCTTTGGCCTTTCTTTCAGCTTTTTGCTTCCTCTATTCCATACGCCATTAGGAGCGAGACATAGGATTTTTCCCCTTGTAGTTACTTGATCCATATGCTTGTTTCCTAGTAACCTGAAATTCCTTTCGGTATTCCATTGAAGATCCTCTTCCAACCTCAAAATTCTTCCACTTATCCCGGTCTTGATCCCACCTGTGAGCAGGCTTCGCCCATTTCCCCTTAGGGACTTCAACAATTTGTTTGAAAGAAGACTGGTTGTTTGCATGGAACCTTTGTCCTCTCTGGTTTTGGTTTCTTGGAATTCCCCTCTAATCGAAGGTGAACCTATTGTTGACATTTTTCTGATTCCTTATTTCCTTGATCCTTTGATAGCCTTCAATGTTTTCAGCAGCTTTCTTGTCAAAGATCGAACTGCATTTGGGGCAAAGCATAACCTCAGACATCTTTCTTTGGCACCTATGGAGAGATTCCAACAAAATTTCAGCTTTCTTAGGACACACCACTTAGTTATATTCCTCCTGTCTCTTGGCTTCTTTATCCACTTCCATCTCAATCTTTTGTGAAGCTTCGATCATGTTCACTTTGACACCTGCATCCTCAGTAACTCCTATATCATGTAACTTGACCACAAGGCCTTTAGTAGCCATGGTCATGTTGTCAATCTGCATGAAATCATCAGTAGTTTCTGCTCCAAGGCTTCAGTATCCTTTGTTATGTGATCAACCTTCACGAAACCATCAGTAGTTTCGACCATAGGGCCTTAAGTAGCCTTTGATATGTTATTAACCTACATTAAACCATCAGTAGTTTTTGTTGTTTCTAACATCTGGGTGGAATCCTCAATGATTCCTTTTGTGAATCCTTCTGCTACGACCATGAACACTTCTTTGGCACAATCTTCAGTGACTACTACCATGTTAACCAAAGTTGGTTCAACATAATGGGCCTCGGCTACATGATGGGGGCAACATTAACCTTCATTTGGGGTTTTGATTTCTCCCCAAATTTGACCCTTCCCTCTTTGATCACATTTTGAACGAGATCCCTGAAAAGAAAATATTGAGATGTTTTATGGCCCAAAAGTTATGATATTTACATAAACCCCTCTTTTTCCTTTGTTTCAAAGGGGGTATTTTAGCACCAGGAGGCACTGTCATTTGGCTATCTTTAACTAATAAATAAAAAATTTCATCACATTTAGTGACGTCGAAAGTATAAGTTCTCTTAGGGAATATATCGCCCTTATCAAGTTCGACTAGATTTTTACCATTTAATGGTGCTGAACTTTTACAAGAATAAGGGGGCTCTTGCTTAAGTTCAGCAAGATATATTTCGCCTTCGTCAAAATCTAAAGGATCTTCATATGACCCCTAATCACCTTCTTCGAAATCAACATAGGCTATTCTTTCTTTTCTGTTATTTTTACTTGCTCTAGCTTTTTCAATTTTCAAGCGTTTTATTTATCGAATCCTATCAGCCAACTGAGCCATGTCTCTCAAATATTAGGTGTCCCATTTCTTCCTAATGGAGTAATCTAGACCCCTTGTGGCCATTTCAACCAACTCATGTTCATGCACCTGAGTGAAACATTTAGGTTTGAGTAAACAGAATTGATTTAGATAATCATTTATGGGTTCAGTGAATTTACGCTTAACACTTGCCAATTCCTTCAAACTAATCTTAGTATTCCCCATGTAAAATTGTTCATTGAACAATCTTTCCAATTAAGCCCAACTGTGAATCGAATTCGCTAGTAACATTGTGAACCATGTAAAGGCATTTTTCGTTAGTGAACTTGGGAAGTATTTAATCCTAAGATTCTCATTACTAGCAATTTCACCCACCTCTATCAGGTATCTAGCCACATGTTCAACAGTGGATTGACTAGTGTCCCTAGAGAATTTAGTAAATTTGGGGACTCTCCACCTTGGAGGTATATCTGTTTGAAAAATATACTCACTCAATGGAGAAGTGTAACTTGGCCTGTAAAGGACATCATTAATACCATTTCGAGCCATAATCCTTTCGACCATGGCTGCAAGATTATTTTCCGCTGCCATATTATCTTGTCGAACTTGATATATGACTTCATCAGCATTTTGATTTCTATTCGCCATCATAACCATGGGTTCTTCCTCCCTTGGGATTTATTGTTCCTGTCTAGGGAGTTCGACTCTAGGTATTTCAACTCTAGGTATTTTGACTGCCCCTCCCTAATTTTCCATATTCGCCTGTGGCGGGTTTCTTTGATTTTGTTGAACTTGGTTAATTGATGGGTCTTCTTCAAAGTTTATACCTTGATTTTCCCTAACCCATACCCTCTGAAGATGCGGTGGGGGTTGAGGCACATCAAATGACTCAACGATGTGGGCCATTTGTGCTTCCATTTGTTGGTTTGCTTGAGTAGTGTTTTGAATTAAAGGGTAAAAAATTATACTCAGGGGTTGTGCAAGCATTTGGACCATTTCATGGTTACTTTCGTCCACTTGCTACCTAATCACTACTGTAGAATGATTTTTCAAGTTTGGTATTTGGGAAAGAATATCCTTCTCCATGGGGTTGGATAGTTCGACCCATATTATTAACAACAGATCCAGAACCTTGCAATAGCGAAGTGACATTCATCACAAGATCTCAATATGTTAAAATGGAATTATGCAAACCCATTATAAACGATGATGGCATGCCATAAGGCCTTTCGCAACCATTTTGAGGCATAGAAAAACCAGGAGTCCCTTGAGGTCTATGGAAAGCATTTCCCCCTAGAGGGGGGTCCCTGGTGGATCCTGTGGTCCTATATAAGTCAAAATATGGCTACTACGAGTATTCGACTGCATTTGTGTCGTACTCGTTGAAGATGGAATATCCGCTGTAAAAGGCACAGAAACCGTTGTTCCCCTTATCGAAGTGACTGGGAGTGGTACTTCATCATTGTTAGGAGGATTTTGATTATCTGGATGACTTTGATTCGTCATTTTCCTAACGTATTTTCTTTTGGGAATTTCCTTGTTGTTTATGGCTAATTTACCACTTCTAAGTCTCATGCAACGGAATACAATACAAAAAAATGATGAAGATTTTTTTTTCAAAAATATTTCACAAGAACAAAAAAAATTAATTGAACACATTCCCACTGAGCGTGCCAACTTGTTTACCCTGAAAATTGGTAAACAAACGCTAGTATTTCTAAAAACAAAAACAAAAATCCTTAGTTACTCGCAAGATCGACTAGATTGATCCTAGGACATGTGTTTTAATTTAAACTCTGTTCTTGAACGAAGAATACTTCGACAATATTCGTAGTTTTTAAATAATATTGGTTTTGATCTAAATAACTTTCCAAAGTAAAACTTGCGGAAACTTTTAAAGAAAGTAAAATAAAAGAAATCGAAATTAAATTCCTAAAAGTAGATTTCTGGAATGATAAACTTTATTAAAATAAAAAGGTGTTTACACGTACATTTGTCAGATGACTCTTTTCTCAACACGCATATACTTTGAGTTTTTGTGAGATTTTATATAAATGAATGAACACACGAATCCTATTGTTAAGACCCCTATATATACTAAATCGACCCTAACGGTCTTTCTACATCTAGATTCCACGTTTGCAACATGCAAACTCTTCGAATTATTAGACCTCCACGCGTCTTCTGGATAAGATCAAAAGACTTAAATTTAGAATCCTTCTATCTGTAGAGAGCGCCAAAATCCAATATAATGACTTGAATTCAAACTTCAAACACTTCAAAATCTTTAACACAAATGCTCCTTCACATACTTGACCTTTCGACCGTCTAATTAGAAATAATCATTTGAACCGTTTAGAAAATAGTCATTTGAAATCTCCACCAAACATCTTTCTCAAAAATAACTTAGTATTCGACTTTTGATCTTTTACATCCTATTATCGAAATTTCCAGCTAACAGTACGGAATTGATATTTTTATATAGACAATTAAGTTGATTAGATTTCTTTTGATTTCATATTTAATTTTAAGAAAAATTATTCTATTGAACCTACTAAAATCATAAATCAAAGTTATAAAATACTTATGTCCTAAAATCGAAACTAAAGAAAAGGGGCTCCATAAGTTACCATGTGTGGTGCAGTGGGAGAACTGACTTGGTCGTTTTGCATTTTGTGTTCGCAAATGTTGCGGTTAGCAAGAGTCGCCACCGACTTTTCTTTTATCCAATAAGAAAAGGCTGAAAAGAACAGGAAAGACCTTTAGAGATGTTTTCCTGAGTTCGGGGGGTATATTATGAAAAGGGAAGG
This sequence comes from Vicia faba, assembly GCA_948472305.1. NCBI lineage: Eukaryota > Viridiplantae > Streptophyta > Magnoliopsida > Fabales > Fabaceae > Vicia > Vicia faba. Next base: position 915,136,930 of record OX451736.1, on the reverse strand, counting down.
TATTAGCACCATTTTCATCCATGGTTTTCCATGGGCTCTTAGTTGCTCGCTAGATCACTTGATTTTGTTTGAATGTGCTTGTAGTGTGTTTTTTGAAAGTATTTTGAAAAATGTCTTTGCAATGGTTCTCGTCTTTATAAGAACGCATACAAAGTGTTGTTTCGAAAAATAGTTTAAAGAGGTGTTTGTGTATTGTGTTTTTTGAAGGTGATTTTGGAAAGATGTTTTTGTAATGGTTCTCATCTCTATAAGAACGTATACAAAAAAATTTCGTCTTTTTGAAAAAAAGGTTTTAATGTGAAAGTATTGGTGTAAAATGTTTGGTTGTGAGCAAGCGAGTAATTAGGAGCGAATCTACCTTCTCAAAAGGTCTTAAATGTTATTTTCCTCCTCCTTTAGATGTTTCTATCTTACCATTGACTTGGTAAGAAGTCCCATCGTTGGATGTGAAGAGAAGGATGTAGGACATTTGTGTATAGTTATAGAAGGCAACTTATGAGACGCTTTAGCAATTTTTGTAATGGACTAGATTGTTTTATCAAAGGCAACATCGAGGGACAACGAGGGACTATGATCTTTTTTATCGAAGGGTCTTTGCTAAAGCGTCTCATATTCGAGGGACGTGACTGTATTTCCGAGGCAACGAGTGAGGTAACCCTAAGGGTGCGTGTGTGCAAGTGTGTTTGTTTGCGTACATTTTGTCTTGCATTTAAAGGTTATCTATTTTTTGATTTTATCTTTCCATACATCATAATTACTAGCAATATATGAAAGCAAAATAAAATACAGAAAATAAAATCCTAAGCTATTACATCGTTAGGGAGATGGGGGTATAATTTACAAATAGGGATGAAATAAGTGTCTAAATATTACAACCATATTGAACAACTAGGAAGCAATGAAAATATATTCATAAACAGTGTGGAAAATGGGCGAAACTGTCTTTTGAACCATTATGTGTCGACACATGCTGCTATACATCGACACATAACTTTTCCTTGCTCCTGTAAAGAAAAATCAGCACAGTATGAGCCGACACATAATGGGATGTGTCAACTCATACACCTTCTTTGTATCGACACATACGCATTTGTGTCGACTCATAGACTTTTCAACCTTCTGTTTTGGGACTTGGAATCAGTATGAATCGATGCATGGGGTTTATGTATCGACTCATACCCTATTTTTTTACTAGTATGAGTCGACGCGTGTGCATTTGTATTGATACATACTGTACTTTTCTGCTTTAAACATTTTTTATTGTCCATACATGTCAGTTTACAACATACGATTGATAAACATAAACAGTAAGGAAAATGGGTAGCTAAAAGGGACAATGATTACTACATCTTATCTTCAAAAATAAATCATTAATAATGTATGAAAAATACCAAGTCAAGAAGACTTACCTTGAAACTACACTTGATGTTTGAAATCTGAATACTTTTCAAGATGTTGTGAGGGCTCCAATGAATCTCCAGGCAGCTTGTTCCAAACTGTTGAATCCCAGTCAAGTTGTACAGTATTGTCTTTATGTTTGGATGGTGAGAATAATGGCACTAACAGAAACTGTTTTAGTGTTTTTTCAATCTCTCTGTGCTAAGGTTTTTTGTTTATGGGAGAGTTTGTAAGATGGAATAATGGATTGAAGTTCTATTTTGAATGAGATTAGAGCTGGTTTTTTCTTGAATCAGCCAAAGTTATAAAGAATATTGTTTTTCTGTTCAAAGACTCCCTATTTTCTCCAAACATTCCAACCCCCATGTCTTATGAAACAGTCCCTTTTATAGACCCTTGACTGAGGTTTATGGGGGAAACAAAATAAGTCATTTTGAATTGTTTTTGCCTACTATTTTGATACTTTATTCACACAATTTTCTTTTTGCCATTTTGGTGCAATTTTGGGGTTGTTATGATGCAGGTTGGGGAAAACTGCATAAAGCAGTTTTGGACTGTATAGGACAACACATGCAGATTTGTGGTGCAGCATAGCACAAGGTTTTTTTTTGTAGGACAACAATGGAGCAGGTTTTGGGGTGTTATGGCAATGCAGCATATCATACTTTGTTAAACATGGACAGCAAGATTTGTAGCATGAAACAAACTTAGTCTTGTGGAGTATTTTATGCACATTGTATCAAGGACAAAACATTGTGACAAGGTTTTGATTCAAAGGGAAAAGTCCAAGCAATACCAAGTTTAGGGTTTGTAAACTTGCAAAAAAATGTCACTTTGTAATAACTTGAATTATTTGCCTCATTTTAAATTATTTGGAATTGTAGTAAAAAAAAGTCATGAAGCAAATGAAATTAACAAGTATAGAAAATACTTAGAAAATTTTCAAAGTCTTGCAAAATTGGATTTTTGATTCTCTTGATTTTTTTGATGATCAAATTTCACCTTTTGGATGTCCTGACGCAATGTGATTTTTGGGACTCAAATTTGGTCAAAAAGTCAAAGTTTGACTTTTCAGTGTGCTTTTAACCATTTTACCCTTATGATTTTCTTGAAAAGTTGTAATTCCAGACTTGAAACTTGATAGAAGCATACCTGAGGGTCCAGGATGATGTTTTGAGAAATGAGAGGGAAAATTTTGGGGTACAATAGCTGCCCATGTTCAGTCTTTTTAAGCCTGATGATGTAGATTGGTCGGTCTACCTTTCGTGATCTGAAGGTAGAAGATGATTGAACACTAAAGTGCCCAGAAATTTTCACTCGCATGAAGTAATACTAATTAGTGATATCGGGAATGGGCTTACAGATGCCATTTGGAAGGCGACGGAGAATCGTTGGAGATGGGCTTAAAGATGCCATCCAGAAAAGATCAGTTGCATAAGAGATTCCTTGGAGAGAATTCCTGTACCTGCTGTTGAGGAGGACTTCGCTGGGGAATGTTGATTTATGTACTTGGAAGTAGAGTCTAAGAGCTTCGGTTGTCCATTACTCTGTTGGGGAATTAATGATCGCGACTTTGTATGTCTATAAATCTGGAGACTGCAAGTGCACAGTCCTATCGCGTAGTCTTAAAAGATATCGAATCCACAGGGACTATGAATCGATCTACCGTAATTTTGGTTACTGGGTAAAGCTAAGGCTAATATTAATTTAATTAACGAAAGGGATCTAATTACTAAATTTAGTTATAAAATTTTTAATTATAAATACCGGTATGTATTTCACCTAAATTTTGGGTTCCGAATTTCCACTGGCTTTTACTTAAATTGGTCAAAAATTATCTTTACGCAAACTTTATTTGTCTAAAAACCTTCCCCTCACACTTCCGTTCTATTAGTTCAGGTTATACGATTAATACCCTAACGTGTGCTTCCGTCACTCCGCCGGATTCAAAAGTAATTTTTGAAAACAGAATAAAATTTAATTGTTTTTAAAATGCTTCCGCCTCTTTAAAAACAATGCCTAATAATCACTATCTGGTTTTAGCCTCAAACTTCCGTTTTATTAGTAAAAACCTTAATCAATTATAAAACCTCACACTTTCGTTCTATTGGTTTGTAAAATCTTAAACAATTTAATTGAATATTAAAACCATGAAAGAAGTTTCTTTTACAAAATAATTTTAAGCCAGTTTATTTCGGATCCCGTTATTTGGTTAATTTACATACCGATATTTAATCGGTTTAGCCAGACATGTTCATACAATTAATCATGCAAGGTTTATTAATTAGGAAACGGCGAAATAAAAACATACTCAGAACAGAGATCATACAAATATATTAAATAAAGCGTATAAATGAAAACCTGATGAAAATGTAGAAATACTTCAATAGCTTCAAGTAAATATTCGTTCTTCAAATCCTTCGAGTATTCCACCACAAGTCGGCTGGATCTACCCTTCGAATCTTGAATTTCGTAACAACAAGGAAAGTAAAAATACCGGATCTAACGTAAGGTTAAACCGGATAAAATTGCACAACAATTCCCGGTGTAGAAATTGTTGTACGAAAAATAAAGGCAGAAAACTAGAGAAGAAAAGAAAATAAAAACAATGCGATGAAATAAAAATAAAGGAAAAGGGCAGAACAAAAATTAAAATGGAAGGAAATTTGCTCTGCTGAAAATAGTACGATCTTGCAAAAATTCTCCGACCTTTGGGATTTGTCTTTCACTTCTATTTATAATGCTTTTAAAATAACTGTATCCCAAAAGGTCAATCCACGTAAAACTGAATATCCAAAAAGATATTGCTAGTGGACTTTGTTGCATAACGTGCTGAAGACGTGTACGGAAATATAGCAAAAGTTGGTTTCTTCATTGACTTGGGACCGGTCGTTCCGTGTGAGGAGAAAATGGCGTGAAAATAGGAAAGGGGAGGGAACGGTCGTTCCACTCAGCTGAAGTGGGTCGGACCGGTCGTTCCCCTTAGTGGGCCGGTCGGTCCCTTCAAGCTGAAGTGGGGAACGTGTGTTCCCTTGGGCCTTTGCGCGTTCTTGGTCTTTTGGGCCTTGGAAAAAAAATCATTCTTTTCACCCCCATTTAGTATTCTGCACCACATTAATCAATTATCTTCATTTTTGTACTAAATTGCATCTATTTCTTCATTTTTCTTCACATAAGCTTATTTAAGGCAAAATACCTGAAACAAAGAAATACCAGCGTAATATGGAAATAAAATAAAATAAATTAAATAAAAACATGAATTATTTGCATTAATTAAGTCGATTTATACGATATAAAATCGTGTTATCAAACTCCCCTACACTTGAACCTTTGCTTGTCCTCAAGCAAGAAATATATATCTCTCTAAATGCGGGTCAGACGCAACAAAAATTGCCACAAGTCAAAAATGTATTAAGTTGCACATTGCTCTTGAGCTCTCGACTTCGATACTAAAGTCACCGTAATAATACTAAATAAACTCAGGTTCGAAGAACAATTCTAGTGACGCCATTATAACTTAACTCTAAATCCTACATTTTGTTTCACCTTTTTCATTCAGCCGCAATCACATTAAGCCCTTTGCCCTTTCGCGCACATAGTGGAGTGACCGGTTAGTGAATTTGATCTTTTAAGCCTGCTAGGAGTTCTGGTACTTAATAGTTGGTAACTCCTTTTTGTTCTTTTGTAAATTGCGGGGAATCGAACCGTAGTTCGCCCTACCAAGTTCAACACCAGAAACCGCTGAACCAATTTACAAAGAATTCATTAATTGATAATTTATAAGGTTCGCGACCGTTGGGCTAAATAGTCTGGTAAGGACTATCTAACTTAGTTAGAGCGTCTACAAAAATAAAATAAAAAAAAAATTTATTTTCGATCAATCACTTATATTCATCGATCCTCCACGTAGTTTGCTATTTAGACGGTGCTGACTGCTTGTATAAACTACTAAAGGTTACTTTAAAACCTAGAATTTAAATTTTCGGTATATAAAGGGTACTAAAATTTTAATTCATTTTCCTGAGATTTTAAAGCGTTGAAGTGGCGACGATATTATTTCAATCGTGTTCAATTTATAAATATTTTCTTCTAAAGAAGCAACTTTGATACACTTTTTGAGTGTGTATAATTGTGCGTCTGACCATAAAAAAATTTTTATGGCTCAAGAATTTGGCGAATTCGGATAATCATGAATTTATATATGTATATAAGACTTAATTTAATAACAAATTTTTATTAATTAAAATTTTAAAGTACAAAAGGGAAATTACAAAAGGGAAATTTGCTTACTTGAAGAAAGATAACAATAGTTAATTCGACCCCCCTACACTTAAACTGAGCATTGTCCTCAATGCTTTAAAATGGGGAATCGAAAAATACAAAAATAAAAAGAAAAGAAATATTAAGAACTAATCGTTACGATGTGGACGACGTCCTCTTCCTCGAGTTCTTGGACGTCGCTCATCTTGGCGTTGTGGAGGCACGAATTCGTCCAAGCGTAGGTGAAGTGAGTGCATAGAAACTCCAAGGTCAATAACATTTGCATTCAAGGTGTTGTAGTTGTTATGCATTTGTTGTACCAATGCAAATGTTGCGTTTTTTTGGTTTTGCATCTGTTGCATGGTTTGGTAGAGAGTTTCCATGGTGAGATGGTTTTGTTGATTGTTGTTCATTTCTTCTTCCATTTCATCCACGGGAGCATTATTCTCAGCTTCGGGTGCATTTAAATCGAATAACCAACGGCTTCGATTTTGCACATTAATAAGATGAGGACATGGGAGAATAATGCTTGGTACCAAAACTTTATTGACCAATAAAGTAAATCTGTTCTCACCTTGCCTTGGGAGGATTAGATGGGAGTCTCTGCAGTATACCTCATCTAGAAATTGGGCTGGCATGAGGTGTTGAGCAATAGTTAGGATCTCGTCAGCCAATCCTAGCGAGTAAGCTATCGCGGTAATAATGCCACCGAAAAGAAAAGGGTTGTTGCCGGCGGTTTGAGCACATAGTTGAAAGTGTGATAGCATAAATGGTGCGGCGTTGACACGGCTCTCAGTTAAGGCACAATATAAGAAAAATAACTCATTTTGGGTTACCTTATGGTTGTAGGTGCGTCCAAAGATAGTGTGAGCCAAAATACGGTGAAAATACCGTATTGCTGGATTATGAACGTGGGACGCATATAATAGTCTCCAACCATTTGCGGCTTCCCCACTTATCTCCTCCCAGAATTGTAAACCTTGCTCCTCCCAGGCTGGAATATCATCTTCCGCTTCAAATGGCTTGTAATAAATACCATCCCCTTGTGAGAATCCTAGTGCCTCAGCAATTTGTTCTTGATCTAGCGTATACTCACGGTTGAACGTACGGAAACTAGCAGTTCCCGTAGTGTATGGATCTTCAATATCTGTTGAGTAAGAAAAAGAACTCAAAAACTCCAACACTAGAGGTTCAAAGGTTGGGTTTGGTTGGGTACAGAGATTGTATAAACTAGTATTATTTAGCAACCATGACACACTTTCAGTGAGTCCTAAAGTTTGTAGACAATTTATATCTACATACTTTGTCGGAACCACCGAGCGTTTGTATAAGTTGAGATACATGGTGCGTTGCTTATCATCGTGGAAGATAATGTTTGAAAGGTCGGGTTGTTGTCTTTTGGGACGGATGGTTCTCGGAGGCATGGTAATGGTAAGAAAATGGTGGTAGATGTAGAAGGAAGTTAGAGAAGATGAAGATAAATATGAGAGAAACGTAGTAGAAAGTAAGAAATGGTGTGAAGAGATAGTAAGAAATGAGGGGTATTTATATTGTGAGGGTGGTTGAATGGTGATAATGAGAATTTAATGAGAGTTAATGGAGGAGTTTGAAAGGGTAAAAATTTGAAAAAAAATGAGATAGTGGAGTAATGGGAATTTAAGAGTGGTTGGAAGTTGTTTTATGGAGAAGATAAATGGTAAAAATGAGTTATGAATTGAATTTGGCGTGGGAGACAAAGAGACACGCTTTACAGCATGCAACAGGGGGCCGGTCGTTCCCTCTTGTACTAGGACAGGGGGACGGTCGGTCCTGCTTTTCAGTCAAAAAGGGGACCGGTCGGTCCAGGGGGCATGGTGTGCGTGGGACCGTCCGGTCCTGTGCCTGCGTGGGAAATTCAACTTTTCCTTTTGTTTTCTTTTGATACAGTACGTTATAATATATATCTCAGGCACATAATGCATAGTGTTTGCAAACAGTATCATTTCAGCTTTATTTGATACCACTTAATAATCTAATAACTAATATAAATAACATTGAAACAAAACAAGAAGATAAATAATGTTGAACTTTAAATTGCATAATTCAAATTGTACTACAAAGAACATAAAATAAACCAAATTGCAAAACATAATTCAAATGAAATCCAAATGCAAATCAAATAAATAACTAACTAAAACTAACTAATTAAATAAATTCTCTCATTAGTCACTTTTATTATTATCGTCTCCGTTATTCTTCTGCATGGAATAGATATGTTGAAACACTTCATCAAACTGCATAGCTACCGTGTCGACGAATCCAAAATGATCCATCCGGAGTGTATTAACTTCATTGTTCGCAGCTGTGAGGTTTTCTTTCAGATTCTTCACTTCTTCCTTCAATTCCTTAATTGTTTCTTCTTGGTTCATGGGTTCAGATCCTTGCCTATTTTCTTCAATCACCGGAGTTACAGGTGGTGACAAAGGTTGCTCAGGAAAGTCATGGTACCCAGGTGGTGTCTCAGGATCAGATTCAATTTCATAAATCTCAGGTATCTCATAATCCTGGATTGTTTCAGTGGAGCGAGCAGGAGATGGTAAACCGTCCAAATTATACAGCCAATTACCTTTATCGTGAACACTGGTGCGTGGACTAGGCAAGGTAAAGAGGTTAACTACCTTATTATTAATCAGCAATTCAAACTCTCGTGGACCATGGTTTCCAATTAATCTTTTGTTGAAACAAAAACTGAGGTCCATTGGTCGGATACCTCCGTAAGGATGGCAACTCAACAGTGGTTGCCGCAAACCCAAAGCATTCGCTATCATTGTTACCATTCCTCCCATCATGATGGGCATATTATCATCTTGAAGCATTTTCTCAATGGTAACTAATAGAAAAGCGACACCGTTCACGGGCCGATTCTGTATAGCACAAAGCATAATAAACAGCTCATCTCGAGAAACAATAGTGTTATTCTGTTCCTTTCCAAACAGGGTATGTGACAGAATATGGTGAAAATAGCGGAACGCCGGATTATGAATATAATCCGCATGTGGCTCAGGATGCTCAAAGCTACTCAACCCAGTCAATGATTCCCAGAATATGTCGAGCTCGCGGAAATCAAACAATTCTTCCTGCCTTGATGTAAAAGTATCAAATCCATCTGGGGATCCCAGCAAAGCAGAAAAGTCATGAAGATTATACCTATACTCCATTCCAAATAGCCTAAAGAAGATAAGACCTCTCTTCAGGCCCCTCCCATAATGTGGGAGGTAGTTAAAAGAGCTCAGAAATTCCAGAGTCAATTTGCGGTAGGTACTGAACCGCCTCAAAATATGAGCATCTTCCCATCCAATTTGATTCAGCAGAAACAAAACACTATCATGAACTCCCAAAGTAGTCATAGCAAAAAGATCAGGATAATATGTCAGGGACATATTCCTTGCAGCTAATAAATTGTATCTGCCTCTTTGGCCTCTTCCTCTGAAAGCTATTTCCATAGTATCTTCCATTGTTAGTTGGTCAGCTTAATTTTTATATTAATTAAGTTAGCCTGAAATTAATTAGATACAGGAAATTTAATCAGATTTTTGGCCAGATGCCGAAAAGAAGAAAATAAGAATAAGCATAATAGTGATAGAATGAAGAAGAAATATAGATGAAATAGAATATTAGAGAAGATATGTGTATAAGTGTTTATGAATGAGAGGAATAAAGAGAAAAATAAGAATAATAATAATAGTAAGAATGATAATAAGAATAATAAAACAAAAAGGTAAATATAATAATTAATCATAAAAAGGTGGGTTGTCTCCCACTAAGCGCTTTGTTTTATGTCGTAAGCTCGACAAATAAAATCAAAGTTTTAAATTTCTAATTGAGCAGGTGGCTCTATTAAAGTTATTTCTTGAAATTATTCGTTACTCTCTACGCTGTGATATGGTTTTAAACGTTGTCCATTAACTATAAAGGGTTCGGAAATCTTTCCTTTGATTTCGACCGCTCCGTTAATAAACGTGTTTGTTATTGTGAACGGACCAGACCATCTGCTGCGTAGTTTTCCAGGAAATAATTTTAATCTTGAATTAAACAGTAGTACGATATCACCTATTTTAAAATGTTTTCTATTTATTCTTTTGTCGTGCCATGTTTTCGTTCGTTCTTTATAAATCTTGGCGTTCTCATACGCATCTTGTCTCAATTCCTCTAATTCGTTTATATCAAGGATGCGCTTCTCGCTTGCGGTTGTGTAATTCAAGTTTATATTTTTAATAGCCCAATAGGCCTTGTGTTCTAATTCAACCGGCAAATGGCAAGATTTTCCATAGATGAGCTTAAACGGGGTGGTTCCTATTGGTGTCTTAAATGCGGTCCTACATGCCCATAGAGCTTCAGATAGTTTTGAGGACCAATCCTTTCTCGAAGTTGCTACAGTCTTTTCTAATATTTGCTTGATTTCACGATTAGAGACTTCCACTTGTCCACTCGTTTGTGGATGATAGGGTGTAGCTACTCGATGTCGGACACCGTATTTCCTTAGGAGTTTTTCGAATATCTTAGAAATAAAATGAGAACCTCCATCGCTTATTACTAATCTTGGTATACCGAATCTCGGAAATATCACGTTTTTGAAGAGCCTTAATACAACTCGGGTATCGTTTGTTGGAGAAGCTATAGCTTCTATCCATTTAGATACATAGTCAACTGCCACGAGTATGTATTTGTTACCAAAAGATGACGGGAATGGTCCCATAAAGTCTATACCCCATACATCGAAAATCTCTACTTCCAGAATGCCTTTCTGTGGCATCTCGTCGCGTCTTGAAATGTTACCAGTGCGTTGGCACCGGTCGCACTTAGTGACTGCGACATGAACATCTTTCCATAGTGTTGGCCAATAAAGACCTGATTGTAGGATTTTCGTACATGTTTTAGAAGTACTCGTGTGTCCTCCGTATGGTGCGGAGTGGCAATGTTTAATCACGCTTTCGACTTCTTCTTCGGGTACGCAACGACGGAAAATTCCATCGGGTCCTCTTTTGAATAACAAAGGTTCGTCCCAGTAATATTGTTTGAGATCGTGAAAGAAGTTTTTCTTTTGTTGGTACGTTAACTCTGGTGGTAATACACCGGCAGCTAGATAATTTACGAAATCTGCATACCAAGGGACAGATGAGATTGCTAAGGTTGTTTCTGAATAGTTTTGAGATTCACTTGCTTCGAAGTGGCCGATTAATCTATCATATTGAGATTCATCATTGATTGGAATTCGTTCTTGTTTTAGATTTTCGATTCTTGATAGATGATCAGCCACTACGTTTTCAGTTCCTTTTTTATCCTTGATTTCTAAATCAAATTCTTGTAGCAACAAGATCCATCTTAGCAGTCTAGGTTTAGCGTCCTTTTTGGTTAGGAGATATCTAATGGCAGCGTGGTCAGTATAAATTATTATCTTAGCTCCTACTAAATAAGATCGGAATTTATCGAGTGCGAAGACTACAGCCAGGAGTTCCTTTTCGGTTGTTGCATAATTCATTTGCGCTTCATCTAGGGTTCTACTAGCGTAATATATGACGTGTAATTTTTTATCTTTTCTTTGTCCTAGGACTGCTCCTACGGCATAGTCACTTGCGTCACACATTATCTCAAATGGTTCACTCCAATCTGGGGTCTTCATGATTGGCGCAGTAATTAATGCTTTCTTTAATGATTGAAAGGCTTCAAGGCATTTTTCGTTAAATATGAATTCAGCATCTTTCATTAAGAGTTATGTTAATGGCTTAGAAATTTTAGAGAAATCTTTAATAAAATGTCGGTAAAAACCGGCGTGTCCTAAGAAACTTCTTATTTCTCTGACAGTTCTAGGGGGTTGAAGGTTTTCGATAACTTCTATCTTGGCCTTGTCTACTTCGATTCCCCTATTAGATATAATATATCCTAACACAATACCTTCTTGAACCATAAAATGGCATTTTTCCCAATTTAATACTAAGTTTACCTTTACACATCTTTCTAGTACTTTTCCTAAGTTTGCAAGACATCCTTCAAAACTACGTCCGCAGACGGAGAAGTCGTCCATGAATACCTCCATAATATTATCAAGAAAGTCTGCGAAGATTGCCATCATGCATCTTTGAAAAGTTGCAGGTGCATTGCATAAGCCAAAAGGCATTCTTCGATATGCGAAGGTTCCGAATGGACAGGTGAAAGTAGTCTTTTCTTGGTCATCGGGGTGTATCGGTATTTGAAAGAATCCGGAGTAACCGTCCAAGTAACAGAAATATGAGTGTCTGGCTAGACGCTCCAGCATTTGATCAATGAATGGTAAAGGGAAATAATCCTTCCGGGTGGCTTTGTTAAGTTTCCTATAATTAATGCACATCCTCCATCCTGATTCGATTCGCTTTGTTATGGTTTCTCCTTTGTCGTTTTCGATTACCGTTACGCCTCCTTTCTTGGGGACTACATGAACGGGGCTTACCCATTTACTATCAGATATTGAATAAATGATGCCTGCTTCTAACAATTTTAATATCTCTTTCTTTACTACTTCACTCATTATAGGATTAAGTCTTCTTTGGTGTTCTCTAGAGGTTTTACTATCTTCCTCTAGCATTATGCGATGCATACAGATGGAAGGACTTATTCCTTTAAGATCAGTTAAATTGTATCCTAAAGCAGTTGGATATTTCCTCAGTATATGTAGTAATTTTTCAGTCTCGATTTTTCCTAGATTTGCGTTGATTATTACTGGTCGTTCGAATTCTGGGTCTAAGAATTCATATCTCAGGTTTTTGGGTAACGTTTTGAGTTCAATGGTTGGTTTGTGTAAACCTTGTGTAGGATTGGGTGTTATTGCTAAGCATTCATCTAAGGTTTTATCTGGATGATCTTCTGCTTCTTTTATACATTCTTCTATCATATCCATAAAGTAGCAGTTGTCATCTATGGCTGGTGCTTTTAGAAATTTGGAAAGAATGAATTCAATCTTTTCTTCGCCTACCTCAAAGGTGAGTTTTCCTCTTTTAACGTCTATAATGGCACCGGCAGTTGTTAGGAAGGGTCTTCCTAAAATGATAGGTGTGTTCGTATCTTCCTTAATATCCATTATTATAAAGTCGGTTGGGATGTAGAATTGACCTATTCGAACGGGGACGTTTTCAAGTACTCCTACGGGGTATTTGACAGAACGATCTGCTAACTGAACAGACATTTTAGTTGGTCTCAACTCTCCCATTTCGAGTTTCTTACTGATGGATAAAGGCATTACACTAATGCTTGCTCCTAAATCACATAAAGCTTTGTCTATGACGAATTTTCCTATTACACATGGTATAGAAAAACTATCAGGGTCTTTCAGTTTAGGTGGCATCTTATTTTGGATTATTGCGCTGCATTCAGCTGTAAGAGTAACTGTTTCATTTTCTTCTAGCTTTTTCTTATTAGATAGAATTTCTTTTAAGAATTTAGCATATGAGGGCATTTGCGTTATCGCTTCTGTGAAAGGAATTGTTACGTTTAATTGCTTGAGAAGTTCTACAAATTTCTTAAATTGCCCTATGTCTTTTGTTTTAACTAGTCTTTGAGGGTAAGGAATAGGTGGTTTATAGGGAGGTGGAGGTACATAAGGTTTTTCTTGTTCTATTGTTTCTCCATCTTCCTTTCTTTTAGGTTCGTTATCCTCTTCGGCTTGGTTTTCAGAGTTTTGGTGCATGGCCGGGTTTTCGGTTCTTGGATCTAATGGTTCTTCTATTTCTTTACCGCTTCGTAATATAATTGCGTGAGCTTGTCCTTTCGAATTAGGTTGTGGTTGTCCAGGGAAAGTACCGGCTGGTGCGGCAGCAGGCGCTTGTTGTTGAGCCACTTGTGAGATTTGAGTTACTAACATTTTATTGTGAGTGGCTAAGGCATCTATTTTGTTCGATAGTTGCTTAATTTGCTCGTTAGTGTGTATGTCTCGGTTTAGGAATTCTTTGTGAGTTTGCGCTTGGCTTGCTATAAAGTTTTCCATCATTATTTCGAGATTAGATTTCCTAGGTGCGCTCGGTGCGGCAGAAGGTGCTTTTTGATATCCAGGTGGAGCAGTTTGCGCTTGAACAGGTGCGTTCAATGTGTTATTATTCTTGTAGGAAAAATTTGGGTGATTCCTCCAACCTGGGTTGTACGTATTTGAATAAGGGTTTCCCTGAGCGTAGTTTATTTGGTCAGTCGGAGTACCTAACAGAAATTGACATTCGGCGGGAGCGTGACCAGATGTTCCGCATATTTCGCAGTCAGGAGTCACTGCAGCTACGGTAGCTGCAGGAATTAACGTAAGGTTTTCTATTTTCTGAGTTAGTGCGTCTACCTTAGCGTTTACTTGATCTAGGCTACTAATTTCGTACATTCCTCCTTTTGTCTGAGGTTTTTCAACGGCAGCTCTCTCGCTTCCCCACTGGTAGTGGTTTTGGGCCATATTATCTATCAGTTCGTAGGCTTGTACATAAGGTTTCTCCATTAGCGCACCTCCAGCAGCAGCGTCGATTGTTAATCTCGTGTTGTACAAAAGACCATTGTAGAAAGTATGTATCACTAACCATTCCTCCAGACCATGATGTGGACAGAGTCTTATCATGTCTTTATATCGTTCCCATGCTTCAAATAAAGACTCGGTGTCTTTCTGTCTAAATCCGTTGATTTGAGCTCGAAGCATAGCCGTTTTGCTTGGTGGAAAATATCGGGTTAGGAAAACTTTCTTTAATTCATCCCACGTAGTGATTGAATTAGAAGGTAGAGATTGGAGCCAGGCTCTAGCTCTATCTCTAAGGGAAAAAGGAAATAGTCGTAAACGAATAGCTTCCGTGCTGACCCCATTAGCTTTTACGGTATCTGCATATTGTAGAAATACGGATAAATGCAGGTTCGGATCGTCAGTTGGATTTCCAAAAAACTGGTTTTGTTGAACTGCAGATAATAGCGAAGGTTTCAGCTCGAAGTTGTTTGCCTCGATTGCCGGAGCGGCAATACTGTTATGAGGTTCGTCTTGAGAAGGGATTGCGTAAGATTTTAGAGGTCGTGGCGCAGCCATCTCAGCTCGTCTAAGATCAGTTATATCAGGGATATTCGTCGGGGGTAAATTGTTTAGTAGACGATATTCCTGAATTCGGCGTCTCAATCGAAGATAACGCTCGATGTCGTTGATTTGTAGATGCAAAGGTTCGCCTTGAGAGCGAGTGTTTGGCATACAAATCAGAAAGAGATGAAAAGAAGAAGACCTTAGTCTCTACGATGTAACTAAAAGAGTTACGATATCGACTTAAATAGTCCCCGGCAACGGCGCCAAAAACTTGATCGCGACTTTGTATGTCTATAAATCTGGAGACTGCAAGTGCACAGTCCTATCGCGTAGTCTTAAAAGATATCGAATCCACAGGGACTATGAATCGATCTACCGTAATTTTGGTTACTGGGTAAAGCTAAGGCTAATATTAATTTAATTAACGAAAGGGATCTAATTACTAAATTTAGTTATAAAATTTTTAATTATAAATACCGGTATGTATTTCACCTAAATTTTGGGTTCCGAATTTCCACTGGCTTTTACTTAAATTGGTCAAAAATTATCTTTACGCAAACTTTATTTGTCTAAAAACCTTCCCCTCACACTTCCGTTCTATTAGTTCAGGTTATACGATTAATACCCTAACGTGTGCTTCCGTCACTCCGCCGGATTCAAAAGTAATTTTTGAAAACAGAATAAAATTTAATTGTTTTTAAAATGCTTCCGCCTCTTTAAAAACAATGCCTAATAATCACTATCTGGTTTTAGCCTCAAACTTCCGTTTTATTAGTAAAAACCTTAATCAATTCTAAAACCTCACACTTCCGTTCTATTGGTTTGTAAAATCTTAAACAATTTAATTGAATATTAAAACCATGAAAGAAGTTTCTTTTACAAAATAATTTTAAGCCAGTTTATTTCGGATCCCGTTATTTGGTTAATTTACATACCGATATTTAATCGGTTTAGCCAGACATGTTCATACAATTAATCATGCAAGGTTTATTAATTAGGAAACGGCGAAATAAAAACATACTCAGAACAGAGATCATACAAATATATTAAATAAAGCGTATAAATGAAAACCTGATGAAAATGTAGAAATACTTCAATAGCTTCAAGTAAATATTCGTTCTTCAAATCCTTCGAGTATTCCACCACAAGTCGGCTGGATCTACCCTTCGAATCTTGAATTTCGTAACAACAAGGAAAGTAAAAATACCGGATCTAACGTAAGGTTAAACCGGATAAAATTGCACAACAATTCCCGGTGTAGAAATTGTTGTACGAAAAATAAAGGCAGAAAACTGGAGAAGAAAAGAAAATAAAAACAATGCGATGAAATAAAAATAAAGGAAAAGGGCAGAACAAAAATTAAAATGGAAGGAAATTTGCTCTGCTGAAAATAGTACGATCTTGCAAAAATTCTCCGACCTTTGGGATTTGGCTTTCACTTCTATTTATAATGCTTGTAAAATAACTGTATCCCAAAAGGTCAATCCACGTAAAACTGAATATCCAAAAAAATATTGCTAGTGGACTTTGTTGCATAACGTGCTGAAGACATGTACAGAAATATAGCAAAAGTTGGTTTCTTCATTGACTTGGGACCGGTCGTTCCGTGTGAGGAGAAAATGGCGTGAAAATAGGAAAGGGGAGGGAACGGTCGTTCCACTCAGCTGAAGTGGGTCGGACCGGTCGTTCCCCTTAGTGGGCCGGTCGGTCCCTTCAAGCTGAAGTGGGGAACGTGTGTTCCCTTGGGCCTTTGCGCGTTCTTGGTCTTTTGGGCCTTGGAAAAAAAATCATTCTTTTCACCCCCATTTAGTATTCACCACCACATTAATCAATTATCTTCATTTTTGTACTAAATTGCATCTATTTCTTCATTTTTCTTCACATAAGCTTATTTAAGGCAAAATACCTGAAATAAAGAAATACCAGCGTAATATGGAAATAAAATAAAATAAATTAAATAAAAACATGAATTATTTGCATTAATTAAGTCGATTTATACGATATAAAATCGTGTTATCAATTAACTCTTGATTGAGGAGGTGAAAGTAGAACGCATATCTAGTTAGGGTCCAGGCTGTACAGTGACTTACTGGGGAAACATGAAATCGATCGTATCTAGACGGGTCCGGGCCTTACAGTGTTGTAAACTGTTGTCTGGAGATAAGAGAGAAGGAATCTGGATAGTGGGCTTGCTTCGAAATGAAAGCCTGGATAGTAGGGTTGTTTCGAAATGAAAGCCTGGATAATAGGGCTATAAGAAGGAACATGGATGGTAGGGTTACTTCAAGATGAAATCCTGGATAGTAGGGCTTATGGGAAGGAACCTGGATAGTAAGGTTACTTCAAGATGAAAGCTTGGATCTGAATGAGTATCAGGATGGTATCCATATTTAGAACGTATCTGAACTGTGTTCGAGAGGTGAATCTGAATGAGTATCAGGATGGCATCCGTATTTGGAGCATATTTGAACTGTATCTGAAAGATGTCTTTGAATGAGTATCAGGATGGCATCCCTGTCGGGAGCGTATCTGAATTGTATCAAAAGTTGTCTTTGAATGAGTATCAAGATGGAATCCGTGTCTGGAGGTATCTGAACTGTATCTGAAAGCTGAATCTGAATGAGTATCAGGATGGCATCCGTATTTGGAGCGTATCTGACTTGTATCTGAACGCTTTCTTTGAATGAGTATCAGGATGGAATCCGTGTCGGGAGCGTATCTGAACTGTATCAAAAGTTAAATTTGAATGAGTATCAGGATGGCATCAGTGTCGGGAGCGTATCTGAACTGTATCAAAAGTTGAATTTGAATGAGTATCAGGATGGCATCCGTGTCGGGAGCGTATCCGAACTGTATCAAAAGCTATCTTTGAATGAGTATCAGGATGGCATCCGTGTCGGGAGCGTATCTGAACTGTATCAAAAGTTGAATCTGAAGAACCTGTACTGGATTGTTTCAGTTGGTCGTGTAGATAATTGTCCTGGATTGTCTTAGGTATCAATTTCTGACTTTTGTAATTTGTTAATGATAGTCATTGATTAATATTATCCTGAAAAGGGTAAAAACATTAGCTGTATACAATGTCATGATGTATGAAATATATGGTACAATGAGATTGTGATATATGCATTCGTGTTATCGATGATATATGGATGCGATGTATGCTTATGTGAACTAATATGTTGCACTGTTGTTGGATTGGGGAAATAAATCCCTGACTGCTGTTGGGAATGTAGAGTGTAAGTCTTCATGTTTGTGAAGTTGAAGTGTTGATGAGTTTCCGCTTAGAGAAATAAACTTTGTTGTAAGGGAAACTCCGTGTATTGCTTGTGAAATCCTGTAGGGGAATCCCGAGAGATTTGGTGACTTCTACCGGGGAGTGATAACTGGAAGTTTTGTTCCGCTGGGGATTAGACTTCATACTACGGGGGTTTTATGGAAATAGCTTAGAGAGATTTCCCTATTTCTTAAAGCCATTAGCGATTTTCTTTTTATTTTGTTCATTTGTAAACGGTAGTTACGTTCAAATGCATATGTTCAAAAATAAATCATTGGACGTTTTTGCAAACAAAACACAAGAGTAAAGAAGAAAAAAAACAGATAGTTTTGTACTTTCAAAGAGATATCTTTATATTGACTTTGAGTAAGTATTTTTTTACAATGAGATAAACATTCTAGTAAGAGAATGTCGTCGTAAAAATGAAATTTGATACAAAGAAAAGATAGCTATGTGCAATAATCCCATGGGGTTCCCATTCCGCTATAGCCTTCGTGTCTCTGAGCATCTTGTCTATTTGTTGCTTTGTCCGAAGCTGATTGAATTGATCAAAACCGTTGAGTTTGCAGGTTGTCCGTAAGGTGATCCAATGGGACATAGTCATACGCTTTAATTCCCTAACTTTTGCCTGGACCGCCCTTTCGAGTTTTCAGTCCACCGGGATACCCTTTTTTGCCCAAGTCGCCCTTTCGGGTTTTCAACTTGCCGGGTGTACAAAATTTTTTTTATCCCTAATTTTTGCCCGAACCTTTTTGGTTTTCCGGTATGCCCTTGTTTTTCCTAGGTGTGTCAACCTAGCGGGTCTCTTATGCATAGTATCTTTTGACTATGTCTGCGTTTGTAGGGTGCGGCAGGTCGTTGCTATCCATGGTGGTCAAGATCATTGCTCCACCAGAGAATATATTTTTGATTACAAATGGTCCTTTGTATGTAGGAGTCTATTTTCCCCTAGGATCACGTTGCGGCAATATGATACGTTTGATTACCAGATCCCCAACTTGATATACTTGGCGTCTGACCTTTTTGTTGAAAGCCTTGATCATCTGTTTTTGATACATTTGACCATGACAGATAGTAGTAAGTCTTTTCTCATCAATCAAGTTCAGTTGATCAAGTTGAATCTTGATCCAATCGTCTTCGTTCAGCCCTGATCCTTCATAATTCTTAGAAAGGGGATTTGGACCTCAATAGGAAAGACAGCCTCCATTCCATATACCAAAGAGTAGGGTGTTGCCCCAGTTGGTGTGCGTGTTGTGGTATGATAGCCGTGGAGAGCGAATGGTAACATTTCATGCCAGTCTTTGTATGTGACTGTCATTTTCTGTATGATCTTTTTAATGTTCTAATTTGCGGATTCGACATCACCATTCATCTTAGGCCGGTAAGGAGAAGAATTGTGATGTTGCATCTTGAACTGCTCGCACAGGGAGGTAATCATAGTATTGTTCAGGTTCGTACCATTGTCTGTAATGATCCTCTCCGGAATATCGTAGCGACATATAAGATTCTGCTTGATGAACCGAACGACAACATTCTTGGTAACGGAAGCGAAAGAAGTTGCCTCCGCGTACTTGGTGAAATAGTCAATGGCCACTAAGATGAAGCGGTATCCATTGGAAGCCGTTGGCTTGATTTCCCCAATCATATCAATTCCCCATATAGAAAAGGGCCAAGGAGCCGTTAAGACATTCAGAGGAACTAGAGGTACGTGCACCTTGTCAGCATAGATCTGACACTTATGGCAAGTTCGAGAGTGTTGATAGCAGTCTGCTTCCATGGTAGACCAGTAATAGCCTGCCCATAGGATTTTCTTTGCCATCGTATGCCCACTGGAATGGGTGCCAAAAGTGGCTTCATGTAATTCATCCATGATCCTTTCAGCTTCAACCTTGTCTACACACCGAAGTAACACAGGGTCATGGTTACGTTTGTAAAGAATTACATTACTAAGGAAGAATTTAGCAGAGAATCTCCTTAAGAACTTCTTATCATTGACTGAAGCTTCTTCTGGATATTCTTGAGTCTCGAGATACCTCTTGACTTCGTGAAACCAAGGCTAGTCCACTATTTTTTTAGTGTTAATCTCATGACAGTGTGCTGGTTCATCCATTCGTTCAATGGTGATTTTGGGAGCCTTGTTATCCCATTTAAGTTTAAACATAGATGACATTGTGGCTAGTGCGTCTGCTAGCTGATTTTCTTCTCGCGGGAAGTGCTCGAAGGTAATCTCCTCAAAATGTGGGAGCAATGTCAAAACATGTTCTTTTTAAGGGATAAGGTTATGGTGTTTGGTGTCCCATTCCCCTTTGATCTGGCTGATAACCAAAGCTGAATCTCCAAATACATTCAAGGATTTATTCCCCAAGTCTATGGCAGCTTTGAGACCAAAGATGCACGCTTCGTATTCCATCATGTTATTTGTACAATTGAAGCAGAGTCTTGTCGTAAAAGGAGTATGACATCCTTCAGGAGATATGAGTACAACACCAATACCATTGCCGAGAGCTTTAGATGCCCCATCAAAAAATAGGGTCCATCGAGATCCTTGTTCAAGTCCGTCATATGGCCTGAATTCTTCACAGTTGTTTACCATCATGATATCCTCATCTGGGAATTCGAACTTTATGGACTGGTAGTCTTCCACAGCTTGGTGAGCAAGGTGATCAGCTAGTACACTGCCCTTTATTGCTTTTTGGGTAGTATACTGTATGTCATATTCTGTCAGGATCATCTGCCATCTCTCTATCCTCCCGGAGAGAGCAGGTTTCTCGAAGATGTATTTTATTGGATCCATCTTAGATCTCAACAAGGTAGTATGGGTCAGCATATACTGTCTTAGCCGGTGAGCAGCCCATGCCAGAGCGCAACAAGTTTTCTCGAGCAGTGAATATCTTGTTTAACAGTCGGTAAACTTTTTTCTCAGGTAATAAATAGCATGCTCTTTTTGGCCAGACTCGTCATGTTTCCCCAGCACACACCCCATTGAATTTTCTAAAACGGTCAGATACATGATCAACGGTCTTCCCTCGACTGGCTGCATTAAAACAGGAGGCTCTTGTAGGTACTCTTTGATTTTGTCGAAATCAGTTTGGCATTCGTCATTCCATTTGACGACTCGATCTTTATTTAGTAGTTTTAAGATTGGTTCACAAGTAGCTGTCAGGTGAGAAATGAATCTGGAAATGTAGTTAAAACGTCCCAAGAATCCTCTGACTTCCTTCTCAGTACGAGGAACAGGCATCTCTTGTATCGCTTTTACCTTGGCGGGATCCACCTCAATACCTTTATTGTTGACGACAAAGCCTAGGAGTTTTCCAGACCTTACTCCAAACGTGCATTTATTGGCATTCAACCTCAGCTTGTACTTCTTTAGTCTCTCAAACAGTTTTTTGTAAATGATCAAGATGCTCTTCTTCTGTTTGAGATCTAGCTATCATGTCTTCTACATAGACCTCTATTTCGTGATGTATCATGTCGTGAAATAGAGTTACCATGGCACGCTGATAGGTTGCCCCTGCATTCTTCAGTCCAAATGGAATAACCTTGTAGCAGAATGTGCCCCACTGGCTGACAAAGGTTGTTTTCTCCATGTCCTCAGGCACCATTTTGATTTGGTTGTAACCTGAGAAACCGTCCATGAAGGAAAACACTTTGTGTTGTGTCGTATTGTCAACTAGGATGTCAATGTGGGGAAGTGGGAAATCATCCTTAGGGCTTGCCCTATTCAAATCTCTGTAGTCCACGCATATTCTTACCTTGCCGTCCTTTTTGGGCACGGGAACAACATTGGCAACCCATTACGGATAAGAGGTGACGGCCAAGAATCCAGCATTAAATTGTTTCATGACTTCTGCTTTAATCTTCTCTGACATATTTGGTCGCATTCGACGGACCTTTTGTTTTACTGGTGGACAATCCTCTTTTGTAGGCAGATGATGTACCACAATATCTGCATCAATTCCTAGCATGTCTTCATACGACCAGGCAAAGACCTCGACATAATCTTGCAGCAACTGAACCATACGCTCTTTGACACCGGGTTCCATGTTGGCACCCACCTTGACTTCTCTTTTGTCTTCCTCGGTACCTAGGTTGATCGTATCTATGGGTTCCTCGTGGGGTTGAATGATTCTCTCTTCTTGTTGTAGTAGTCTGGAAAGTTCCCCTGGTACTTCACAATCTTCCTCACCTTCGTCTTCGGCTTGGTAGATCAGATTTTCAGAGTCACAAAAGGCCATAGCAGAACCGTTGCCCATGGGATCCAGAATGGATGTAGACCTGCATTGTGAGTGTGAGTGTGTGTAAGGGTATAGTTATCTTTGAAAGAAATGAAAAATGTAAAAGAGAAAAAAAAATAATGAGCACAAAGTTTGTACGCAAAATGTCCATGCTTCATTGATGTCATATGGAAAGGAGATAATAACCCTTACAAATGGACCAGTGTGCCTCGGGTAAGACACAAGGTTTTGAGAGTCTGAATTGTTTTAATATTACAGATCCAACAAAATGTAAAGACAAATTATTGTGGGATAAAAGTGATCGGGAAAAAATCTCTAGCCTCCCAGTTGCTGAGCCCTCCACTAATAGTTGGGAAGATCCAATCCTCCAGGTTGTAGTCATCTTCATCATCCTCTACCGCGTTAACTTCACGGTTGCTGATCTTTAGGGGTGGTCCTCCAGCACGAGCGCGGCGTACAGTCTTCTGAGCACCTGAAGTAAAACCCAGGCCAAACATGTCAGACTTGTATGGGATATCTGGGAGTTGTCCCCAGATAATGCACCCACCTTCTTTTATTACCGCCTTGGCATCCTTCAAAGATGACATCCTGAGTGAAGGCCTTGTGATCTTAGGAAATTGAGACACAGCCTTTGTTACTGCCACGTCTTGCGGGACTTCTTCAAAGTGTTGGAATGGAGTTTCAATAAATTCACCATCTAATTCCACATATCTAAAGGAATTGAGATGGTTGATCATATACTCTTCTTCTCCATAAACAGTGATAATCTTCCCTTGAATTGGATACTTTAGCATTTGGTGCAACGTAGAAGTGACAGCGCCAGCATTATGAATCCACGGTCTGCCTAGCAAGCAGTAATATGAAGGGCGGATATCCATTACATAAAAAGTTGAATCAAATGTTGGGTTCCAACCTTTATGGGGATATCCACTTCCCCATGCACCATTCTTTTCGATCCGTCAAAAGCCCTCACTACTATGTTGCTTGGCTTCAATGTCAATCCCTCGCAGTCAAGCCTATCAAGAGCCTTTTTAGGCAATACATTCAGAGATGAGCCAGTGTCCACCAAAACATGAGCCAAGGTCGTGCCCCTACATTCAACTGAGACATGCAATGCCTCATTACGTTTCCTTCCTCTTGGCGTTAAACCAGCATCTGAAAAACCTAGACCATTATCTACAGTTAAGCTGGCTATGCAGTCTTGGAACTGATCGGCTGATGTTTCTTGGGGTACATGGGCAGTTTTCAGGAGTTTTACCAAGGCCTTTGCATGCGCCTCGGAACATAGTAATAAAGCCAACATGGAAATTTTAGATGGAGTTTTCCCTAGTTGTTCGACTATATTGTAGTCGCTTCTTTTTATGATCTTTAGAATTTCCTCCATCTCTTTTCGGGAGGTCTCAGGGATAGCTACCGATTGGGCCTTCGTCTGGACAAGCTCAATCAGAATACTTTTACCTCGAGTCTCGGTTGACTCGGTAGCAGGAACGTCAGTAGGGGTGATAACGGGGATTGTAATAACTTTGTCAACAGGAGTGTTTACAGAGATGATTACGGGACTGGGAACAACCTTTGGAGGAGCAACGACAACAGGAATAATTACGGGTCCAGAAACAGCCTTTGGGGGAGAAATTTCTAGAGAGAAAATCCTACCACTTCAGGTAATCTTACTAGTCCCTGCAATATTACTGACGTTGGAATCAACTTTCTCAGAACTTGAATTTTCGGCAGCTGGCCAATCTTGCTTAATACCATGGTACGGTTTTGTCTGACGAATATGGGATTGGTCCAGACATTGTAATTATCAATGGAGCTACTTTTGGAACTGATGTAATTCTAACGGGTCTTTTGGTGGAGACCCTGGAAGAATTGGCGGATATGGTAACGATGGAAACATCATTATAAGAAACAGTTGGAATAGAAGTCTTCTCAAATAAATCTTCCTTGTTGTCTATTAGGAACTGAACACCTGCTTTCAACAAAGGACACCTGGTTGGTGAGGACGAACAGAAATGACAGCTTTTATCATAGCCCGGGAAAACACCGACATTCAACAAGTTCACTGTAATAGTCAAGAGTGGGGTCATAAGCTCATCAACTGAAGCAACAAACATATCTTCCTCAATGGTGTTGATAGTATGGACATGTTTGGGCATAGGGGAAGAAACGACATTTGGATTTTCGGGCGCATCGAATTCAATCTCTTTGGCTTCAATGAGGTCTTGTACTTTGTTTTTTAGAGCCCAACAGTTATTAGTGTCGTGAGCCCAACATTTATTAGTGTCGTGGTCGGGACTTTCAGAGTGGTATGCACAACGGGCATTGGGATGATAGTGAGGAGATGTTATGTTAGGGTTCTTTGGGGATTCTTTCAAAGTCACCAGGTTGGATCTTAACAGATGTGGCAATACTTGAGATAGGGTCATGTTAATTCTGGTGAATTATCTGACTGGTCTATCCATCCTTGGTTGGTTGTTTCTTTGCTGATCAAGCGCAGGTTTAGGGATCATAACAGCCCCCACCATTGGACGGTGTTCAGCCCTATCTTGATTTCTCTGAGGATATACAACAACCATTTCCTTCTTTCCGATGAATGGCTTCCTTATAGAAGCAGAGGATGTATCTTTTTGAATCTTTCCACTTTTTATCGCGGCTTCTACCCTTTCTCCGATCAATATTAGTTCGGTAAAACCTGCTGATGAACTTCCAATTAAGTGATTGAAGAAAGGTCCGGACAAGGTGCCCAAGAACGTATCAACTAACTCTCTTTTAGATAGGGGAGTTTGAATTCTTCCAGCCAAGTCTCTCCATTTTTGCGCATAGTCCTTGAAGCGTTCATTTGAAACCATGGCCATACTCTGGAGTTGAGTACAGGTAGGTGCCAGATCAGCATTGTATTGGTATTGTTTGTAAAAGGCTGCAACAAGATCTTCCCAGTTATGAACATTGGCTCTTTCTAACTGATAAAACCAATCAAGTTGAGTTCCAAACAGACTGTCTTTGAAAAAGTGTACCCATAAGTCTTTATCAACAGTATGAGGCTGGATCTTCCTCACATAGGATCGGAGATGCATTTTAGGGCATAAAACTCTGTCATATTTGGTGAACACAGGTGCTTCGAATTTTGGAGGAATGACAATTCCCGATACTAACCCCAACTCCTCAAAGTCCAAGCCAGGCACTTTTTGGATTTCCATCGCACTCAACCGCTCTTCGAGATGTTTATACTTGTCATCAGTTGGAGGGTATTGTTCTTTAGAATAGTCTTCTTCTTCCTCTTCCTCTTCTGATTCTGACTGGACAACTATTTCTTTTTCTTTCCCATCTTGATTGTCTCTCTCACTGGATGTCGTTGCAAAATCTAGGATCCTTCTTGTCTTCCCGTGGAATCTTCTTCCCATGTTTAGAACTCCGGTTACTTTCTTCATCTTCTTTTTCTTCTCTTCAACCAGCAAGGCCTTAATCTGTTCTTGTCCTTTGTCCAGAGTTAAGAACAACTATTGAAACTGGGCATTCTGAGCTTGGAGGTCCTTCACTGTTTGCTCGAGATCCATCTTACTGAAATAAACAGTAGAGAGATGAGGAGACTTGTAGCAAGAAACCAGCTTATATCATGATGAATGGTAAATGCGTATGCAATGATTTCAAGGATTTTAAGATTCAAATTTATTTTAGACAAAAAGTAAACACACGTTACATTAATAGATTAAAGCTTGAGTACAATAATGCCTCCTTGGGCAAAACAAATACAAGAAACTCTAAGATAAAAAGGTAGTGCGCATCCTCTTTGGTGCAATGTAGGCATTCAGAGTCTGCTCCTCATGAAGTAGCTTAGTGAGTTCCAAAACCTTCTTCTCGCTTGCATAGAATTGGGATTCAAAAGTATCTCGCTCCCCCTTGAGTTGTATCTAACCTCTTTGTAGGTCTTCAAGAGAGGTGGGCATGTCAGGATGTAAGATTATGTATTGAACATCTCCTTCAATGACAGGCTTAATGATTACCGGGAGAATGGAGGGGTAAGGCATCATAAGACTCTGAGCACGAGTTCGTACCCATTTGAGGTAAGGCTCAAGAGGGATGGAATTTTTATGCCCCAAAGTCTTGCTATCTACCTGGTTCAACAGCCTCCAAGCTCGAATAAATCTCTGGCGAAGACCTTGATCATTGTTGTCGTAGTCAAATACCAAACCTTAAATCAGCATCTCGTGCGGGCCATCCCTTCGGGCGTAAACAAATTGTCTTACGGCTAAGCAGGGGTTGTAAGTGATACCTCCCCTAATGCCAAGTAAAGGGACATTAGGAAATTCTCCATAACGGTCGACAATAGTAATATTCTCTATGGATCGGGAGCACCAATGAATGTCTGAATGTTTGAATGTCATCAACCTTTGTGACCACCTTGAACCTTGCTCATTCTTTAATACAGATTGGGGAAGATGTGAAATAAACCATCTTGCCAAGAGAGGAGTGCAACACATAAGGACACATCTTTTCCTCATTGTGCGAGTGTGAAAAGAGTGTAGGATGTCTCCTAGCAATGTAGGCATCGGGTTGCGGGATATGAAGATTCTGATGGCATTTACATCTATGAGTTGGTCGGGGTTTGGAAACAAAACCATCCCATAGATGAGGAGAGCCACAATTTCCTCAAAGGCTTGCAGATCCAAGGAACTCCAATAGCTTTGGGCCTTCTCAAACAAGAACTTTGCCAGGAAACCTTTGACACCACTCCTTGTTTCCCAATGAGTTGTGACATCAGATGAGTGCAAGTGTAGAGCTTGAGAAATCTCTTTTGGCTTTGGGTCTCTTTCCGTACCGTTGAAAGGTAGTTGATTGAGAATGGGAATCCTCAAGAGTTGGGAGAATTCTTCCAAAGTTGGCACAAGTTGATAATCAGGAAACGTGAAGAAATGGTGTAGAGAATCAAAGAACTGAAAGAGCACCTTCATCATGTCCTCATCTATGTTGGAGGTGACCAAGTTGAGTAGGCGAACGTGTCTCTCGTGAATGGAGAATTTTCAGGAATCCTTGAAGCTAGCTCCTTAAGTTGTGGAGGGATCCTTACAAGGTTGACTTGGATAGTTTTCCTGTGAAGAGAATCCATGTCCTACAAAACAAGAACAAAGATAAATCCAAAAATCCTTGAAATGGTTAGTGAATGTGTATGATGCTATGATGTTCATGATGTTATGTATAAGTATGTATATAAAAACAAAGCAAACAAACCCTTAGGTTTAGGCTTGCATGGGATATCATAGGTAAGTACCCTCTTTAAGTTTAGTTGGCTCAACCTGTCCTAGCAATAGTAATCGGGTCCTAAGGACCTCAATATCACTGGCTTGTTTCCTTGAGCATTGTCTCAGCACAAGCCTCTTTAATGGCGACCGAGATATCTCAAAAAACCAAACCTCAATGAGTGTAGTATCGAGTATCTACCAACTTCGGATTGCACCAAAGTCGGTCATCTCACTACATCCTAAAGGCCAAGTTGGTTAAGTAAAGGTTCTAAAAGTTCATTAGTGCTTTATGACATCACTCAGCGGCCCCGTATTATCTTTGATTAACTCAAAGGCTACCGATACCCACAAATATGTCGCACTAACGTAGCTATTTCTTAGACCACGTCGGTATACCCCGCACAGTTTCCACAACGTATTGCTACTTACCTATAAGGTATCCCAAATCTGGGTAGAGGATTCAAACCCAAACAAAGAACCATAATGTAAAGCATACAAGTCAAACAATGAAAGAAAATAAATGTGATCTAGCCCTAAGGTAACCCCACTTTTAGAATTCTCCCCAGCAGAGTCTCCAGTTCTGTGGTGGGGTGGGAGAACTGACTTGGTCATTTTGCGTTTTGTGTTTGCAAATATTGAGGTTAGCAAGAGTCGCCACCGACTTTTCTTTTATCCAATAAGGAAAGGCTGAAAAGAACAGGAAAGACCTTTAGAGATGTTTTCTTGAGTTCGGGGGGTAGATTATGAAAAGGGAAGGTATTATCACCCTTTTCATCCATGGTTTTCCATGGGCTCTTAGTTTCTCTCTAGATCACTTGCTTTTGTTTGAATGTGCTTGTAGTGTGTTTTTTGAAAGTATTTTGAAAAATGTCTTTGCAATGGTTCTCGTCTCTATAAGAACGCATACAAAGTGTTGTTCCGAAAAATAGTTTAAAGAGGTGTTTGTGTATTGTGTTTTTTGAAGGTGACTATGGAAAGATGTTATTGTAATGGTTCTCGTCTCTATAAGAACGTATACAAAAAGTTTTCGTCTTTTTGAAAAAAAGGTTTTAATGTGAAAGTACTGGTGTAAAATGTTTGTTTGTGAGCAAGCGAGCAATTAGGAGCGAATCTACCTACTCAATAGGTCTTAAATGTTCTTTTCCTCCTCCTTTAGATGTTGCTATCTTACCATTGACTTGGTAAGAAGCCCCATCATTGGATGTGAAGGGAAGGATGTAGGACATTTGTGTATAGACATAGAAGGCAACTTATGAGACGCTTTATCAATTTTTGTAAGGGACTAGATCGTTTTATCAAAGGCAACATCGAGGGACTACGATCTTTTTATCGAAGGGTCTTTGCTAAAGCGTCCCATATTCGAGGGATATGACTGTATTTCCGAGGCAACGAGTGAGGTTACCCTAAGGGTGCGTGTGTGCAAGTGTGTTTGTTTGCACACATTTTGTCTTGCATTTAAAGGTTATCTATTTGTTGATTTTATCTTTCCATACATTCTAATTACTAGCAATATATGAAAGCAAAATAAAATACGGAAAATAAAATCCTAAGTTATTACATCTTAGGGAGATGGGGGTACAATTTACAAATAGGGATGAAATAAGTGTCTAATTATTATAACCATATCGAACAACTGGTCAGCAATGAAAATATATGCATAAACAGTGTGGAAAATGGGAGAAACTGCCTTTTGAACCATTATGTGTCGACACATGCTACTATGCATCGACATATAACTTTTCCTTGCTCCTGTAAAGAAAAATCAGCTCAGTATGAGCCGATACATAATGGGATGTGTCGACTCATACACCTTCTTTGTATCGACACATACGCATTTTGTGTCGACTCATAGACTTTTCAACCTTTTGTTTTGGGACCTGGAATCAGTATGAATCGATGCATGGGGTTTATGTATCGACTCATACCCTGTTTTTTTACTAGGACGAGTCAACGCGTGTGCATTTGTGTCGATACATACTGTACTTTTCTGCTTTAAACATTGTTTTATTGTCCATGCATGTCAGTTTACAGCATACGATTGATAAACATAAACAGCAACGAAAACGGGTAGCTAAAAGGGACAATGATTACTACATCTTATCTTCAAAAATAAATCATTAATGATGTATGAAAAATACCAAGTCAAGAAGACTTACCTCGAAACTACACTTGATGTTTGAAATATGAATACTTTTCAAGATGCTGTGAGGGCTCCAATGAATCTCCAGGCAGCTTGTTCTAAACTGTTGAAACCCAGTCAAGTTGTACAGTATTGTCTTTATGTTTGGATGGTGAGGATAATGGCACTAACAGAAACTGTTTTAGTGTTTTTACAATCTCTATGTGCTAAGGTGTTTGGTTTATGGGAGAGTTTGTAAGATGGAATAATGGATTGAAGTTCTATTTTGAATGAGATTAGAGCTGGTTTTTTCTTGAATCAGCCAAAGTTATAAAGAATATTGTTTTTCTGTTCAAAGACTCCCTATTTTCTCCAAAAATTCCAACCCCCGTGTCTTATGAAACAGTCCCTTTTGTAGACCCTTGACTGAGGTTTGGTGGGGGAACAAAATAAGTTATTTTGGATTGTTTTTTCCTACTGTTTTGATACTTTATTCACACAATTTTCTTTTTTCCATTTTGGTGCAATTTTGGGGCTGTTATGATGCAGGTTGGGGCAAACTGCATGGAGTGGTTTTGGACTGTATATGACAGCATATGCATATTTGTGGTGAAGCATAGCACAAGGTTTTTTTTTGTAGGACAACAATGGAGTAGGTTTTGGGGTGTTGTGGCAATGCAGCATATCATACTTTGTTCAACTTGGACAACAAGATTTGTAGCATGAAACAAACTTAGTCTTGTGGAGTATTTTATGCACATTGTATCAAGGACAAAACATTGTGACAAAGTTTTGAGTCAAAGGGAAAAGTCCAAGCAATACCAAGTTTAGGGTTTGTAAACTTGCAAAAAAATGTCACTTTGTAATAACTTGAATTATTTGCCTCATTTTAAATTATTTGGAATTGTAGTAAAAAACATTCATGAAGCAAATGAAATTAACAAGTATAGAAAATACATAGAAAAATTTCAAAGTCTTTGCAAAAGTTGAATTTTTGATTCTCTTGATTTTTTGATGATCAAATTTCACCTTTTGGATGTCTTGACGCAATGTGATTTTTGGGACTCAAATTTGGTCAAAAAGTCAAAGTTTGACTTTTCAGTGCACTTTTGACCATTTTGCCCTTGTGAATGATTTTCTTGAAAAGTTGTAATTCCATACTTGAAACTTGATAGAAGCAGACCTGAGGGTCCAGGATGATCTTTTGAGAAATGAGAGGGCAAATTTTGGAGTACAACACCATGCAATAAACCAAAATATGTGGCTTTGGAGGTTAATACTACTCTTAAGTGAAACCAAAAGACGTGGAATTGAAGGAATATTGACATGAAAATTCATCATTTAATTTTAAGTAATCAACTCCGTGCGACGAGGTGTTTCTCTCTTTGGTTTAAAATCAAGTGGGTATCCATGTTGTCGTACTCTAAATTTTCCCTACCTTTTACTTTTGTCTGGCTTAGACTTTGCATCCCATTTGCATCATTTTCACTAAGTCGTTTGTATATCATGCATCTCAGGGAATCAGACACTTTGGTTTAAAGCACTAGGGTTGTGTCATCCTTATGTTTAAATTTTGTTTGAAGCTTCCCCATAAGTTTAAAGGAAAATTCATATGGTTCTCGATTGGTGGAATATGGAATTAAGTTTTGGAGTGAGGTTATCATGGATTTCTTTCTCATCAAGTTACAAGGTTGTTTCTCACTCAAATTCCTCAGAGCCTGGATTAGGATTTATTTTTCTATTGTTTGTCAAGATACTAGGGTTTTGGATCCCTGGTTTTTATGAAATGTTTCTTTCACCTACCTCAAAGATAAATCAAATTCAAGTGTATGTCTTCCTTCATGCTTAGGTTTTCTATATTGCTTCATTTGAAATCACTGTGAATTAAGGTCTTGATACTCATCATGATTGGGCTTGTGAACACGCATCAAATAAAAAACATTTGGTTAGGGATTTCATGTCTAATATCTTCTCACACTTCAAGTTTTCTTCTTAAGATCTCTAAGTCACCAAGTCAAGAGTTTGAAGTTTAAATTGATGAACATGGAATCCGGGAACAAGAAATAAAGTTGGAGGTTTATGATAATCAGGGTGTTCTTGTCTCCTCGGGAACTTGTCGTTTTAATGCGAGAAATTTTGGACTTAAATTTGAAGGCAGGTTGTGAGTTAGGATTCTTTCAGGTGATTGTCTTGAGTTTCATTCGAGTTTCTATTCATCCATCATCACTCAATTTATGCAAGGTCCACCTTGGTCCAAAGTTATTTTATAAAATGATTTGTATCGAGCTTATGCATCATCAAAGGAATTTCAATCACAATTTGAGATTCAAATGTCATTCAAGTTTTAACCGAGTCCAAGACTTATCCAATTTCCATACTACAAGTTTATCATTCCTAAAGTTCAGAGAAATACCATTCAAGTTTCCTATTCATTACCTTTTTGTGGGCAATTTACAAATCCAGTTACCAAACATGAAATACAAGTTACAAATATTTGTTTACAAAAAAGAAAGAAATGTTTGTTCTTCAAGTTTCTTGGCTTCATCTTAACGCAACTCGTCCTTACTCCTTGCCTTGACTTTTTCTTCACCTTTCAACCATGCTTTTTCCATCCAATCCTCATGCTCATGAAACAAGAAAGAGAGAAAAATTAGCAAACATCAATATGCGAATAGAATTCCAAACAAGAACTAATTGTTAAAAGAAAATTCACATTTCATCATTAGGGTTTTTATTTGGAATCAGAAATTAAAAAGGGTTTGTTTTCAATCATGGGCTATTTCCTCCTATTTTCCAAATCACAAAGTTTGGGTTTTTGGTTCACAAAAGGAAAAGAAATTTGCAAACATTTTCTTACAGCAAAAGCAAAGCACAAACTACCAGAACAGCAAGCCAAAAGCAGTTAATAGTAGAACATCAGCTAACAACAGCAATGTAGCACGCCAAAAGCATCTAACAACAGCAATGTAGCAAGCCAAAAGCAGCTAACAGCAGCAGCTGCAAGCAAAACAAGCACAGCAAGCCTAAAGCAGCTAACCACAGTTGCTGCAAACAAAAATAGCTAACAGCAACAAATATACAAAAGGCAAAATTGCAGCAAAACAAGCAAAAGGAAAACTTGCAGCAAAACTGCCAAACAATGCAGCAAAAGGCAGACTTACAGCAAAAATGTCCAACAGAATAGCAACTACAAAACTTCCAAATAAATGCTGCAGGCCATAACCAAACAAAACAATTCAAGACTACCAAAAACAACAGCAAACTAAAAGCCCAAAACAATAGCAGTTCATAAAAAACAGCAAGCTAGCAATAGCTCATAAAACCCTATTGTATCATCATGTTCCTAAAAGTACAAACCTTTATGAAATTATAAGTAGAGCAGAGCAGTTCTACATCATAGAGAGACAAAGAGGAAAAGTTTGAGATTAGAAAGATGTCACCTAACCAAAACAGTCAAAAAGGACCTGCACAAACAGCCTGTATAAACCTGTCCCAAAGCATTACAAAACAATCCAAAACAGCCTGCATAAACCTCTCCCAAAGCACTGCAAAACAGCCTGCATAACTTGTGCATAAGCTTGTCCAAAACCTGAGATAATAAGCCGCAAAAAACTCCAAACACATTATTCCAAATTCTACCCCCATAACCTGCATTAAATCAGTCCATAATACTGCAAAACACTGCATTAGAAAGCATTGAAAATGTTTGCTAAAATAATTCAAATTCATCTCCAATTCTCTCTCCATTTCTCACTCACTTCCATCTATATAAACAACACCTTCTCCTTATCAAAAGGTGAATTCTTCAACTCTTGGAAAGTCACCTACAAATTCATTCCAACAACCTTCATATAGCTTCCACACCCACTTTCCCTTCCATAACAGAAACCACAACAACCCGCTCCATAGAACCCTTCAACAAGCTTCTGTCATATTGTAACCTTCAAAACTCACCCTTCAAACAACCTTCGACCATTTCTTAGACCTACTGAAATATTCTTCATCATCAACTTCAATACCCTACAAAATAAATAAAAAACGCATCACTGAACTTTACTTTCACCACTCCCTCTTCATCCTCCAACATTACTCAACCAAACAAACCTTGCATCAGCAACACCATTCATCACAACCATCTCAGAATTCTAACTAACCAACTCCAACTCCTAACGGAAGAAAAATAGAAGATTAAAGAGGAAAGGAATACATGGTTGATAATAGAAGGTAGAAAAACAGAAAACTCACTAAAAAATTTCAAGAACCTTCAGTAGATCTTCTTCACTTCACCTTCAATGGCCTTCTACTTCTGAACCTTATCCAAATCCTCTCTACAATGTTATTCATCACCGCCATCATCTATATTCATCCTTGAGTCTTCAACTGCATCACCAACAACAATCTTCAACTTTGAAATCGCCACTTTCACATCTGCATCGTGAAGAACACAATAAGAACACATTGTTCACCTTCAAAGCCAAATTCTCTACATATTTGCATCGTCTTCGCAGCGACATTGACGCAACCTGCTACAACATCACAGAAGCAATAGCTCTTTGCGATTCAAGCCATAAGAAGGAAAAGGAAGAAGTAGAATAAAAAACGAGATTACCTAAAGCACTACCACCATTGTAATCAAACGTCTACTCGCCATCATGGTGAAGTAGGTATCATCTTTGTTTTATTTGCTCGTTCTTCTTACTACACTGATGATTAGCATCTTAGAAGCCTTTCCCCTAAGAATATGAGGTGGGATTTGTGATCGGTGCAAGAGATAGGCTAGGGTTTTTATTCATGTTGTGATGGTCAGGGACCGGTAGTGGTCGCGACACCATCAGCATTGCAAGAGAGAAACAAAGGTAAACAGGGGGAAGAATCAACTGAAACAGAGAGAGAGTTGTTACGTGGCGCTAGTGAGAAGAAGAAGAGAACTCAAAGCTCTCGTGGAAATCCAGCTATGCCAATCTGTGAACTCTATTATTTGGTTATACTGTGTCGTTTCCTTCTTCTTCTTTTTTTATTTATCTTTTGTAATAATTGAAGCTTAGTGATACAAAATGATTTTGGTTTGAAAGTGGTGATGAAATGGTGTGGGCTGAGCCGAAATGCCTCAAGACCAAATAGTTTTTTTGTCAATTGGATACTTGAATAAAAAGTGCTGATGGGTATTGGTTTGGGCCTTGAACACGCTGAGCTTGCTACTCTCTTACTACTCACAGTCCATATACCCCATTGGTTAGTCCTAATTATTTCATTTTGTGTTCTTATTTTGAGTAATTAATTTTGATGCTTCCTTTCATAATTTTTGGCTGAAATTTTGTGTGGATATTAATGTACTGATTCCTAACTTGATGATATTTTTTCTATAATTTTTCTATTGGCTCAGGAATTAATTGAATTAATGCTTGGTGCATGATTAGAATTAGGTTTTAATATCTTATTTTCATAAAACATCTTAAAATCATAAAAATATGAACTTATTTTCTTTGCTTGATTATTTGGTCACATATTCCCTTTGGTGATTCCATAAAGCGTTTAAATTCATGTTGACCGCTTTGTGTTTAATTGGACCTTAGGAAAGAAACCATACAAACGATAACATTTTAAGATAGAATTCCCCTTTCAAAAACCCAAATATTAGGTCCATCTTGGTACGTAACAACAAGTAGGGTTCTTATAGTCTCCCTTTTAAGCTTTTTTCTTCTTTTGTAATTAAAATTTCTCATTCACAAATCAAAAATCCAAAAATATTTAATCATCATTCAAACCCATTTTAAAATAAACAAAACACTCAACCAATCAAAACCTCCCCAAAAGGGAATGTTATCTTCGTTCTACCGCGATACAGTCTGTGCCTATCGCTAGAATGTGTATGTTAACGTCGCCCACTAGAAAACACCAACAAACCAACCATTTTCTAGAAGAACTACAGTGTTCTTATTCCTTCACTGGATACGTAGGTAAAGGGTGGTGAGACCCTCACAAACGCACTAATAAAAAAACCATTTTCTTTCCCCTTAGCAAGTATAGTTATAGATAAACACACCCTTAGAAGAAAACAAACAAAATGGATCCCGTTGAGTACAACGGATGTGAGGGGTTCTAATACCTTCCCCTCGCATAATCGACTCCCTTACCCTTTCTCTTGGTCGCAAGACCATCTTATCCATCCTCTTGTGGTTTTCTCGATATTTCCTCTTCCTTCGGGATAAATAAAGTTCGGTGGCGACTCTGTGTTTTCTGTCGGTAGCTTCAGCTGGAAACTCTGTTGGGGACCTTTCTTTTGTGAGTATCTCCTAGTTTTGTTTATTTGTCTATTTGGGTGTTTTATTTATTTGCTTTACTTGCTTTACCACTTTATTTCTTTGCTTTATTGTTTATTTTTGTATATATTGCATTATATTGTTGATACTCACATATTCTGGATATGTTGTTTATTTTGTGATGTTGGGTTGGGTGATTACCTTTGATATGTCATATACCCGGACTTTGGTTACACTTATGATTAGGATAGGCGGTATAGTCATGCTATCTTTGAGGGAGTAATCCCGAAGAAGGAGACATGAAAATCCCCCACTTAGTGAAGGTCCCCTTGAAAGTAGCGTTATTTACTGAGTAACTGGGAAGACATTGTTGCTCTCGACCTGGGAACCAGAGAAGATGAGAGTCGTAGAACCATTAACCAATCCTGGCCTTTTTAGGTGTAGTGCGGAGACTATAACGGAGTAATCTGAAAATAGTTGTTACGTGATGCTGCACTTGGATGAGTTTTTTTGGTGAATATTACTGATTACCGAGTAATTGGGATGTCAGTAATATCCAAAGAAAGAGTGTAGAATCTGATATTTCCTAAGAAACTTGTTCGACAGGTGATAAACCCCTAGTACATACCTTATGGGTGGTTACTTTGACTCCATGCTTATGACGTCATACTATTGATCCTGTTACTTTCAGCTTATGCAAAGGACTACAAAGTGGTTATCCAGAATATGTGGAGCTGAAACATCATTCCATAGCATACCATGATATCATACCATTATGTATATACATCTCATATATAAGGAATTCCAAAGACAAGCCTCTTTGTTCGAGCACTTCAAAAATGCAAATAAAATTTTAAAAGATATACGAGTCTCTGGATTTCCTCAGAAATGAAGATAAAACATTCATTCATACTATCATGCATTCATTATTCACAACAAAAACTTATTGGGGCCCCTTTTCCATCATACTTCAGTGAACAGCAAAGACAACTTCTCCACATCCCTACCGTATAAGATGCAACCAGCGAAGACTTATGGATCTTTTTGAAGAGAATCAGAATGCTCTCCGCCGAGATATGAACACCATGGGAACTTGAATGGATCAGCTTATGGAAACCCTTCATGCTGTTATCAAGGGTCAAGAAGAGCTACATCAAAGTGTTTCCAAGCTTGCTACTGCTTCTCCCTCCACTTTTACTAATGGGAGGAATGACAATGCAAATGTTGAGACCCCTACTAGAGCTCCTCAGAATGATGTTGACGATCATCACGACGTCATTGATCTTGATGAAACCGACGTGAATCTTGCCGCTGGAGTTGTTGAAACTGCAAAAATGTACCATGCTCTTGAAGAGCGTCTTAAGGCCATGGAGGGTATCAAGACTTCAGGTTTCAATACTGCTGCTATGTGTCTCGTGCCTGGGGTAGTTATTCCTCCTAAATTCAAGGTTCCTGATTTTGACAAATACAAAGGAACCTCATGTCCAGAGACTCATCTTCGTTCCTACTGTCGCAAGATGGCAGCCTATACTAAAAATGAACCATTACTCATGCACTTCTTCCAAGATAGCTTAACTGGGGCACCGTTGGACTGGTATATGAAACTAGAAAGAACTCATGTCAGTACTTGGGGAGAACTTGCTGACACCTTTTCGAAACATTATCATTATAATACTGCCATGGCTCCTAGCGGTACTCAGCTTTAAGGGATGATACAGAAATCTGAAGAGTCGTTTAAAGAGTACGCTTAAAGGTGGTGTGAACTGGCTGCAAGGGTCCAACCTCATCTCTTGGATCGTGAACTGATTTATTTGTTCATGGGTACTCTACGAAGTCCTTATCTCCAATACATGCTCAACAGTACCTCTACTTCTTTCTCTGATATGGTCATTATTGGAGAACATGTTGAAACTTGTATTAAGGCTAGAACGATCCAAGGTGTCCCTAACAATACCAATAACAATACTGGCATTGGTAGAAAGAAGATTTCTGGTTTCGTCAAGAAGAAAGAAGGTGAGACTAGTGATGTCACCATCAACCAAGGAAAAGCTTCTGCATATCTTTAAGTCTGATTTCCTTATTTTCCAACACTTGTTGCAGTTCCTACTCAATATGTTCCTCAATTTTATGCGTCTATAACTCCAGCACCCTGGATGGCCCAACAACGGACTTTCACTCCTCAACCACAGTATCTTCCACAACAATAATTTGCACCAACTCCGACTTATCAACAACAGAATCAGCTACCTCACAGTCCAAGAGCTCCACAAAGACAGAGAGCGCTTGAAAGAATATTTGATCCTATTCCTATGTTATATGCTCAGCTTCTCCCTCAGTTACTTGTCAATCAGTTGGTTCAACTACCTGAACTTGGTCCACCACCTAATCCTCTCCCTAGGGGGTATGACCTTAATGCTCATTATGAATTTAGTTCTGGAGCCCCATGCCACACGATTGAGAATTGTAGAGCATTTAAATGTAAAGTTCAAGACCTCCGCGATGTAAAGGCCATAAATTTCAACTCTGTTGGTCCCAATACTCAGAATAATCCCATGCCTCCTCACCCAGGGGTAGCGGTCAATGCTATTGAAGAAAGTAGTGAACAGACTCTAGTAACCAAGGTGGGCGAGATCAAAATGTCATTAGGAACTATTAGAGAACATTTGTTAGAGCGTGAGGTGCTGCATGAACTCCATGATTTTTGCTTAACATGTTCCTCTAAACCCGAAGAGTGTACTAGTTTGAAGACGGTTATCTAACAGCTAATGGATGAAGGTGTCCTACAGATAGAGAAGATATTTCGAGAAGAAGAGATTGATGTCTTAGAAATTCCTTATTATCCGAGAAGCATCTCAGTAACACCAAGTACCCCATTGACAATTCAGGCTCCTACTACCCCATTAATGATCCAAGCTCCCGCTACCCCCACAACAACTCAAGCTCATGTTCCTCTTCTATACAACAACTCAAAGGCAGTCTCGTGGGAGTATAATATGGTCTATATTCTTGGGAAGAAGTACGAGTGTCCTCCAGTGGCTGACAAGAATATTACCAACATTGCAGGAACTAATAACATGACTCTTAGTGGCAGGATCTTTTCTCCCCCACCACCGCCTCCCAAAGAAACTAACAGTGGTGCTTTGGCCAATGCTAGGGGCAAGCAAGTGATTGATAGTCAGCCTGAACCTTCTAGAGGACAAGAAGCATAGTAGATTTTGAGGATTATTAAGCGAAGTGATTACAAAGTGGTGGATCAACTCAACCAGATGTCGTCCAAGATCTCCATCTTGTCTCTTCTCTTGTATTCGGAGACCCACCATAATACTTTACTGAAGATTTTGTGTCCCACCCATGTTACTCAAGACATTTAGGTGGCCCAGTTTGAAGGGATTGTGACCAATATTATTGTGGGAAATTGTTTGGGTTTCTGTGATGATGAGCTCCCGGTTGAAGGCAGAGCCCACAACAAAGCGCTGCACATTTCCATTAAGTGTTAGGATACGGGTTTATCTCGAGTTTGATACGGGTTCTTCACTCAACGTGATGCCCAAGGCTACTCTATTTAAGCTGAATATGGACGGGGTAATGATGAGGCCCTTCACTCTAAGTGTTCTAGCATTTGACGGTTCAAGGAGATCTATGGAGGGAGAAGTGGACTTGCCTATAAAGATTGGTCCCCACACTTTCCATCTGTCATTCTATATTATGGACATTCGTCCATCCTATACTTGCCTTTTGGGTCGCCCATGGATCCATGTATCAGGTGTTGTGACATCTATTGTTCACCAACGCCTAAAATTCATTGTGAATGACAAAGTTGTTGTTGTTTTTGGAGAAGGAGATGTAGTGATTAACAATCTGACAACCTACCACTATGTGGAAGTGGAAGGTGAGGTGCAGGAGTTGTCCTTTCAAGCTCTGGAGACTGTTATTATTGACAAGTTCCCCATCATGGAAGGTAAGAAGTCTGAAGCACCCATGGCCTCTTTGAAGGATGCCAAAGCCCTCATAGAAGCTAGATCTCCCCATAATGGTTGGGGAAAATTGATTTAAGTACCTGAGAAGAAAGATCGTTATAGTCTTGGGTATCAGCCATCGTCCTCTATGCAAGCTGGTTTGGTTCCTCTCAAAGGAAAGCAGGTTCCCCCAATTTCTGAAGTGTTCATCAGTGATGGTACAAGCAAAGAAGGACAAGTTCTCTAAATAGATGATGAAGGGGACGATGAAGATGTTTCCAAATTTATCTATCAGATTGCACCGGACCAGGAGCTCAGCAATTGGACTATCGTGGACATCCCTGAAGTTGTTTTCCTTGATGTGTAATTTTCTATTTCCATTAAGTCATATGCCCTGCCCAAGGCATAGAGACCTCTTGTAGAAGGGGCCCCTTATGTTTTAATCTCCGTTTAAAATTGAATGAAAATCGCAGTTTTGCATACAATTTTGTTCCCTGTCTTTTCTTTTACTTTTACTTTTCAAAATAAAAATGGCAATGCTTTTATTTTCATATTCTAAATTTTTTCTTGCACTTTCTAAAATAAAACATAAAATCAATCATGCAAATCCGTCTCAAACTCCATCAAAAATGATAGTGATATGGTTCCTTATATCCTTGAGAATTCATTTGACATGCTGACGAAGATAGTGGGGAAGATTATGAAGTCCCTGAAGAACTAGCAAGATTCTTGAGACATGAAGAGAAGGTCATCCAGCCATATCAGTAAGAAATAGAAGTTATCAATCTCGGTACTGAAGAGGTAAAGAGAAAATTCAAGATAGGTGCTGATTTGGAAAGTGATGAAAACAAGGGGTTGATTGAGTTGCTTTGAGAGTATGCTGACATCTTCCCCTGGTCGTATGAAGACATTCCCGGTTTAGATACTGATATAGTGATGCACAGATTTACACTCGAGCCAAAATGTCCTCCTGCAAAGCAGAAGCCGAGAAGGACCAGACCCAACATGG
This sequence comes from Vicia faba, assembly GCA_948472305.1. Lineage (NCBI taxonomy): Eukaryota > Viridiplantae > Streptophyta > Magnoliopsida > Fabales > Fabaceae > Vicia > Vicia faba. Next base: position 915,096,139 of record OX451736.1, on the reverse strand, counting down.
CTTTGAAGATCAAAGAAGAATTCCAGAAACAGCTTGATATAGGCTTCCTATCTGGGATAAATTATCTACCTTGGATTGCTAACATTGTGCCTATACCTAATAAATATGGTAAGATACGTATGTGTGTGGAATACCGAGACTTGAATAGAGCCAGCCCAAAGGATTAATTCTCGTTGCCTCATATTGATGTATTGATTGATAATACTGCTCAGTCTTCAGTGTTCTCCTTCATGGATGGGTTCTCGAGTTACACTCAGATAAAGATGGCTCCGGAAGACATGGATAAAACAGCTTTCACAACTCCTTGGGGTACCTTTTGCTATAGGGTCATGCCTTTTAGTCTTAAAAATGCTGGTGCGACATATCAGCGTGCTATGGTGACTCTCTTTCACAACATGATTCATAAAGAGGTTGAGGTGTATGTGGACGATATGATTGCAAAATCACAAACTAAGAAAGAACATTTGGTCCATTTCCAGAAGTTGTTTGATCGTCTACGAAAGTTCAGGTTAAGGCTTAATCCCAACAAGTGCGCCTTTAGGGTTAGATCGGGCAACTTACTTGGTTTTATTGTAAGTTAGTGAGGGATTGAAGTAGATCCAAACAAGGTAAGAGCAATACAGGATATGCCGACACCGAAAAATGAAAAATAAGTACGGGGTTTTCTTGGAAGGTTGAATTATATAGCCATGTTCATTTCTCATCTTACTTTTACCTGTGAACCCATCTTTAAATAGTTGCGCAAGAATCAAGATGTCCATTGGGATGAAAGTTGTCAAGAAGCCTTCGAAAAGATTAAACAGTACCTTCAGGAACCATTAATACTCATACCTCCAGTTCCTAGGAGACCTCTCATTATGTATTTGATTGTGCTTGAAGGATCTATGGGTTGTGTGCTCAGACAACATGATGATACTGGACGAAAAGAACATGCCATATATTACCTGAGCAAGAAGTTTATTAATTGTGAATCAATGTATTCATTACTTGAGAAGACTTGTTGTGCTCTTACGTGGGCAGCTCAACGTTTGAGTCAGTACATGTTGACACATTCTACACTTCTGATATCTAAGATGGATCCGATAAAGTACATCTTTGAGAAACCAGCACTTACAGGGAGATTGGCTTGGTGGCAAATGCTTTTGTCTGAGTATGACATCTAGTACGTCACACAAAAGGTTGTCAAAGGTAGCATTCTTACTGATCATCTTGCCCACCAGCCATTGGAAGAGTATCAGTCAATGAAGTTTGATTTTCCAGACGAGGATGTTATGAAACTTCATGATAAAGAAGGACCCGAACCAGGGGAGAGATGGACTCTCACGTTCAATGGTGCGTCAAATTCCATGGGCCATGGTATTGGGGCCGTTTTAACTACTCCACGTGATACTCACATACCTTTCACAGTCAGGCTATGTTTTGATTGTACGAATAATGTCGCAGGATACGAAGCTTGTGTAATGGGTCTTGAAGCAGCCATTGATTTAAAGATCAAGATTCTTGAAGTTTATGGGGATTCTGCCTTAGTGATATATCAATTACGGGGTGATTGGGATACACGACACCCTAATTTAGTTCCATATCGGGACTACATATTGGAGTTGTTGCCCGCTTTTGATGAGATCACCTTTGAGCACATTCCTAGAGAAGTAAATCAACTGGCAGATGCTCTAGCCACTTTAGCAGCAATGTTCAAAGTCAGTTATCCAAATCATGCACCCAATATAAGAATCCTTCGTTACAATGAGCCAGCACACGTTTTCCCTTCTCATTGTCTCACAACTGAAGAGTGTCGGGTGAAATCCTCTGTATTTTGACATCAAAAGATATCTTGAGAAGCAAGAGTACCCCAAGGGTGCTACAATTTTTGATAAGCAGACTCTTAGAAGGTTAGAATCCAATTTTTCACTATCAGGAGACGTTCTGTACAAAAGAAACTATGATTTGGTTCTGCTCAGATGCGTGGATAGACACGAAGCAGAATCCATCATACGATAAATTCACGAGGGCTCTTTTGGGACTCATGCCAATGGACATTCCATGGCCAAGAAAATCCTACGAGAAGGTTATTTCTGGATGATGATGGAAAGTGAATGTTGTGTATATACGAAGATGTGCCACAAATGTCAGGTTTACGCGGACAAGATACATATTCCTCCCACCCCTTTGAATGTGATGACTTCATTGTGCCCATTGCAATGTGGGGCATTGATATGATTGGACAGATTGAGCCGAGCGCTTCAAATAGACATAAGTTCATTCTCGTTGCTATTGACTACTTCACCAAGTGGGTCGAAGAAGCTTCGTACAAGAATGTGACCAAGCAATTTGTCACTCGTTTCATACAGAAAGAAATCATATGTCGGCATGGAACTCCTAACAAGATCATCACTGATAATGGGTCGAATCTCTACAACAAAATAATGAAGGAAATGTGTGAAGAATTCAAGATTGAGCCCCATAATTCATCACCCTATCGTCCAAAGATGAATGGGGCAGTCGAAGCCGCTAACAAGAACATAAAGAATATTGTCCAAAAAATGGTGAGAACATACAAAGATTGGCATGATATGTTGCCCTTTGCTTTACATGACTATCGAACTTCGGTGCGTACTTTCACTGGGGTAACTCCTTTTTCACTAGTCTATGGTATGGATGCGATGCTCCCAGTTGAAGTGGAAATTCCTTCATTAAGGGTTCTGATGGATATTAAACTTGATGAAGCTGAATGGATTCAAACAAGGCTCGACCAACTAAATCTCATCGAAGAGAAGCTCCTAGAAGCCATTTGTCACGGTCATTTATATCAATAACGTCTCAAGAGAGCATTTGACAAGAAGATTCGACCTCAAGAGTTCCACACTGGTGACCTGGTCTTAAGGAAGATTTTCCCAATTCACACTGATCCAAGAGGCAAGTGGACTCCCAACTATGAGGGGCCGTGCATCGTGAAGAAAGCTTTCTCAGGAGGTGCTCTAATTCTGACAAACATGGATGGGGAAGACATTTCCCCGATTGACAGAACGTCCCGCTACTGACACTTGAACAACTTTCAAGGTCTCGTCGCTTCGGTGAATCACTTGAGCCCTGATACATTTTCGGTGCCATGGAGCTAGACCAGTGAGCTATTACGCTTTCTTCAAAGGATGGGTGCTTCCAAGCCCACCTCCTGGTTGTCATCGCTCGATCACTTCCTTTTCCACTAAGTGATTGCTTAGGGACCTTAGCGTACGATCTGGGTTGTTTCCCTCTCGACTTTGGATCTTAGCACCCAAAAAGTCTGTCTGTACAAACGATCTAGGCCTGTATTCGGAGTTTCCCTGGGGTTGGTAAGGCGAAATGGGGCCAACCTAGCCCATTGAGTGCTCTACCTCGGGCCATCGACGTCATACGCTCTACTGAAATAGATTTCGCGGAAAACCAGCTATATCCGATCTTGGTTGGCCTTTCACCCCTAGCCTTCCAGTCAATTCAGACTCAGTCAAAAAATACTACGCATAAAAAGACTCGCTAAGTCGAAAACCCGGAAGGGAGGCTTAGGCAAAAGTTAGGGCTAAAAAAAGAATAACCCGCTAGGTTGAAAACCCGAAAGGGAAACTTAGGAAAAAATGGGTGTCCCGGTGGATTGAAAAACCGAAAGGGCGATCCAGACAAAAATTAGGGACAAAAAGCGAGAGACTACATTCTGAAGACTCTTCACGAATAACAAGTACACCCTCCTAACATGGGATGGATCAATTTAACTATTATCCTTCGGAGGCACAACACTAGGACGATCCAGGATATGGGAACTATAGAAAAATCAGTTTTAATGAAAGTTCAAGATTTTCTAATTGCCATTTTACCTGTTGTAATTTATCTTTTCTCTGCAACTTCCTCATTTAGGATTTGTTTCCATGTACGAGTGCCTATTCATAGGCCAAGCTCATTAATAAAATTTTCCCTTCCACCAAAAAGTCTTTGTTATGTCCTTTTACTTTATTTTTCGTATGCAAATTGTGATTTAAATTCTTTGTTAAGCATTGCATTGAAAACAATAAGGAAATAATAATCACAAGTTAAGATGCGAAACACAACATTACATGGATATGAAGGCATCCCAATGGAATGCCATGATGTTCAAGTGTTTGTTTTTCTGTGCAGGTAGAAGTCATAACGGTCACCTCGACCAAGCTTTCATCCTTATCACCTATTCGCAAATGTTTGAGCAACTGAGTCTCCAACATCGAGAAACTTGGGGAATTGGATGAGATCCACGTCTCTACTCAGTCATTCACAAGAATTCCATCATGTGAATAAAGTCAGGTCAATTTATTCCTCCTCAGCAAGAATCAATCCCATGTGAACCCGACAAGGCTATAACTCAATTCTCTCAGTTTTCAAGCACCAATTTGTTTTGGTATCTCAAGACAACGGGCAACGGACCCCAATGAGCCTAGTATTTGGCACTTTACATACAATAATCATCACTGCATATTACATTGTATCCTCAAACTCATAGCATATCCATTGATCATCCTGTCACACTTCAAAATGCATATGAAGCATGAGCCAGATTTGGTACCTTGCCCGAAAGCCCCAAATCAATAAAACATCCCCACAATATATATCATCCTTTAATTCCCAATTGACATTTGTCATTACACTACCAATCAAAATAAGCCATGGTGCCAGTACATTGTACTCCCCAACTCTCAAATACCTACTTTATATTCTCTTGGGTCGTAGGCCGCCCGTAGATCTTACCCTCGCTTTATCTTTTCTGGGGTCATAGGTCATCCATAGATCTTACCCTCACTTTATCTTTTTTTAAGGTCGTAGGTCGCTCGTAGATCTTACCTTCACTTTATCTCATCTTGGGTCGTAGGTTGTCCGTAGATCTTACCCTCACGTTATCTTTTTAAGGTCGTAGGTCGCTCGTGAATATTACCTTCGCGCTATCTTGTTTAGGGTCGTAGTTCGCCCGTAGACTTTACCCTCACATTATCTCCTCTTGGGTCGTAGGTCGTCCGTAGATCTTACCCTCACGTTATCTTTTTTAAGGTCGTAGGTCGCTCGTAGATCTTACCTTCACGTTATCTCCTCTTAGGTCGCAGGTCGTCCGTAGATCCTACCTTCACATTATCTTTTTTAGGGTCGTATGTCTTCTGTAGACATTAACCTCATGTTATCTTATCTAGGGTCGTAGGTCGTTTGTAGACTTTACCCTCGCGTTATCTTTTTTAAGGACGTAGATCGTCCATAGATCTTACCTTCGTGTTATCTTTTTTAAGGTCGTAGATCTCCCGTAGATCTTACCTTCGTGTTATCTTTTCTAGGGTCATAGGTCGTCCGTAGATCTTACCCTTGCGCCATCATTTTTTAAGGTCGTTGGTCGCTCGTAGATCTTACCTTCGCATTATCATTTTTAAGGTCGTAGGTCGTCCGTAGATCTTACCTTCGTCTCATCATTTTTAAGGTCGTAGGTCGTCCGTAGATCTTACCTCCACGTTATCTTTTTTAAAGGTCGTAGGTCGTCCGTAGATCTTACCTTTGCATTATCTTGTTTAGGGTTGTAGGTCATTCGTAGATCTTACCCTCATGTCATCTTTTCTTGGGTCATAGGTCACTCATCGGTCTTACCCTCGCGATCTCTTTCCTCTTGGGTCATAGATTATATGCCAATCTTTACCCATTGTATTTACTTTTCTTTTGGGTCGTGAATCCCACACGATAGATTCTCTGTTGTCATCGAGTTATACCAATCGTCTTTAAGTTATTATTTTTCCAATAATCTTACTTTCAGTCACCACGGCGTCGTAAAGTGTATATTTTCAGTCACTTTAACTCCCACGTCCCCGAGAACCTTGTATTGGCACCATTACTCAACCACATTTTCCCATCATGAACAGTTCACCTATAAATTCATTTTTCCCATCCCCAGCAGACGTCATAAATAAATAACACTCATGTTATCTCTCTAGGACAAATTTCAGGTCCTAGTATTTAATCATCTTCCACCTTGAACTTTCGAAAGGCTTACGCCAATCTCACCTCTAGGTTTAAGGCGATTAAATAGGGGAAGTTGTCGTACCCTAAATTTTCCCTACCTTTTAGTTTTGTATGGCTTAGACTTTGCATCCCATTTGCATCATTTTCACTAAGTCATTTTCATATCATGCATCTCAGGGAATCAGACACTTAGGTTTAAAGCACTAAGGTTATGTCATCCTTATGTTTAAATTTTGTTTGAAGTTTCCCCATCAGGTTAAAGGAAAATTCATAAGGTTCTCGATTGGTGGAATGTGGAATTAAGTTTTGGAGTGGGATTATCATGGATTTCTTTCTCATCAAGTTACAAGGTTGTTTCTTACTCAAATTCCTCAGAGCCTGGATTAGGGTTTATTTCCTATTGTTTGTCAAGATACTAGGGTTTTGGATCCCTGGTTTTTGTGAAATGTTTCTTTCACCTGCCTTAAAGATAACTCAAAGTCAATCATATGTCTTTTTTAATGCTTAGGTTTTCTACATTTCTTCATTTGAAATCATTGTGAATTAGGGTCTTGATACTCATCATGATTGGGCTCGTGAACACGCATCAACTGAAAGACATTTAGTTAGGGATTTCATGTCTAATATCTCCTCACACTTCAAGTTTTCTTCTTAAGATCTCTAAGTCACCAAGTCAAGAGTTTGAAGTTTAAATTGATGAATGTGGAATTTGGGAACAAGAAATAAGGTTGGAGGTTCATGATAATCAGGGTGTTCTTGTCTCTTCAGGCACTTGCCGTTTTAATGTGAGAAATTTTGGACTTAAATTTGAAGGCAGGTTATGAGTTGGGATTCTTTCAGGTGATTGTCTTGAGTTTAATTCAAGTTTTTATTCATCCATCATCACTCAACTTATGCAAGGTCCACCTTAGTCCAAAGTTATTTTCTAAAATGATTTGTATCGAGCTTATGCATCAGCAAAGGAATTTCAATCACAATTTGAGATTCGAATGTCGTTCAAGTTTTAACCGAGTCCAAGACTTATCCAATTTCCATACAAAAAGCTTATCATTCCTAAAGTTCAGAGAAATATCATTCAAGTTTCCTATTCATTACATTTTTGTGGGAAATTTACAAATCCAGTTACCAAACTTGAAATACAAGTTACAAATGTTTGTTTACAAAAAAGAAAGAAATGTTTGTTATTCAAGTTTCTTGGCTTCATCTTCAAGCAACTCGTCCGTACTCCTTTCCATGACTTTTTCTTCACCTTTCAACCATGCTTTTTCCATCTAATCCCCATGCTCATGAAACAAGAAAGAGATAAAAATTAGCAAAAATCAATATGTGAATAGAATTCCAAACAAGAACTAATTGTTAAAAGAAAAATTGGATTTCATCATTAGGGTTTGTATTTGGAATCAGAAATTAAAAATGGTTTATTTTCAATCGTGGGTATCTTATCCTATTTTACAAATCACAAAGTTTGGATATTTGGTTCACAAAAGGAAAAGAAATTTGCAAACATTTTCTTACTGCAAAAGCAAAGCACAAACTACCAGAACAACAAGCCAAAAGCAGCTAACAGCAGAACCGCAACTAACAACAGCAATGTAGTAAGCCAAAAGTAGCTAACAACAGCAATGCAGCATACCAAAAGCAGCTAATAGCAGAACAGCAGTTAACAGCAGCAGCTGTAAGCAAAACAATCACAGCAAGCCCAAAGCATCTAACCCCAGCTACTGCAAACAAAAACGGCTAACAGCATCAAATATACAAAAGGAAGACCTGTAGCAAAACAAGCAAAAGGAAAACTTGCAGCAAAACCGCCAAACAACACAGCAAAAGGCAGACTTACAGCAAAACTTTCCAACAGAACAACAACTACAAAACTGCAAAATAAATGCAGCAAGCTATAACCAAACAAAACAACCCAAGACTAGCAAAAACAGAAGCAAACTAAAAGCCCAAAACAGCAGCAGTTCATAAGAAACAGCAAGCTAGCAATAGCTCACAAAACCCTATTGTATCATCATGTTCCTAAAAGTACAAACCCTTCAAGAAATTATAGATAGAGCAGAGTTGTTCTACATCATAGAGAGACACAGAGAAAAAGTTTGAGATTAGAAAGATGTCACCTAACCAAAATAGTCTAAAAGGACCTGCACAAATAGCCTGCATAAACCAGTCCCAAAGCATTGCAAAACAATCCAAAACAACCTGCATAAACATGTCCCAAGGCACTAGAAAACAGCCTGCATAAACAGCCTCCATTTCTCACTCACTTCCATCTATATAAACAACAACTTCTCCTTATCAAAAGGGACATTTTCAACTCTTGGAGAATCACCTACAAATTCATCCCAACAACCTTCATACAGCTTCCATGCTCACTCTCCCTTCCATAAATGAAACCACAACAACCTGCTCCATAGAACCCTTCAACAAGCTTCTGTCATATTGTAACCTTCAAAACTCACCCTTCAAACAACCTTCAACCATTTCTCAAACCTACTGCAATCTTCTTCATCATCAACTTTAATACCCTACAAAATCACCAAAAAACGCATCACTGAACTTTACTTTCACCACTCCCTCTTCATCCTCCAACATTACCTAACCAAACAGACCTTGCATCAGCAACACTATTCATCACCACCATCTCAGAATTCCAACTAACCAACTGCCAACTCCTAACGAAACAAAAACAGAAGAGTAAAGAGGAAAGGAATACATGATTGCTAACAGAAGGTAGAAAAATAGAAAACTCACTAAAAAATTTCAAGAACCTTCAGTACCTCTTCTTCACTTCACCTTCAATGGCCTTCTACTTTCGAACCTTATCCCAATCCTCTCTGCAATGCTATTCATCACCGCCATCACCTATATTCTTCCTTGAGTCTTCAAATGCATCACCGTCAACAATCTTCAACTTCGAAATCGCCACTTCTGCATCTGCATCGCGAAGAACACAACAAGAACACATCATTCACCTTCAACGCCAAATTCTTTACACATTTGCATTGTCTTCGCAGCGACATCATCACAACCTGCTACAATATCACAGAAGCAATAACTCTTCGCGATTCAAGCCAGAAGAAGGAAGAGGAAGAAGTAGAATAAAACAAGATCTTACCTGAAGCTCTTCCACCATCGTAATCAAACGTTTACTTGCCATCATTGTGAAGTAGGTATCATCTTTGTTTTCTTCGCTCATTCTTCTTACTACACTGAAGATTAGCATCTTAAAAGCCTTTCCCCTAAGAATCTGAGGTAGAATTTGTCACCAGTGCAAGAGATATGTTAGGGTTTTCGTTCATGTTGTGATGGTTAGGGACCTGTAGTGTCTATGACACCGTCGGTGTTTAAAGGGAGAAACAAATGTAAACAGGGGGAAGAATCGATTAAAACAGAGAGAGTTGTTACGCCGCGCTAGCGAGAAGAAGAAGGGAACTCAAAGATCTCGTGGAAGTCCAACTATGCCAATCTATGAACTCTATTATTTGGCTATATTATGTCGTGTCCTTCTTTTTTTTTCTTTTATTATTTATCTTTTTTAATAATTGAAGCTTCATGATACAAAATGATTTTGGTTTGAAAGTGGTGATGAAATGGTGTGGGCTGGGCCGAAATGCCTCAAGACCAAAAGTTTTTTTGTCAATTGGATACTGGAATAAAAAGTGTTGATGGATCTTGGTTTGGGCTTTGAACACGCTGAGCTTGATATTATCATACTACTCGCAGTCCATAAACCCCATTGGTTAGTCCTAATTTTTTCATTTTGTATTCTTGTTTTGAGTAATTAATTTTGATGCTTCCTTTCACAATTTTTGACTAAAATTTTGTGTGGATATTAATGTGCTGATTCCTGACTTGATGATATTTTTTCCATAATTTTCTATTAGCTCAGGAATTAATTGAATTAATGCTTGGTGCATGATTAGAATTAGGTTTTAATATCTTATTTTCACAAAACATCATAAAAATATGAAGAACTTATTTTCTTTTCTTAATTATTTGGTCACATATTCCCTTAAGTGATTCCATAATGGGTTTAAATTTATGTTGACTGCTTCATGTTGAATTGGACCTTTTGAAAGAAACCGTACAAACGATAAAATTTTAGGATAGAATTCCCCTTTCAAAAACCCAAACATTAGGTCCATCTTGGTACGTAACAACAAGTAGGATTCTTATAGTCTCCCTCTTAAGCTTTTTTCTTCTTTTGTAATTAAAATTTCTCATTCACAAATCAAAAATCCAAAAACATTTAATCATCATTCAAACCCATTTTAAAATTAACAAAACACTAAACCAATCAAAACCTACCCAAAAGGGCATGTTATCTCTGTTCTACCGTGATACAGGTCGTGCCTATCGCTAGAATGTGTGTGGTAACGTCGCCCACTAAAAAACACCAATAAACCAACCATTTTCTAGAAGAATTACGGTATTGTGATTCCTTCACTAGATACGTAGGCAAAGGGTGGAGAGACCCTTATGAATGCACTAATAAAAAACCATTTTATTCCCCCTTAGCAAGTATAGTTATAGATAAACACACCCTTAGAAGCAAACAAACAAAATGGATGTCGTTGAGTACAACGAATGTGAGGGGTGTTAATACCTTCCCCTCGTATAATCGAATCCCTTACCCTTTCTCTTGGTTTCAAGACCATCTTATACATCCTGTTGTACCCCAATTTTTGCCCCTAAGATTCCTCTATCATCTCATACCATCACAATGCAATCAGATCACAAATTAGGGTTTGAGGTTTATCTTCTACTGCATCTTGTCTTAGGGTTTGCCTATGGAATCACCAAGCACCTTGAAGAGCCTTGAATTTTGTAATTTGTATATGTATGCTTTTAACTAACCTTAAAACTTGAGCATTTTATCCTTTGTAATATTATATTGTAGTTCATGGCACAATTGAAGTCATCTCACCATCTCCTAGCATCGAGGACCAAAACCAGGGTTTGAATTTTAATCAAGAGATCTTTGGATTTTTGGGTAATTCTTGATCCCATACTTCTCTACATAGTCATGAGCATCTATCATTGGAAGTTTGATCATCAACCTTGGCTTGAAAGGGTTCAATTGATGAAAAGGGGTAAAATGGTCATTTTATCAGAAGACAGTCAAAATATGTTGTTGACCAAATGGACTTTTGGTCAACCATCAATTAAATATCCCTATTCTCATATTTCATATTCAATAGTTCAAAAAATATTAAGAGGAAGTGTGAATTGGATTTAACTTGTCAAGGAAGTTATTTGAAGTTTTAAAATTTTTCTAATTATCCATAGGGCTGAATTTTGACTGACTACAACTTTCTTAATTTTTATTGAAAATGCACAAACATTATATGCCTAGAAAGAGGATGAAAAATTCTCCAACTTTGTAGGAGTGGCCACAAGTCCAAAAAATGAAAGGAAAAAAAGTTACGAAGCTTGGAAGATTTTGACACTTAGTGAAATTTTGGTTAAAAATGCAAAAATTTGACTTCTTCATGTCCATTTTTGAATGACCATTTGGACTCAAATCAAAAAGTTGGAAACATGAAAGTTGTAGAGTGAAGCTTCCTATTCATCTTTCATTAAAGAATCATCTCAAATGGTTAAGTGTAGAGAAAGATATGGAAATTAGGATTTTGAGTTGAAAACTTAATTTTTGCCCAGCACAAGGCAAGCCACGCGCGCTAGGCAGTCATTTCATCAGACATGTTAAGGGTGCGCATTCATCAATACTTTTCTATGTGAAATATTCATTATTTTGAAAAATGTCCAACATCAAAGTTGAAGCCCTAAATGTGAGGAACAATGTTGCTTCAGGAAGTTTCTCCAAATTCTCCATAAATTTTGAGATATAATTAAAGGAAGATGCCATCATGCAAACTGAAATGTTTTGCCCAGCCAGGCCTCACGCGTGTGCAGAATGCCCAGTCAGGCATGGCATTCCATCAAGAATTTTGTGACCACACATTAATATCCAATTATCTCATTGATCCAAGATTCATTTTGGAAAATTTTGAACATTAAAGCTGGAGTATGAAATGTCCTCTACATTTTTTATTCAAACTTTGTGACATTTCATGCTCCATAGAAGGAGATATAAAGAGGTAAAGGCATGCTCATTAAATGGTAAGAATTTGCATGGACATGCATGGAAACTTCGTGCCAACCAAAGCTCCAGCTACCAGCTCATGCTCCCAACATTTCTCACTTATTCAAAATGCACATTTTTCATCCTTCAAACAACATAAAATGCAACACCTCACTCTCACTTTTCATTTATTTATTTCTCTCACTCTCCCATTCTTCACTCTATATAAAGCAAGTTCTTGTTTCAATTAAAGGGGTTAGAGAATCACAAGACATAAGCTCACTCTCTTTTCCTCACGCAACTCTCTCTCTTCATTGGAAGTTGAATTTCCCCTTCTATCTTTCTCTCTCAAGCAAGCATACTCCATTCTTTTTTCTCCAAGATTCATTCGCATCTCCATCTTTTGAATCATCACTAAAGCTTCAAGTCAAGCATTTCTAGAGAGCTAGCTCTTTATTTGAGCTCAAGCATCATCAAATTCATTGCAAGGTAGTTGATCCATATTTTTCTCCCTCTTACTGCAACCTTGCATTTTTCTTTAATCCATGAGCTTGTTGAAATATCCAGTAGCATATTCATATTCATGGCATTTTGGTGATCAATTTTGGTCTTTGGATCGAGGGATTTGATGAAGAATTGAAGGAGATATGTGTGTTTGAAAACTGTTTGTTGAAATGTCCAAATCATAAACATGTTCATGTAATCACTTTCGCGTTCTATTTTTTACATCATCAAGGCATCATTTCATAAAACTTTTGATATTGTTGTGTTCAGCACACTTGATCTTGAATGTTGGTGTTTACATCTTTGAATTTCATCAAGAAATACGTGAGATATTGTGGCCTGAAATTGTTGTTTCAAAATGAAAATTTAGAAAGAATATGGTTCTTTGGTAGGGATGATTGTGTGGCGTATTTTGATTGAACATGGCTTTATTTTATTTTACATCGCATATTGAGAATAACAGGTGTAAAAAGCTTCATATATTAATTTATCTTTTGTTTTCTTAAATTTCATTTTAATATTTTCTTCGTTTCAAAAATTGTCAAAAAAATATTTTAAACTCCTTTTTCAGTATATTTTCATATTTTTATTTTTATTTCATTTTTTCATCATCTTTCTTGATTAAATAAAATCAAATAAATAATTAGGGTTTTAATATTTCTTTTAAATCTAGAATTTTATTTTCTTATTTTTATTAAATCTAAAAATCCACTAAAAATATATTTTTGGACTCCTATTTGAGCTTATTACATGAAAATATTTTGTCCTATTTTATAAAAAAAATTGGATTACAAATTAAATCATTTAATTGGACATATTCATCTTTTCCTTTTTTTAATTAATTGTGTAAATAATTTTATTTCCTTTTTCCTTTTGAGATAAAATTCAAGAAAATATGATTTCTGATCCTTAGAGTTTTCTTAACATTTAGGTTATTCTACATCAAATTTATTTGACCTTTGGACCTAATTGATTAATTTTTGAACTTATTTTATTTTTTAGGGTTCTTGCTTGATCATGCACATTAATGGATTTAAATTTCTAACTTCCTATACCTATAAAATCAGAGATGAAGTTGTTTGGAGTGCTTGAACATGTTGAGGCCATAAAAATCATTTTTCTGGAATTTTACAATGTGATTTAATATTTTTCACAAATTATTTTCCAAAACCATCTAGTTTAAGGCTTAAACTTGCTAGTTTCCAAGTTTGCATTTCTAAAGCAAATTTCTACCTCAATCCCGGGACTCCAAATTTTATTTCTGAATTTTATAGGACTTTAGAAAATTAGGGCTTTAATTTCATAATTTTCAAGTCATTTTCATATTTTAAAACTATTTTTGACTTAAGATTACATTTAGGGTTTTCCCTTTGGACAATGTTTGTAAATTGAAAAACTTTTGGACATGATTCCTGTTTGATTCTTGAAATAGCATGTGGTACTGACTTGGAGCATATATTGAGACATATTCTTCAACATCGTTGGGTCTTGGGTGTTGATAGTTTGATAAACCAAATCCATTAAAATGGACGAATGATGTTGATGATATTTGAAACTCTAATCCCTTCCCTCTTCATCGTTTTCCTCTTTCTTATTGTATTACATGTTATGGGATAATGATCTCTATATAATTTATCCAAACATGAAATACATAGGTTGCTATTGACCGGCCTTAAAATAGGTGCGACTTCTACATAAGTCCACTTACGATTGCTTAACATAGCGCTAAATTTTGTCCCAATTCGAATAAATGATCATTCGTAGCCCATACCTATGTTTGCAAGCCCAAGTATGTTAATTTGATCCCTTTTATCCAATAACCTTGAGATTCATTGTGTGGAGGCTTTGGTTCTACCAATCCTCTAATGGATCTTCATAAATTTTGGTCAACACAGATCACTTAAATATTGTTGATCATTAAATGTTTCCTTGAGAATTCTTAAATGGATGATATACTTGACAAAAAGAAAATGCAACTTGTTGTTGAGAGGCTTTGGTTCTACCAATCCTCTAATGATTTCCAAATGCAAGTTTCAAGATGGTCATCAACCTAACCACTAATTCTTAACAATTGAATTTACTTTATGCTTTTATTTTTATGCTTTTACTTTATGTACTATTTACTTTAGCATTTATATTTCATGCTACTTTCATCTTTGCTCACTTGAGCATTTACTTTTATGTCATTTTTATTCTGCTCACTTGAGCTTTTCTTTTCTTTTTTAAAATACTTAATAATAAACATAAACCATAAAAAACTTTAATGATACTTTGACTATTTGGTTACTATCCTTGGCATTATGGAGTATTGGACTTCTTGGACTTAAGATAAGAAACCTTGGCCTATGTTGGAGACCTTGTGACCTTAATTGATATTTTGTCTGGAGTTCTTGAGGTTTACCTCAATATATTAGGTTGTTTGTTTGTTTTGTGCAGGTTAGTGTGATTGCATACTTTGTTTGTAATCTGGAATTCACCCGTATACAGCCATTACTCTGCCCAATTTTTGTGAAGACTTCATACACTTGAAGTTTATCTCTCAAGAGGTCTAGTATCTTTGCTTGCTTGGTTTCAATCCAAAGAATGGGAATTCTATCTTGACTCATATTGTCAAGTATTGGCTTCTTGTTGGTTAGATGGTTCTTATTCCTAGCTTTTACCTTATGCTTTAGGATAGTCTCTTCATCTCCTCCCATCTTCTTTAATTTCAAAAATCTTCTTCCTCCTTTTGAAAACTCTTCTTGTTTTGAAACTTGAACCATTTTCATAATAAACTTGGACTTATGTCCATGCATTTTCAAAACATTTTAATGAATAAACTCTAATCAATTTAATAATACATTGACATTTTTTGTGAGAAGACTAAAATTCCATCAATCTCATTTCAAACCATTTTGCCACTTTGGCTTTTTATTTTTAAACCTTTTTCAAAAGATTAGACTCTTGTCAATCCTTGTAGTGATGCAAACAACTATAATTCTATAATATGTAGTGAAGAGAGATATTTTCCACTTGGGTATTGAGTGAGACGTTGTTGATTTTAAAATCCAAGCCATATCCTCCACTTTGAGATGATGCAAATTCTCCTTTCTCATGATTGTGGGTAGTAAGTATGTTTTTCACATGGACAATGACGATGATGTCTTATCTCATAAAATTAACCAACACACATGTGTTTTAAATTTTTTAAAAGGTGAACTACGTGTACCCTGATCCCCTATTGCACGAAATGTGGTACGTAGGCACTAAAGGTTCGCAACCGCGGCGGGTGGAAAAATCATAAAAAATACTTCTTTTCTCACCTCTACCATCTATTTTTTATACAACATTTTATAGCCAAAATATACAGATTTTTCAAAGAGGTTCCTGCGGAGTACTGTAGATGTTTAGGGTGCTAATACCTTCCATTTGCATAACCAACCCCCTTACCTAGAATTCCCCCCCCCCCCCTCTTTTTGGGTTACTCTCTCTTTTCCCATTCTTTTGGAAACAATAAAGTGCGGTGGCGATTTTTATTTTGATCTGTGTAAGTCTAGTCAATCCAATGGCTTAGTCTTAAACATTTCTACCGCTACAAAAAAAAATGGCGACTTCACTGGGGAAAGATTGACCTCTTGCTGGTCCATCCCTAAGTGGGTTAAACATATCTTTGTTTATATCTGAATATGTGTTATTGTTTGTTATATATTATATGTTGTATATCTGTTTGTCTGGACTTTCCTGGTTTTCAGGTTGCTTGGTGATTACTTATAAGTCCTATACCCATACTTGGGCAAACTTTAAGATAAAACGGGCGGTATAGTCATGCTAACTTTGAGGGAGTAATCCCAAAAAAGGAGGCATGAGATCCCTCACTCAGTGGAGGCCCATTTGACTGTAGTTTCGTTTACCGAGTAATCAGGAAGACGTGCTGCTTTCGACCTGGGAGCCTGCTGAAGCTGAGGACCATAGAATACCTAACCCATCTTGGACTTTTAGGTGTAGTGCGGAAGTTATGACGGAGTAATCCGGAAATAGTTGTCACGCGATACTATGCTCGGACGAGTTTTTCTTGAGAATATTACTAATTACCGAATTAATCAGGAAGTTGGTAATATCCGAAGGAAGGATGTAGACTCTGGGAACCTCTAGAACCTTATTCGGAAGGTGATAACTTTTAGACCATACCTTATGGGTAGTACCTTCAACCACATGCTCGTGACGTTGAACCTATGAACCCTATGTTTGTGATCTTGTGTGTGATTGTTGCATCATGCATCCATGCACTCATAAGTATCTTTTGAAGAAATTTCATTTCAAGGGACTTGAAAGTTGACCATTTGTGAATATATCAGGTACCTTTTGACCATGGATTCTGGAAAAGGAAAGACTGGAAAATACAGCTTCAAAGATCCCAAGATAGATGAGTTGATCAATCTAATTCCCGAGATTGAGTGTTCTGCAGATTTTCAGAGGAAGTATGGATCCATCATTCCTCTCATGAAGCTTAGGATGAAGGAGCGTATTCTCTCGACCTTGGTCCAGTTCTATGATCCGATGTATCATTGCTTTACTTTCCCTGACTATCAGTTAATGCCTACACAAGAAGAGTATTCTTATCTGTTGGATTTACCTATTACCGACTGTGTTCCTTTTACTGGTTTGGAGGGTGAGCCAAAACCACACGAGATTACTGCTTTGATCCATCTGGGGAAGTCTGAGGTTGAAGCTCATATGACTACTAAAGGAGGGATTAGAGGATTACCATCTCAGTTATTATTGAAGAAATCTCGTTACTTTTCCAGGATGAAGAGTACAATCGCTTTTGAGGCCATCTTTTCTCTACTTGCTTACGAGTTGTTTTTATTTCCTAATGTGGACAAGTTTGTTGACATTAATGCTATCAGGATCTTCATGATTGGAAACCCAATTCCTACATTATTGGATGATGCTTATTACTCTATTCATCTTCGAAATTCTTATCATGGGGGGTGATTATCTGTTGCACACCTCTGTTATACCAGTGATTTACTTCTCATGTGCCTCAGTCTGATGCTTTCTGGGATGTCAGGAAGGAACCCCGTTGGGCTCCTAAGATCATGGCACTTACTCACTTAGATATTGTCTGGTATCATCGGGCTTACCATGATGTAGATATTGTCGATAGTTATGGTAGTTTCCCCAATGTATCTCTTCTTGGTACAAAGGGAGGAATTAGTTACAACCCTGTTCTTGCATGACGACAGCTTGGTTATCCGATGAGGGATAAATGAAATAGTATTCATTTGAGTAGTTTCTTCCTGAAGAAGGGAGATGACCATAAGGAAGCTAGGGAGAAGATTGAAAAGGCTTGGCTTCACATTCATAGAAAGGGTAGGAAGGAGTTGGGACCTAGGGGGTTGTATCTTTGGAGCCTTATCTTCAGTGGGTCCAAACAAGAGCTATTTAGTTGAAGATGTTGTATTCCCATGAAGCACCTATGCCTAATTTGTCTGTGAAGACAACTCCTCCCTTATTGGATGATGTTGAAGAGCTACAACTTGCTTTAGTCAGGATGCAGCAAGAAAAGGAAGCTTGGAAGAATAAGTGCCAAACTTTAGATATTTCCTATAGAGCAGACTTGAAGGAGAAAGACGGCTTGATTGAGATTCTTGAGAGTCAAGCTGTAGAGATAATGGAAAGGCAAGGGGATTTATTTTCCTCTAAGCCTCAGTCAGATGCTAGTTGCTCACTTCCTGATTCAGGTGATTGGAAGGAGGTTGCCACCAGATATGCGGAAGAAAACCAAAAGTTGGAGGCTCAGATTGCCAGACTTACAGGGAAGCGCCAGCGTATAGAATGATCTCCATCAGCTTTACTTCTTAGGGTTTTAGACTTTATTTTCATCTTGTAATTGGGATTATTGAAACTTGTAATCCATTTTAAAGTTATTATAATAAAAAATTTCAGTATTTCAAATGTGTTATTACTTTGATATTTGCAATGTGTCTATAAATCTTTAAGTCCCTTGAAATATTAATAATAAAATAAATCATGTGCGTTGCATATCATGCATCATATTGCACATATTTCTTGCATTTGTTAGGCATATCCATGTGTCTTACCAAGATTCTTTACTTTGTTCAGCAAGCTGTCTCACCACTACAATACTCGAGCTAATTTTAGAAGGAAGATGGACAACTTAGAACAAGAGAATAACGAGTTGCGCAAGGAAGTTTCTGCTCTAAAGGCCGGCATTACCAATCTCACTGCTCTGATAGAATCTCAGGTGGCTGCTCAGGATCAGCCACTGAGTGTTCAACTTCAACAGATAAAGGTTACTATTGAAGCTTTGATTGTTCCTGTGTCTGATACTCCAACTTTTGTTCAGAATCGCATGCCTCAAGTTTATCCATGGGGATTTCCAGAGAACTTTGTGCTTGAAGGTTTCAATCTTGGTCCTCAAGTTACTCCAGTTGTTCAGACTATTGTTACTCCTGCACCTCCTGTGGTGCATGTTACTCTTGTTGCACCTCCTCCAGTGAATATGGTCCCATTTGCTAATGATGATATGTATCGTCCTTTTCCTTCATAAAGTGAAGGCTTGGGTCTCTATGATAGAATGGATGGTTTTCAAGATCAGTTTGACAAGATGCAGAGGGAGATGAAGACCCTCAGAGGAAAGGAATTGTTCGGGTAGAATGTGAATGATTTATGCTTGGTCCCGAATGTCAAGATACCTGTGAAGTTTAAAGTCCTGGAATTCGAGATGTACAAGGGCAACACTTGTCCTCGTGCTCATCTTGTGATGTATATAATAAGAATGTCTACCCACACTGATGATCAACGTCTGCTGGTTCACTTTTTTCAGGATAATTTGACTGGTGTTGCATTGAAGTGGTATATGAGTTTGGACAGTGTCAATATCCATACTTTCAACGACTTGGGAGAAGAATTTATCAGAAAATACAAATACAACATGGACACGGCGCCTGACTGTGATCAACTCAGGGCCATGGTCCAGAAGGACAGAGAATCATTCAAAGAATATGCACAGAGATGGCGTGAGGTAGTCACCCAAGTGATTCCTCCCATGGAAGAAAAGGAGATGACTAAGATTTTCCTGAAGACTCTGGGTGATTTCTAATATGAGAGGATGATGGCGGGTACGCCAAGTGAATTTACTGAAATGGTGGGCATGGGTATCCGTTTGGAAGAGGTTGTAAGAGAGGGTCGTTTAACAAAAAGTGAAAGTTTCGGAAGTACGAAGAAGCCATCCTATGGGTTTGCCAAAAAGAAAGAAGGAGATACAAATGTTGTTATGCAAGAGAGGAGGGTTAATCCTCCTAGAAGAAATTATCAGCGTCATCAACAGGTTGCCTCAGTGACTCCAGTTGTTGGTTTAGCTCCAACCACCGTTGCTTATCAGAAACCATCCCATCAGGGGAATCAAGGGAATAATCAGAGGAGGCGGAATTATGACCTTATTCCTATGAGCTATACAGAATTACTTCTGGCGTTAATTCAAAAGAAGTTGGTTCAGACCATATCACCTCCCGCTATACCATAACTATTGCCTTGGTATTACAAGGCAGACCAAACATGTGTTTTTCATCAAGGAGCACCAGGGCACAATGTTGAGAACTGCTATCCTTTGAAAACTGAAGTACAAAAATTGGTGAGGTCTGGTATCTTATCCTTCAAAGATGTTGGCCCTAATGTGAAAGATAATCCTTTACCAAATCATGGTGGAGCAAATGTTGTGAACATGGTGGCTGGTTGTCAAGGCGACTTCCGGATTTTCGATATTAAATTGGTTAGAGGAGATTTGGTAAAAATGCATGCAGACCTCTGTGAATTTAGCTGTTATACGCATGACCATGCTGGTTGTACTATTTGCAGTACGGATATACAGGGTTGTGACAAGATAAAGGTTGATTTGCAGGAGATGATGAATGAGGGTCTCATCCATATAATCAGGCTTATGGCAGAGTATGAAGGGGAAGTAAACATGGTTTCTGGATGTCCTGGAGAGTTCAGAATCTTTGATGTGGAACATATGAATGAGGATCTTGTACAATTGCATGCTACTTTCTGCCACATGGCTGGTCAGGTAGAACATCAATATGGATCTTGCCGAATTTGCTGTCGGGACTCCCAAGGATGTTCAATTGTAAGGAAAGGTATTCAATTGTTATTGGATAATGGAACTATCAAGGTTACAGGGCAAAGGGATGATTACCATAAGGTTAATGAGATTGAGGTTTGTTTGGCTGAAGAAGAGTCAGATGATGAGTATGCCTCTGCGAATGAGTTCTTCTCCTCAGATGAAGATATGGTTTCCAGAGATGACTCTGTAATGGCTGAATGTGTTGAAGAGGGAGTAAATGTTATTGTGCCTTGTTTTGGTGCACCCACCCCTTTTGAAGTTGAATATCATGGTAAGCCAACTATTACTCCATTGGTGATTAGCTTACCAGGTCTTGTCCCTTACAAGTCAGACATGGTTGTACCCTACAAATATAATGCTACAATTTTGGAGGATGGTGTGGAAGTTTCCATCCAGCCAATGCCTAATGTTGGAAATATTGCTGAGACTAGCAGAGTGACCTGCAGCAATTGTGTATTTGCACCAGTTGTTTGTGGGGATATTAGTACTGGAAAGAAAGTTGTGGAAGATGTTGAACCCAAGAAGGCTGCAGGTGAATCTACTGGAGCTACGCTAGAAAAGAGGCGGATGATATTTTGAAGATAATCAAGTTGAGCGACTACAGAATTGTAGATCAGCTACTGCAGACTCCTTCAAAAATATCTATCTTGGCTTTATTGATGAACTCCTCTACTCGCAGAGAATATTTGATGAGGGTATTGGACCAAGCTTTCATGGAAAGTGATATGCCAGTAGACCAATTCAGCAATGTGGTAGGGAATATTACATCATGTAATAACCTGAGTTTCTACGATGATGAACTGCCCGAGGAAGGAAGGAATCACAATTTGGCCCTACACATCTCTATGAACTACAAGAATGATTCATTATCTAATATCCTGATTGATAATGGATCCGCATTGAACGTTATACCAAGGAGCACACTTATGAAGTTGAAATATCAAGGAACGCCCATGCGCCCAAGTGGAATTATTGTGAAAGCGTTTGATGGATCAAGGAAATATGTTATTGGTGAAGTGGACTTGCCTATTCATATAGGCCCACATTTGTTTCAGATTACTTTCCAGGTCATGGATATTATACCCGCTTACAGCTGTTTGTTGGGACGGCCGTGGATACATGAGGCAGGGGATGTCACTTCGACTTTACACCAGAAGTTGAAGTTTGTGCGTGAAGGAAAAGTGGTAATTATAAATGGAGAACAGGCATTATTGATATCTCATTTATCCTCTTTCAGCATTGTAGAAGCGGCTGTTGGAACCCGGTTCCAAGCTTTATCCATTGATAATATAAGAGGAAATGAGAATTATATGGCTTCGTTTAACAATGCTCAGCAGATTGTGCGTAATGGCCATAGTGAAGTATGGGGACAAATTGTTGATCCACATGTAAACAAGAATAGAGTTGGCTTGGGGTTCTCTGAAGAATGATAAAGGTAAGAGCATGAAGCCAAAATCTGTTGTAGGCAAGTATCAAGACATCTTTCGTAGCGGGGATTATCTTCATCCAACTGTTTCTGGGATTAATGTTATTATGGAAGATAAAGCAGATCCAGAAATGCCAAATTATGTGACGCACGGAGTTAGGGTTCAGAACTGGATCACCATTGATGTTCCCTCTTTCATACATGCTTCAAAGTAATTTGTTTTTTGTTAATCTTTTGAAAAAAACTTTCACTCTGCCCAAGGTGAAAGTATTGATATTTTATGGGCTTATCTATTTGCTTTGATTTTTAAAATCAATAATAAAAGTTGTCTTTGTTTCCCAAATTGTGTTTTTATTTTTTGCTTTTTCTTGGAAAATGGTAATCAGAAAAAACCTTTCAAAATAAATAATAACTGAAATTTAATTTGCATGATCACTTGTTATATGTGTCCGTTTCTAAAAGCAATCATAAATCATATGTGCAGATTAATTAAAAAAACCCGTTGAATACAATGACCCTGCACCCTCTCCCAACTTTGAATGTCCTGTGTATGGGGCCAAAGAAGAAGACTATGATGAGATTCCGGAAGAGGTCTCACGGTTGCTTGAGCGCGAGGAGAATGCCATTCAGCCATATAAAGAGCCATTGGAAGTAATCAATTTGGATTCAGAAGAAGATCCAAAGGAAGTCAAGATTGGAGCATTACTGCATCCTGATGTGAAGAGAAGGTTGATTGAGATGTTGAAAAAGTATGTGGATATTTTTTCTTGGTCTTACCAAGATATGCCTGGTCTAGATACAGATATTGTAGAGCACCATTTGCGGCTGAAGCCAGAGTGCCCGCCAATCAAACAGAAGTTACGAAGAACTCACCCATATATGGCAGTGAAGATCAAAGAAGAAGTTCTAAAGCAGATTAATGCCGGTTTTCTTGTGACATCAGTTTACCCTTAGTGGATTGCCAATATTTTCCCAATACCGAAGAAAGACGAAAAAGTTTGCATGTGCGTAGATTACAAAGATCTAAATAAATCTAGTTCAAAAGATGATTTTCCATTACCACACATTGATATGTTAGTGGATAGCACAACAAAATTCAAAGTTTTCTCGTTCATGGTCGGATTTTCCGGGTATAATCAAATAAGGATGGCTCCTGAGGAGATGGAAAAAACAACGTTTATCACACCCTGGGGAACATTCTGTTACAGAGTGATGCCCTTCGGGTTGAAGAACGCTGGTGCAACGTACCAGAGGACTATGAAAACCCTATTCCATGATCTGATGCACAAGGAAATTAAGGTATATGTTAATGATATGATTTCTAAATCCTAGACTGAAGAAGGGCATGTAGAAGATTTGTTGAAGTTGTTTCCGCATTTGAAGAAGTATCGTCTCTGCTTGAATCCAAATAAATGTACCTTTGGTGTTCAGGCAGGGAAATTGTTGGGTTTCATTGTTAGCCAGAGAGGGATTGAAGTTGACCCTGATAAATTCAGAGTAATTCAAGAAATGCCAGCACCGAGAACTGTAAAACAAGTCAGAGGGTTCCTCGGGCGTTTGAATTATATTTCCAGATTCATTTCCCACATGACTACAACGTGTGAACCGATCTTTAAGTTGTTAAAGAAAGATCAAGATTGTGTGTGGACATATGACTGCCAAAGGGCATTTGAAAGTATTAAAGAATATCTGCTTGAACCTTTTATCTTGCTCCCTCCTGTTGAATGAAGACCATTGGTTATGTATCTGACAGTGTTAGATAATTCCATGGGCTGTATTCTGGGACAACAAGATGAAATAGGGAAGAAAAAGTATGCCATTTATTATCTTAGTAAAAAGTTTACTGATTGTGAGTCGCGGTATTCCATGCTGGAAAAGACATATTGTGCTCTGGCCTATGCGGAAAAAGGTTTGCAGCAGTATATGTTGAATCACACTACTTGGTTGATCTCCAAAATGGATCCAATCAAGTACAATTTTGAAAAGCCTGCTCTTACTGGTAGAATTTCCCGCTGGAAGATGCTGTTATCTGAATATGACATCGAATACCTCACTCAAAAAGCTATTAAAAGCAGCGTGTTGGCAGATTATCTTTCTCACCAACCAGTTGATCATTATCAGTCTATGATGTATGATTTCCCTGATGAGGATGTGATGTTTCTGAAAGTGAAAGATTATGATAAACCATTTCCTGATGAAGGTCCTGATCCTGAATCTTGTTGGAGCATGATATTTGATGGAGCTGTGAATGCTTATGGTAAAGGAATTGGTGTTGTGATTATCACTCCACATGGATCACACATTCCTTTTACTGCAAGGTTGACATTTGATTGTACTAATAATATGGCAGAATATGAGGCTTGCATCATGGGTCTCGAGGAAGCTATTGATCTAAGAATTAAAATTCTAGATGTGTATGGCGATTCAGCTTTGGTAATAAATCAGATTAAAGGAGATTGGGATACTCGTCACCCAGGATTGATCCCTTACAAAGATTATTCTAGAAGATTGTTACCCTTATTTAATAAAGTTGAATTGCATCACATCCCCAGAGATGAAAATCAAATGGTGGATGCTCTGGCAACTCTGGCTTCTATTTATCAAGTGAATACTTGGAATGATATACCTCGAATTATAGTTCGGCGACTGGATAGACCCGCTCATGTGTTTACAACAGAAGAGGTAGCAGATGAGAAACCTTGGTATTATGGTATCAAGCATTTTCTCCAGACTCAGGAATACCCAATTGGTGCATCGAATAAAGATAAAAAGATATTGAGAAGATTGGCTGACAGCTTCTTCCTCAGTGAAAATGTGTTGTACAAGAGAAATTATGACATGGTCTTGCTCATATGCGTGGATAGACACGAAGCAGACATGTTGATGCATGATATTCATGAAGGTTCATTTGGCACTCATGCCAATGGACATTCGATGGCTAAAAAGATGCTAAGGGCAGGTTACTATTGGCTGACAATGGAATCTGACTGTTACAGATTTGCAAAGAAGTGCCACAAATGCCAGATTTATGCGGACAAGATTCATGTGCCTCCGGCACTTCTAAATGTTATTTCTTCCCCGTGGCCTTTCTCTATGTGGGGTATTGACATGATTGGAATGATAGAACCCAAAGCTTCGAATGGACACCATTTTATTTTCGTAGCAATTGATTACTTCACCAAATGGGTGGAAGTTGCTTCATATGCTAATGTTACTAAGCAGGTGGTAGTGCGCTTCATTAAGAATAATCTCATATGTCGGTATGGTGTGCCGAGCAGAATTATCACCGATAATGGCTCGAATCTGAACAACAAGATGATGACAGAACTTTGTGAAGAATTCAGGATTGTCCATCATAATTCATCTCCGTAGAGGCCGAAGATGAATGGGGTTGTTGAAGCTGCTAATAAGAATATCAAGAAGATCATCCAGAAGATGGTTGTTACTTATAAAGATTAGCATGAAATGCTCCCTTTTGCTTTACATGGATATCGAACATCTGTCTTCACTTCAACAGGAGCAACCTCGTTCTCCCTTGTGTATGGAATGGAAGTGGTGCTCCCAATCGAGGTTGAGATTCCCTCTTTGCGTGTGATAATGGAAACCAAGTTGTCAGAGGTTGGATGGGTCTAGAACAGGTTTGACCAATTGAATTTGATCAACGAGAAAAGAATGACAAATTTGTGTCATGGGAATTATATCATAAGAGAATGAAGAAATATTTTGATAAGAAGGTCAAACCTCGTGAATTCAGAGAAGGCGACCTCGTCCTCAGGAAGATCATATCTTTTGACGCTGATTCTATGGGAAAGTGGACTCCCAATTTTGAATGCCCATATGTTGTCAAGAAAGCCTTCTTTGGAGGTGCATTAATTCTTGAAACTATGGATGGGGAGGAGTTCCCATGTCCCATGAATGTTGATGCAGTCAAGAAATACTTTGCCTAAAGAAATAAAAGAATAACTCGCTAAGTTGAAAACTCGAAAGGGCGGCTTAGGCAAAAAGGAGCATCTCGGTAGGCTGAAAACCCGAAAGGGCGGTCTAGGAAAAAATTAGAGACATAAACAGAATAAAATTTCCCGCTAAGTTGAAAACCCACAAGGGCAGCGTAGGCAAAAGTTAGGGACTTTCTTGGCAAGTAACTACATAAGACAAGACTTGATCATTGAAGTAACAATCTTCTTGGATCCTCACCATACTTCAACGGGAGCTGCTACTCAGAATTTCAAATTTTTTAGAGGGAATAGTGGTCATTGTATCTCAATGTATCTTTTCCATTATATATTACCATTTTCTGAACTTTGTAATCATCCGTGGAGTCTCGCCATTCGCAGACTACCATTCTATCAATAAAATTTTAGCTTTTACCCAATTCTTTGTAATTCTTATTTTATTCAGCTTACAAAGACTCCATTTATTATTGATAGTAATTTTCAAAGCAAAAAGATTAAATAACAAAATTATTTTTCAAAAAGAATTTACAACTTACTTTTACTTTAGATTTTGTGATTCAAGAGGAAAACAAAAGTGGTGATCCCGAGAATGGACGAACTCCAGTAATTTTAGGAAGTTTTGTTTCCCCCCAGGAAGGTTTTCTCGGGTCGTTTTCGCTGGCATGCGCGTGATTTTTGTATATTGAAGACTATACCAATAGGCGTAAGGTGTTGTATTGGGTTTGTGATCCCATTGTCCCAAGTCAAGTCTTGTTTCATATTTTATTTTGGGTTTGCATGGTCTGAAGCCTCTATCCCAGATTCCCCAGCGAAGCCTTCCCTCATATGATGAAAGGTCTTGTTCCCTTGGTGTGCTGAGATGGAACTATTTGCAAAATGTCGCTCTTTCTACAGTATTGGTATTATTATTGGTATTTATTTCCCAGGAAACTAGACCATGGAAGTATATTTTCTAAGAAGTGTTGAGACAGTTGTCAACCCTTTGGGTTTTCACCCGCCAAGTGTTGGGTTTGATTTAAAATCCCCATGAGTTTGACCTCTTTCTATAATGTTGACTTCTTGATTCCCCAGGAAGGCTATCCCAAGGCATTTTTGTTGGAATAAGTTTGCATGATATGAAGACTCAATCCGAGATTCCCCGGTGAAGGCTTCGCTTATTTGATAGAAGTCTTTTCTCCCCGTGCATGCTGATTTGGGCTCATTTGCGAAGTATCTCCCTTTCGGCAGTACTTGCATTTTGTTTGATTGCCCGATAATCAGGCAAGGGCAATGTTTTATTTAAGAAGTGTTGAGGAATTTGTTAGATTTTTGGGTTTTTACCTTCCAAGTGCTGGGTTTGATTTAAAATCCCCATAAGATTGATTTCTTGCTGTAATGTTTGACTTCTTAACTCCCCAAATTGTTATCCCCAGGAGGTTTCATACTTTTTCCCCAGAGAAGTTGGTGCAATAATTACTCTCAATATTGAAGAACGTATCCGGGTTTCTCCTCTTCGATGTGGTGTTGGCCTCCCCAATGAAGTCAGCACGAGGTCTCCAGTTAATATCTTGATGACGAGGCACTATCTCCCCTAGTGAAGTATGTATGATATTTCCCCAATGAAGTCATCACGAAATCCTCAGTTGATGTTTTGACGATATGGTTTTCATTGGCCTTATTTGAAATCCGTGTTGCAATTCCCAGTAGAAGTACAGACCGTGAAACATTTGTTTTCCCCATTGAAGTCTGTGTGTTATTCCCCGGTGAAGCCTGGAGAAGGGTGTTATATCCCTGTATCTGTACTGTTTTGTCGCTGTGATTTGATTATTTCCGGATTATGTTCCTTCCCAGTGAATTTAAGCCGTGAAATAGGATTTTGTTCCCTCAGTTGGTGCTCTTTTTTTTCTTATGGAATTTTCATCTTGGATGTGATTTAGTCGAGTATTGATTGTATCTGAGTTATTTTTGTTTGGTTATCCCTAGTGATATATGTTTATTTTGTCAGCATATACATAATAACACTCATGCATTCATACATACATCATACATAGTTGAGTTTAGCAAATCATTGCTCATTCGCATTGATTAATATTTTGTTGACATATTACCCTGTTTTGTAGAGTTGTGTTGTCCTCTCTCCAATAGAGTGTTAGCCTTAAGCAAAAAGTGTATATTCTTTCAATTTCCCTCACTGAGTTATCCCTCGTGGAAGATTTTTTCTTTAACTTTTCTGTACAACTCTTTGTCTGGATGATTTGGGTTTCCCCCTTGAGTTTATTTCTCAAAGGATGTATTTTGGTTGACTGTTTTACTCCAGTTTATTTCTGGTTTGAATCTTTGTTTCCCAACAACATTATTACTTTGGATTTTTGTAAGCTTCGAGCACTGGTTTGAAAATGTGCATTTATTTTGGAACGAGAAGACTTTTACCTCCTCAGCAAGAATATGTTGGCATGTCCCCAGGAAGCCATATGTTTTTCCCCAGGAAGTTGTATTTCATTCCCCAGGAAGCCATATTTCTTTCACCTGGAAGACATGATTCATTCCCCAGGAAGTCATTTTTTAATCCTTCCCGTAACAGCAAGTAGCATGTCTCTTTATTTGAGCAACTTGTACTTCCCCGTAAAAAGTCGACGTTACTTTTTTGCTATCTTCCCTATGAGTGGATAGTTTGTAGTTCGTTGTTAAATTACTCCAATGGATGGAAAGTCTTTTCAATATGACAGAGAGAGTTCGTTAAGAAATATTTGTAAGTGGTAGTCTCTTTATTTGAGACAGCTTATATATTACCCTTTCTAGGCAGAATTTCTTGGTTAAAGAAGAAGTTTAACACCCGTTTTAGGTGAAATTCAAGAATTTTGGGGAAACTTGTTATTCTCTTTCTACCTTCAGTGAACGTTGGTAGTTCACCTTCAGTCAATGTGGGTGTTATCTTTTTGCTACCTTTAGTGAATGTTGGTAGTTCACCGTCAGTGAACGTCGGTGTTGTATTTCTTTTCTCTCTACCTTCAGTGAAAGTTGGTAGTTCATCGTCAGTGAATGTCGATGTTATTCTCTTACTACCTTCAGTAAACGTTGGTAGTTCACCTTCAGTGAACGTGGGTGTTATCTTTTTGCTACCTTCAGTGAACGTTGGTAGTTCACTGTCAGTGAACGTAAGTGCTATATTTCTTTTCTCTCTATCTTCAATGAAAGTTGGTAGTTCATCGTCAGTGAATGTCGATGTTATTCTCTTACTACCTTCAGTTAACGTTGGTAGTTCACCTTCAGTGAACGTGGGTGTTATCTTTTTGCTACCTTCAGTGAACGTTGGTAGTTCACCGTCGGTGAATGTCGGTGCTATATTTCTTTTCTCTCTACCTTCAGTGAAAGTTGGTAGTTCATCGTCAGTGAACATCGATGTTATTCTCTTACTACCTTCAGTAAAAGTTGGTAGTTCACCTTCAGTGAACATGGGTGTTATCTTTTTGCTACCTTCAGTGAACGTTGGTAGTTCACTGTCAGTGAACATCAGTGCTATATTTCTTTTCTCTCTATCTTCAGTGAAATTTGGTAGTTCATCGTCAGTGAACGTCAATGTTATTCTCTTACTATCTTCAGTAAACGTTGGTAGTTCACCTTCAGTGAACATGGGTGTTATCTTTTTGCTACCTTCAGTGAACGTTGGTAGTTCACCGTCAGTGAATGTCGGTGCTATATTTCTTTTCTCTCTACCTTCAGTGAAAGTTGGTAGTTCATCGTCAGTGAACGTCGATGTTATTCTCTTACTACCTTCAGTGAACATTGGTAGTTCCGCCTTCAGTGAAAGTTGGTGTATCCTTTGACCTTTTACCGTCATCTGTGAGTCGGTATCTTTTTGTTCTTCTACCCTCGACTATTGAGTTGGTAGTTCATAGTTATCTTCCGATCACTTTTATCCTTTACTGTCTCTCCTCCATCTTTGAGTTGATGACACCTTATCCCATCTTTGGGCTTTTCCCTAATAGAGTCGGGTCTTTTGATTCACCAGTGATTTATTTTCCTGGTCGGGTTTCTCTTTTGATCCTTATTTCCTTTGTTACATCCCCGGTGGTGTTTTGCGTCCCTTTGAAGTTGTTCATATGCATTCATACTCATAAGCATTGCATGGCATATTAGGGCCAAATATAGGGTTTATTTTATATTTAAGCATCTTCGATCACGTCGACACGAAGATTTTTAACCTTCGTATCTCCGGATAGAAGAAACTTAAATAAGGACAGCTGTTGTACCCCAATTTTTGCCCCTAAGATTCCTCTATCATCTCATACCATCACAATGCAATCAGATCACAAATTAGGGTTTGGGGTTTATCTTCTACTGCATCGTGTCTTAGGGTTTGCCTATTGAATCACCAAGCACCTTGAAGAGCCTTGAATTGTGTAGTTTGTATATGTATGCTTTTAACTAACCTCAAAATGTGGGCATTTTATCCTTTGGAATATTATATTGTAGGTCATGGCACAATTGCAGTCATCTCACCATCTACTAGCACAGAGGATCAAAACTAGGGTTTGAATTTTAATCAAGAGATCTTTGGATTTTTAGGTAATTCTCGAGCTCATACTTCTCTACATAGTCATGAGCATCTATCATTGGAAGTTTTATCATCAACTTTGGCTTGAAAGGGTTCAATTAATGAAAAGGGGTAAAATGGTCATTTTATCAGAAGAAAGACAAAATCATTTGTTGACCAAGTGGACTTTTGGTCAACCATCAATTCAATATCCCTATTCTCATATTTCATGGTCAATAGTGCAAAAAATATCAAGAGGAAGTGTGAATTGGAGTTAACTTGTCAAGGAAGTTATTTGAAGTTTTGAAATTTTTCTAATTATCCATAAGGCTGAATTTTGACTAGCTACAACTTTCTCAATTTTTATTGAAAATACGCAAACTTTATATTCTTAGAAAGAGGATGAAAAATTCTCCAACTTTGTAAGAGTGGCCACAAGTCCAAAAAATGAAAGGAAAAAAAAGTTATGAAGCTTGGAAGATTTTGACACTTAGTGAAATTTTGGTTAAAAATGCAAAAATTTGACTTCTTCATGTCCATTTTTGAATGACCATTTGGACTCAAATCAAAAAGTTGGCAACATGAAAGTTGTAGAGTGAAGCTTCCTCTTCATATTTAATTCAAGAATAATCTCAAATGTTTAAGTGTAGAGAAAGATATGGTGATTAGAATTTTGAGTTGAAAACTAAATTTTTGCCCAGCACAAGGCAAGTCACGCGCGCTAGCCGGTCATTTCATCAGACATGTTGTGGGCGCGCACTCATCAATACTTTTCTATGTTAAATATTCATTATTTTGAAAAATGTCCAACATCAAAGTTGAAGCCCTAAATGTGAGGAACAATGTTGCTTCAGGAAGTTTCTCCATATTCTCCATAAATTTTGAGATATAATTGAAGAAAGATGGCATCATGCAAGCTGAAATGTTTTGCCTAGTCAGGCCTCACGCGCGCGCAGAATGCCTAGTCAGGCATGGCATTCCATCAAGCAGTTTGTGAGCACACATTAATATCCAATTATCTCATTTATCCAAGATTCATTTTGAAATATTTTTAACATCAAAGTTAGAGTATGAAATGTCCTCTACATTTTTTATTCAAGCTTTGTGACATTTCATGCACCATAGAGAGAGATATAAAGAGGTAAAGGCATGCTCATGAAATGGTAATAATTTGCTTGGACATGCATGGAAATTTCATGCCAACCAAAGCTCCAGCTACCAGCTCATTCCCCCAACATTTCTCACTTATTCAAAACGCACACTTTTCATCCTTCAAACAACATAAAATGCAGCACCTCACTCTCACTTCTCATTTCTTTATTTCTCTCACTCTCCCATTCTTCACTCTATATAAAGCAAGTGCTTGTTTCAATCAAAGGGGTTAGAGAATCACAGGTCAGAAGCTCACTCTCTTTTCCTCACACAACTCTCTCTCTTCATTGCAAGTTAAATTTCCCCTTCTCTCTTTCTCTCTCAAGCAAGAATACTCCATTCTTTTTTCTCCAAGATTCCTTCGCATCTCCCTCTTTTGAATCATCACTAAAGCTTCAAGTCAAGCATTTATGGAGATCTAGCTCTTTATTTAAGCTGAAGCATCATCAAATTCATTGCAAGGTAGTTGGTCCATATTATTATCCTTCTTACTGCAGCCTTGCATTTTTCTTTAAACCATGAGCTTGTTGAAAGATCCAGTAGCATATTCATATTCATGGCATTTTGGTGATCAATTTTGGTCTTTGGATCGAGTGATTTGATGAAGCATTGAAAGAGATATCTGAGTTTTAAAATTGTTTTTTGAAATGTCCAAATCATAAACATGTTCATGCAATCACTTTCGCGTGCTATCTTCTCCATCATCAAGGCATCATTTCATAAAAATTTTGATACTATTGTGTTCAGCACACTTTGATCTTGAATGTTGGTGTTTACATCTTTGAATTTCATCAAGAAATGTGTGAGATATTGTGGCCTGAAATTGTTGTTTCAAAACTGAAATTTAGAAAGAATATGGTTGTTTGGTAGAGATGACTGCGTGGCGCGTTTTGATTCAACATGGCTTTATTTTCTTTTACAACGCATATTGAGAATAACAGGTGTAAAAAGCTTCATATATTAATTTTTCTTTTGTTTTCTTAAATTTCATTTTAATATTTTCTTCCTTTCAAAAATTGTCAAAAAAATATTTTAAACTCTTTTTTCAGTATATTTTCATATTTTTATTTTTATTTCATTTTTTTAATCATTTTTCTTGATTAAATAAAATCATGTAATTAATTAGGGTTTTAATATTTTTTTAAATCTAGAATATTATTTTCCTATTTTTATTAAATCTAAAAATCCATAAAAAATATTTTTGGACTCCTCTTTGAGCTTATTACATGAAAATGTTTTTTGTTCTATTTTATAAAAAATTTGGATTACAAATTAAATCATTTAATTGGACATATTCATCTTTTCCTTGTTTTTTTAATGAATTATGTAAATAATTTTATTTCCTTTTTTCTTTTGAGATAAAATTCAAGAAAAATATGATTTCTGATCCTTAGAGTTTTCTTAATATTTAGGTTATTCTACATCAAATTTATTTGACTTTTGGACCTAATTGATTATTTTTTGAACTTATTTTCTTTTTTAGGGTTTTTGCTTGATCATGCACATTAATGGATTTAAATTTCTTACTTCCTATACCTATAAAATCAGAGATGAAGTTGTTTGGAGTGCTTGAACATGTTGAGGCCATAAAAAGCATTTTTCTGGAATTTTACAATGTAATTTCATATTTTTCACAAATTATTTTCCAAAACCATCTAGTTTAACGCTTAAACTTGCTAGTTTCCAAGTTTGCCTTTCTAAAGCAAATTTCCACCTCAATCCAGGGACTCTAAATTTTATTTCTGACTTTTATATAAATTTAGGAAATTAGGGTTTTAATTTCATAATTTTCAAGTCATTTTCATATGTTAAAACTATTTTTGACTTAAGATTACATTTAGGGTTTTCTCTTTGGACAATGTTTGTAAATTGAAAAACTTTTGAACATGATTCTTGTTTGATTCTTGAAATAGCATGTGGTACTGACTTGAAGCATATCTTGATACAAATTCTTCAACATCATTGGGTCTTGGGTGTTGATAGGTTGATAAACCAAATCCATTAAAATGGACGAATGATGTTGATGATATTTGAAACTCTAATCCCTTCCTTCTTCATATTTTTCCTCTTTCTTATTGTATTACATGCTATGGGATAATGATATCTAAATCATTTATCCAAACATGAAATACATAGATTTCCATTGACCAGCCTCAAAATAGGTGCGACTTCTACATAAGTCCACTTACGATTGCTTAACATAGCACTAAATTTTATCCCGATTCGAATAAATGATCATCCATGGCCCAAACCTATGTTTGCAAGCCCAAGTATGTTAATTTGATCCCTTTGATCTAATAACCTTGAGATTAATTGTGTGGAGTCTTTGATTCTACCAATCCTCTAATGGATCTTCATAAATTTTGGCCAACGTGAATCACTTAAACATCGTTGATCATTAAAATGTTGCCTTGAGAATTCTTAAATGGATGATATACTTGACAAAAATCAAATGCAACTTGTTGTTGAGAGGCTTGGGTTCTACCAATCCCCTAATGAGTTCCAAATGCAAGTTTCAAGATGGTCATCCAACTAATCACTAATTCTTAACAATTGACTTTACTTTATGCTTTTAATTTTATGCTTTTACTTTATGTACTATTTACTTTAACATTTAAATTTCATGCTATTTTCATCTTTGCTCACTTGAGCATTTACTTTTATGTCATTTTTATTTTACTCACTTGAGCTTTTCTTTTCTTTTTGAAAATACTTTATAATCATTATAAACCATAAAAAACATAAATGATACTTGGATTATTTGGTTACTATCCTTGGCATTATGGAGTATTGGACTTCTTGGACTTAGGATAAGAAACCTTGGCCTATGTTGGAGACCTTGTGACCTTAATTGATATTTTGTCTGGAGTTCTTGAGGTTTACCTAAAGACGTTATGTTGTTTGTTTGTTTTGTGCAGGTTAGTGTGATTGCATACTTTGTTTGTAATCTGAAATTTACCCGTATACAGCTGTTACTCTGCCCAATTTTTGTGAAGACTTGATACACTTGAAGTTTAGTTCTCTCAAGAGGTCTGGTATCTTTGCTTGCTTGGTTTTAATCCAAAGAATGAGAATTCTATCTTGACTCATAATATCAAGTATTGGCTTCTTGTTGGTTAGATGGTTCTTATTCCTAGCTTTTACCTTATGCTTTAGGATAATCTCTTCATCTCCTCCCATCTTCTTTAATTTCAAAAATCTTCTTCCTCCTTTTGAAAACTCTTCTTGTTATGAAACTTGAACCATTTTCATAATAAACTTGGACTTAGGTCCATGCATTTTCAAAATATTTTCATGAATAAAATATAATCAATTTAATAATACTTTGACATTTTTTGTGAGAAGACTAAAATTCCATCAATCTCATTTCAAACCATTTTTCCACTTTGGCTTTTTATTTTTAAACCTTTTTCTAAAGATTAGACTCTTGTCAATCCCTGTAGTGATGCAAACAACTATACTTCTACAATATGTAGTGAAGAGAGATATTTTCCACTTGGGTGTTGAGTGAGACGTTGTTGATTTTAAAATCCAAGCTATATCCTCCACTTTGAGATGATGCAAATTCTCCTTTCTCATGATTGTGGGTAGTAAGTATGTTTTTCACACGGACAATGACGATGATGTCTTATCTCATAAAATTAACCAACACACATGTGTTTTAAAATTTTTAAAAGGTGAACTACGTGTACCCTGATCCTCTATTGCACGAAAGGTGGTACAAGGCGCTAAAGGTTCGCAACCGCGGTGGGTGCAAAAATTATAAAAAAAATACTTCTTTTTTCACCTCCACCATCTATTTTTATACAACATTTTATAGTCAAAATATACATATTTTTCAAAGAGGTTCCTGCGGAGTACCGTAGATGTTTAGGGTGATAATACCTTCCCTTTGCATAACCAACCCCCTTATCTAGAATTTTTTCCCCTCTTTTTGGGTTACTCGCTCTTTTCCCATTCCTTTGGAAACAATAAAGCGCGGTGACGATTTT
Source organism: Vicia faba (assembly GCA_948472305.1). NCBI lineage: Eukaryota > Viridiplantae > Streptophyta > Magnoliopsida > Fabales > Fabaceae > Vicia > Vicia faba. The sequence goes on along the minus strand of OX451736.1, from coordinate 915,060,395 downwards.
TATTTTGATCTATGTAAGTCTAGTAAATCCAATGACTTAGTCTTGAACATTTATACCGCTACACATCCTCTTGTGGTTTTCTCGATATTTCCCCTTCCTTCGGGATAAATAAAGTTCGGTGGCGACTCTATGTTTTCTGCCGGTAGCGTCACATGTTTGGCAAAACATGTCCCAATATTGTGATTAGTCCTTCCACAATGAATGTACACTCTATTGTTGCCTTCAGAATAACCTTGTTATTTCCACTTGTTTCCTTGATTAGATTTGTCATATTGAGAGTTGACTAATATAATTGTGGAAGATTCGGAGAAATCTAAGACATCGTTGGCATTGAGATCAATGAGAGGAGTTGCTAACTCTCTTTCTTACTAAATGATAAAGGAGTAAACAATGTCAATTCTAGGTAAGGGATTCACAAGCATGATTTCTGATTTGCTGGTGGTGAACTTATCATTCAAGCCCTTAAGAAAATGAAGGACTTAATATTTTTCTCTATAGGTTTTTAGAGAAGCAATTGCACAACTTCTACAAAAATAGAATATCTGCAATAAAGTTTTGGTCTATAGTTTTCCAATTCATCCCACGAGATTTTCATCTTGGTAAAATAATCTAAAATATCAAGATTACCTTGTATAATTCTTGGATATCAGCAATTCTAAAAACATCACTATATGAGAAACAAGTCTCTAGATTTTGTCATCCGACAACTACTTTTCAATCCAAAGAACATGACAAACAATGGATTCATTGATAGATCGATGGACTCAAACTAAAACTATTGTATTACATCGAATCTAACGAGAGTAGAAAGGATTGGATGTGTTGTATTTCGAAAGTGTGTCATCAACATATTTTTCTTTGTTTTTGGAAGGGAGAAAATTTAGCGTTTATATTTGATCATAAATACTTTTTCGCTCTAAGCTAGATCATTATTTTACTAGTATTATATGTTTATACAAGTTTTTTAAATAAATTTCATAACATACCTAAACCATGTCATATTTTGAATTTGACAATAACGACAACAAAAAAAGAATCATTTTTTATCATATGACACCCATATCCATACTAAGTTTCATTGAGCCCTATCGTACAATCCAACTATGTTGAAAGTCCAAAATCAAAACCAATTCAATTAATGATAAATAGTTTGTCATTGCCCACTGTATGTACTACTTTAAAGGAGAAAAAAGGAATACGTCTTTGGGGCCAACTCTATGAAATAGCTTGCGTTTAGTTTAGGTTTAGATAGTCATCATCTATGAGCTGGAACCAAATGTTGAACAAAATAAGCCTGTTGTTTTCTTTCTGTTTTTATTGATACAGCCTCCTTTTCATTCAATTTGCTGTAACTGTGGTGTGAATTCGTGAATTCATGACGTGTAGGCAATGTTGAACATTATCGATTTCACATAAGTTGCAAAGATAAAAACTAAGTACCTCATCTTAGATATTACAAACCACTACTATTTAATATTGAATGTGAGTCTCCAATAATTTCTTACAATAATAATAAAAATTGGGAAGAATGAAAATGACTCTCCAATAAACTTTTACTAATTATTGATATAATTTTATTAGATGAGGAGAATGTGGAATCAATGAAATTTTCTCATTATCATTCATGTTTATGTGATGAATGCTTGCTGAAAGACTAGTTTATACCTAGAGGCCACACCAAATTAAATAAGGTGGGCCTTAACACGCTTAACAGATTGGGCTTTAATACTAACAAAATTTTGAGATTTTACCATATCAGTTCACTACCTTACACCTCCATCACAATGTTTTTACTATAGGGAATTTCTAAACACATTCCATTTTTTTCCTATCACACCGCGTGAAAATACGAAAATGTCTCTCTAGCTTTCGAAAATGTATCTCTGGAAATATCCTTAGTCAGACCATTAATGAACAAGACCCTATATAAGAGAAGGAAATTAACTGGAGATGCATTTACAGGAGGGACTCGTAGTTGTATCTCCTGAAGCACCCCAACTGTATATCATAGTTTAGCCTAAGAAATCTCAGATGTCATGTAAAAAAATTTCAGAGTTGCACTTACGAGAAGGATCCGTAGTTGTATTTCCGGAATATATTGACACAAATATGCGCGCTCATATCTTCCTGTTTCTCACTTTCAGAAACACATTTTAAACAAAACATTAAAACCCTCTCAAAACCCCAAAAGCTCCCTTGTGCGAAAATCTCCTCAGAAATCAACAAACAACAATCAAGCATCATCTAACATCAGTGTTGAAGCTTCATCAACCAACAAGAATCAGATTTGAAAGCTCCAAAGATTTGAACTCTGAAGATTTGACTAATTTTAGTAAAACTAGATGTTGAACAAGATGTCTCATTATGATCATCTGACATCTTGTCTGGTATAACTGGATATTTGGATTCTGAGAATGAGTTACAAATATGGGTCATTATGGAAATATTTGGTACCATATGTTGTGTTCAAGATGAAGAACTCAGAAGTGTTGAACTAACATGTCTCATCATCAGAGAGACATGTCAAATGAAGATACCCTATGAAGAGTCATTCGACATCGCGCCTGTGACCAGCTGGAAAGTTGGATTTAATTGATATACTTCATATGCAGAATATTCTAGATTATTATGCTATCATATGTGGCACTCAGCTTGAAGATTGAAGAAGATTCAAGCTGATTTCAAGGAGAATCGTGACTTTTTAATTATGGAGATAAATTAGGAAGGTTGTGATTGAAGCCATATATTTATAGAGAAGTTTCTGCTGATTTTCTGTAACAGGTCAGATGCTGCTCTGAAGCCCAAATCCAATACCTTGAACATTATAAAAGTAAGACTTAGTCCTAGGACAAACTAACTAAACCAAGTGTATCAAAGTTCAAAATTAAAATAAGGGTTTAGGGTTTTGAAAGTCGTGTACTTTCTTGGGTTGTAAGTCACTCTTTGTATCGATTTGATACATTGTAGTAGACATTGTTTTATGCAGATTCAGAAGCATGTAGGTAATGAATCATGTATTGTTCTTGGATGAAGCCTTGAAGCAAATCCAAGTATGTTTGTTAGTCAAGAGTCTTGACTGAACTAGTTGTAATTGATAGAAATATCACTGAGGTGATTTAGGAAGTGGAATGTTGATTTCTCATACTTACGGAGAACCTATGTATAAGTTGCATTGGATAGGGATTAGGCGAGAAGTTGTAAATGAGGGAGTTTAGCTTTGAACTAATACTACTGATATTGGACTTCCTTCCTGACTTGGTAGCCTCCAGAGTAGGTGTTGTTGTACACTAAACTAGATCATCATATCTTGTGTTACTATCTTTATGTTTTGTTCATTTTTGTTTTTGATTAATTAACATGTCGTATACAATGTTGGAGCATCTGTTACGATTCCAGACTGATAAGTTATGTAACAGTCTATTGTTTTTGTCCATGAGTACTTTGTAGAGATAAATGTCTCAACATGTGTTAGGACATGTGTAATATGTTACCAGAATTTCAAGATTAAAAGTGAAATTATAAGTGTTTTTTGAGCTTTTTTGAGTTAATGTAAATGCATTTAAAAATTAGGTTAGATAATTGAAATATTTTTAGTGTTTTCAAGCTTATAAGTATGGTTAAACGTCTTAGTAAGATTTTTTTTATGATCAATGAACTTTTTTTGAGGTCTTAGTAGCCTGAACTTTTCCATTGACGAAGTAGAAAGTTGCAGGTAGTACCGGATATACATTTCTGAAAATTTTCAATGTTTATATAAAAAAACTAAAGATGTATCCATGGTATTAATCTGTTTTCATTTTTTTCCCTTTTTTTGAACATGAGTCATTGTGTAACATTTATTTCATACTTCTACATAAGTTATGCCTGGAAGAGCATCTAGGTTGAGACATAGCAGGCTTGCACAACATGCTTCAGTTAGGAGGAAAGAGAGTCAAACATCCCAAGCTCCTACCTTTGGAAAAATTATGGCAGAGGCAGCTACAGGTTCTAGTGTTGACGTTTCTCCTCCTTCTTCTTCGTCCTCCCCCAGCAGGCGAGGTTCTTTGGCTCATGCCTCCATCTTCACGTAAATGCACTGCTTCACCTAGGGCATTTGAGGCAGGAGAGACATCACACTCCCAGCCGACACATGACGCCACACAGTTGGTGCTTGATGCATCTCAACCTCAGTTCTAGGCGGCAGTTGAGGCGGGACCTAAGGCATCACAGGCGTCCTAGGAAGATGAGGCTGCACCTGCAGTCACAGAGTCAGTGCCTGATGCGTCCCAGCCCCAGGCTCAGGAAGATGAGGTTGCACCTATGAAACCTCAGAGTTTTGGAGAAGGGTCTTCCAATTTATCATTGCTCCCTATATACTTGGACTATGTTGCTAGAGATATCTGGGATGGAGAGGTTAAAATTGATTGGAACTATTAAGTTTTGTATTGTTTATTTTATCATCAAGTTTTGTTTGGTTGTATCATTTTTGTTAAACTATGTATGCATGAACGTGATTCGCTAAAGATCATTAATCATGCATGCAAGATCAGTCGCTTGGCAGCACCTAGTGTGCCATAGTTTTAGGATGTCTTGCATCTTTCAGGGTTGAAATATTTGACCCTCTATGGATATACAGAGGCTTCATCGTTCCATCTACCACATGGTGAGACGATGATCACACTGGACGATGTCGCGTGTCTATTGCATCTTCCGGTAAGAGGGGGTTTTTAGACCATGGGAAGTGTGACAAAGAAGAGGCACTGGAATTGATGGTAGAGTACTTAGGAGTTATCCTATAGAGTGCTATGGTAAAGTACTTAAGCCAGCTCATCAGGAGATTCTAGAGGAGGAGCAGACTATGGTCGATCATGCTCATGATGTGTTGCCTAGATGTTATCGTATTGTGAAGATTGGACATGCAGCTATTAATGGAGATTGTTTCTTGATGGCTCTAAGGTTATAGGTATTTTAGATGCCATCATGATAGAGGCTCTACAGTACATGAGGCAGCGCATGAACGTCAGAAGGGTGCAGGGCCGACTCATAGTCTGTCATACGCAGTAGTCTTCACATTTGTATACTTTGGATTATATTTTAGTTATTGACTTTAGATAATATGATAATCGACTTTGAGTACATTTTATAGTGTTTATTTATTTTGTAGTTAAAACATGAGAAACATAGAAAATTATAGCCTGGTTGTATCTGCATAAATTTCGAAAATACATCTCCGACACTTTCCCAGATATGCATCTCTAGAATAAATTGAAGTTTAACAAAAAAAGAGTGCGTTCAGAGATGTATCTCCGAAAATGTAGGGACTTTTTGAGAATTACATAGAGTATTTCTTGGGTATATATATGGTGTAATAAGAAATTCCCTTTACTATATTACTCTTGCAGATTAAAAAATTATTATCACATTTCAATTATCATTTTTTGAAATTTTTTCAAAAGCTGTGCAACCGGACATTTTAAGCTAACTTTCAAATTATTACAAATTGTGTTTTTCCCCCGTAATTTATGTTTTATATCGCATTTTTCGTTAAAACGTGCATTTTTATTGACATTTTTTAAATGTCCGATAAATACTTGTATCTCTCATGCATTTTTTATTGGATTTTTTTTAAATCTGACTAAACCACAAGTATTTTTATCGATGATTTTGAAAAGTCTAGTAAAAATGCATGCATGCTTACCGAATATTTCAAAATAACGAATACAAGAAAATGTTGAGATCATAATCGTATTTTTTTAAAAATCAAAGAAAAAAATCAGGTTGATTTTCGAATTTTAAAAAAGAGTGTTACTTTATATTTTGTTGTTTTTTAGTGAGGACCAGAGAACAAGACAACATGATAGCCTCTAGACCGACCGACAAAAATAAGAGAGCAACTACAAAGGACTCTTGTGTGGGGGTAGTTGATGTTGAGGATTCACATATCCGGGTGGGTAGAATAGTCCTGACCGATTCATATAATAGGAGGTTGGTTTAGTTGTCACACAACCCCCACACTCTTCAGCATATACAAGGTAGAGTTAGATGGGGAAGAGATTTTACCGATGATCTCAATGATGTAGTTGTTGATGATGTCGAGACAACAACTCAGGAGGTGGAGGGTCAAGATGACATGAAGGTATCTTATTCACCACTCCTCTCGTTGATAAGGAGATTGCATGTATTACTGTTGTACAATGCTCAAGGATTATTGAGGCAGAGGTGATGAAGGAGTTTAAGTTTAATAGGGGTGCTCATTTTCACCTATCTTAGCTCTAGTATAGGTATATGGAACTGGTAAAGTAGTCTATGTATGAGGTAGTCTCTAGGCTATACATATTACATCTTGTATAATGTACTATCTTAACAGATAAGTCTCATGTATATGTCAATGTCAAGTACATGTCTCTGTTTACTGAGCTTAACCATGTCAACTAGGCATGAGGTGTGTTGCATTGAGTATACCATATACTGCACTTAGATAGGCAATTGTCTTTTAGACGAGGCATCTTGTCGGTTATATGAGTTTATTTCAAGTACAAAAATTTATTATGTATTATTAATTTAGTTCTTATTATGACATTTTTTATTTTCCTATATTCTTGTGTAGTGTTGGATATACAAGCATTTCCCATCCATTTGTGACAGGTGTGCCAGTGGTCCTACCACTAATGGCTCCCCACGGGCCAAGAGATAGAGGGCCATACATTCATATCCAAGAGATTTTGTGGATTACAAAATGAGGATCGATGCACTGACCTTAGACAATATCATCTATAAACCTTATGCAAACCACATAGTTCATCGAGAGTTTGATGACACTTCTCTTTTTCTAGTTTTCTGTGACGGGAAACCTTGGTGGTTAGACACTTACCTAAGAGGTGTTTGCGCCAGTTTGGGAATGTTTAAAACATCCCTAGACCATTCTTTTTTGTTCCAACTAAGGATATTGATATATTTTTTGTGTCTAACATTGTCAGGATATGATTGTGTTAAAGCATATAGTGAAAGTTCAATTCACTAGGAAGTGTGTGGATGGTTACTTAGAGTGGTACCTTACTATATCATACCATTGCACTATTCTACTTGTTCAAAATGAGAATGATGTTTGACCTTCTGATATCGAGGGATCTTCCAATGACGTTTCACCGCCTCCACCTAGTGTGGTTGACAAGCATCGTATGCAGGTGATATCAGTACTTACATATAACCCCATTAGTTTGGTAAGCCCAAATAGTGAAATTTAAATTTTGGAATCGCTTATAGCACAAACATAGTCTGTGGGGACTGTTATACCCTAAAATTTGCCCTCTCATTTACCAAGAATTTGCTCACAATATCTCCCTTGACTCAAGACTACATTAGGGTTTGATCAGCTCAAGACACCTCCTTAAGCACTGATGACCAAAATTAGGGTTTGAGTTTGCACAAGGATTTTTGGACTTCCAATGCCCCATATGACTTTCATGGACCATTATGGACCCCCAAGATTACTCATGTCAAGTTTCAAGCTTTGAATCACACTTTTGTTCAGTCAATTGAACAGTTGACCTAAAAATCAGCTGTATTGGGGAAAAAGTCAACCATGGCCAATTTACAGTCAAACTTCATAATTTTTGATCCACATCAACATTTTAAACTCATATGTATCATTTGATCAAGTTTGTATCATAATTCCTCAAGAAATTTGATCAAATCTCCAAAAGGGCAAAATGGTCAAAATTAGGGTTTTGACTGAGAAAGGGTAATTTCTGATTTTTGACCTAGAAAATGATCAATTAGTTTAAGGCATGATATAAAGAGTCCAATTTCATCATTTTGACCTAATGATATGGCTCAAAACATTGCTCAAGTTCAAAGGATTGACAGATGAATTTTCAGTCAACTTATCAAAAGTCAATTGTATATTGAAAAGTCAAACTTTGACTTTTTGGTCAAATTCAAATGCCAAAGATCACAATTCATCAAAACATGTCAAAATAAGAAAATTATTCATCAAGAAATCAAAAAGTCAAGATTTCATTTTGAAAAGTCAAAATTTCTAAACTTAGAAATTTTTCTAAGTGTTAGAAATTTCTTATTTTTCATAACTTTGAGCAAAATTTTCACCATGATGCGAGATGATTCAAGAGAAAATTCCAACATGAAAGTCGTATATCTCTATGAAATTTACAACTTTTCTTCACACAACTTCTTCCAAAAGTTATTGGATCTCAAGTTATAATTTCAAGAACATGTGGTCATGAAACAAAACACTTAGTGAAATTTTGCCCTATTTTAGTCAGGATTTTGGCCCAACTTCATGAAACTTTTTCATATAGTTCCAAGGGGAATCTTCAAAAGCAATTCAAATATGGGTTGTAGAGCACATTACTAGATTCCCAAAATGTCAAATAACTCCTTGAGATCATTCTTGAGTAGGGAGAATCGAAGAGATAAAGTTAGGGTTTTATCACTTGATTTACAAGGCATTTTGTGATGAACCAAATTCAAAATTCAAACTATGTTGCATAAACTCTACTTTGCAGGCCTCAAACTTGTTAGGCACTCCATAATTAATGGTTTTCAAAGCTGTTAGAGGTCTCATTTCAAACATTTAATGCATGGACATGCTTTATATCCATTTTTGGAAGAAAGGTTACATTGCCATTTTGATAAAGTGACTTTTTGCACAAAACTTGTTCTTGAGCCTCGCACTTGTTCTATTATGATCAAACAAGTCCTATAATTCATGAGAAATGTTTTAGACACTTACAATAACCAGCCCATGCTTGTACTACACATTGAAACTTGGTTTCCCCCTTTTCTTCAAAATCATGTAACCTAGCCAAAAGCTTGAAACTTATACTTCTGACTTGCCAATGCACTCCAATCCTTTTGCTTATAGATACACAAACTATTTGCACCAAAGACACGAATGCTCAAGCCCTGAAAAGACCTAGAACTCAGAAACACATCTCATACTTCCATTTTTACACAAACTGACCAAAAACTTGAGACTCATAACTCCCTCGTGCGTTTTCAAGCCTTTTGGTTTCTAAAGCTTCTAAACATCATTTAGAACTGATCCCCCGCCCTGTTACAGAACTGTAACACCTTTAACAACATCCTCCATTTTCAAAAATAGAGCTTTGCACATGGACTTCTCCAGAACTCCCCAGACCCTTTCAGCTCAAGCTAAGCATTCCATTAGCTTCCTGGGAACTTGAGGAAGCTAACCCAACCATTGGAATTCCCTGGAAGCTGCTCAAACTTCAAACCCGATACCCTCTTGCAAGTTAATTTTTCTAACTTTGGAACTCTTCATGCATGCATCATCAATGATTTATTTGTGAATAAAACATGTAGATATCATTGCCCTAATGCTAACCATGTTCATAGTTTCCATTGATTTAGCTTGAGCTTAGAGAATTTTAAGATTGAAGTTTCTGAGATTTTTAGGATTCAGATTAGGGCCAATAAAATTCATTCTTATCTTTGATCTATAGTTTTAATGCTTTACATTTTTGAAACCGTGAGGAAATTTGCTACAAGTTTCATGTTTACAGTTTTCATTTTTGATGAGAAATGAACAAGTTACAGTTATTCTGGCTGGAGGTTGAAGATGAAGTACTCAGGGCGCGTTTTGTATCATATATTTATTGTTTTGCTTATATTAACGGGTGTATAGCCACCCCAGTGGTAGAAGCGCGCGCCTGTAACCTTTGGGACATGAGTTCGAGCCCAAGTGGTACTCTTTTGATTTTTTCACATTTTTTGGCTTTTTTACTTTGTATTTTGCAGGCGTTGGGCTTCACCTTTGGGCCTTGTTTTTGTTTTTACTTTCTGACCCCCCATGTGGACTATTTGCACCCCTGGCCCATATTTTATTTTATTTTATTATTTTCTTTTTACTTGTTTTCTTAATTATTTTTCTAATACTAAAAAATCATAAATAATAAAAAAATAATAGATTTATATTTTGGCTTAGTTTATTTTATTTTTCTCACAATAAAAAATGATATTTTATTTAACTATACTTTATTTATTTTTACTAACTAGTATTGTAAATTTTAATTGAAATAGGTTTTTAGTTATTTTCTTTCACACTAATTAAAATATATTATTCTAATATAAAAAAAGGGGCCAAAAATATTTTATAATACTATAATTGATTTTCAATACAAAAATACCAAAAAATACTTTTCTTAAACTTATCTTCTTTTAATCAATTAATAGATTTAGGGTTTTATTTAAAATATTTTCTTAATAAATTTAGTTTTAATTAATTATTTTCGTTTAATTAATTAGGTTAAAACAAAATCCCTTTTCCCTAAAAAATCCATACAAAAATATTCATTTTCTTCACATTCACATGCTTGTATATTTCTTCATTTTTGTACATTATTTATTTCAATTCTTGTACATTGATACCAATTAAATATGGTTGTAATAGACTAATTAGGTTTATATTTTTGCAATCCCCATTTATACTTTGTACACCCCCCCCTCCCACAAGTATCGTAATAGCGTAGTAACTTTAAATTCCGCAATTTATCGCTTTATATATAACATGCTAGTAATTAGGGTTTGTATGGAAAGACTAAAACCAATACTTAGAAAACCCTAATTCAAGACAAAATCAAGCATGAAAACAACACATTTGCACACAAGTACCCCTAGGGTTATTCCACTTGGTTGCCTTTACAAAATGTTCATATTACGCATGTGAGGTATCTTAGCAAAGATAAATAAATACAAGGTCATTATCCATCGATGACACTATCTAAGTTGCCTTTCAAATGATCTTAGTCCCTAAAAGAGAATGCTAAGATACCTTGCAACATTTCTAATCATGGTTATACGATGACCCACGCCCGTCCCGTTAACATCCAAAGATAGGGTTACTTACCAAATCAATGGTAAGATAACAATGTCAAAGGAAAAGAAAATAAACAAGAAAGACTTTTGTGTAGGTAGAATGCTACTAATTACTTGCTCAATTTCAAACAAAAATCCTTGCTATTTTCAAAACAAACACCTACACTTTCAAAACATCTTGCAAACTTGAAAACATTTTCAAAAGATCAAACATTTTGTATACATTCTTACGAACGAGAATCATTACAAAGTTTGCCTAAACAATGGCCTCTTTACAAAATACTTTCAAAAACCACACAAAGCACAATTTCAAACAAAAAGCAAGTGATCTAGCAAGTAACTAAGAGCCCATGGAAAACCATGGATGAAAAGGGTGCTAATACCTTCCCTTTTCATAATCTACCCCCCGAACTCAAGAAATAATCTCAAAGGTCTTTCCTGTGCTTTTTCACCTTTCCTTTTGGATAAAAGAAAAGTCGGTGGCGACTCTTAATAACCGTAACATTTTCGATCAAACGCAAAACCTTCAAGTCAGTTCTCCTACCGTATCACAGAACTGGCGACTCTACTGGGGAAAATTCTAAAGTGGGGTTACCTTAGGGTTAGATCACATTTATTTACTTTCATTTGTTTGACTTATTTGCTTTACATTATGGTTCTTTGTTTGGATTTGAATCCTCTACCTGGATTTGGGATTCCTTATAGGTAAGTAGCGATACGTTGTGGAAACTGTGTGGGATATACCAACATGGTCTAAGCAATAAATATGTCAGTGCGACATATTTGTGGGTACTAGTAGCCTTTAAGTTAATTAAAGAGAATACGGGCCGCTGAGTGATGTCATTAAGCACTAATGAACTTTTAGAACCTTTACTTGACCAACTTAGCCTTTAGGATGTAGTGAGATGACCGGATTTGGTGCAGTCCGAAGTTGGTAGATACTCGATACTACACTTATTGAGGTTTGGGTTCTTGGGATATTTCGGTTGCCATTAAAGAGGCTTGTGCTGAAACAATGACCAAGGAAACAAACCAGTGATATTGAGCTCCTTAGAACCCGGTTACTATTACTAGGACAGGTTTGAGCCAACTAAACTTCAAGAGGGTACTTACCTATAAGACTCCATGCAAGCCTAAACCTAAGGACTTGTTTGCTTTGGTTGTATATACATACTTTTACATAATATCATGAACATCATAACATCATACTCATTCACTAACCATTTCAAGGATTTTAGGATTCATATTTGTTTCTGTTTTGTAGGATAAGGATTCTCTTCGCAGGAAAACTATTCAAGTCAATCTTGTAAGGATCCCTCCATAACTTAAGAAGCTAGCTTCAAGGATTCCTGAAAACTCTCAATTCACCGAGATACATGGTCGCCTACTCAACTTGGTCACCTCTAACACTGATGAGGACATGATGAAGGTGCTCTTTCAGTTCTTTGATCGTTTACACCATTGCTTCACATTCCCCGATTACCAACTTGTGCCAAATTTAGAAGAATTCTCCCGACTCTTAAGGATTCACATTCTCAATCAACTACCTTTCAACGGTATGGAAAGATACCCAAAGCCAGAAGATACTTCTCAAGCTCTACACTTGCAATCATCTGATGTCACAACCAATTGGGAAACAATGGGTGGTTTCAAAAGTTTCCTAGCAAAGTTCCTGTTTGAGAAAGCCCAAAAATTATTAGAACTCTTTGGATCTACAATATTTTGAGGAAATTGTGGCTCTCCTCATCTATGGGATGGTTCTGTTTCCAAATCTTGACTAACTCATAGATGTGAACACCGCCAAAATCTTCCTATCCCTGAACCCTATGCCTAAATTGCTAGGGGACATCCTACATTCTTTTCACACTCGCACAATGAGGAAAAGATGTGTCCTTATCTGTTGCACTCCTCTCTTGGCATGATGGTTTATTTCGCATCTTCCCCAATCTGTATTAAAGAACGAGCAAGGTTCAAGGTGGTCACAAAGGTTGATGACGCTCAAACATTCAGACATTCATTGGTGTTCTAGATCCATAGAGAATGTTACTTTGTCGACCGTTGTGGAGAGTTCCCTAATGTCCCCTTACTTGTCATTAGGGGAGGTATCACCTACAACCCCTTCTTAGCCTTAAGATAGTTTGGTTACACCCGAAGGGATGGCCAGCATGAGATACTGATTCAAGGTTTGGTATTTGACTATGAGAACGACTGTGATCGGTGGATCTGGAACTGACTGTTTAACGCTGGTTTCGCGAAATGTCGCGGAAGCAAGAGTCGCCACCGTCTTTTATTTTCTCCAACATGGACAGGACAAAAGCACAGCAAAATTCCTTATGAGATAGTTTCTCGGTTCGGGAGGTAGATTTATAGAAAGGGAATGTGTTAGCACCCTTTCTATCCATGGTTATCCATGGGCTCTTAGATACTTGCTCATTTGTGTTTTCAAAAGTGTTTGCTTTTCAATTGTGAGTGAGTTTGAAAAAGTTTCGTTTAAAGATTTCAGATCGACTCTTGTATCAGTCCTCAAGAGTGTTTGAAAAATTGTTTTGAAAGCTTTTTTTTGAAAGTGTCGGTGCGAAAAGAGTTTTGATTTGTTTTTGAATAGAGCAAGTATCTACGAGTCATCTACCTACCCTAAGGAATTAGGCTGTGTAAATGTCCTTAAGGTAGTGCCATCCCACCATTGAGAGGTAGGTAGCACCACCGTTGGAGGTGTTCGGGTCAATTCGAGTTTAGGGACAGTGTGGTCACCAGAGCAACAGTAGGACACCTTAGAAGCTACCCTTATGCCATTGATCCCTTTTTTATCTGAGGTAACTTTTCCGAGGCAACTTGTTTTGAGGCATATGGATCAACGGACATAAGGACTTACTAAAACGTCCTATACTCGACGACCACGTTTCGAAGGCAAGGCAACAGTGAGGCGTACCCTAAGAGTGGTGTGTGAATTGGTGTATTATTTTCATGTTTAGCAATTATCTTGTACATGTATCATGGTGATCTACGCTTGTTTTTAATTTAGGCCATACATTCTTTCATGTAAAGTTTAGAATTTAAAAGTGCGGAAATTTAAATGCGGAAAGTAAAATCCTACGATATTACAAGGCGCGGGTCTATACATCGCCAAATTAACAAAGACCCATTTTAATAAAAAATGCGGAAAATAAATAAATTCCTAATTACAATTACATGGCTTGAACAATTACATAATATTCACAAACGAAATAAGAATAAATGCGCGGAAGAATTGAAGTTGAACGTTCGAGGGCGTTGGACCCTTTTGAAATTAAATTGAATTAAAAGTTAATTAATTATTTAATAAAAGGAAAGAAATGTTTTTTAGGTTTTTGGTATTTAATGAAAATAAAGAAAATTGAAATTAAAAGAAACCCTAATTCTAAGTTATTTTTAATTACTAATGAAAAACGTCAAAGTTTAACTTAATTTACTAAAGAATTTATGTACATGTTTATTTACAAAATAAATTAGTAATTAATAATAACGATAATAAGAAAAAATTATTTATTAAGAAAAGTGATAAAAAGTTAAAAAACCTAATTTCTACATATTTTAATTTATTGAGAAAAAGATTAAAGTTTTAAAACCTAATTTACTAAACTAATTATTAAAGTTTATTTACAAAATAAATTAATAGTGAAATAATAATAATTGAATATATTTTAGTTTCAGATTTTTTATCTTATGAAAATTAATTTATGAAATTAAAGAAAACAATTGAAAACAATTAAAAGAATAAAAGGGAAAATCAAATAAAAAAATAGAAATGTGCAAACCATGGGGGTATTCAGACCCAAAGGGAGGTTTTTTGTGAGAAATCTGGCCCATTAGACAAAAAACTTTGTTTGACTTTCTGGCATCACGTGCGTGTTCATTGACTCATGAGTACCGTGGTCTGCATTCTTTTGCCATTGGATTGGATTTCATGGCCATTTGTATTCTGGCTGTTGGCCATTTGTGTTATGGCCTCAACGTTCCTTAATCTTCTCAGGATGTCTATCTCGTCATGCATAAGTTGTTCTTTTGGCCATTTGGCTTTTGGCTTTTGGCTTTTGGCCATTTGGTTTTTGGCTTTTGGCTTTTGGCCTCAATGTTCCTTAATGAACCTGCATGGGATCCTGAATGCTTTTATACCCTTTGGATCATGGAGATCAAGCCAGCCTCACCCTTACTGAAGAAGTAGTGAGGTGTTGGTTTGTAATTGTGATGGCTTGTTTGTAGTGAGAGAGGGATTTGTAATAAGGATTTCAAGGTTTTAGGGTTCTTGAAAGAATTTGATATTCTAACAGTGTTGTGGAAAGGTTTTTTTCCCTCTTTTTCTCCTCCCCCGATTTGTGTGAAAAGAAGGTGATTATATAATGGAAATTAGGGTAAAGAAAATGGGCTTTGAATGTGCAATTGGGCCTCCAATGTTCACTTGAGTTCGTCACTTTCCAGGCTAAATCGCAAGGACTTAAGTGCAATTTTTGAAGTTGAAATGTGAAAACAAAATGTAGCCGACATCGATAACTAACTCCTGTCCGAAAATCGGCTCAATCGGATAAACGGTGAATTAGTTATGAATTTTTGAAGTTTCAGCTACGACAAACTTATTTTGGGCTCCAGTGTCGACTCTGACACGTTCTTCAATAAAAAACTGGTATTGATCGGAGCATAATCCGGTCTCGACTTTTGAAGCAAAGTTGTAGATATATGAGTCAGGGACCTTGTGTAAAAATATGAGCCCAATCCGATAAAAATTGACCGAGTTATGAATTTTCGAAGTTTCGGCCCAGATGAAATAATATTCAGCATTCAGGATTTTCAACGTGTCACGCACTCTGAGCAAAAAACGAAGGCCTTTTGAATACCGTTTGAACTCAATACCTTCTGTGAAAATGTAGCCAACTCAATTTGTGAAATTTTGGCGCTGGAACCAGCTCGATACGATGAAAATCGACCAAGTTATGATTTTCTGAACATGACGCAAATAAACTTCTGTCACAAATTTTCCGTATGAAAATACTTGATAAATCCCCATTTTTGAAGATCTTCTGATCGAAATTGGCTTCCAGCCGTGAGAGATGAAAACGTAGATAATGTCAAGACGGAATTTTGGCCACCGGAACGGGTTCAAAACGAGTCACGATCTTCAAGTTATGAATTTTTTAGCGCGTTAAAACTGCACTTTCAGCACACTTTTTCACCATATTTCTTCAAGAAAATTCGCACATTCGGATACCTTCTTTAAAGAATTGACTCTTGAGCCGAACCTGAATTTGAGAATACGTTATCAGAGATATCTTGGCGAAAGAATACCTGAATATGACGCGCCGGGTTGGACTTGTGAATTTTTCTTGAAATGTTTTGAGAAATATGGGAGGGCAAATTTTGGGGTACAACAGTTGCCCCTGTTCAATCTTCTTAAACCTGAGGATGTAGATTGGCTTGCGTGCCTTTCGTGATCCGAAGGTGGAAGATGATTGAACACTAGAGTGCCCGGAAATTTGCACTCGCATAGTAGAGTATCAGCAGTGTGATGGCGGGAATGGGCTTACATATGCCATTTGGAGAGATGACGGATAGGAGGATGGGCTTATAGATGCCATTTGAAGTTGTGACAGAGCCTTGTCGGGAATGGGCTTATAGATGCCATTTGGAGACTGTTGGTATGTGGATGGGCTTATAGGTGTCGATCGCGTAAGAGATTCCTTAGCGAGAACTTGCGTACCTGAGAAAGGAAGATAATTACCTGGCCTGTTACTGGGGTTGATCTTCAAACTCTTTATGCAGATATGCCCTGGCTGGATACAGGAATCGAATCTGGAATTGTTAGTCGTCAACAGATACACCCTGGCAAGATACAGGAATCAGATCTTCAAACTCTTCAGACGTGCCCTGGCAAGATACAGGAATCGAGTCTAGTAATGTTAGTCGTCAACAGATACACCCTGGCAGGATACAGGAATCGGATCTGGAACTTCAAAAGGTTTTTGTTGATAATGATGTGATGAATGAATCCGGGACGGTTACTACCTCAACGGGACGATGAGAGAACCTTGAATGATTATTACCTCAACGGGACGATGAGAGAACCTTTGATGATTACTACCTCAACGGGACGATGAGAGAACCTTGAACAATTTCTACCTCAACGGGACGATGAGAGAACCTTGGGCGATTACTACCTCAATGGGACGATGAGAAAACCTTTGGGCGATTTCTACCTCAACAGGACGATGAGAGAACCTTGGGCGATTACTACCTCAACGGGACGATGAGAGAACCTTGGGCGATTACTACCTCAACGGGACGATGAGAGAACCTTGGGCGATTTCTACCTCAACGGGACGATGAGAGAACCTTGGGCGATTACTACCTCAACGGGACGATGAGAGAACCTTGGGTGATTACTACCTCAACGGGACGATGAGAGAACCTTTGGCGACTACAACCTCAGCAGGATGATGAGAGAATCTTAGGCGACTATAACCTCAGCAGAATGATGAGAGAATCTTAGGCGACTACAACCTCAGCACAATGATGAGAGAATCTTTAGGCGACTAAAACCTCAGCAGAATGATGAGAGAATCTTTGGCGACTTCAACCTCAGCAGAATGATAAGAGAATCTTTGGCGACTACAACCTCAGCAGAATGATGAAGGAATCTTAGGTGACTACAACCTCAGCAGAATGATGAAGGAATCTTGGACGTCTTCTACTTCAAAAGGTAAAGACTTTTATCTGTTGATCGTTCTTTCCTGAAAAAGTAACGAGTTAGTTGTATGCAGTGTCATAATGTATGACATGCATGATGTCATGATGTTCTCAAAAATAAATGAGATTAGGGTGATATGATTCGTGTATGCATGTATCATAATGTATGACAATGTGATGTTTATGAATGTATTTTCGTCTAGGAAAATAAATCCTTGACGAATGTCGGGAGCTGAATCCTGGGATGATGTTGAAGAGAGTTCTTCGTTTTCGCTGGGGATGATGGTTGCAAGAATACCGGTAGGAGAATATGACTCTGTTGGGGAATAAACTTGGCGAATATAATACTCTGTGGGGAATGCTTTGTGGGAAGAGATGTACTTTGCTGAGGTTTGATGATAACTCCGCTGGGGATACCATTGTTGAGCTTTGTTGGAAGATTGGATGAACTCCGCTGGGGATAGGAAGACTTTGCCGGGGACGATCTTTCCGTGGCAATTGGCTGAGGATAACCCAGTTATATCCTGGTGGGGAAATAACCTTTGAATAAAGCTGGGGGAGAGCGTTCGTACTCTGCAGGTGATAAGCTTCCAGAATCTACTAGGGATAAGCTTCCTACTGGGGAGATTGATTCAACTTTCCTGGAGAGGCTTTTGAGACTGTATTGGGGAAGTGGCTCCACTGGATGTGCGGTATTCCGCCGGGGAACAATCTTAGATCAAGATTGCTGGGGATGCTTGTTAGGAATGTTTGTACACTCCGCTGGGGAATGTTGAGATCTGCGGGGGATAATCCAACTTCCTTGAGGTTGATAGTGGACTAACTCTGCTTGGGGAGAGTATCGCTGACTTGCTGGCTCACTCTCTGGGGAATTAAGATATCTTGGTCATGTTTTTCAACCGAACCTACCTTTGTACCTTGGTGGACAGAGCAATTAGATCGCTTAGACAAATCGTTATTGCCCCTGTTTCTGATGTGGGAGAGAAAGATACCTGTGGAGGTGCTTGATGACTGCCGATTTGACAAATCTTCTTCTGGTAGGCAAGTGACGAGATGACAGGACATAGTCGTACGCTCTGATCCCTAATTTTTGCCTGGACCGCCCTTTCAGGTTTTCAGTCCACCGGGATACCCATTTTTGCCTAAGCCGCCTTTTCAGGTTTTCGACTTGCTGGGTGTACAGATTTTTCATTTTCATCCCTTATTTTGCCCGAACCCTTTTGGTTCGTCGGGAAGCCCTTATTTTTTCCTAGGTGTGTCAACCTAGCGGGTCTTTGATTGTGCGTAGTATTTTTTCGAATATGTCCATGCTCTTAGAACGTAGGGAGTTTCCCCTGTTGTTGTGTTGCCATGTGACCAGAAGATCTTTGTTTGATCGTCCAATGCCCCAAGTGATCCAGATGGAGATTTGCCCCAAGCTGGTTGGCCTTTTGAGAGATTCTCCGAATCTTGACTTAACTGCCCCAGATGATGGACAATGATCAGGCCATGCCCCTTGATTGGAGGTGTTTTTGTTCATTAGATATTCTTCGTGCGAACTCCTATGCTGTTCAAACAAAAAGTCATATGCAAACAATGTTATATTAAAAATGCAACGCTTATGTCTGTCTTGAAGTTTTTTGTGAAAATGCATTTTTCATAAAAACAAGTGAATGTTTGTAAAACGTGATGTCAACTCCGTATTTACCGTAGGCCTTAAGGAGTCAGGATACCTTTCGTAACAGTATGCTTTCGAACTAACCCATGCTTCAGCTAAGACTTTTAAGGGTTATAACGTGGCCTGGTTCACGGTTTAAGAAACAAAGGATAAAGGCTCAAATTATTTGTACCCACCCGCTCTTCGTGATGTTCTTCAATCCTAAACTCAGTTGATCGTGCGTTAGACCTTATTTGAGTTTTTGTCCTGATATTCCCGTGATGGTTCGGATGTTGATAGTTTATTTTGAATAGGCAGTCATTTCTTTTTGTGTTGAGGGTTTGTGTGACCTCTTTCCTTTTTTTTGATTTCGTTATCCCTGTTTTTTGCCTGAACTGTTTCTTTTGTGATTACAGTCAGCGGGATGCCCCAGTTTTGTAAGTCTCCTTCACAGGTTTTGACTTAATGGGATTTTTTTTTTAGAAATGATGACTGCCTGTCTTTATGATCATTCGGAACCATCATTGTCTTTTGTTTTGTAAGGACTTCTTCGGTGCCATTCGTTGTGCACTTGGATCAACTGAGAGAACTATCCTGCCCCAGGTTATGATTAAGGGTTTTAATTTTCGAAAAGAAAAAACTCCTACTTCTTTGGCTCGAAGGGGTTAACGAGGGATTATCTTCCTTATAAGTTCAGTGTTTAGGGATTGAAACAATGCATGTACCTCATCAGCGGGATCTGTTCAAAAGCATACTATAGATTGTGGCATCGTTTTCGTCATCCTCCCTCAAGAGGCTTAGAATTGTTAACCGAGCGTTGAACATCACAAAAATATGAAAACAGTTTTAAGCATAGTAAACATAATTACTTCAAAACAGACACGTGTAATGCATTAATGAAATAACAAAGTTTGACATGAATAAAATGTTTGAACAATCAAAGAAAAATACAACTTGAACATTCGAATGAACAAAAGACATTCTCGATGATTTGGTGTAGGATCAGTGTTCAAACTTGACCTCCTTGGCGTCGATCAAATCCTGGATCTTGTTCTTCAAGGTCCAACAGTCGTCGGTGTCATGTCCAGGACTGTCAGAATGGTAGGCACATCTCACACCCGGGTTGTACTTGGGAGAGGAAGTGTCAGGATTTTGAGGAGGATCCTTTAGTGTGATCAGTTTCGCCTTCAGCAATTGTTGTAGTGCCTGAGACAAAGGCATGCTGATGTCAGTATACTTCCTATCTTGATACTTTATCCTACGCCTATTGCTCTTTCTTTGTTGAACAGGCGCGGGATCAGAGATCTGGATTTCCCCTACATCATGACGACCCTTTTTACCATGTATAGCATTGGACTCCTTCTTCCCACTGTGGGGCTTTTTCTGAGCATCAGCAGGTGCGGTTTCTTGAATCTTCCCCGACTTGATACCAGCTTCAATTCTCTCCCCAGTCAAGATAAGATCTGTGAACCCAGCAGAAGAATTCCCAATCAGATGGTTGTAGAATGGACCAGACAAAGTCCCCAAGAACATGTCAACGAGCTCCCGGTCAGTTAGAGGTGGTTGTACCCTTCCAGCAAGGTCTCTCCATTTTTGGGCGTACTCCTTAAAACCTTCACCCGTCCCCAGTGACATACCCTGGAGTTGGGTACGCGTAGGAGCGAGGTCGGCATTATACTGGTACTGCTTGTAGAATGCAGTGGCCAAATCCTCCCAGCTGCGGATGTTAGCTCCATTCAGTTGATAGAACCAGTCGAGTTGGGTTCCAGACAGACTATCCTGAAAGAAGTGAATCCATAAATTCTTGTCAGACGTGTAGGGCTGGATCCTCCTTGTGTAAGACCTGAGATGCAACTTAGGACATGATGCCCCGTCGTACTTTGCAAAGGCAGGTGCCTTGAATTTGTGCGGGATTACTACCCCAGAAGATAGACCTAGATCCTCGAAGTCCAGGCCGGGCACTTTTTGTATCTCCATGGCACTTAGCCGTTCTTCCAACTGTTTATACCTGTCCTCAGCTGGAGGGTACTGCTCATCATTGTAATCGGTCTCGTTGTCGGAGACCACTGGACTAGGAACCTCCCTTTCTTGGGGACTGTCTTTCCCAACAGATGGGGTAGTCTGCTCAACTTCATTTCGTGATCCATTCCCAGATTTGCGTCTAGGGTTGAACAACACCGTCCTCTTCTTCTTCTTTTTCGAAAGCAGGGTCTTCAGATCTTGTTGCCCCTGGGCCAAACTCATGATCAGCTCTTGGAACTGGGCGTTCTGAGCCTGGAGAGCCTTGATGGATTGCTCAGTAGATGTTTCCGGATTCATGATGAGACTGCTGAAATAAACAGCAAAGAAGGTAAGCAACCTGTAGAAAAAGGGTACCTGTTATGCAATGATATGTATGTATGCATGCGATGTTTTCAAGGATCTCGCAGGGTAAACAAGAAATTTGTTAGAGTTTGCATTTTGTAGCTTGATGGAAGGAACTTCATGTTGTTGAGAGTCCTTCTTCAAGAGTCAAGGCTCACCATATCGAGTGGGTCATAGCCCATGACAACCTTGGCTAGAGGAAAATAAATCCCCTTTGCCCCTTGCCAGACATGTTGGTTCATCATGACCTGTATCACAAGCCATTGAGATCCTTGAAATGGGTTAGTCCTTATGCGGGATGCATGCAATGGTATGATGTTATGCTATGCATGGGGTAATGTAGGTAAACCCTGTTATGAGTCCCAATTAAGGACTATAAACAAAACCTGCAAGAAACTCAAGTGTCAGATAACAAGCATGCAAGTAGTCAAGTATGAAAGCACACAAGTCACCACGGCCCTTAGAGTTTAGGCCAACATGGGGTCTGGGTATTGCCCTCTTGAAGTTGGTGGGCTCAAACCTGTCCTATCAAAGTAACCGGGTTCTAAGGGTCCCAATATCATTGGATTGCTTTCATTGTTCATCGTTTCGATTTAGCCACTGAATTGGCGACCGAAATATTCCAAGAAAACAACCCTCAATTGAGTGTAGTATCGAGTATCAACCAACCTCGGACTGCACCAAAGTCAGTTATCTCACTACCCTAAAGAGGCCAAGATGGTTCAATTAAGGTTCCTAAGGTCAGTTGATGCTTCACGACACAATGCGGCGGCCCC
Source organism: Vicia faba (assembly GCA_948472305.1). NCBI lineage: Eukaryota > Viridiplantae > Streptophyta > Magnoliopsida > Fabales > Fabaceae > Vicia > Vicia faba. Next base: position 915,038,069 of record OX451736.1, on the reverse strand, counting down.
GTACTCTCCTTGACTGAACTCAAGGGTTACCGGTACACACCAAAGTGCCACATCAACGTAGCAGACTACTTCAACCATGTCGGTATACCCCGCACAGTTCCCTCGCAGTCTTGTTGCTACTTTCTAAGAAGGTATCCCCCAGATCCAGGTTAGGATCTATAGAACTCCCAAGACAGTACCCACAATAATAAAGCAAACAATTCAGACAATTGAAAACACAAATGATCTTAGTCCTAAGGTACACCTAACTTTAAGTATCCCCAGCAAAGTCGCCAGTTCTGTGATCGGTGGATCTGGAACTGACTGTTTAACGCTGGTTTCGCGAAATGTCGCGGAAGCAAGAGTCGCCACCGTCTTTTATTTTCTCCAACATGGACAGGACAAAAGCACAGCAAAATTCCTTATGAGATAGTTTCTCGGTTCGGGAGGTAGATTTATAGAAAGGGAAGGTGTTAGCACCCTTTCTATCCATGGTTATCCATGGGCTCTTAGATACTTGCTCATTTGTGTTTTCAAAAGTGTTTGCTTTTCAATTGTGAGTGAGTTTGAAAAAGTTTCATTTAAAGATTTCAGATCGACTCTTGTATCAGTCCTCAAGAGTGTTTGAAAAATTGTTTTGAAAGCTTTTTTTTGAAAGTGTCAGTGCGAAAAGAGTTTTGATTTATTTTTGAATAGAGCAAGTATCTACGAGTCATCTACCTACCCTAAGGAATTAGGCTGTCTAAATGTCCTTAAGGTAGTGTCATCCCACCATTGAGAGGTAGGTAGTACCACCGTTGGAGGTGTTCGGGTCAATTCGAGTTTAGGGACAGTGTGGTCACCAGAGCAACAGTAGGACACCTTAGAAGCTACCCTTATGCCATTGATCCCTTTTTTATCCGAGGCAACTTTTCCTAGGCAACTTGTTTTGAGGCATATGGATCAACGGACATAAGGACTTACTAAAACGTCCTATACTCGACGACCACGTTTCGAAGGCAAGGTAACAGTGAGGCGTACCCTAAGAGTGGTGTGTGAATTGGTGTATTGTTTTCATGTTTAGCAATTATCTTGTACATGTATCATGGTGATCTACGCTTGTTTTTAATTTAGGCCATACATTCTTTCATGTAAAGTTTAGAATTTAAAAGTGCGGAAATTTAAATGCGGAAAGTAAAATCCTACGCTATTACAAGACGCGGGCTATACATCGCCAAATTAACAAAGACCCGTTTTAATAAAAAAATGCGGAAAATAAATAAATTCCTAATTACTATTACATGTCTTGAACAGTTACATAATATTCACAAACGAAATAAGAATAAATGCGCGAAAGAATTGAAGTTGAACGTTCGAGGGCGTTGGACCCTTTTGAAATTAAATTGAATTAAAAGTTAATCAATTATTTAATAAAAGGAAAGAAATTTTTTTTAGGTTTTTGGTATTTAATGAAAATAAATAAAATTGAAATTAAAAGAAACCCAAATTATAAGTTATTTTTAATTACTAATGAAAAACGTCAAAGTTTAACTTAATTTACTAAAGAATTTATGTACATGTTTATTTACAAAATAAATTAGTAATTAATAATAACGATAATAAGAAAAAATTATTTATTAAGAAAAGTGATAAAAAGTTAAAAAACCTAATTTCTACATATTTTAATTTATTGAGAAAAAGATTAATGTTTTAAAACCTAATTTACTAAACTAATTATTAAAGTTTATTTACAAAATAAATTAATAGTTAAATAATAATAATTAAATATATTTTAGTTTCTGATTTTTTATCTTATGAAAATTAATTTATGAAATTAAAGAAAACAATTGAAAACAATTAAAAGAATAAAAGGGAAAATCAAATAAAAAAATAAAAATGTGCAAACCATGGAGGGTATTCAGACCCAAAGGGAGGTTTTTTATGAGAAATCTGGCCCATTAGACAAAAAGTCTTGTTTGACTTTCTTGCATCACGTGCGTGTTCATTGACTCCTGAGTACCGTGGTCTGCATTCTTTGGCCATTGGATTGGGTTTCATGGCCATTTGTGTTCTGGCTGTTGGCCATTTGTGTTCTGGCTTCAACGTTCCTTAATCTTCTCAGGATGTCTGTCTCGTCATGCATAAATTGTTCTTTTGGCCATTTGGTTTTTGGCTTTTGACTTTTGACTTTTGGCCATTTGGTTTTTGACTTTTGGCTTTTGGCCTCAACGTTCCTTAATGAACCTACATGGGATCCTGAATGCTTTTATGCCCTTTGGATCATGGAGATCAAGCCAGCCTCACCCTTACTGAAGAAGCAGTGAGGTGTTGGTTTGTAATTGTGATGGCTTGTTTGTAGTGAGAGAGAGATTTGTAATAAGGATTTCAAGGTTTTAGGGTTCTTGAAAGAATTTGATATTCTAACAGTGTTGTGGCAAGGTTTTTTCCCTCTTTTTCTCCTCCCCCGGTTTGTGTGAAAAGAAGGTGATTATATAATGGAAATTAGGGTAAAGAAAATGGGCTTTGAATGTGCAATTGGGCCTCCAATGTTCACTTGAGTTCGTCACTTTCCAAGCTAAATCGCAGGGACTTAAGTGCAATTTTTGAAGTTGAAATGTGAAAACAAAATGTAGCCGACATCGATAACTAACTCCTGTTCGAAAATCGGCTCAATCGGATAAACGGTGTATTAGTTATGAATTTTTGAAGTTTCAGCTCAGACAAACTTATTTTGGGCTCCAATGTCGACTCTGACACGTTCTTCAATAAAAAACTGGTATTGATCGGAGCATAATCCGGTCTCGACTTTTGAAGAAAAGTTGTAGATCTATGAGTCAGGGACCTTGTGTAAAAATATGAGCCCAATCCGATAAAAATTGACCGAGTTATGAATTTTCGAAGTTTCGGCCCAGATGAAATATTATTCAGCATTCAGGATTTTCAGCGTGTTACGCACTCTGAGCAAAAAACAAAGGCCTTTTGAATACCGTTTGAACTCAATACCTTCTGTGAAAATGTAGCCAACTCAATTTGTGAAATTTTGGTGCCGGAACCAGCTCGATGCGATGAAAATCGACCAAGTTATGATTTTCTGAACATGACGCAAATAAACTTCTGTCACAAATTTTCCGTATGAAAATACTTGATAAATCCCCATTTTTGAAGACCTTCTGATCGAAATTGGCTTCTAGCCGTGAGAGATGAAAACGTAGATAATGTCAAGACGGAATTTTGGCCACCGGAACGAGTTTAAAACGAGTCACGATCTTCAAGTTATGAATTTTTTAGCGCGTAAAAACTGCACTTTCAGCACACTTTTTCACCATATTTCTTCAAGAAAATTCGCACATTCGGATACCTTCTTTAAAGAATTGACTCTTGAGCCGAACCTGAATTTGAGAATACGTTATCAGAGATATCTTGGCGAAAGAATACCTGAATATGACGCGCCGGGTTGGACTTGTGAATTTTTCTTGAAATGTTTTGAGAAATATGGGAGGGCAAATTTTGGGGTACAACAACGACGATCAAGGTCTTCGCCAGAGATTTATCCGATCTTGGAGGATGTTGAACAAGGTAGATAGGAAGACTTTGGGGCACAAGAATTCCATCCCTCTTGAGCCTTACCTCAAATGGGTACGAACTCGTGCTCAGGACCTTATGATGCCTTATCCCTCCATTCTCCCAGTAATCATCGAGTCTATCATGGAAGGAGAAATTCCATACACTATCCTACATCCTGACATGCCCACCTCTCTTTAAGACTTACAAAGATATTGGATACAACTCAAAGGGGAGCGAGATACTTTCGAAGCCCAATTCTACGCAAGCGAGAAGAAGGTTTTGGAACTTACTAGGATACTTCATGAGGAGCAGACTCTGAATGCCTACATCGCACCAAAGAGGATGCGTACTACTTTTTATCCTAGAGTTTTTTGTTGTTTTTGCCCAAAATGGAATTGATGTATTCAAGCTTTAACTTATTAAGATAACGTGTGTTTCCTTTTTGTCTAAAAAAAATTTTAATCTTTGAAATCCTTGAAATCATTGCATATGCATTTACCATTCATCATAACATAAGCAGGTTTCTTGCAACAAGTCTCCTCATCTTTCTAATGTTTATTTTAGTAAGATGGATCTCGAGCAAACGATGAAGGACCTCCAAGCTCAGAATGCACAGTTTGAACAGTTGTTCTTATCTCTAGCCAAAGGACAAGAAGAGGTGAAGACCTTGCTGGTTAAGGAGAAGAAAAAGAAGACGAAGAAAATAACCTGAGTTCTAAACATGGGAAGAAGATTCCAAGGGAAGACAAGAAGGACCCTAGACTTTGCAACGACATCAGGTGAGAAAGACAATCAAGATGGGAAGGGCAAAGAAACATTTGTCCAGTCAGAGTCAGAAGAGGAAGAGGAAGAAGTAGACTATTCTGAAGAACAATACCCTCCAGCCGATGACAAGTATAAGCATCTAGAATAATGGTTAAGTGCAATGTAAATCCAAAAAGTGCCTGGTTTGGACTTTGAGGAGTTGGGATTAGTATCGATAATTGTCATTCCTCCAAAATTCAAAGCACCTGTATTCGCCAAATATGACGGAGTTTCATGCCCCAAAATGCATCTCCGGTCCTATGTAAGGAAAATCCAGCCTCATACCGCTGATAAGGATTTATGGGTACACGTCTTCCAAGACAGCCTGTCCGGAACTCAACTTGATTGGTTTTATCAGTTAGAAAGAGCCAATGTTCATAACTGGGAAGATCTTACAGCTGCCTTTTACAAACAATAACAATACAACGCTGATCTTGTGCCTACTCGTACTCAACTCCAGAGTATGTCCATGGTTTCAAGTGAAGGCTTTAAGGACTATGCACAAAAATGGAGGGACTTGGCAGGGAGAGTCCAGCCTCCTCTATCCGAAAGAGAATTAATAGACATGTTCTTGGGCACCTTGTCTGGTCCCTTCTTTAATCACTTGATTGGGAGTTCATCGGCAGGTTTTACTGAATTGATATTGACTGGAGAAAGGGTAGAAGTCGGGATAAAGAATGGGAAGATTCAGAAAGATGCATCCTCTGCTGCTATAAGGAAACCCTTCATTGGAAAGAAAGAGGTGGTTGTTGTATATCCTTAGAGAAATCAAGATAGGTTCGAACGCCGTCCAATGGTGGGGGTTGTTATGATTCCTAAACCCGCGCCTGATCAGTAAAGAAACAACCAACCAAGAATGGAAAGGCTAGTCAGACAATTCACCCAAATTAATATGACATTGTTTCAAGTATTTCCACATTTGTTAAGATCCAACCTAGTGACTTTGAAAGAAACTCCAAAGAATCCTAACACAACCTCTCCTCACTATCATCCCAATGCCCGCTGTGCATACCATTCTGAGAGTCCTGGCCATGACACTAAATACTCTTGGGCTCTAAAGAACAAAGTACAAGACCTCCTTGAAGCCAAAGAGATTGAATTCGATGCGCCAGAAAATCCCAATGTCATTTCTGCCCCTATGCCCAAACACATCCATAATGCCAACGCCATTGAGGGAGATATGTTTGTTACTTCAGTCGACGAACTTGTGACCCCACTCCTGACTAATAAAAAGAACTTATTGATTGCGGGTGTATTACCAAGCTATGATGAAAGCTGTCATTTTTGTTTGTCCTCACCAACCAGCTGTCCGTTGTTGAAAGCAAGCGTTCAATGCCTAATAGATAACAAGGAGATTTTGTTTGAAAAGACTTCTGTTCCAACTATTTCTTATAATGATGTTTCCATTGTGACCATTTCCGCCAATTCTTCCAGGGTCTCCACCAAAAGACCCGTTAGAATTACATCAGTTCCAAAAGTAGCTCCTTTAATAATTACAATGCCTGGACCAATTCCGTATTCGTTAGACAAAACCGTCCCTTGTAATTATGGAGGGGATGTCTACTACCACGGTATCAAGCAAGATTGGCCAGCTGCCGAAGATTCGTGTTCTGAAAAGGTTGACTCTAATGTCAGTAATATTGCAGGGACTAATAAGATAACCTGAAGCGGAAGGGTTTTCTCTCCAGAAATCGCTCCTCTAAAAGCTATTTTTGGACCTATTATCATTCTTGTTGTTGTTGCTCCTCCAAAGGCTATTCCCAGTCCTACAATCATCTCTGCTAGTACTTCAACTGACAAAGTTGTTACAATCCCTGTTATCACTCCTACTGACATTCCTGCTGCCGGGTCAACCGAGACTCGAGGTAAAGGTATTCTGATTGAGCCTGTCCGGACGAAGGCCCAATCATTGGCTATCCCTGAAACCTCCCGGAAAGAGATGGAGGAAATTCTAAAGATCATAAAAAGAAGCGACTACAATGTAGTCGAGCAACTGGGGCAAACTCCATCAAAATTTTCCATGCTGGCTTTATTACTATGCTTCGAGGCTCATGCAAAGGCCTTGGTAAAGTTACTTAAAAATGCTCATGTACCCCAAGAAACATTTGTCGGTCAGTTCCAAGACTGCGTAGCCAGCTTAACCGCAAATAATGGTCTAGGTTTTTCGGATGCTGATTTAATGCCAAGAGGGAGGAAGCATAATGAAGCATTGCACATCTCAGTGGAATGCAGGGGCACGGTGTTGGCTCATGTCTTGGTTGACACCAGTTTATCTTTGAATGTATTGCCTAAAAAGGCTCTTGATAGGCTTGACTGTGAGGGATTAACATTGAAGCCAAGCAACATAGTAGTGAGGGCCTTTGACGGCTCAAAAATCATGGTGCATGGGGAAGTGGACATCCCCATAAAAGTTGGAACCCAAACATTTGAGTCAACTTTTTATGTAATGGATATTCACCCTTCATATTCCTGCTTACTAGGCTGACCATGGATCCACAATGTTGGCGTTGTTACTTCTATGTTGCATCAAATGCTGAAGTATCCAATTCAAGGGAAAATCATCACTGTTCATGGAGAAGAAGAGTATATGGTCAGCCATCTCAATTCCTTCAGATATGTGGAATTAGATGGTGAATTTATTGAAACTCCATTCCAGCACTTTGAAGAAGTCCCGCAGACTGTGGCGGTAACCAAGGTTGTGTCTCAAGTTCCCAAGATCACAAGGCCTCCACTCAAGATGTCATCTTTAAAGGATGCCAAGGCAGTAATAGAAGAAGGTGAGTGCACTATTTGGGGACAACTCCCAGATATCCCATACAAATCTGACAAATTTGGCATGGGTTTCACTTCAGGTGCCCAGAAGGTTGTACGTCACGCTCGTGCCGGAGGACCATCCTTGAAGGTCAGCAACCACCAAGTCAATACGGTAGAGGATGATGAAGATAGCTACAACCTGGAGGATTGGATTTTACCAACTGTCAGTGGAGAGCTCAGCAACTGGGAGGCTAGAGATTTTGTCCCGATCACATTCATCCCACAATAATTTGTCTTTACATTTTGTTGGATATGTAATATTAAAACAATTCAGACTCTTAAAACCTTGTGTCTTACCCGAGACACAATGGTCCATTTGTAAGGGTTATTATCTCATTTCCATATGACATCAATGAATCATGGATGTTTTTGCATACAAACTTTGTGCTCATTGTTTTTCTTTTCACATTTTCATTTCTTTCAAAGATAGTTATACTCATACACACGCTCACACTCACAATGCAGGTCTACATCCATTTGGGATCCCATGGGTAATGATTCTGCTATGGCCTTTTGTGACTCTAAAAGTATAATCTACCAAGACGAAGACAAAGGTGAGGAAGATTGTGAAGTACCAGGAGAACTCGCTAGGTTACTGCAACAAGAAGAGAGGACCATTCAGCCCCACGACGAACCATTGGACACAATCAACCTAGGTACCAAAGAAGACAAAAGAGAAGTCAAGGTGGGTGCCAATATGGAACCCAGTGTCAAGGACCTTCTGATTCATTTTCTACACGATTATGTTGAAGTCTTTACCTGGTCGTACGAAGATATTCTAGGACTGTATGCAAATATCATAGTACATCATCTACCTACAAAAGAAGATTGCCCACAAGTGAAGAAAAAGGTCCTTCGTATGCGACCAGATATGTCAGAGAAGATAAAAGCAGAAGTCATGAAGCAATCAATACTGGATTCTTATCTGTCACCTCTTATCCGCAATGGGTTGCCAATGTTGTTCCCGTACCCAAAAAGGACGGCAGGGTACGAATGTGCGTGGACTGCAAAAATTTGAATAGGGCAAGCCCTAAGGATGATTTCCCACTTCCTCGCATTTATATTCTAGTTGACAATACGGAACAACACAAAGTGTTTTCTTTCATGGATGATTTCTCAGGCTACAACCAAATCAAAATGGCGCATGAGGACATGGAGAAAATAACTATTGTCACACAGTGGGGCACATTATGCTACAAGATTATGCCATTCGGGATAAAGAATGCTGGGGTAACCTATCAGCGTGCCATGGTAGCTCTATTTTACGACATGATACATCACGAAATAGAGGTCTATGTGGACGACATGATAGCTAGATCTCAAACAGAAGAAGAGCATCTTGATCATTTACATAAACTGTTTGAGAGGCTAAAGAAATACAAGCTGAGGTTGAACCCAAATAAATGCACGTTTGGAGTAAGGTCTGGTAAGCTCCTAGGCTTTGTCGTCAGCAACAAAGGTATTGAAGTAGATCCCGCTAAGGTGAAAGCGATACAAAAGATGCCTACTCCTTTTATTGAGAAGGAAGTCAAAGGATTCTTGGGACGTTTAAAATACATTGCCAGATTCATTACTCACCTGACAGCTACTTGTGAACCAATCTTCAAATTACTGAAGAAAGATCAAGTAGTCAAATGGAATGATGAGTTCCAAACTACTTTCGACAAAATCAAAGAGTACCTGCAAGAGCCTCCTGTTTTGATGCCACCAGTCGAGGGAAGACCGTTGATCATGTATCTAACTGTTTTGGAAAATTCAATGGGGTGTGTGCTGGGGAGCATGACGATTCTGGCCGAAAAGAGAATGTTATTTATTACCTGAGCAAAAAGTTTACTAACTGTGAAATAAGATATTCATTGCTCGAGAAAACTTGCTGCGCTCTGGCATGGGCTGCTCGCCGGCTAAGACAGTATATGTTGACCCATACTACCCTGTTGATATCTAAAATGGATCCAATAAAATACATCTTTGAGAAACCTGCTCTCTCTGGGAGAATAGCGAGATGGAAGATGATCCTGACAGAATATGACATACAGTATACTACTCAGAAAGCAATAAAGGGAAGTGCACTAGCTGATCACCTTGCTCACCAAGTTGTGGAAGACTACCAATCCATGAAGTTCGAATTACCTGATGAGGACATCATGATGGTAAACAACTTTGAAGAATTCAGGCCATATGAAGGACCTGAACAAGGATCCCGATGGACCCTGGTTTTTGATGGGGCATCTAATGCACTCGGAAATGGTATTGGTGTTGTACTCATATCTCCTGAAGGATGTCATACTCCTTTTACTGCAAGACTCTGCTTCAATTGTACAAATAACATGGCGGAATATGAGGCGTGCATTATTGGTCTCAAAGCTGCCATAGACTTGGGGATCAAATCTTTAAATGTATTCAGAGATTCAGCTCTGGTCATCAGCCAGATCAAAGGAGAATGGGACACCAAACACCCTAACCTTATCCCTTATAAAGAACATGTGTTGACATTTCTCCCACATTTTGAGAAGATTACCTTCGAGCATTTCCCGCGAGAAGAAAATCAGCTAGCAGACGCACTAGCCACAATGTCATCCATGTTTAAACTTACATGGGATAACGAGGCTCCCCAGATCACCATTGAACGAATGGATGAACCAACTCACTGTCACGAGATTAATACTGAAGAAGTAGTGGACCAGCCATGGTTTCACGAAGTCAAGAGGTATCTCGAGGCTCAAGAATATCTGGAAGGAGCTTCAGTCAATGATAAGAAGTTCTTAAGGAGATTCTTTGCTAATTTCTTCCTTAGTAATTTCATTCTCTACAAAAGCAACCATGATTCTGTGTTACTTTGGTGCGTAGACAAGATTGAAGCAAAAAAGATCATGGCTGAGTTACATGAAGGAACTTTTGGCACCCATTCCAGTGGGCATACGATGGAAAAGAAAATCCTACGGGCAGGCTATTACTGGTCTATCATGGAAGCAGATTGCTATCAACACTCTCGAACCTGCCAGAACTGTCAGATTTATGCTGACAAGGTGCACGTACCTCAGGTTCCTCTGAATTTCTTGACGGCTCCTTGGCCCTTTGCTATGTGGGGAATTGATATGATTAGGGAAATCAAGCCAACAACCTCTAATGGACACCGCTTTATCTTGGTGGCCATTGACTATTTTACAAAATGGGTTGAGGCAGCCTCTTTCGCTTCCGTGACCAAGAATGTTGTCACCTGGTTCATCAAGAAGAATCTCATCTGTCGATACAGTATCCTGGAGAGGATCATCATAGACAATGGTACGAACCTGAACAATACTATGATCACCGCCCTGTGCGAGCAATTCAAGATCCAGCTTCACAATTATTCCCCTTACTGGCCAAAGATGAATGGTGATGTCGAAGCTACAAATAAGAATATCATAAAGATCATACAGAAAATGACAGTCACATACAAAGACTGGCATGAGATGCTACCGTTCGCTCTCCACGGGTATCGTACCATAGAATGCATATCAACCAGGGCAACACCTTATTCTCTGGTATACGACATGGAGGTTGTCTTTCCTATTGAGGTCCAGATCCCCTCTCTGAGAATTATGAAGGATGCAGGGCTGAACGAAGAAGATTGGATCCAGACTCGACTTGATCAACTAAACTTGATTGATGAGAAAAGGCTTACTGCTGTCTGTCATGGTCAAATGTATCAAAAACGGATGATCAAGGCTTTCAACAAAAAGGTCAGACGCCAAGTGTATCAAGTCGGGGATTTGGTGATAAAACGTATCATACTACTACAAGGTGACTCCAGGGGAAAATGGACTCCTACATACGAAGGACCATTTGTAATCAAAAACATATTCTCTGGTGGAGCAATGATCTTGACCACCATGGATGACAATGACCTGCCGCACCCTGCGAATGCAGACATAGTCAAAAGATACTACGCATAAGAGACCCGTTAGGTTGACAAACCTAGGCAAAACAAGGGCATCCCGACGAACCAAAAAGGTTCGGGAAAAAATTATGGATAAACAAAAAATCTGTACACCCGGCGAGTTGAAAACCCGAAAGGGCGACTTGGGAAAAAAAGGGTTTCCCGGTGGACTGAAAACCCAAAAGGGCGATCCAGGCAAAAGTTAGGGAATTAAAGCGTATGACTATGTCTTGTTGGATCACCTTACGGACAACCTGACAAACTCAGAGGTTCTAATCAATTCAATCAACTTCGGACAAGGCAACAAATAGCTAAGATGCTCGGAGACACGAAGGCTATAGCAGAATGGGAACCCCATGGGATTATTGCACATAGCTATATTTTCTTTGTATCAAATTTTCATTTTTTTACGACAGCATTCTCTTACTAGAATGTTTGTCTCATTGTACAAAATATTTACTCAAAGTCAATACAAAGATATCCCTTTGAAAGTGCAAAACTATCTGTTTTTCTTTACTCTTGTATTTTGTTTACAAAAACATTCAATGATTTATTTTTGAACTAATGCATTTGAACATAATTACTGTTTACAAATGAACAAAATAAAAAGACAATCATTGATAGCTTTAAGGTAGGGAAATCTATCTAAGCTACTTCCATAAATCCCCAGCAGAACAAAACTTCCAGTTATCAATCCCCAGTAGAAGTCGTTCAATTTCTCAGGATTCCCCAACAGGATTTTACAAGCAGTACACAGCATTTCCCTTACAACAGAGTTTATTTCTCTAAGTGGAAATTCATCAACTTAACAACATGAAGACTTACATTCCATATCCTCAGCATCAGTCAGGGATTTATTTTCCCCAATCAAATAGCAGTGCAACAGACTAGCTCACATACGCATACATCGCATCCATATATCATAAACATTGATAACCCGAATACATGTATCTCATTACACCATGCATCACATACAACATGACTTTGCATATTTGCTAACATTTTACCCTTTTCAGGATAAGGTTAACAGCTACCATTAACAATATTCAAAGTTTTCAGATACAGTTCAGATACACTCCAGGCACGGATGCCATTCTGATACTCATTCTGATACAACATTCAGATACAATTCAGATATGCTCCGGATACGGATGTCATTCTGATACTCATTCAGATTCATCTTTTAGATACAATACAGATACGCTCCAGATACGGATGCCATTTTGATACAAGTTCAGATTCATCTTTCATATACAGTTCAGATATGCTCCAGACACGGATGCCATTCTGATACTCATTCAGATTCAATCTTCAGATACAGTTCAGATACGCTCCAGACACGGATGCCATTCTGATACTCATTTAGATTCAATCTTTAGATACAACTCAGATACTCTCCAGACACAAATTTAATTCTGATACTCATTTAGATTCAATCTTCAGATACAGTACAGATACGCTCCAGACACGGACGCCATTCTGATATTGATACAGTTTCACTTACATATACGGTTCAGAAACCATTTCTGGATGGCATCTACAAGCCCATCTCCAACAACTTTCTATCATCTCTCCAAATGGAATCTCTAAGCCCATTTCCTCAACCATCACATCACCGAGTGCAAATATCTGGGCACTCTAGTGTCCAATCATCTTCCACCTTCGAGTCACGAATGGAAAAACTCGCCAATGTAACTCTTCAGGCTTAATAAGATTGAAAAGGGGAAGATATTGTACCCTAAAATTTTCCCTCTCATTTACCAAGAATTTGCTCACAAGATCTCCCTTGACTCAAGACTGCATTAGGGTTTGATCAACTCAAGACACCTCCTTAAGCACTGATGACCTAAATTAGGGTTTGAGTTTGCACAAGGATTTTTGGACTTCCAATGCTCCATATGACTTTCATGGATCATTATGGACCCCCAAGATTACTCATGTCAAGTTTCAAGCTTTGAATCACACTTTTGCTCAGTCAATTGAACAGTTGACCTAAAAATCAACTGTATTGGGGAAGAAGTCAACCGTGGCCAATTTATAGTCAAACTTCATAAATTTCGATCCACATCAACATTTTAAACTCATATGAATCATTTTATCAAGTTTGGATCATGATTCCTCAATAAATTTGATCAAATCTCCAAAAGGGCAAAATGGTTAAAATTAGGGTTTTGATTGGGAAAGGGCAATTTTTGATTTTTGACCTAGAATATGATAAATGGGTTTAAGGCATGTTCCCAAGATTCCAATTGCATCATTTTTACCTAATGACATGGCTCAAAACATTGCTCAAGTTCAAAGGATTGACAAATGAATTTTCAGTGAACTGATCAAAAGTCAATTGTATACTGTAAAGTCAAACTTTGACTTTTTGGTCAAATTCAAATTCCAAAGATCACAATTCATCAAAACATGTTAAAATGTGAAAATTATTCATCAAAAAATCAAAAAGTCAAGATTTCATTTTGAAAAGTCAAAATTTCTAAACTTCGAAATTTTTCTAAGTGTTAGAAATTTCTTATTTTTTCATAACTTTGAGAAAAATTTTCACCATGATGCGAGATGATTCAAGAAAGACTTCCAACATGAAAGTTGTAGATCTCCACGAAACCTACAACTGTGCTTCACACAACTTCTACCAAAAGTGCTTGGATCTCAAGTTATAATTTCAAGAACTTGTGGTCATGAAACAAAACACTTAGTGAAATTTTGCCCTAATTTGGTCAAGATTTTGACCCAACTTCATGACACTTTTTCATATAGTTCCAAGGGGAATCTTAAAAATAAATTAAATATGGGCTCTATATCACATTAAAATATTTCCAAAATGTCCAAGAACTCCTTGAGATCATTCTTGAGTAGGGAGAATCGAAGAGATGAAATTAGGGTTTTGTCACTTGATTTATAAGGCATTTTGTGATGAACCAAATTCAAAATTCAAACTATGATGCATAAACTCTACTTTACAGGACTCAAAATTGTTAGACACTCCATAATTAATGGTTTACACAGCTGTTAGAGGTCACATTTCAAGCATTCAATGCATGGACATGCTTTATATCCATTTTTGGAAGAAAGGTTACATTGCCATTTTGATAAAGTGACTTTTTGCACAAAACTTGTTCTTGAGCCTTGCACTTGTTCTCTTATGATCAAACAAGTCCTATAATTCATGAGAAATGTTTTAGACACTTACAATCACCCAGCCCATGATTGTACTACACATTGAAACTTGGTTTCACCCTTTTCTTCAAAATCAAGTAACCTAGCCAAAAGCTTGAAACTTGTACTTCTGACTTGCCAATGCACTCCAATCCTTTTGCTTATAGATAAACAAAATATTTGCACCAAAGACACAAATGCTCAAGTCCTGAAAAGACCTTAACTCAGAAACACATCTCATACTCCCATTTTCACACAAAATGACCAAAAACTTGAAACTTAAAACTCCCTCGTGTGTTTTCAAGCCTTTTGGTTTCTAAAGCTTCTAAACATCATTTAGAACTGATCCCCCATCCTGTTACAGAACTGTAACACCTTTAACACCATCCTCCATTTTCAAAAATAGAGCTTTTCACTTGGACTTCTCCAGAACTCCTCAGGCCCTTTCAGCTCAAGCTAAACATTCCATTAGCTTCCTGGAAACTTGAGGAAGCTAACCCAACCATTGGAATTCCCTAGAAGCTGCTCAAACTTCAAACCCGATACCCTCTTGCAAGGTAAGTTTTCTAACTTTGGAACTCTTCATGCATGCATCATCAATAATTTATTTATGAATAAAACATGTAGATATCATTGCCCTAATGCTAACCATGTTCATAGTTTCCATTGATTTTGCTTGAGCTTAGAGAATTTTAAGATTGAAGTTTCTGAGATTTTTAGGATTCAGATTAGGGCCAATAAAATTCATGCTTATCTTTGATCTATAGTTTTAATGCTTTACATTTTTGAAACCGTGAGGAAATTTGCTACAAGTTTCATGTTTACAATTTTCATTTTTGATGAGAAATGAACAAGTTACAGTTGGTCTGGCTGGAGGTTGAAGATGAAGTACTCAGGGCGCATTTTGTGTCATATATTTATTGTTTTGCTTATGTTAACGGATGTATAGCCACCCCAGTGGTAGAAGCGCGCGCCTGTAACCTTTGGGAACTGGGTTCGAGCTCCAGTGGTACCCTTTTGATTTTTTCACATTTATTGACTTTCTGACTTTGTTTTTTGCAGGCGCTAGGCTTCACCTTTGGGCCTTGTTTTTGTTTTTACTTTCTGACCCCCATATGGACTATTTGCATCCCTGACCCAGATTTTATTTTATTTTCTTATTTTCTTTTTACTTGTTTTCTTAATTATTTTTCTAATACTAAAAAATCATTAAAAAAAATGCTAAAATAATAGATTTATATTTTAGCTTAGTTTATTTTATTTTTCTCACAATAAAAAATAATATTTTATTTAACTATACTTTATTTATTTTAACTAACTAGTATTGTAAATTTTAATTGAAATATGTATTTAGTTATTTTCTTTCACACTAATTAAAATATATTATTTTAATATAAAAAGGGCCAAAAATATTTTATAATACTATAATTTATTTTCAACACAAAAATACCAAAAAATACTTTTCTTAAACTTATCTTCTTTTGATCAATTAATAGATTTAGGGTTTTATTTAAAATATTTTCTTAATAAATTTAGTTTTAATTAATTATTTTCTTTTAATTAATTAGGTTAAAACAAAATCTCTTTTCCCTAAAAAATCCAAACAATAATATCCATTTTCTTCACATTCACATGCTTGTATATTTCTTCATTTTTGTACATTATTTATTTTAATTCTTGTACATTGATACCAATTCAATATGGTTGTAATAAACTAATTAAGTTTATATTCTTGCAATCACCATTTATACTTTGTACACCCCCTCCCACAAGTATTGTAATAGCGTAGTGACTTTAAATTCCGCAATTTATCGCTTTATATATATAACATGCTAGTAATTAGGGTTTGTATGGAAAAACTAAAACCAATACTTAGAAAACCCTAATTGAAGACAAAATCAAGCATGAAAACAACAAATTTGCACACAAGCATCCCTAGGGTTATTCCACTTAGTTGCCTTTACAAAATGGCCATATTACACATGTGAGGTATCTTAGCAAAGTTAAACAAATACAAGGTCATAATCCCTTGATGACGCTATCTAAGTTGCTTTTCAAATGATCTTAGTCCCTAAAATAGAATGCTAAGATACCTTGCAACATTGCTAATCATGGTTATACGATGACCCACGCCCGTCCCGTCAACATTCAAAGATAGGGTTACTTACCAAATCAATGGTAAGATAACAATGTCAAAGGAAAAGAAAATAAACAAGACTTTTGAGTAAGTAGAATGCTCCTAATTACTTGCTCAATTTCAAACAAACATCCTTTCTATTTTCAAAACAAACACCTACACTTTCAAAACATCTTGCAAACTTGAAAACATTTTCAAAAGATCAAACACTTTGTATACATTCTTACGAACGAGAATCATTACAAAGTTTTCCTAAACAATGGCCTCTTTACAAAATAATTTCAAAAACCACACAAAGCACAATTTCAAACAAAAAATAAGTGATCTAGCAAGTAACTAAGAGCCCGTGGAAAACCGTGGATGAAAAGGGTGCTAATACCTTCCCTTTTCATAATCTACCCCCCGAACTCAAGAAATAATCTCAAAGGTCTTTCCTGTTCTTTTTCACCTTTCCTTTTGGATAAAAGAAAAGTCGGTGGCAACTCTTGCTAACCGCAACATTTGCGATCAAACGCAAAACCTTCAAGTCAGTTCTCCCACCGTATCACAGGGACCTGTGTAGATTTTATTATTATTGGGATATTAGTATATTATTTGGATATTACTAACATTTTAACTTAATATTTGATATCCATTTAACATTTCATTATTGCGGAATTAACATAACTTAGCACAAACAATTAACATACCTTAACACACACAATTAAATAACTTAACAAAACCATCATAAATAACAAACTTAGACACTACTAGATAATTCTCGACATTTCAACATCTTGATTGTATTGCTGACAGATCTAGAAATTATGGTATCAAACTTGATCGGTCCCTTTATTGTCCTACAGTGATATGTTCTCCACATAATAAATCTTCATCAGCCTTCAGCTCAATGGTATTGTATTTCACCTTTCCTTCAGTATCAATCGACGGTGCACAAAACTCAACCTTACCCCCTTTCTGCTTTTGGTGTGGGGTCAATATATTATCCAATTTGGACCTATGAACAGCGAGAGTTGAAGTGTCCCCAGGGAGCCGAAAATCAACATGAGATTTCACGTCGTTAAAGTGCACAACTTCCATATAAGAATATTGAGTCATTCTAAGATGTTTTTTTAACAACATATGATCCATATTTGTACAAGTTTAGATTAATTATAGACCACACACAATTGTCAGACAATCACAGTTGTACAAAATTATTGGCAAAATCTCCAACATGGAAATTCATACTATCAGATATTTCACAATCCTATTAAATATTCGGGTAAATGCACGAGCTTTTAAAAAAATTGGAGATTTAAAACTATTACATTTCTCATCATTTTGAAAACACTCTAGTAATATATGGTGTTTTTTTTTAAAATGGTATATTTCTTCACGCATGAGTTTTTTTTATAAAAATGCATATCAGACTTTCATATTGACCTATCAATTTTTTTCATTCATATCATATTTTTTACTTAAGTTATCGAATTTTTTGTACGATGTTTTTAAATAAAAAATTAACAGGAATATCTTAGATATTATGAAAAATTAAAGGGTGTCAGCTATTTATGGGATTGGCTGGACAAAATCTCCAACATTTTAGATCTAACATTGCTAAGAAACCTAAATTGCTTATGGGCTAATTGTTAACAACTATGAAATCTAACAAACATCATAGTAGAATTTTACAATAGAGTAAAAATTGAAGTGCATAATAACTCACTTGAATTATTTATGGAAAGCAATACTGCCTTTATACAAATATTGAGTGTCCACTTTAATTGTTATGGTCACTCATATAACTCATATAGGATAGTCAAGTTTAAAGCTAAATAAACAAAGAGAATTTCTTAAAGCACACTATATATTTCTATTTCACCGCACGAAAAGACGTAAGTATTTCCAGGAATTGAAAATACATTTTCGGTACACATTTTTAACATATATATTGTTGCCTAGACCATATGAAAAGGTGGGATACGAAGTGGAAATGCATTTACGTTCTAAACCATATATGTATTTCCGGTTGCACCCCAAATACACGCAATGTTTAACACTAAGAAAAACAAGATATAACACAGATACAAACTGAAAATGTATTTACGGTTAGAATCGTATGTGTATTTTTGGTTCGTGTTGCAAGTTAAATGTGCGCTTCCCCTTCCCCTTTCCTTATTTCATAAATCATTTGAAAAACAAAACAAATCCTCCCAAACTCTCTCAAACTTCATTGTGTCAAAGTCATCCCATTTCCCACCATACTTAGTAGTCTTCATTGTTGTATATGTATTTTGGTTATAATACTATTTTGTTTATCAATTTTTTTATTTGTATTTGGATAATATTTTGGGTTACCGTCTTTATCAACTTCTGACACCTTTTGTATTGATGGTTGATATATATATATATATATATATATATATATATATATATATATATATATATATATAGAGAGAGAGAGAGAGAGAGAGAGAGAGAGAGAAAATGCATGATTCTAGGTGTAGTATATGAATATGAATCCATCCAACAAAAGTCAAGCATTACTGAACCATGGTGATTATTATATTCTTCATTGACATAAAGTTTCCATGGTTACAGATACTACAGACTCCGTCAACTAGTCATCAGTATGGAGTGTGGCAAGAAAATAGCATGCCAATGTGATCCAACAACCAACTGTTATTTTCTTTGTCATTCCTTAATGCCTCATCTCCAATAGCATGCCAATGTGATCCAACAACCAACTGCATTAAAACCAAAGAAATTGCATGGTTTTATAAACCATAATGCCTCATCTCCAATATAGCATTGACCATCGGCACAGTAGTTCTGAAAACACCAAGCTTAAAATCATACCTCAACTCCAAACTAGTGTTGACCAAGGGTATAGTGGTCTCAATAACACTGAGTCCCAATTTTAACAATTGACATATAAATAAGCAATGACAAAAAATAATAATAATATTTATTGCAATATCAAATGCTCAAAATAGAAATTACTTGACAATCCAACACTTAAAGTGTCTAAAATAAATACAATATGATAATAAAATGGCACAAAGAATAAACTCCCACTAAGCAAGCACATCAAAAGAACTCACTATACCCATGTTCTCTACATGGTTTTTAAACACAATGGACCTAAGTCCCTTGGTTAGAGGATTAGCTAGCATGAAGTCAATACCAATGTACTTAACAATAATGTCATTTTTCTTCACAAGATCTCTAACTGTTAAGTATTTCAATTCCAAATGCTTAGAACCTCTAGTAGGTTTATTATTCTTAGAGTAGAACATAACTGAATTATTATCACAATAAAGATTTAACAACTTAACAATGGAATAAAAAATGCGAAGTCTATTCAATAAGTTTCTCAACCAAACAACATGAGTGACAATAACATAACAAGCAACAAACTTTGTCTGCATGGTAGAAGAGGCAACAAGAGTTTTCTTTTTACTCTTCCAAGATATCGCACCTCCAGCTAGCATAAAAATGTAACCAGAAGTAGATTTCCTATCATCAACACATCTAGCAAGATCAGAGTCAATATACCTAACTATTTCCAAGTTATTAACTCTCCTAAAAACAAGCATATACTCTTTATTTATTTTCAAATATCTCATCACTTTCATAGTAGCAATCTAATGATCATTCTCAGAATTTGACTGGTATCGTCCCAAGACGCCAACTATAAAAGCAATATCAGGCCTAGTGCATACTTGAGCATACATCAAGCTCCCAAATGCACTGTTAAAAGGTTTCCCTTTTATTTCTGCCCGCTCAATCTCATTTTTAGGACATTGATCGTTACTGAATTTGTCACCTTTAGTAACATGAACATCCTCTGGCTTACAGTTCTGCAGATTGAACCTCTCTAAGACTCTATCGATATAAGCCTTCTGGGACAAGTCAAGTACACCACACGATCTGTCTCTATGTATTTTAATTCCCAACACAAATTATGCTTCACCAAGATCTTTCATATCAAAGTACTTAGTTAGCATGAGTTTAGTCTCATGAAGTAGGCCAAGATCACTACTGACAAGTAAAATATCATCAACATACAATACATGAAAGATGAATTTTCTCTCACTGACCTTAAGATAGATGCACTGATCAACTTTATTTTCTTCAAAACCCAAGGAAGTCACCACCTCATCAAATTTCAAGTAGCATTGTCTAGAAGCTTGTTTCAAACCATAAATATATTTTCTCAATTTACAAACCGAATTCTCATTACCACTTGTCACAAAACCCTTAGGTTGTTGCATATACACCTCCTCATTGAGATCACCATTTAGAAAAGCAGTCTTAACATCTATCTGATGCAATTCCAAGTCAAAATGTGTTACAAGAGCCATAATTATTCTAAAATAGTCTTTAGTGGAAACAAGAGAAAAAGTTTCATTAAAATCAATCCCCTCTTTTTGTGTGAAGCCCTTAGCCACAAGTCTTGCCTTAAACCTCTCAATTTTACCTTTTGAGTCCTTCTTTGTTTTGAATATCCTTTTGCATCCAATCACCTTACAACTTCTTGGTAACTCCACCAGTTCCCAGACGTCATTATTTACCATGAATTTCATTTCATCATGCATTGCATCTGTCCACATGCTAGATTGAGAACGTGTGACAGCTTCTAGATAACTTTTAGGATCAATAACTATGCCAATATCATAAGCATTATCACTAAGATAAACTACAAAATCATCAGTGATAACATGTCATTTTTGCCTTACTGGCCTTCTAACATGAATTTGCTTAATTGGATCAGCCGGTTGTTCAACCTCAGCCACAATAGGAGGATTAACTACATATTCAACTGGATGTTCAACCATACTCTGATTTGGAGCTAAACCTCCATGAGTAGTGTATGAGCTAGCATTATCAAAATTAGGCAATGACAAAGTAATAACATCTTGCATTATAGAATCAATATCACAAGATGCAATGGCAGGCTCAGCAACATAAAGTTCAAGGAATTTTGCATGCATGGACTCCACAATTTTATCACCTCTACCAGGACGAAAAAACCTATACACTTTAGCTCGATTTGGATATCCAATGAAAAAAAAAAGACTAGTTTTGAGGTCAAGCTTTGTCTCAAAAGGATTATATATTTTAACTTCTGTTGGGCAACCCAAACATGGAGATGGTTCAGACTGGGATTTCTACCTGTCCAAAGCTCAATGGTGTTTTTGGAATTGATTTACTAGGAAATCTATTTAGTATACAAAGGGTTATTTTCAAAGCGTCACCCCACAAAAATTCTGGTAAATTACACCTACTCGTCAGGCTTCTCATCATATCCTTAAGAGTGTGGTTTCGCTTACGCCGTTTTGTTCAGGAGTACCAGGCATGGTGTATTATGGAACAATTCCATAATCATGTAAGTATTTTGCAAAAGGCCCCATGATAACACGAAAAGTTATAGCATTTTCCGCCCGATTTACATAGATAAAACTTTTGATTCTTCGTTTATTATGTCACATTTTATCTCTATTTGTAGTATTTGCAACATATTTTAGGTACTTAGCTTTTGCAAGGCATAAATGAGAAAAGGAATAAAAACAATGGATAAATGAAGAAGAAACACAACATTTAGCAGCATTATGTACCAGAAGGTGTGTCGCCCACCACAGGCGCGTGCCGCCCGTCATAAGTTGTAAAAGTGTGCCCCTCGGCATGCTTCATCTCTCGACCGGTATAAATTAGAGATATGTGCCCCACGTCACAGCGCACATGACGCTCGTGACAACTCATATAATTTTTACGACATTATCTCCACGAAGCGGATGTAACAGAGAGTTGGCAAGAACGAGGATCAAGGGGATTCCTCCTATTTTTGCTCGCTTTTGGAATCTATAAATTGGAATCAGTTTCCAACATTGTTAGGTTCCATACTTTGCACCAATTTTTATTGTTTCTTCTACGTACTGCAAGATTACTACTTTTTCCAATTTTACAATTTTTCTCTTATTATTCCAGTTTCATAGTTTTTAGTATTCTATTTTCCAGATTCGTAGAATTCCTATAAGCATAGAAAACCCTCACCATGAAAGCAGTATTTCTTCACATCAGAGGAATATTGCAACTCTAGTTTTCTTCCTAGCTTCCAGAATTCGTTTAGGTCCATTTTATTTAATTCAAGATA
Source organism: Vicia faba (assembly GCA_948472305.1). Taxonomy (NCBI): domain Eukaryota; kingdom Viridiplantae; phylum Streptophyta; class Magnoliopsida; order Fabales; family Fabaceae; genus Vicia; species Vicia faba. The sequence goes on along the minus strand of OX451736.1, from coordinate 915,015,572 downwards.
TTTCATTACAAGTTAATCCTACCGGCTTATGGAGGATACGCACTTGTAGCGGTAGAAATGTTTAAGACTAATCCATTGGATTGACTAGACTTTATACAAATCAAAATAAAAATCGCCACCGCGCTTTATTATTTCCAAAGGAATGGGAAAAGAGCGAATAACCCAAAAAGAGGGGGAAAGATTCAAGGTAAGGGGGTTGGTTATGCAAAGGGAAGGTATTAGCACCCTAAACATCTACGGTACTCCACAGGAACCTCTTTGTAAAATCTGTATATTTTGGCTATAAAATTTTTTGTATATATATAAAAAAATGGATGGTGGAGGTGAGAAAAGAAATATATTTATTTTTATAATTTTTGCACCCGCCGCAGTTGCGAACCTTTAGTGCCTATGTACCACCTTTTCGTGCAATAGGGGATCAGGGTACACGTAGTTCCTCTTTCAAAAATTTAAAACCCAAATGTGTTGGTTAATTTTATAAGATAAAACATCATCTTCATTGTCTGTGTGGAAAACACACCTACTACCCACAATCATGAGAAAGGAGGATTTGCATCATCTCAAAGTGGAGGATATGGCTTGGATATCAAAATCAACAATGCCTCACTCAACACCCAAGTGGAAAATACCTCTCTTCACTATATATTGTAGAAGTATAGTTGTTTGCATCACTACAAGGATTGACAAGAGTTTAATATTTTAAGAAAAGTTTTAAAGATAAAAAGCCAAAGTGGCAAAAATGGTTTGAAATGAGATTGATTGACTTTTAGTCTTCTCACAAAAAGTGTCAAGGTATTATTAAGTTGATTGGAGTTTATTTATGAAAATGTTTTGAAACTGCATGGACATAAGTCCAAGTTTATTATGAAAATGGTTCAAGTTCAAAAACAAGAAGAGTTTTCAAAAAGGGAAAGAAGATTTTTGAAATTAAAGAAGCTGGGAGGAGGAGAAGGGACTATCCTAAAGCACAAGGTAAAAGCTAGAGACAGGAACCATCTAACCAACAAGAAACCAATACTTGACATTATGAGCCTAGACATAATTCCCATTCCTTGGATTGAAACCAATCAAGCAAAAATACTAAACCTCTTAAGAGAACCAAACTTCAAGTGTATTAAGTCTTCACAAAAATTGGGCAGAGTAACGGCTGTATACGGGTGAATTCCATATTACAAACAGAGGATGTAATCACAAATACCTGCACAAAATCAAACAAGCAACCCAATATCTCGAGGTAAACCTCAAGAACTCCAGACAAAATAATCAGATAAGATCTCCAAGATAGGTCAAGGTTTCTAACCCTAAGTCCAAGAAAAGTCCCATGCTCCATAATGCCAAGGATATTAACCAAATAGTCCAAGTACCATTAAAGATTTTTTAGGGTTTATGTTGATTATTAAGTATCTTAAGAAAGGAAAAGAAAAGCTCAAGTGAGCAAAGTAAAAATGACAAGAAAATAAATGCTCAAATGAGCAAAGATGAAAATGGCATGAAATGTAAATGCTAAAATTAAATAGTACATAAAGCATAAAAAAGAATAAAAGCATAAGGTAAAACAAGTCAATAATTAGTGGTTAGTTGGATGACCATCTTGAAACTTGCATTTGGAACTCATTAGAGGATTGGTAGAACCAAAGCCTCCACACAACAAGTTGCATTTGCTTTTTGTCAAGTATATCATCCATTTGGAATTCTCATAAGTACCATTTAATGATCAACGATGTTTAAGTGATCTGCATTGACCAAAGGTGTTATAGATCCATTAGAGGATTGGTAGAACCAAAGCCTCCACACAATGAATCTCAAGGTTATTGGATCAAAGAGATCAAATTAACATACTTGGGCTTGCAATCATAAGTTTGGGCCACGAATGATCATTTATTCGAATCAGGACAAAATTTAGCGTTGTGTTAAGCAATCGTAAGTGGACTTATATAGAAGTCGCACCTATTTTGAGGTCGGTCAATAGCAATTTATGCACCATTTGTTTTGAGACATGATATAGAGATCATGCTCCAATAACACCTAGTGCAATAAGAAAGTGATAAGATGAAGAGGGGATGGGAAAAATGAATAAACCACTTTTGAATCAAAAATTTAATCAAACTATTATTAAAATCATTCATCCATTTTGGTGGAGTTGAACTCAACACCCAAGATCCAATGAAGTTAATAAAGTCATGATCAAAAAATCAATTCAAGACAGCCAGCAAATAATCACAAAATAATATTATATTTAATATATACATAAAAAGGGTTTAAAAAATGTTTAATAATCAAAATACAGGAGAAAAATATCAACTATGTTCAAATTAATCAAGAAAGAAAAAGTAAGGCCATAGAAAAATCAGAAATGGATCCAAATATTTTTATAAAAATTTTGGTAATATTTAAAAGTCAGAATCTATTTTTAAACTATTTAAAATTGCTCAAACAAACAGAAAATAGGTCAAAAATAGTAAACCTCAATATAAAATTCCATAAAATTTTCAGAAAGTCAAAACTATGCAAAATAATATTTATGAACTTTATCAGAATTAAAAAAATGTCAGAAAGTATTTTTTAAGTAATTAAAAGAAAGAAAATAATTCAAAAAAAATACAAAAATTATCAAATATCAAAATAAAAATGTTAAAAAATAGTCATGAAATCAGAAATAATTCAAAGTATTTTTGTGAATTTTTTCATAATTTTTGGATAAAAAATAAAAGAGTTATGAATTTTTGAAAATTTAATCAATAAAAGTATAAAATCAGAAAATAAAATAAAACCAAAAAGATATGGACCATCAGATCATAGTCAAAACGCGTAATAAGCTGATCCAGTGGACCAGACGCGTTGTGCTTGATATGGACCTTAGTGAGATACGCATAGGATCAGAAAAAGGGCAACCAATGAAATTAAAACGTTTGGCATGCTATCATTGGCTGAGATGAGACATGTCATCGTCTTCAATCTCCAGACACCCTGCAATAGGGATTTTGTGAGATCCTTCAAATGGAAAAATTAGGATCCCAGGCTAGTATCATTGAACTCGTCTCTTCAAGACGATTCTAACACCACCATCGCGCCAAATTTATATAAGGCATGGAGAGTGATATGAATCAAAAACCCAGAAAATAGCAAGAACCTTCAATTTGAGATTTCTCTCTCAATTCTCAATGGATTTAAAAATTGTAAGCAGCATTGGAATCAGGAGAAGGAGTAGAATAGATTAGTTCTTGATTTGGATCCAAATGGTGGAGAATTCTACCTTTTCGAAGTTCAAGGAAGAAGCTCTGAAGCTGGACTTTTGTAGCTTGAATTATGGCTCGTTTTGATTGGTTTAAGTGCTGGAGAGTTTATATGATTCTTAAGGATGATGAATGCACAAATAATTTTGGAAAAGGGAGCTTAAATCTCAGAAACTGAATTCAAAAAAGGTGGGTTCGTGTGAAGTTTTGGCAGGGTGTTTTTGGCTCTCAAAGCTTGAAGAAATGAATGGGGATGACCCTCTATTTATAGGGAAGTGAATGGGAATGAAAATTGGAAGAAACAAGGAAGTTTGGAGGGAAATTAAGTGAAGGTCGAGCACGAGTGAAGTGTGACTTCATTTCCATAAAAACTCAACCAAATCTTGCATTTTGGGGTGCTAATCACTTCTGGAAAGTTTGCTAATCAAGTTTAAATAAAAAATGTGCATAAATCTTGTGTTTAGAAGTCACATTATGGATTTCAAAATTCTGAATTTGTGGAAAATTCAGTTTGAAGTTACCAAATTCAAATACATGGCATTTCCAACTTAAGGGGTCTTAGGGAATGATTCTTGATGCTTTAGAAAGATGATGTTACAAGCTTTGCAATGGAAAAATAATGGAGTTAAATGGCTACTTGAGATGAAAGTTTCATTGAGTCAAAGTTGAAGAAAAAGGGTTGACTTTCCATACTTCGAAATATTTCAAATTCTTCTTCAAAAATGACCTATAATCTTTTGCATCCAAACATGGCCTTCCACTTGGAATTTTCTCTTGACCAAAAAATATGGAATGAAGTAAATCTATTGAATGACATTTTGAAACTTGAACCACTCAAAATATCTAAAAATTGAGCAAGTTATGACTTGTTGAAGTTGGCCAAAAATCATGAAATGACCTATAATCTTTTTCATATTTAAGGCAACCTCCATCCATTTTCCCACTTTGCACATAAAATAAGGCATAAATTTCAAATCTTCAAGATCATTATGGAAAAATAATGGACTCAAGGTGATAAAAATTGACCAAGTTATGATCATTTGAAGTTACTTATGTAAAATTGTGGATTCATCTGGATGACTTGTAATCTTTCTTCTTCATCATGGCTCTTCCACATGTAAACTCCTTGGAACTTTTGAAGTTATTTGTTGATAACCCTTTGAAGAGAATGATGTATTTGTAATCACTCAAAAATATCAAAAGGTGAGCAATACATACTCCTTTGAAGTTTAAAACCCTAGCTTCTAGATCAAGAAAATGCCTTGAGGAACTTTGACAAGTTTGAACAAACTTCTTGTACCAATATTCTTTATTTGTGAATAGAAGTTGTTGAGGATGATAATGAGGACTCATAGCCACCAAAACCACTTCCATATCTTGAAATTTTAGAGAAATATTCTCTTGTGACCAATAGGAACAAGGCCTTGTCCAAACATAACAGCTTCTCCAATCAACCCATTGTACTTTTGAGTCACATATAATAACCTTGAAATGTGATAAACCAAAGAAACCTTGCCATGACAATTCTCCCAAAACCAATCCAATGGTGAGGTTTGAACTTCTCAAGATATATTGACTAGGGTATGGAATAAACTCATGAACCCATGGAGTAACTTGTTAAATCTCATTTCCCTTCACCTACATGGATAACAAGCAACACAAACCAACATTGTATTTTATTAGTTAAGTGAAGAAATCAAAACAATATTCATGATCACAAAAGGAACATAAGTCAAGGTGCTTGGTAATCCCTCAAAAGGAGCAAAACTCAAAGTAGGGAGGGGAACCAAGAATCCTAGTGTGATTTTGTTGTGAGTGAATCAACATGGTATGATGAAGGGATCTTAGGGGGGGAAATTGGGGTACAACAGCTGCCCTTATTTAAGTTTCTTCTATCCGGAGATACGAAGGTAAAAATCTTAGTTTCGACGCGATCGAAGATACTTAAATATAAAACAAACCCTATTTTTGGCCCTAAGATGCCATGCAAATACTTACACATATGAATGCATATGAACAGGACCAAAGAGACGCAAAATATTACTGGGGATGCAACAATAATAAAGAAACAAAGGAGCAACCCCACCAAGAAAATAAATCACTGGTAGACCAAAATACCTTAATCAAAGAGGGTGGTAGAATGGTCAAAGGATACACCGACTTCTACCGAAGGAGAAGCTACCAACGTTTACTGAAGGCAGAGAGAAAGATAACAAACATCACCGTTCACTGCCGATGGTCTACCAACTTTCACTGAAGGTAGAAAGATAAAATATCACATAACCGTCGTTCACTGACGATGAACTATCAACATTAATTGAAGATAGAAAAGAGATAACAAACACCAACGTTCACTGCCGATGGTCTACCAACTTTCACTGAAGGTAGAAAGGGAATATATCATAGCACCGACGTTCACTGATGATGAACTACCAACGTTCACTGAAGATAGCAAAAAGATAACAAACACTGACGTTAACTACCGATGTCCTACCAACTTTCACTGAAGGTAGAAAGAGAATATATCATATCACCGCCGTTCACTGATGATGAACTATCAACATTCACTGAAGATATCAAAAAGATAACAAACACCGACATTCACTGCCAATGTCCTACCAACTTTCACTGAAGGTAGAAAGAGAATATATCATATCACCGTTGTTCACTGACGATGAACTATCAACGTTCACTAAAGATAGCAGAAAGATAAAAAACACCGACGTTCATTGTCAATGTCTTACCAACTTTCACTGAAGGAAGAAAGATAATATAGCATATCACCGCTGTTCACTGACGATGAACTATCAACGTTCACTGAAGATAGAAAAAAGATGACAAACACTGACGTTCACTGCTGATGTCCTACCAACTTTCACTGAAGGTAGAAAGAGAATATATCATAGCATTTCCGTTCACTGACGATGAACTACCAACGCTCACTGAAGGTAGCAAGAAGATGACAAACACCGACGTTCATTGCCGATGGTCTACCAACTTTTACTGAAGGTAGAAAGAGAATATATCATATCACCACAGTTCACTGACGATGAACTACCAACGTTCACTGAGGGTATCCAAAAGATAACAAGTTTACCCAAGATTCTGGTGTTTCGCCTAGAACGGGTCTCAACTTCTTCTTTAACCAAGGCACTCCGCCTGGAAAGGATAATACATAAGCTGCCTCAAATAAAGAGACTTGCTATTTGTGGTCACAGAGGATTGTAAAAGGAAATGAATTTTTTGGGCAAGAGGTATGACTTCCTAGGGAGATGCCATGATATTCTCGCTAAGGGGATAAAGTCTTCTTGTGCAAAATAAATGCACCAACCAAAGCTTGGAGTTTTTTCAGAATTCCAAAGTAAGTAATATTGTCGGGGAGCCACAGATCCAAACCAGAAATAAACTGGAATGAAACAGTCAACCAGAATACATCCTTTGAGAAGTAAACTCAAGAGGGAAACAAGATCCATCCAAACAAGGAACTGTACAGGAGGGCTAAAGCAAAAATATTCTACGAGGGATGACTCAGTAGGGAAATTAAAAGAATGTATGTTTTCTGCTTAAGACCAACGCTCTACTTAAAAGAGGGTAACGCAACTCTGCAAAACAGGGTAATACGTCCATAAAAATAGTAACAAATGTCAATGAACAATGATTTATCAATTTTAGCTATGCATGATGCATGTATGAATGTATGAATGTTATTGTGTGCAAGCTGACAAAACATATACACAACATTAGGAACAACCAAGCAAAACTTCCTCGGGCACTAACAACACTTGGCTAAGCTTCAACCAAGATGATCATTCGAAGAAAGGTAAAGGCCAGCTGCGGAAACCAAACCTACTGCATGCTTTTAACTTTACTGAGGAGAAACATAATCCGGAGGTAGACAAATCAAATAGATACCGGGGTAGAACATACTTCTTCAGGCCTCATCGGGGAAACCAGTGTTTCTTAAAAGTAACGTGCTACTGGAGATTGCAAGACTAGTCTTAAATAAATCAGACTGACACCGAAACATCCAAACATTCAATGGGGAATTCAGACCCACTTCGCTGGAGAAAATGCGGATTCACACTTCACATCATGAAAACTCAGAAGAAAGGAGAAATGAATCCAAACTTGACCGAGGATACCGGAATCATAAACCTCGTGCGACGAAAACATCCCGAGTAGACATTCCTGAAGGGAACAAAAGCTTCTCAAAACAACTGGAGTTTGTCCATTCTTGGGATCACCTTTTTTTTGTCATTGTTTCAGCACAAATCACAAAGTAAAAATAAATTGTAAAAATCTTATTTTTTGAAAAATCAATTTTTTTATTTAATCTCTTTGGTTTGAAAGTTCTTATCAGTAATAAATGGAGTCTTTGCAAGCTAAATAACATAAGAAATAAAAATAATTGGATAAAAGCTCGAATTTCATTAATAGAATGGTAGTCTGTGAATGGCGAGACTCCATAGATGATTACAAAGTTCGGGAAATGGCAATATATAATGGAAAAGATACATTGAGATACAATGACCACTATCCCCCCTAACAACTTTTGAAATCCTGAGCAGCAGCTTCTGTTGAAGTATGGTAAGGATCCGAGAAGATTGTTGCTTCAACGATCAAGTCTTGTCTGACGTAGTCACTTGCCAAGAAAATCCCTAACTTTTGCCTAAGCTGCCCTTGCGGGTTTTCAACTTAGTAGGAAATTTATTCTGTTTATGTCTCTAATTTTTTCCTAGACCGCCCTTTCAGGTTTTCGGCCTACCGATACGCTCCTTTTTGCCTAAGCCGCCCTTTCAGGTTTTCAACTTAGCGAGCTGTTCTTTTATTTCTTTAGGCGAAGTATTTCTTGACTGCGTCAGCATTCATGGGATGTGGGAACTCCTCGCCATCCATAGTTTCAAGAATTAATGCACCACCAGAGAAGGCTTTCTTGACAACATACGGGCCTTCAAAATTGAGAGTCCACTTGCCACTAGAATCAGTGTTGAAAGACATGATCTTCCTAAGCACAAGATCTCCTTCTCTAAATTCATGAGGTTTTACCTTTTTATCAAAAGCATTCTTCATTCTTCTCTGATATAACTGGCCATGACACAAAGTTATCATCCTCTTCTCCTCAATCAAATTCAATTGGTCAAACCTGTTTTGGACCCATTCAGCCTCTGACAACTTGGTTTCCATTATCACACGCAACGAGGGAATCTCTACCTCGACTAGGAGTACAACTTCCATTCCATACACCAGGGAGAATGGGGTTGCTCATGTCGAAGTGCTGACAGATGTTCGATATCCATGCATAGCAAAAGGGAGCATTTCATGCCAATCCTTATAAGTAATTACCATCTTCTGGATAATTCTCTTGATATTCTTATTAGCGGCTTCAACATCCCCATTCATATTTGGCCTGTATAGAGATAAATTGTGATGGACAATCTTGAATTCTTCACACAGTTCTGTCACCATCTTGTTGTTCAAATTCGAGCCATTGTTAGTGATGATTCTTCTCGGTTGACCATACTGACATATAAGATTATTCTTGATGAAACTTACAACCACCTGTTTAGTAACATTGGCATATGAAGCAGCCTCCACCCATTTGGTGAAGTAATCAATTGCTACTAAGATAAAATGGTGCCCATTCGAAGCTTTGGGTTCTATCATCCCAATCATGTCAATACCCCATATAGAGAAAGGCCATGGGGAGGAAATCACATTGAGAAGTGTCAGAGGCACATGGACCTTGTTTACATAAATCTGACATTTATGACATTTCTTTGCAAATTTGTAACAGTCAGATTCCATTGTCAGCCAATAATAACCTGCCCTTAGCATCTTTTTAGCCATCGAATGTCCATTGGCATGAGTGCCAAATGAACCTTCATGAATCTCATGCATCAACATGTCTGCTTTGTGTCTATCCATGCATCTGAGCAAGACCATATCATAATTTATCTTGTATAACACATTTTCACTAAGGAAGAAACTGCCTGCCAATCTTCTCAATGTCTTTCTATCTTTCCTCGACGCACCAATTGAGTATTCTTGAGTCTAAAGAAAATGCTTGATATCATAATACCAGGGTTTTTCATCTGCTACCTCCTCTGCTGTAAACACATGAGTGGGCCTATCCAGCCGTCAAACCGTAATTCGGGGTATATCATTCCAAGTATTTACTTGGTACATAGAAGCCAGAGTTTCCAGAGCATCTGCCATTTGGTTTTCATATCTAGGGATGTGATGGAATTCAACTTTATTGAAGAATGGTAATAATCTTCTAGCATAATCTTTGTAAGGGATCAAGCCGGGGTGACGAGTATCACATTCTCCTTTAATCTAATTTATCACCAAAGCTGAATCACCATACACATCTATAATTTTGATTCTGAGATTAATAGCTTCCTTGAGACCCATGATGCAAGCCTCATATTCTGCCATATTATTAGTGCAATAAAATGTTAACCTTCCAGTAACAGGAATATGCAATCCATGAGGAGTGACAATCACAACACCAATTCCTTTACCATAAGAATTCACAACTCCATAAAATATCATACTCCAACGAGATTCAGGGTCAGGGCCTTCCTCGGGCAATGTTTCATCATAATCTTTCACTTTCAGGAACATCACATCCTCATCGGGGAATTCATATTCTACAGACTGGTGATCTTCCACTGGTTGGTGAGCAAGATAATCTGCCAACACACTACTTTTAATAGCCTTTTGAGTGTGGTATTCGATATCATATTCAGATAACAACATCTACCAGCGGGAAATTCTCCCAATAAGAGCAGGCTTTTCGAAAATGTACTTGATTGGATCCATTTTGGAGATCAACCAAGTGGTGTGATTCAACATATACTGCCGCAAATGCTTTGCCGCCCATGCCAAAGCACAGCATGTTTTTTCCAGCATGGAATACCGCGACTCATAATCAGTGAAGTTTTTGCTGAGATAATAAATGGCGAACTCCTTCTTCCCTGTTTCATCCTGTTGTCCCATAATACAACCCATGGATTTATCTAATACTGTCAGATACATAATCAACGGTCTTCCTTCTATGGGAGGGATCAAGATAGGAGGTTCAAGCAGATATTATTTAATACTCTCAAATGCCCTTTGGCAGTCATCCGTCCACACACAACCTTGATCTTTCTTTAACAACTTAAAGATAGGTTCACATGTTGCAGTCATGTGGGAATGAATTTGGAAATATAATTCAAACGCCCGAGGAAACCTCTGACTTGCTTTTCAATTCTTAGTGCTGGCAGTTCTTGAATTGTTTTGACTTTATCAAGGTCAACTTCGATTCCTTTCTGGCTAACAATGAAACCAAACAACTTCCCCAAACGAACACCAAAGGTGCATTTATTTGGATTCATGCGGAGATGATACTTCTTCAAACGCTGAAACAACTTCAACAAATCTTCTATATGCCCTTCTTCAGTCTGGGATTTGGAAATCATATCACTAACATATACTTCGATTTCCTTGTGCATCAGATCATGGAATAGGGTTGTTATAGCCCTCTGGTACGTTGCACCAGTGTTCTTCAACCCGAAGGGCATCACTCTATAACAGAATGTTCCATAGGGTGTGATAAACGTTGTTTTTTCCATGTCCTCTGGAGCCATTCTTATTTGATTATACCGGGAAAATCCGTCCATGAATGAGAATACTTTGAATTTTGCTGTCCTATCCACTAACATTTCGATGTGAGGCTGTTGTACCCCAAAATTTTCCCTCCCATATTTCTCAATACACTTCAAGTGAGGTCCTCAAATTGCTCAAGGAAGTCCAAGGGTTGACCAGATAAACTCTCTCCTAAGGCAGTCTACCTCAAATTAGGGTTTCATGTTGCATCAAGATACTTAAGTCCAAGGGATCCCAAATTCTCACTATCGTTCTAATATGTTCTCAATATCATCCATGACAAGTTTCAAGCCCTACAGAGAAAGTTTGCTCAGTAAATTGCTCAAAGGCCTGAAAATCGACTATGCTAGGGCAAAAGTCAACTGTGTCCTAAATACAGTCAAACTTCAAGATTTTTGGTCAACATCCCAATTTTGAAGTTTTATTAATCATTTGATCAAGGGATGATCATGATTCCTCAAGGATTGCTCACAATTCATCAAAACCCAAAAGTTGCTAAATTAGGATTTTGTAGGAAAACTCAACTCAGCTTTGACCAAGCATAAATTTCTCATAATTTATCAAGAATGACCCATCCAAATCTCATTTTGAAGAGGATTCAATTCCCTATAATCCATCTTCAGCTCTCAAGTTCAAAATATGCACTCACAAGAAGTTATGAATTTGGACATTATAGGTCACTTTGAAAAGTCAACAAAAACACATTTTTTGTCAAAGCTTCATACATGAACATGGAAGACTCAATTGAGCTGAGACTAAAAGGGTTTCTTAGAGGACATATCAAGCTTTCTAAAAAGTCCAAGAACACCCTCATAGAGTCAAAATCGAGGAAGTTATGCATGGGTGAAGTTGACCTTTTTTGCAAAATTGCCAAAAGTCAAATATGCCTCAAAATGCAATTTTTGTCAAATGGGCCCAACTTTTTGTGCTTTTATTGAGTTTGTAACATGGTCCACGACCCATGATCCTTCCCACTTGCCTTTATTTTATTTTTGTCATTTATTTTGATTTTTATTTCATTTAAATCAAATTAAATCAAAATAAAATCATGAAAATATCAAAATCATTTAAACCTTGAGATTTTGTGCATATTTCAGGTCCATAAATAGCTGGCAAGGGAATCAAATCGTGCACGGCTGGTTTGTACACAAAAAGATTGAATTTTTCTTGTTTTGGAAAGATTGGATACAAGTGTGAATCAAGAATCAAATCTTCATAATTGCAAGGATTTGGAGCAAACTTGTAAACCTAATTCACTCAAGGATACATATAGAACAAATCCAGACCAAATACACAAGGGTTAGAGGCGTGAAAAGAGAAGAACAACTTTAAAAAAAAATCAAGAAAAAGTGGCAATCTGATTCCATAGTTCCAGGCTATCTCAAGCCTTCCAAGCTATCTCATTTGATTCCTGGGTGTTCAAGGAGTCTATCCCAATCAACAACAAGCATTTTCGTGCCCAAAAACGCAATGTAAGGGCCTCACGACATCCTTCCCTTTTTGAAATCAAATCTCATGAATTTAACTTGTTAGCATGATTGGCTTATATATTCTGAATCCTTGAAGCATTTGCAAGCTAATGGTAACAATTAATTGCATTTTTGCTAACCATACAGAGATCCACCATTGTTAGGTTTTCTTTTTTCGTTTTAGGGTTTTCTTATGCAGGTGAAATTGGCCCAAAAGAGAGGTACCATGGTGTTCACAAGGCCAAGACGAATTGGCCTGTACCATTAGTTTTCATTTATTGTGCTTGTAAGAGATTCTGGAAATACGCAGGGCTATAGCTACGGACTTTGTCCGTAGGTAAAAGTCTGGACTTTTGCCAACGGAAGAAGGAAGAAGAAAGGTGGCGTGGTAACACACCATTCGTCCATTCAAAAATTCGCGCACTGGCATATGTTAATTTGTGTTTTTTTCCATATAATCTTTATTTGTTCTCCCATATACAAACAAAAGCGTTGGCTCAGTTGGTGAGGAGGCATTGGAAACGGCCAAAGGGCCTGGGTTCAAATCCCAGGTCCCCCATATTATTTCACAATTTTGCTTCTTGCATGATCAGGCACATGTACAGGCGCAAGAACTACCATACTCCATCATATTTCTACCATCAGATTACCCACAAGCTGGATCCAAAGGCCATCATTTGAAGGTCCATGATGCACCCTGGTCAACGTACAACATGGAATCTGAAAGTCAAACGTTGGCCAAGGCTTTTAGGCTCAGAGATTGCTATGGACAACCCCTCAATTGCTAGCATAACCAGGCCCATTTCTCTCTTTTCTTTCTTTCTTTTATTTATTTATTTGTTTAAATTATTTTCTCACAGAAATTTAATTCTTTTTTTACAAAAACTCATAAAAATCAATTTCATCAAATTTAGGTTTTTTATATATTTTGTCAAAATTAATTTAATTAGTTTAATTTAATTCTAGGGCAAATCTAACCATTTGTAAATAAATTAAAATCAATTAGAAAATTAGGGTTTTGTTTAATTTATTTTTTATTTTTTATTTCATTTTCTCAAAATAACCAAAATACAAAAATAGGTCAAAATTAATTGTTTTTCTTAATTTGAATTAATTAATTAATTAGGTTGTCCATATTTAATTAAAACCTTATTCTTTCTCAAAAATAGTCAAAAACAACAAAAATAATTTTTCTTTTAATTAGGTCTAGACGGGGTCAAAACCCTAATTTCTTCTCGTTCTCATTCCATCGCGCGCATTTATTTATTTTTTACAATATTAATGTAATTGATCATGGGATGTAATAGTTTAATTAGGATTTTCCTTTTATTTATCGTTTTACGGGTTTTTGGCTATGTAATTAATCCCCCTCCCTGAAGCCTTGTAATAGCGTAGTTTTATTTCTCGCATTTTAATTTTCGCAAATATAAACTGTTAGGTGTATGATAATAGGATTGCATGACAAGAATGTATGTTAAGTTTAAAATGGTTAGCAAACCCTAAATGTACAAAGATAATAACTGAAATGAAAACACTCGCACGTGCGCACTCCTAGGGTATACTCTCACTTTGGTTGCCCTCGGTAAACGATCATTAAGTATAAGGTGTTTTAGTGGTCGCTATTTTGTATAAATAAAGATCAAATGTCCCGTTCGGAAATGTTGCCTCGGAAATGTAGCCTCGAATATGATCTTAAGACATTAGGGTTATTACTAAGACGTCCTAACATTGCTTTAGTGATCGTACGTCCCTTTCGAATTGACCCTTATAACTCCAACGACGGTGCTACCTACTCACTAATAGTAGGATAGCATTGTCTAAAGGAAACAAGAACAGAAACATTCTTTTTTCGAGTAGGTAGATGCTAGTAGGTACTTGCTCAAAAAAATCAAACTTTTCCACACTTACACTCTTTTCAAACAAAGTTTTCAAAACACTTCGTAACACTCTTGAAGACAGAAGCAAGAGTTAAAACAAAGTCAAACAAAACTTTTCAAAACACACAAACACAGAAGCAATTTTTGAAATGATGAGCAAGTACCTAAGAGCCCGTAGAAAACTACGGATATAAAGGGTGCTAATTCCTTCCCTTTCTATAATCTACCCCTCGTACTCAAAATCTCGAAAAAGGAATTTTTCTATGCTTTTATCCTTTTGCGCTCCTTGTTTTTCCTTTCTATCTCGCACTTTATCAAAACTGCTATTGTCTTACACACACTCACACATCATAATGCAGATCTACATCCACCCTGGATCCCGTTGATAACGACTCTGCTATTGCCAGTTATGACTTCAAAAATCCAATCAACCAAGCCGAGGATGAAGGTAAGGATGATTATGAAGTTCCTGGGGAGCTTGCTAGACTGTTACTACAGGAAGAGAGGGCCATACAGCCCCATGAAGAGCCATTGGAATCAGTGAATTTGGGTACAGAGGAAGACAAGAAAGAAGTCAAGATAGGTGCAAATCTGGAGCCTAGTGTCAAGCAACGGTTGATACAGATGCTACGCGATTATGTTGAGATCTTCGCTTGGTCTTATGAAGATATGCCTGGTTTAGATATTGATATTATGGTTCACCACTTTCCAACCAAAGAAGACTGTCCTCCGGTAAAGCAGAAAGTTTGCCGTATGCGCCTTGAGATGTTTGAGAAAATCAAAGTTGAAGTCAGAAAAAGTTTGACGTCGGGTTTCTAGCTGTTACTTCTTAACCACAATGGGTCGCCAACTTGGTTCCGGTACCTAAGAAGGATGGTAAGGTACGAATGTGTGTGGACTATAGGGATCTGAATAGGGCGAGCCCCAAAGATGATTTTCCACTACCTCACATCGATGTTCTGGTTGGCAACACCGCGTAGCATAAGGTCTTCTCCTTTATGGATGGTTTTTCTGGTTACAATCAGATTAAGATGGCTCCCGAAGACATGGAGAGGACAACTTTCGTTACGCAGTGGGGCACTTTCTATTACAAGGTAATGCCTTTCGGGTTGAAGAATGTTGGGGCAACTTATCAGCGCGCCATGGTCGCTTTGTTCCACGACATGATTCACCATGAGATTGAGGTTTATATTGATGACATGATTTCAAGGTCCCATACTAAGGAAGAACCCCTTGACCATCTCCAGAAACTGTTCGACAAGTTGAAGATGTACAAGATAAGGTTAAACCTGAACAAGTGCACCTTCGAGGTAAGGTCTGGTAAGCTGCTGGGTTTCATCATTAGTGATAAAGGTATTCAAGTGGATCCTGCAAAAGTGAAGGCTATACAGGAGATGCCAGCTCCCCGAATAGAAAAGGAAGTTAGAGGCTTTTTGGGACGTCTAAATTACATTGCAAGATTCATTTCACATCTGAATGCTACTTGTGAGCCAATCTTCAAGCTGCTGAAGAAAGATCAAGTAGTAAAATGGAATGATGAATGTCAGACCGCCTTCGAAAGGATCAAAAAATATCTCCAAGAGCCACCTATTCTGATGCCTCCAGTTGAAGGAAGACCTTTGATTTTATAGTTGACAGTGCTGGATAATTCAATGGGGTGCATGTTGGGGAAGCATGACGAGTCTGGCGGAAAAGAGCACGCTATTTACTACCTTAGTAAAAAGTTTACCGACTGTGAGACCCGATACTCACTGCTCGAGAAAACTTGCTAAGCTTTGGCATGGGCTGCTCGCAGGCTGAGACAGTATATGATGACTCACACTACCCTATTGATATCAAAAATGGACCCAATCAAGTATATCTTCGAAAAGCATGCCTTATCCGGAAGAATAGCAAGATGGTTGATGATCTTAACTGAGTATGATATCCAATACACAACCCAAAAGGCAATCAAGGGGAGTGTGTTGGCAAATCATTTGGCGCATCAAGTCGTGGACGACTACCAGTCCATGAATTTTGAGTTCCCGGATGAGAACATCATGTTGGTGACTGATAGTGAAGAACCTGGACCGGATGAAGGACCTGAGGAAGGATCCTGATGGTCTATGTACTTTGACGAAGCCTTAAACACATTAGGTAATGGCATTGGTGTTGTGATCATATCTCCGGAAGGCTGTCATACTCCATTCACCGCCCGATTATGTTTTAACTGCACCAACAATACGGCGGAGTATGAAGCATGCATCATGGGCCTTCGAGCGGCTATTTACCTGAGGATTAAGTTCTTGAGTGTATTCGGAGATTCCTCTCTGGTGATCAGTCAGATCAAAGGCAAGTGGGATACGAAGCACCCAAATCTTATTCCTTACAAGGAGTATGTACTGACGTTTCTCCCACACTTTGAGGAGATAACCTTTGAACATTTCCCCAGAGAAGAGAATCAGTTGGCGGACGCGCTAGCTACCATGTCTTCTATGTTCAAATTCAGGTGGGACAATGAAGCTCCCCAGATCACCATTGAGAGGTTGGACGAACCCGCACATTGCTGTGATATTGAGA
This sequence comes from Vicia faba, assembly GCA_948472305.1. NCBI lineage: Eukaryota > Viridiplantae > Streptophyta > Magnoliopsida > Fabales > Fabaceae > Vicia > Vicia faba. Next base: position 914,998,781 of record OX451736.1, on the reverse strand, counting down.
CTGAAGAAGTAGTATATAAACCCTGGTTTCACGAAGTAAAGAGGTATCTTGAGGCTCAAGAGTACCCCGAGGGTGCATCTGTTAATGATAAGAAGTTTCCGTGGAGATTCGTTGCGAAGTTCTTCATCAATAATGGTGTTCTTAACAAGCGTAACCATGATTCAACCTTACTACGATGTATGGACAAGAATGAGGCAGAAAGGATTATGGCAGAATTACATGAAGGTACCTTCGGAACTCATTCCAGTGGACATACCATGGCAAAGAAGATCCTACGGGCTGGATATTATTGGTCTACTATGGAAGCCGATTGTTATCAGCATTCTCGAACTTGTCATAAGTGCCAAGTCTATGCTGATAAGGTGCATGTGCCTCTGGTTCCTTTGAATGTTTTGACAACACCTTGGCCTTTTGCAATGTGGGGCATCAACATGATTGGCGAGATCAGACCTACTGCGTCTAACGGGCATCATTTCATTCTGGTAGCTATTGATTATTTTACGAAGTGGGTTGAAGCAGCTTATTTTGCTACAGTAACCAAGAACGTCATGGCGTGATTTATCCAACACAACTTGATTTGTCGATACGGTGTACCAGAGAGGATCATTACAGACAATGGTACATATCTCAACAATATAATGATCATCGAGCTCTGCAAACAGTTCAAGATACAGCATCACAACTCTTCTCCTTACCGGCCGAAGATGAATGGGGCTGTTGAAGCGGCTAATAATAATATCAAGAAGATTGTGTAGAAGATGACGGTGACATACAAAGACTGGCACGATATGCTACCATTCGCTCTTCATGGGTATCGTACCTCAGCACGGACGTCGACAGGGGCAACACCTTACTCTTTGGTCTATGGTATGGAAGCGGTCTTACCCATTGAAGTCCAGATACCCTCTCTCTGGATTATGAAGGATGCAGGCTTGAGCAAGGACGATTGGATCTAGACCTGGCTTGATCAGCTGAACTTAATCAATGAGAAGAGACTTACTGCTATTTGTCATGGTCAGACGTATCAAAAGCGAATGATCAAGGCATTTAACAAGAAAGTTAGACGACAGGAATATCTAGTCGGGGATTTGGTAATCAAACACATCATACTGCCACAAGGTGATCCTAGAGGCAAATGGACCCCTACGTACGAAGGGCCATTTGTGGTTAAGAACATTTTCTCGGGAGGAGCTATGATTCTAACCACCATGGATGGTGACGACCTTCCTCACCCCGTCAATGCAGACATAGTGAAAAAATACTACGCATAATCAAAGACCCGCTAGGTCGACTGGCCTAGGCAAAAATAAGGGCTTCCCGGCAAACCAAAAGGGTTCGGGCAAAAATAAGGGATGAAAATATAAAAAATTGTACACCCGACAAGTCGAAAACCTGAAAAGGCGGCTTGGGCAAAAAAGGGTATCCTGGTGGACTAAAAACCCGAAAGGGCGATTCAGGAAAAAATTAGGGATCAAAGCGTAACACTATGTCTCATTGGATAACCTTGCAACCAGACTTCGGTATCGACTATCAAGCTCGGACGGCACCAATCAATCTGATCTACCTTCAACCAAGTAGCAAAGTGATGAGACGCTCGAAGATATAAAAGCAATAGCAGAGTTGGAACCCAATGGGATTGTTCACATAGCTGTTTTTTTTCTTTTTTTTACAGATTGTATAAATTTCTATCTTTCGGCGACGTTCTCTTACTAGGACATCAGCCTCTTGTACAGAACGCCTATTATAGGCCAACTTCAAAATCAGTACATTTCATTTTACAATAAATTTCAAAATTGTTTTTTCTTTTTCTGTTTTGTTTTGCAAGAACGTCCAATGGTTCATTTTTGATATATGCATTTGAACATAATTGTTGCTCACAAATATTTACATGCGAAACAAAAGACGATTACTCGTAATTCCAGGAACAGGGACAAACAAGAAATGTCCAAACCTTGCGGTTGCTCTATTCACCAGGTACAGGGATAGACCCAGCTTGAGAAAATGACTAAAAGTACATACACTCCCCGCAGAGTAAAAGGAATCTAAAAACAGTGGTGTTAGTTCTCCCCAAGCAGGGTTCATCTATCACCAACAATGGAAGACTATCCCTAGTGGAGTTTATTTCTTCCACAAGAAGAAATTCAATCCCCAACAGGGTTCATTATCACCAGCAACAGTAATTCATCCCCAGCTGAGGATATTTCTCTAAATCAGCAGATCTTTTGGCAGAGTCTCTCTTCCTCACAGAGCCATTTTCTCGCCAGTTTATTCTCTAGCCGAGTTATCCTCCCGCCAATTTATTCTCAGATTATCTTCGGTCATTATCCCCAGCGAGAACAAAGAACTCAACTCCTTGCACTCTCCAATAGCAGTCCGGGATTTATTTTCCCCATCTAGAAAACATCATAAAAACATTGCATATCCATACATCATGGCATGCACATATGCATCATACAGCACAGTCTAATTTATTTTGAGAACATCATTGCTCAATACATTTCATACATCATAACATTACATACAACTAACTCTTTACCTTTCAGGGAAAGATACGATCAAATTCTCACAAGTTTTCTTTGGTTCAGTCAAATCGGTGCTAAGATTTCTATTCTAGTTCAAGCTATGAAGCCCGGATCCGATCGGAAAATAGTTTAATCCCCAGCAAGTTACTGTAAAGCCTGGATTACGACCAGATAGCAGTACAAAAACGCCATGAAGCATGGATTCGACCAGATAATGGTATAAGACATCGTGAAGCCTGGATTACGACCAAATAGCGGTAAAAGACACTGAAGCCTGGGATTACGACCAGATAACAGTAAGGGACACTGCGAAGCTTGGATTTCGACCAAATAGTAGTCTACCCGGCCAATTACTATGAAGCCCAGAATCGAACAGATATTAGTAGGCCTAAAAATCAAATGGAAGCCTGCATGCGACTGGATAACCACTTGATTTCTTCTGAAGCCTGGAGTACGACCAGATAAGAAGTAAGGTATTGTGAAGCCTAGAGTCGACCAGATAGCAGTACAGGACACCATGAAGCCTAGATTCGACCAGATAATGGAATGAAACATCGTAAAGCCTGGATTACGACCAGATAGCGGTAAAGGACACTGAAGCCTGGGATTACAACCAGATAACAGTAAGGGACATTGTGAAGCTTGGATTTTGAACAAATAGCAGTTTACCTGGAAATTACTAAGAATCCCGAAGTCGACCGAATATTAGTGTGCCCTGAATCCAAGTTGAAGCCCGGATGCGACCGGATAACGACTTAATTCCTTCTGAAGCCTAGATTACGACCAGATAAGAATTGATAAATTGCAAAGCCTGGATTACGACCAGATAGCAAGTTTAATCTCATCTCCCTAGTAAGTCACTGTAAAGCCTGGAGCACGACCAGATAACAGTCGATCATATCACTATGAAGCCTAAATCACAACCAGATAGTAGTTCATTTTCACCTCTTCGACTAAGAGATGATTCCCCAGTAGAATAACGGACGACTGAAGCTCCTAAAGTTCAACTTTTTACAAGACAAAGAACAACATTCCCCAACGAAATCTTCCTCAATAACAGGTATACGGGCTCTCGCTAAGGAATCTCTGATGCGATCGACACTCCTTCGGATGGCATCTTTAAGCCCATCCTCCATCACCAATCTCCAAATGGAATCTGTAAGCCCATTCTCGACATCGCGAGATGAGCACCACTTCATGCGAGTGCAAATTTCTGGGCACTCTAGTGTTCAATCATCTTCAACCTTCAGATCACGAAAGGCAGACAATCCAATCTACATCCTCAGGTTTAAGAAGATTGAACAGGGGCAGCTGTTCTAACCCAAAATTTTCCCTCCCATATTTCTTAATACACTTCAAGTGAGGTCCTCAAATTGCTCAAGGAAGTCTAAGGGTTGACCAGATAAACTCTCTCCTAAGGCAGTCTACCTCAAATTAGGGTTTCATGTTGCATCAAGATACTTGAGTCCAAGGGATACCAAATGCTCACTATTGTTCTAATATGTTCTCAATATCATCCATGACAAGTTTCAAGCCATACAGAGAAAGTTTGCTCAGTAAATTGTTCAAAGGCCTGAAAATCGACTATGCTAGGGCAAAAGTCAATTGTGTTCTACATACAGTCAAACTTCAAGATTTTTGGTCAAAATCCTCATTTTGAAATTTTATTCATCATTTGATCAAGGTTTGATCATGATTCCTCAAGGATTGTTCACAATTCATCATAACCCAAAAGTTGATAAATTAGGATTTTGTAGGAAAAGTCAACTCAACTTTGACCAAGCATAACTATCTCATACTTTATTAAGAATGACCCATCCAAATCTCATTTTGAAGTGGATGAAAATCCCTACAATCCATCTTAAGCTCCCAAGTTTAAAATATGCACTCACAAGAAGTTATGAATTTGGACATTATAGGTCACTTTGAAAAGTCAACAAAAACACCTTTTTTGTCAAAGCTTCATACATGAACATGGAAGACTCAATTGAGATGAGACCAAAATGGTTGCTTAGAGGACATCTCAAGCTTTCTAAAAAGTCTAAGAACACCCTCATAGAGTCAAAATTGAGGAAGTTATGCATGGGTGAAGTTGACCTTTTTTGCAAAATTGCCAAAAGTCAAATATGCCTCAAAATGCAATTTTTGTCAAATGGGCCCAACTTTTTGTGCTTGTATTAAGTTTGTAACATGGTCCACGACCCATGATCCTTCCTACTTGCCTTTATTTTATTTTTGTCATTTATTTTGATTTTTATTTCATTTAAATCAAATTAAATCAAAATAAAATCATGAAAATATCAAAATAATTTAAACCTTGAGATTTTGTGCATATTTCAGGTCCATGAATAGTTGGCAAGGGAATCAAATCGTGCAAATCTTTTTTGTACACAAAAAGATTGAATTTTTCTTGTTTTGGAAAGATTGGATACAAGTGTGAATCAAGAATCAAATCTTCATAATTGCAAGGATTTGGAGCAAACTTGTAAACCTAATTCACTCAAGGATACATATAGAACAAATCCAGACCAAATGCACAAGGGTTAGAGGAGTGAAAAGAGAAGAACAACTTTCAAAAAAATCAAGAAAAAGTGGCAATCTGATTTCATAGTTCTAGGCTATCTCAAGCCTTCCAAGCTATCTCATTCGCTTCCTGGGTGTTCAAGGAGTCTATCCCAATCACCAATAAGCATTTTCGTGCCTAGAAACGCAATGTAAGGGCCTCACGACATCCTTCCCTTTTTGTAATCGAATCTCATGAATTTGATGTTGTTAGTATGATTGGTTTATATATTCTGAATCCTTGAAGCATTTGCAAGCTAATGGTAACAATTAATTTCATTTTTGCTAACCATACAGAGATCCACCATTATTAGGTTTTATTTGTTTGTTTTAGGGTTTTCTTATGTAGGTGAAATTGGCCCAAAAGAGAGGTACCATGGTGTTCACAAGGCCAAGACGAATTGGCCTGTACCATTAGTTTTCATTTATTGTGCTTGTAGGAGATTCTGGAAATACGCAGGGCTATAGCTATGGACTTTGTCCGTAGGTAAAAGTATGGACTTTTTCCAACGGAAGAAGGAAGAAGAAAGGTGGTGTGGCAACACACCATTCGTCCATTCAAAAATTCGCGTGCTGGCATATGTTAATTTGTGTTTTTTCCATATAATCTTTATTTGTTCTCCCATATACAAACAAACGTGTTGGCTTAGTTGGTGAGGAGGCGTTTGAAACGGCCAAAGGGATTGGGTTCAAATCCCAGGTCCCCCATATTATTTCACAATTTTGCTTCTTGCATGATCAGGCACATGTACAGGCGCAAGGACTACCATACTCCATCATCTTTCAACCATCAGATTGCCCACAAGATGGATCCAAAGGCCATTATTTGAAGGCCCATGATGCACCCTGGTCAACGTACAACATGGAATATGAAAGTCAAACGTGGGCCAAGGCTTTTGGGCTCGGAGATTGCTATGGACACCCCCTCAATTGCTAGCATAACCAGACCCATTTCTCTCTTTTCTTTCTTTCTTTCTTTTATTTGTTTAAATTATTTTCTCACACAAATTTAATTCTTTTTTACAAAAACTCTTAAAAATCAATGTCATCAAATTTAGGTTTTTTTTATATATTTTGTCAAAATTAATTTAATTAGTTTAAATTAATTCTAGGGCAATTCTAACCATTTGTAAATAAATAAAAATAATTAGAAAATTAGGGTTTTGTTTAATTTATTTTTTATTTTTTATTTTATTTTCTCAAAATAACCAAAATACAAAAATAGGTCAAAATTAATTGTTTTTCTTAATTTAAATTAATTAATTAATTAGATTGTCTATATTTAATTAAAACCTTATTCTTTCTCAAAAATAGTCAAAAACAACAAAAATAATTTTTCTTTTAATTAGGTCTAGACAGGGTCAAAACCCTAATTACTTCTCCTTCTCGTTCCATCGCGTGCGATTATTTATTTTTTACATGATTAATGTAACTGCTCATGGGATGTAACCGTTTAATTAGGATTTTCCTTTTATTTATCGTTTTACGGGTTTTTGGCTATGCGATTAATCCCCCTCCCCGAAGCCTTGTAATAGCGTAGTTTTATTTCTCGCATTTTAATTTTCGCAAATATTAACTGTTAGATGTATGATAATAGGATTGCATGACAAGAATGTATGTTAAGTTTAAAATGGTTAGCAAACCCTAAATGTACAAAGATAATAACTGAAATCAAAACACTCGCACATGCGCACTCCTAGGGTATACTCTCAATTCGGTTGCCCTCGGTAAACGATCATTAAGTATAAGGTGTTTTAGAGGTTGCTCTTTTGTCTAAATAAAGATCAAACGTCCCGTTCAGAAATGTTGCCTCAGAAAGGTTTCCTTGAAATGTTGCCTGGAATATGATCTTAAGACATTAGGGTTATTACTAAGACGTCCTAACATTGCTTTAGTGATCGTACGTCCCTTTCGAATTGACCCTTACAACTCCAACAACGGTGCTACCTACTCACTAATAGTAGGATAGCGGCTGTCTAAAGGAAACAAGAACAAAAACATTCTTTTTTCGAGTAGGTAGATGCTTGTAGGTACTTGCTCAAAAAAATCAAACTTTTCCACACTTACACTCTTTTCAAACAAAGTTTTCAAAAACACTTCGTAACACTCTTGAAGACAGAAGCAAGAGTTAAAACAAAGTCAAACAAAACTTTTCAAAACACACATACACGGAAGCAATTTTTGAAATGATGAGCAAGTACCTAAGAGCCCATAGAAAACTACGGATAGAAAGGGTGCTAATACCTTCCCTTTCTATAATCTACCCTCCATACTCAAAATCTCTAAAAAGGAATTTTTTTGTGCTTTTGTCCTTTCCAGTTGGATAAAATAAAAGTCGGTGGCGACTCTTGCTTACTGCGACATTTTGCAAACACAAATGCAAAACGCAAACCAGCATTTTTCTCAAAATAATCGATTCTGCCACCGTATCACAGAACTGGCGACTCTGCTGGGGATATAAATAAGTGGAGTATACCTTAAGATTAGTTCATCATAAATTGTTTCTCTTGTTTGTTTTGGTTGCTTTACTGATAAAGGGTTTTTGTATTGGGAGTTACTATAGATCCTAACCCGGATCTGGGGGACACCTTTTAGGTAAGTAGCAATAAATTGTGAGGGAACTGTACAACATATACCGATACGGTTGAAGCAGTAGCTACATTGATGTAGCACATTGGTTTGTACCAGTATCCCTTGTGGAGAAACGAGGAGAATACGAGGCTGTTATATGTGTCATTAAGCATCAACTGACCTTAGAACCTATAATTGACCAAATTGGCCATAAGAAGTAGTGGGATAGCCAGTCTCAGTGTAAAGCTGGGAACTGGTTGATACTCGATACTAAACTCATTGAGACCATAATCTCGAGATAGTTCTGGCCGTAAGAAAAGATTGCGTGAGTTGAAACCATGACCGATGGAGGATGATCAGTGATATTGAGAACCTCTAGAACCTGGTTACTATTATTTGGACAGGTTGAAACCAACTGAACTTCAAGAGGGTAATACCTAGACCCCATATGTGACACGGTGGAAGAACTGACTTGAGGTTTTACATTTATGTTCGCAAAGGTTTCGGTTTAGCAAGAGTCATCACCGACTTTTTATTTTATCCAAAGGAAAGGTCAAAAAGCACGGAAAAGACCTTTGAGATGTTTTCTTGGGTTCGGGGGGTAGATTATGAAAAGGGAAGGTTCTAGCACCCTTTTCATCCATGGTTTTCCATGGGCTCTTAGTTACTTGTTTAGATCACTTGCTTTGCTTTTTCAATTGTTTGAAATGGTGCTTTGTGTGGTTTTGAAAGTATTTTGAAAAGAGGCCATCGTTTTGGCAATCTTTGTAATGATTCTTGTTTGAAGAATGTATACAAAGATGTTTGTCTTTTGAAAAATGTTTCAATGTTTGAAAGTTTGTTTGGAAATTATTTTGAAATTGTGTGTGTTTGTTTGAAGAATAGCAAGGATGTTTGCAAGTTGATCAAGTAACAAGGAGTTGTCTACCCTACTCAAAGCTCTTTCCTACACATTTTTAACCCTTTTGATATTGTTGTTTTACCATTGTATTTGGTAAATAACCCTATCTTTGGATGTTAAACGGGACGGGCGCGGGTCATCGTATGACCATGATGGCAATGGTGCTAAGTATCTTTAGCAAGTTTTTGAGGGACTAGATCATTTTTGTTTAGGCAACCAAGATAGCGTCATCGAGGGACTATGATCTTTTTGTTTTGATTGATTTTTCCAAGATACCTAGCATGCATACCATGGCCATTTTAAGGCAATAAAGTGGATGAAACCCTAGGGGTGATTGTGTGCATTGTGTTATCATTTTTCATGCATTTTTGTCTTGTGTTTAGTCATGCTATTTGTTTGATTTTGGTTTTTGCATACAAAACCCTAATTTACTATCATGGCATATGAAAGCGATAAAATGCATAAAAGTAAATCTAAGACTATTACAATATTATTATGGGGAGGGGGATACAAGTTTGAATAGGGGGATATTGCTCAAAATAAAACCCTAAAAACTATTACAACCATATTGAATTTATTGTACAAATAAATAAATAGACAATTATTTAAATTTGCAATAAAACATAAATATGTAAAAAATGCTTTTTTTGTATTTATTTATGTATGTAAAATAAGTTTATTTAAGTTTAAAATAAGAAAAATATTAATTATTTTTGAAAGGGTGAAGAAACCCTAATTTTTGTTTTAAGAAAATATATTCTATATTATTTTATTTCATTTATGTACAAAGAAATAACAATAAAAATAATATATACAAAAATGTTTAAAAATTAAATATGTGTAAAAAAATATTATTTTAAGTGTATAAATAATAAAAATAAAAATGTATAATATTTTTATATTATTTATAAGTTTATTCAAGAAAATAAATTATATTTAACCTAATAAACTATTTTTTGTCATAAAAAATAATAAAAATAATAAAAATGTGAAAATTAAGAAAATATTTTTGGTGATTTTTAATGTTCAAGAAAAATAATAAAAGTCAAAAAATATAAAAAGGAATGAAAAAAATACAAAATGAAGAAAATGAGCCAAGGGGGTGCAAATACCACAATGGGGGGTGTCAAAAGCAGAAGCAAACAAGCCTAAGCCCAATGTCCTTCGTCCCTGTCCTCTGAAGAGAGCCAAAACGTGCGCGCCATGTTCAAAATTGTATCTCCTGCATACGTGCTTAAAAACAAAATCTTGCAACATGAAAGTTATTGCTCATCATCACACGATTCTAATGATATAAAAAACTTGATCTAACTCTCAAAGACCGGAGAGAATTTCAGTGGCCCTAAATCTTGACCTAGTTTTTTCAGCAACTTCAACTATCAAGTACTCTTAGCTCAGTTAACATAAATGAAATCTACGCATATGTACAGCTCAAGGAACTTAAGGACTACATTTTTGCTTCACAAACCTAAGCCTAATGATACCTAAATAAGGAGATAGAAGTTTGAAAATTACCTATTTTAGTCAAGTTCGAATATGGCAATGTAGAAGCTTTGAGTGAGGCCTGAAGGTCTTTTGAGCTTGCTTGAAGTTCCCTTGAGCTTTCCCAATGCTTAGCTTGCTTTGAAATGGCTTGAATCTCCTTGTAGAACTCAACCTGCAAAGATTCAAAATGAAAATGGTGAAGTGTGAAAATGGAGTTACATTTGCTGGACAGGGACTTGGATAGTTTAGGTGTGATGTTTAGAATGTGTTTGAAATGATTCCAAGAAAAACGCACGAGGGAATATGGATTTGGCCAAGGTTCTGCAGAGCTTGCCCTGTTTTGGGCAGAAATGGAGTTTTTGGTATATTTGGGTGTTTGAGAGGCTTGTAACTCGTGTATTCTACTTGCTACAATGTGTTGAGATTGTTTGAAAATGTTACAAGGCTTAGTTTTAACAGATGCACAAGTTATCTTCACTTTTGCAAGTTGGTTTGTTTTTGAAGAAAAGGTTGAGTTAACAAAGCCAAAGCCTGTACATGATAGCTCAAGGTCTGCATAGGGTTGGTACCAATTGCCTGATATTCACGGACTTTGTTTGCTGCAAGAGATTGGGTTCAATGCTCAAGATGGACAAAATGACATAAATCAAGCTTTATCAAAGTAGCAATGTTGCCTTTTTGTCATTTTTGGATTAAACCTTTGTACAAAGCTTCAAAGATCAAAACAATGCCATTAACCATTGTATTTGCATTTAATTTTTGAGTGTAGAAGATATTAGAACCTGTAAACCAAGTACAAGCATGCTTATGACAGATTTTCAAGTTGTAACATGGTGCAAAATGCCTTGGACAAAAGTGATGATTTGCCATTTTCAAACTTTCGATTCTCCCTAATCATAAATGATTTTGGAGAGTTCTTTGATATTTTGGAAATCTTGTAACATGATATACAATCCATCTTTGAAATTAATTTTGATATTCCACTTGGAACTATGTGAAAAGTTGCCTTGAAGATAGGTCAAAATCCTGCCTAAACTAGGGCAAAATTTCACTAAGTTAAAAGTTTCATGGACCCTTATTCACAAAATCATAACTTTAGATACAAGCATATTTTGCGAAAACTTTGTGAATCAAAGTTGTAGATTTTGTGGAGAACTACAACTTTCATGTTGGAAGTTTTCTTTGAATCCAATTGCATCATGGTGAAAATGTTGGGAAAAGTTTGGGAAAAATAAGAAATTTTCATAACTTAGATAATTTCTAAGTTATGAAAATTTTCAATCTTAAACCCTAATTTTCAAAATTAGGTTTCTTGGTGAACAAGTTTCATGTTTTGGCACATATTGATGAAAAATGACCCTTGGCACTTGATTTTGACCAAAAAGTCAAAGTTTGACTTTTCAGTGTACAGTTAATTTTTGATCAGTTGACTGGAAAATACATTTGTCAATCCAATGCATTTGAGATTTTTTTGAACCTTGTGATTAGGTCAAGATGATGCCATTGAGTCCCTGAAACCATGCTTGAACCCCATTTGCCATTGGCTAGGTGAAAGATCAGAAATTGCCCTTCTACAATCAAAACCCTAAAAATGACCATTTTGCCCTTTTGATGATGTGATCAAATTTCTTGAGGAGTTGTGGTCCAAACTTGATCAAATGGTTCATATGAGCCTATAATATTAAGGTGGATCAAAAAATATGAGGTTTGATTGTAAATTGGGCACAATTGACTTTTTCCCCAATATAGTTGATTTTTAGGTCAACTGTCCAATTGACTGGGCAAAAATTTGATTCAAAGCTTGAAACTTGGTATGAGCAATATTAGGAGTCCAACATGAAGTATGAAAGTCACATGGGGCATTGGAAGTCCAAAATTCCTTGTGCAAACTCAAACCCTAATTTCAGGTCATGAGTGCTAGGAGATGTCTTGAGCTGAGCAAACCCTAATCATGTATGGAGTCTAAAGAGTCTTGTGAGGGGAATCTTGATAAAATGAGAGGGAAAATATTGGGGTACAACAGCTGCCCCTGTTAAATCTTCTTGAACCTGAAGAGTTAGATTGGAGAGTTTTGCCATTCGTGACTCGAAGGTAAAAGATGATTGGACACTAGAGTGCCCGTAAATTTGCACTCGTCAAAGTATAGTTGAGGGAATGGGCTTAAAGATGCCATTTGGAGGGGTGACAGATTCTTGTCGGAGATGGGCTTGTAGATGCCTTCCAAGAATGTTTTTTGAACTGCATGTTGTAAGTCAGAAGAATGAGTATCAGAATGGTGTCCGCGTCTGGAACGTATCTAAACTGTATCTTGACTTTGAATTTGTATGAGCAAGGGAATAGCCGCCGTGTCTAGAGCGTATCCGAGTTGTAACTGTATTTGTTTTTGAATGAATAGAAGAATGACTTCCGTGTCTGGAGTGTATATGTATTGTATCTGAATCTGAAATATGAATAAGCGACAGAATGGTGTCCGTGTCTGGAGCATCTGTGAGCTGGGGAAAAAGTCAGAATAAGTGACAGAATGGCAACCGTGTCTGGAGCGTATCTGGAATGTATCTTGAAGTTGAGATATGTATGAGTAGAAGAATGACTTCCGTGTCTGGAGTGTATCTATATTGTAACTGGGATCTGAATAAGTGACCGAATGACTTTCGTGTCTGGAGTGTATCTGAACTTGAAATTGATAGTTAAATCTGAATGAGAAATAGAATGGCTTCCATGTATGGAGCGTATCTAATTTGTATCCGATTGTTGAAGTCTGAATGAGTGATAGAACGGCATCCGTGTCTGGAGCGTATCTGTACTGTATCTTGACTTGAAATTCTGAATGAGTAATAGAATGACCTCCGTGTCTGGGGTGTATCCATACCGTATCTGAATAATAGATTTGAATGAGCGACATAATGACTTCCGTGTCTGGAGTGTATCCTTACTGTATCTGAAATCTTTGAATATTCGTTAAAGAGAGCTTTTAATCTTATCATGAAAAGGGTAAAATGTTAGCTGAAACACGAAGTTATGTTGCATGTAATGTATGATGCAATCAATGTGTTCTATCAATGTTTATGATATATGAATGTAATGTATGCGCATGTAAGCTGATTTGCTGTATTGCTGAGGAAAATAAATCCTAGATAGCTGGAGATAATAAAATCCTTGACTACTATCGGGGAAAATAAATCCTTGACCGCTTTTGGAGATTCAAAATCTTTGATTGCTGAGGATGAGAAATCCTTGCTGACTGCTTGGGGATTAAAGATCCTTGACAAACTTTTGTGGGGATGTGAGAATCCTTCACGACTTTCCTGGGGATATAGATCCTTCAAGTCTTTGGAGTTGGAGGATGATAAATATTCTGTTGTGAGAATAATGCCAAGTGTTTCTTGAGAAACCTGCTTGGGGAGTCTCGAGAACTTTGACGACTATGGCTGGGGATTACACAAAGGGAATCCTTACTCGGGTGGGGAATAGGGAAAACTCTGGCAATCTCTACCGGGGATTAAACAAAGGAAAACCTTGATTTGCTGGAGAATGAGGAAGGCTCTGATGACTTCTGCGGGGAATTAAGAATGAGAATCTTCATTCTGCTAGGGGAACTTGAATCCTTGGGGAATTCATGCTGAGAAGTCAAGAATGAGAATCTTCGATCTGCAGGGGATTAAAAATTCTGACAAATTCATGCTGGGGAGTAATGAAGACTCTGGAAACTTTACTGGGGAAATGAGAATGAGAATATTCATTCTGCTAGGGGATGAAAAACTCTGTGGAGAGTAGCTATACTGCTGGGAAGTAGCTATCCTGCTTGGAGAGTAAGTTCAGGACTCTGGGAAAGAGCTTATTCCTATTTTGGAAAAAAGTTCAGGAGTTTGGGTTGTATGCCAATCTACTGGGGAGTCAAGAATGATTATCTTCATTCTGTTGGGGATATCAGAAGCTTGGGTTGTATGCCAATCTACTGGGGAATTATCCTAGGTTGGGGATAAAGCAAAAGTTAACTATTATCTGGTTGATTCTCAGATTTTAAGATAACGTGCTGGGGAATTTGGGGAAAATTGGATGGTTTCCGCTGGGGATTGATAGTCTTGACTTGACTGGGGAAGAAGGTTTCATCTTTGCTGAGGGTCTGTAGTTCAAATTTTTGCTCCACTGTGGATCGGGAGTTTGAAGTTTTAACTCTGGTGGGGATTTTGAAATTTAACTCCGCTGGGATTATGTATTTCAAGGTTTTAGCTCCGCTGGGGATCTAGATGATGTACTACAGGGGATTTCTCTTGGAATAGCCTAAAGACGTTTTCCTATACTTTCAACCTGTCAGTAATTATTCTTTCCCATTTTGTTTATTTGTAAACATGTGATTATATTCAAATGCATATGCTCATTTAATAAATCATTGGACGTTTTCAAATAAAACACAAGTGTAAAAAAAGAAGAAAAGGCAAATAGTTTTCTGCACTTTGAAGTATCTTTGTATTAACTTTGTGTAAGTATTTTGTACAAAGGAGACATACATCCTAGTAAGAGAATGTTGTCGTAAAAAATGAGAAAAATTTATACAAAGAAAGATGGCTATGTGTAAAAATTCCATGGGGTTCCCATTCCGTTATAGCCTTCGTAACTCTTAGTATCTTGTCCATTCGTTGCTTCGTCCGAAGATGATTTAGTTGATCAGAAGCCCGAAGCTTGTCTGTGAAGAGATTATCCTTAAAGTGATCCGACGAGACATAGTCATACACTTTAATTCCCTAATTTTTTCCTGGACCGCCCTTTCGGGTTTTTGATCCACCGGGAAACCCTTTTTTGCCCAAGTCACCCTTTCGGGTTTTCAACTTGCCGGGTGTACAAATTTTTTTATTTATCCATAACTTTTGCCTGAACCGCCCTTTCGGGTTTTTGATTCACCGGGATACCCTTTTTTTTGCCTAGGTGTGTCAACCTAGCGGGTCATTTATGCGTAGTATCTTTTGACTATGTCTGCGTTTGCAGGGTGCGGCAGGTCATCACCGTCCATGGTGGTTAATATCATTGCCCCACCAGAAAAGATGTTCTTGATTACAAATGGTCCTTCGTAGGTAGAAGTCCATTTTCCCCTGGGATCACTTTGCGGCAAGATGATTCGCTTGATTACAAGATCTCTGACTTGATATACCTTGTGCCTGACTTTCTTATTGAAAGCCTTGATCATCCGCTTTTGATACGCCTGACCATGGCAAACAGTAGTAAGTCTCTTTTCGTCAATCAAGTTAAGTTGATCAAGCCGGATCTGAATCCAATCGTCTTCACTCAAACCAGCATCATTCATGATTCTCAAGGAGGGAATCTGAACCTCAATAGGCAAAACAGCTTCCATGCTGTATACCAAAGAATAGGGTGTTGCCCCAGTTGATGTACGCGCCGTGGTACGGTACTCTTGGAGAGAAAACGGTAACATCTCGTGCCAGTCCTTGTAGGGGATTGTCATCTTTTGTATGATCTTCTTGATATTTTTGTTCGCAGCTTCGACAGCACCGTTCATCTTTGGCCGATAGGGAGATGAATTGTGATGTTGAATCTGGAACTGCTCGCACAAAGCGGTGATCATAGTGTTATTCAAGTTTGTACCGTTGTCAGTAATGATCCTTTCGGGGATGCCGTACCGGCAAATGAGGTTCTGCTTGATGAAGCAGGCAACCACATTCTTTGTAACAGAGGCGAAGGAAGCTGCTTCGACCCACTTGGTAAAGTAATCAATGGCCACCAGGATGAAGCGGTGTCCATTGGATGCTGTAGGCTTGATCTCTCCAATCATGTCGATTCCCCACATTGCGAATGGCCAAGGAGTTGTTAAGACATTGAGAGGAACTGGAGGTATATGTACCTTGTCCGCATATGTACCTTCATGGATTGGTAATCTTCGATAGCTTGATGAGCCAGATGGTCAGCTAGTACCTCCCCTTTATAGCTTTTTGGGTCGTGTACTGGATATCGTATTCGGTCATAATCATCTGCCATCTAGCTATCCTTCCAGATAAATCCGGTTTCTCAAAGATGTAGTTGATCGGATCCATCTTAGATATCAGCAGAGTGGTATGAGTCAACATATACTGCCTTAGCCGGCGAGCAGCCCATACCAAAGTGCAACAAGTTTTCTCGAGCAGTGAGTATCGAGTCTCACAGTCGGTAAACTTTTTGCTAAGGTAATAAATAGCATGCTCTTTTCGGCCAGACTCGTCATGTTGGCCCAATATGCACCCCATTGAATTATCCAAAACGGTCAGATACATGATTAGCGGTCTTCCTTCAACGGGAGGCATCAAGATAGGAGGTTCTAGCAAATACTCCTTAATTTTATTGAAAGCAACTTGACAGTCATCATTCCATTTAACCACCTGATCTTTCTTCAACATCTTGAAGATTGGTTCACAGGTAGATGTTAGGTGAGAAATGAACCTTGCAATGTAGTTTAGGCGTCCCAAGAAACCTCTGACCTCCTTCTCAGTGTGAGGAGCAAGCATTTCTTGTATAGCTTTCACTTTGGAAGGATCAACCTCGATGCCTTTGTTCCTGACAATGAAACCCAAGAGTTTACTGGACCTGACTCCAAAGGTGCCCTTGTTCAGATTCAGTCTGAGCTTGTACTCCTTCAACTTGACAAACAGCTTTTTCAAATAGTCGAGGTGTTCTTCTTCTGTCTGTGATCGGTCTATCATGTCATCTACGTAGACTTCAATCTCATGATGTATCATGTCATGAAACAAAGCTACCATGGTGCGCTGATAGGTTGCCCCGGCATTCTTCAGTCCGAATGGCATCACTTTATAGTAGAACGTACCCCACTGTGTAACAAAAGTAGTTTTCTCCATGTCTTCAGGTGCCATGTTGATCTGGTTGTAACCTGAAAATCCGTCCATGAAAGAAAATACCTTGTGCTGAGCTATGTTGTCAACCAAGATTTCAATGTGTGGTAGTGGAAAGTCATCTTTAGGGCTATCCCTATTTAAGTCTCTGTAATCCATGCACATTCTCACTTTGCCATCCTTCTTAGGCACATGCACAATGTTAGCAACCCATTGTGGATAGGAAGTAACAGCAAGAAATCCAGCATTGAACTGCTTCATAACTTCTGCTTTGATCTTTTCAGACATGTCGAGCCTCATGCGGCAGACTTTTTGTTTGATTGGTGGACAGTCTTCCCTTGTAGGGAGACAGTGTACCACAATATCAGTATCGAGTCCCGGCATGTCTTCATATGACCAGGCGAAGATCTCAACATATGCATTCAACAGCTGAATTAAGCGATCTTTGACACTTGGCTCTAGGTTGGCACTCACTCTGACTTCTTTTTTGTCTTCATCATTACCCAAGTTGATTGTCTCTAACAGCTCCTCATGGGGCAGAATAGCCCTTTCTTCCTGTTGTAGCAGCCTAGCCAATTCTCCCGGCACTTCACAGTCTTCATCACCTTCGTATTCGGCATGGTAGACCAGATCTTCATAGTCATTGAAGGCCATAGCAGAATTGTTACCCATGGAATCCGGAATGGAAGGGTGCCTGCATTTGTGAGTGTGGGTGTGTGTAAGGGATAGCCACCTTTAAAAAAATAAAATGTAAAAAGAAAGAAAATGAACACAAAATTTTATATGTGGAAACATCCATGATTCATTAAAATGGCATATGAAGATGAAAAATCAAACCCTTACAAATGGACCTATGTACCTCGTGTAAGGCACAAGGTTAAAAGTACGAATTGTTTGAGAATTATTACAAACCAACAGAAATGTTTGAAAGATAAATTATTGCGGTATGAAAGTAATCGGAACAAAGTCTTTTGCCTCCTAATTGCACAGTCCTCTGTCAACAGTGGGGAAAATCCAGTCTTCCAATTTGCTCTCCTCTTCACTATCCTCCAAAGCATTGATTCCATGATGGGTGACCTTCAATGGTGGCCTCCCAGCCCGGGTGCGGCGTACATCCTTCTGACTAGCCGAAGTAAAACCTAGGCCAAACTTATCTGATTTGAAAGGAAAGTCGGGAAGTTGCCTCCAGATTTTGCTTCCTCCTTCTTCAATCACAGCCTTTGCATCTTTGAGGGATGAAATCCGAGGCACAGGTTTGGTAATCATGGGTACAGAAGACACTGTCTTGGTTGCTGCTACTTCAGGAGAAACCTCTTCAAAGTGTTGGAAAGGGGTCTCGATGAATTCACCATCCAATTCTACATAGCGGAAAGAATTTACTTATCATGTATTCCTCCTCGCCATGAACTGTTATAATTGTCCCCTGGACAGGGTACTTGAGCATTTGATGCAGAGAAGAAGTGACGGCTCCAACATTGTGAATCCATGGTCTTCCCAACAAGCAAGAATAGGAAGGACGGATGTCCATCACATAGAATATGGAGTTGAAGGTTTCAGTTCCCACTTTAATCGGGATGTCTACCTCTCCGTGGACCATCCTTTTAGAACCATCAAAGGCTCTGATAATGATATTGCTGGGTTTCAGGGTTAAGCCTTCACAATCCAGTCTATCCAAGGATTTCTTCGGCAAGACATTTAAAGACGACCTAGTATCAATCAAGACGTGAACTAGAGTAGTCCCTCTGTATTCCACCGAGACATGCAAAGCATCATTATGCTTTCTCCCTTTAGATGTTAAATCGGCATCGGAGAATCCTAGACCATTGTCTACTGTTAAGCTAGCTACACATTCCTGGAACTGATCCGCGGAGGTTTCCTGTGGCACGTGGGCCTTCTTCAAGAATCTGATCAGAGCTTTGGCATGAGCCTCTGAAAAAAGTAGCAGGGCCAACATAGAGATCTTTGAGGGGGGTTTCCCCAGTTGTTCCACAACATCATAATCGTTTTTCTTGATTATTTTCAAAATCTCTTCCATTTCTTTTTGAGGGGTCTCAGGGATGACCAATGGCTGAGCCCTCGTCCTGACGGGCACTTCTTGGATCCCTTTTCCTATATCATCAGCAACAACAGAGGGGACAACCACATGAGTTACAATTTCTTCAATAATCGGAGTTCTCACAGATATGTTGACTGGCACAGGGGTAACCTTAGGAGAAATTGAGGGTCCGAAGATTGCCCTTGGAGGAGCAATCTCTGGAGAGAAAATTCTTCCGTTGCGGGTGATTTTACTCGTTCCAGCAATGTTTCCAATGTCGGAAGTCTCTTCATCAGAACTCTCTTCGGTTGATTCAATTTGTTTAATATCGTGGTAGAAGATCTCTCCACCATAGTTCCACGGTATTGATTTGCTGGACTTGTACGGGATGGGCCCCGACATGGTTATCTTCAAAGGTACAATCTTCGGATCGGATGTAATCTTAACAGGTCTTTTGGAGACCTTGGAAAGATTGGCGGATATGGTAATTATTGAAACATCATTGACAGGAGTCGGTGTAACAGGAGTCTTTTCAAAAAGGATTTCTTGGTTATCCATTAGGTGTTGGATGTCTAACTTCAACAATGGATAGTCGGTTGGTAAGGATGAACAAAGGAAGCAATCTTCTTCACAACCCGGGAAAATCCCAGCCTTTAGCAAATTCAACTTGATTATCGGTAGAGGAGTTATCAAATCATCAACAGTAGCAACAAAAAGATCCTCTTCAATAGCATGGGCATTATGGCCATGCCTTGGCATTGGAGCATAGATCACATTCGACTTTTCAGGGGCATCGAATTCCACTTCCTTAGCATCTATCAAATCCTGAATTTTATTCTTGAGGGCCCAACAATTTTTGGTGTCATTCCCTATACTCCCTGAATGATAAGTACACTTGGCGTTCGAGTGGTAGTAAGGAGAAGTTATATTCAGATTCTTCGGGGCCTCTTTTAGACTGGCAAGTTTTAACTTCAAGAGATGGGGTAGAACCTGAGCAGGAGTCATGTTTATCTGGGTGAATTGCCGTACAGGCCTTTCCACCCTTGCTTGGTTGGTTCTGGGTTGATTGTTTCTAGGCTGATTAGCTGCAGACTTCTGAATCATTACGGCCCCCACCGCTGGCCGACGCTCAACTCTTCCTTGACCTCTTGGAGAGTAGACAGCTGAGACTTCTTTCTTTGCTGGAAAAGTCTTCTTGATGGAAGCGGAAGTAGATGTATCTTTTTGAATTTTCTCGCTTTTGATTCCGGCTTCAACTCTTTCACCATTTAGAATCAACTCGGTGAACCTCACAGACGAACTTCTAATCAAGTGATTGAAAAAAGGGCCTGACAGTGTACCCAAGAACATGTCTACTAGCTCCCTCTCAGATAGAGGTGGTTGTACTCGTACCACCAAGTCTCTCCATTTCTGGGCATACTGTAAGTATGAGAGTGCACCTAAGAGGGGGGTGAATTAGGTACTTTAATAATTCTGCCGTTTTAGTGAGATGGATATTATTTTTCTGGTTTAGTGCATGAGTTTACAATTGTGTTTCTTTCTTTTCTGGTTTATGACTAGTGATGAAAGCGGTAAATGCGGAAAAGTAAAGAACACAAAGATGTATCCTGGTTCCCCTCACAGTCCGAGAGTACTCCAGTCCCCTTTCAGCATGAAAGAGATTTCCTTATTGTTAGATCTCAAGACAAGACACCCTAGTCCTTCTATACAAGACTCTAACCAATAAAACCACCAAGAACAATCCTCTTGGACCAAGAACAATCCTCTTGTATTTTCACTAAGTTACATATGAGAACAATCCACTCAATGTAACTACACTTGTATCCAACAACTTGGAAAGACAAGATTTCAACAAAAACACTTAAACTTAATTCAAAACAATCCTGGAAAATAAGTAAGTAAATATCAATTTGTGAGTTTGAGTGAGTAGAGTAATATTGATCACTTAAGAGTGATTTTGACAATGTATAGTCTTCTTCTTTCAATAATAATATTGTACAAAGACTCAAGATATATTTGCTCAAAGTTTTCTATTTTAAAGTATGAAAATAAATGCAGAAAACTTATGCTTGAAAATGAAGAATGCTTGAGTTTGTAATTTTAAAGTTCAAAAAAATATTATGAAAGAAAGTTTTTGATATGAATTTGAAATTGGATATTTATATGTTCATAACACCCTTTTAAAACATCATGAAGATCTGGAAATGTATCATGAACAAATGCCAAGTTTGAGTGAAAAGATGTAATGAAAAGGCATGATGAAAAGGCATGAACAGAGCTGTTATTTTTCAAATTCGTGCAGTGTGTAATCGATTGCACCTTTGGTGTAATCGATTGCACAAGGTTTTCAACAACTATTTTTTTTCAAAATTTTAAGAGTGCAATCGATAGCATCAATAATGTAGTCGATTGCAGGCTAAGTCAGTAGCAAAATTTAACTGAGTGCAATCGATTGCACCAACTATGTAATCGATTGCATGCTAAGACAGAATCAATTGTTTTGAAAATTTTAAGTGTGCAATCGATTGCACAAACTATGTAATCGATTGCATCAAGAAACAGAAGCAAAAGATTTGGAATTTTTAAAGAGTGCAATCGATTGCACTGAGATGTAAATAGATTGCATGCATATGAAAAATGAAAATTAATCTTTGAAAGGCTTGAGAATGATTTTTAAACATTTCTTTTTCATTTTTGAGCATTTATATCTTAAGATCAAAGTAGATAATATTATTGTACCTTCAAAAGATGTTGAGAGCTTTAATTGAAGATATCATCCTTAGATGCTTAGAAGGATGCTTAGATGCTTGACCAAATTCTTTGCCTTCTTTTGTTAGCCATGGTTTGTCTTCATCAAAACAAAATCTTTATTTGAGAAGCTTGATTTCACACATACTCCTTGAAGCCTTCATTTGAGACCATGCCCATACTCTGTAATTGAGTACGGGTTGGTGCTAAGTCCGCATTATACTGATACTATTTGTAGAAGGCAGCAACCAAATCCTCCCAATTGTGCACATCAGACCTCTCTAGCTGGTAGAACCAATCTAACTGCGTCCCCGACAAACTATCCTGGAAGAAATGGACCCACAGGTCTTTATCAGAAGAATGTGGTTGAATTTTCCTGACAAAGGAACATAGGTGCATCTTTCGGCAAGAAACCCCATCGTACTTAGAAAACAGTGGCACTTTAAACTTAGGAGGAATGACAATTCCAGAAACCAACCCCAACTCTTCAAAGTCCAGCCCAGGCACTCTCTGAATCTCCATGGCTGCCAGACGTTCTTCCAAGTTCTTGTATTTTTCATCTGCAGGAGGATACTGTTGTTCTGAATAATCCTCATCTTCCTCTTCTTCAGCCTCAGAACTAGAAGGCACTGCAACTCCTTTACCCTTTCCTTCACCCTCTTCAGATGTTGATGGGAAATCTAGGACTCTTTTGGCTTGACCTTCAAATCTTCTACCCAAAGTATCCACACCAACTCTCTTCTTCTTCTTCTTCTTCTTCTCTTTTTCCTTCTCTAACAGAGCTTTAAGATCCTCCTGACCCTTAGCCAAGGTCATGAGTAGTTGTTGGAATTGTGAATTTTGCGCTTGCAAGTCTTTGACCGTTTGTTCAATATCCATCTTGCTGAAATAAACAGCAGAGAGATGAGGAAACTTGGTGTGAAGACCTGTTTATGCATATGATGAATGATATGTATTCATGTAATGCATTCAAGGATTCAGAAATTCAAATTTGTTTAAACAAAAAGGAACAAACATCATATTAATAAGATAGAATTTGTTAGTACATCAATGCCCCATGGGAAAAATAATACAAAATTCTAATGTAAAAAGACGTTGTGCATCTTTTTTGGTGCAATGTAGGTGTTGAGAGTTTGCTCTTCGTGAAGTTAACGAGTAAGTTCCAAAACCTTCTTCTCACTGGCGTAGAATTGGGCTTCAAAAGTATAGCGCTCTCCTTTGATATGTATCCAACTCCTTTCCAAATCTTCGAGTGATGTCCGCATGTTAGGATCTAGGAGGGTGTATGGAACCTCTCCTTCCTTAACAGGCTCTTTAATCACTGGGAGAATTGAGGGGTAAGGCATCATAAGATTTTGGGCGCGGGTTCGTACCCACTTGAGGCAAGGCTCAAGGGGGATAGAATTCTTGTGTCCCAAGGTCTTACTACCCACCTTGTTGGGCATCCTCCAAGCTCGGATGAACCATTTTCGAAGTCCTTGAGTGTCATTGTTGAAGTCAAAAACCAAGTCTAGAATCATCATGTCATGAGGGCCATCCCTTCGGGCATACCCAAACTGTCTCAGAGCCAAGAAGGGGTTGTAAGTAATGCCTCCCCTAATTCCAAGTAGAGGGACATTAGGGAATTCCCCACAATGATCAATGATGATAACATTTTCTCTAGATCGAGAACACCAATGAACATCTGAATGTGTAAGAGTCATCAATCGTTGTGACCACCTCAAACCTTGCTCATTCTTCAAGATTGATTGGGGAAGGTGACAAATAAACCACCTTGCTAGAAGAGGAGTACAGCATATGAGAACACCTCTTTTCCTCATTGTTCGAGTGTGAAATGAGTGTAGGATGTCCCCTAGTAAAGTAGGCACCGTATTCCGAGATATGAAAATCTTGACAACATTCACATCTATAAGCTGACCAAAGTTTGGGAACAAGACCAACCCATAGATGAGAAGAGCTACAATCTCCTCAAAAGCTTGCAGGTCTAGAGAATTCCAGCATTCTTGAGCTTTCTCAAACAGGAAGTTTACCAAGAAACCATTGACACCACTTCTAGTTTCCCAATGACTTATGATATCAGATGGTTGCAAGTGTAAGGCTTGAGAAACATCTTCAGGATTTGGATCTCTTTCCGTACCGTTGAAAGGTAGTTGATGGAGAATAGGAATCCTCAGGAGTTGAGAAAATTCCTCCAAAGTAGGCACTAGCTGGTAGTCAGGAAATGTGAAGCAGTGGTGTAGGGGGTCAAAGAACTGGAAGAGAACTTTCACCATGTCTTCCTCTGTGTTGGAGTTGACCAAATTGAGAAGTCGACCATGTCTTTCAGTGAATGGATAATACTCTGGAATCTTGGAAGTAAGCTCCTTGAGTTGAGGAGGAATTCTCACAAGGTTGACCTGAATAGTTTTCCTGCGAAGGGGATCCATAACCTACAAAACAGGAACAAAGATGAAGATCCAAAATCCTTGAAATGGTTAGTGGATGCATATGATGCTTCATGATGTCCATGATGTTATGCACAAGTATATATGTACAAACAAATCACACAAGTTCCTAGTTTCAGGCTTGCATGGGGTTTCATAGGTAAGTATCCTCTTGAAGTTTAGTTGGCTCAACCTGTCCTATAAATAGTAACTGGGTTCTAAGGAGTTCAATATCATTGGATTATTTTCTGTGTTCATTGTTTCAGTTTAGCCACTTTACTGGCGACCGAAATATTCCAAGAAAACAACCCTCAATGACTGTAGTATCGAGTATCTACCAACTTCGGACTACACCAAAGCCGGTCATCTCACTACATCCTAAAAGGCCAGGATGGTCAAGTAAAGGTTCTAAAAGTCCATTAGTGCTTCATGACATCACTCAGCGGCCCTATATTCTCTTTGATTGACTCAAAGGCTACCGGTACCCACAAATATGTCGCACTAATATAGCTATTTCTTAGACCGTGTCGGTATACCCCGCACAGTTTCCACAATGTATTGCTATTTACCTATGAATGTTTCCCAAATCCAGGTAGAGGATTCAAACCAAAACAATAGAACCAAATGTAAAGCAATCAAAGCAAACAAGGTAAGCATGTAAAGGTGATCTAAACCCTAAGGTAACCCCACTTTTCTCAAACTCCCCAGCAGAGTTGCCAGTTCTGTGATACGGTGGGAGAACTGACTTGAGGTTTTTCGTTTGTGTTCGCAAATGTTTCGGTTTAGCAAGAGTCGCCACCGGCTTTTTATTTTATCCAAAGGAAAGGTCAAAAAGCACAGGAAAGACCTTTGAGATGTTTTCTTGGGTTCGGGGGGTAGATCATGAAAAGGGAAGGTGCTAGTACCCTTTTCATCCATGGTTTTCCATGGGCTCTTAGTTACTTGTTTAGATCACTTGCTTTGCTTTTTCAATTGTTTGAAATGGTGCTTTGTGTGGTTTTGAAAGTATTTTGAAAAGAGGCCATCATTTTGGCAATCTTTGTAATGATTCTTGTTTGAAGAATGTATACAATGATGTTTGTCTTTTGAAAAATGTTTCAATGTTTGAAAGTTTGTTTGGAAATTGTTTCAAAATTGTGTGTGTTTGTCTGAAGAATAGCAAGGATGTTTGCAAGTTGATCAAGTAACTAGGAGTTGTCTACCCTACTCAAAGATCTTTCCTACACATTTTAACCCTTTTGATATTGTTGTTTTACCATTGTATTTGGTAAATAACCCTATCTTTGGATGTTAAACGGGACGGGCGTGGGTCATCGTATGACCATGATGGCAATGGTGCTAAGTATCTTTAACAAGTTTTTGAGGTACTAGATCATTTTTGTTTAGGCAACCAAGATAGCGTCATCGAGGGACTATGATCTTTTTGTTTTGATTGATTTTGCCAAGATACCTAGCATGCATACCATGGCCATTTTAAGGCAACAAAGTGGATGAAACCCTAGGGGTGCTTGTGTGAATTGTGTTGTCATTTTTCATGCATTTTTGTCTTTTATTTAGTCATGCTATTTGTTTGATTTTGGTCTTTGCATACAAAACCCTAATTTACTATCATGGCATAAGAAAGCGATAAAATGCGTAAAAGTAAATCTAAGACTACTACAACATTATTATGGGGAGGGGATATAAGTTTGAATAGGGGGATATTGCTCAAAATAAAACCCTAAAAACTATTACAACCATATTGAATTTATTGTACAAATAAATAAATAGACAATTATTTAAATATGCAATAAAATATAAATATGCAAAAAATGCTTTTTTGTATTTATTTATGTATGTAAAATAAGTTTATTTAAGTTTAAAATAAGAAAAATATTAATTATTTTTGAAAGGGTGAAGAAACCCTAATTTTTGTTTTAAGAAAATATATTCTATATTATTTTATTTCATTTATGTACAAAGAAATAACAATAAAAATAATATATACAAAAATGTTTAAAAATGAAATATGTGTAAAAAAATATTATTTTAAGTGTATAAATAATAAAAATAAAAATGTATAATATTTTTATATTATTTATAAGTTTATTCAAGAAAATAAATTATATTTAACCTAATAAACTATTTTTTGTCATAAAAAATAATAAAAATAATAAAATAAAAATGTGAAAATTAAGAAAATATTTTTGGTGATTTTTAATGTTCAAGAAAAATAATAAAAGTCAGAAAATATAAAAAGGAATGAAAAAAAATTCAAAATGAAGAAAATGGGCCAAGGGGGTTCAAATAACACAATGGGGGGTGTCAAAAGCAGAAGCAAACAAGCCCAAGCCCAATGTCCTGCGTCCCTATCCTCTGAACAGAGACAAAACGCACGCGCCATGTTCAAAATCGTATCTCCTGCATACGTGCTTAAAAAAAATCTTGTAACTTGAAAGTTATAGCTCATCATCACACGATTCTAATGATATAAAAAACTTGATCTAACTCTCAAAGACCGGAGAGAATTTCAGTGGCCCTAAATCTTGACCTAGTTTTTTTAGCAACTTCAACTATCAAATACTCCTAGCTCAGTTAACATAAATAAAATCTACGCTGTTGTACCCCAAAATTTTCCCTCCCATTTCCTCAACATTTTCTCATCACAAGACCCTTGAAGATCAAGATCCAGTTAGGGTTTCCTCTGCTCAAGACTTCTCCTTGCACTGTTGACCAAATTAGGGTTTATGATTGCACAAAGATATTTTGACCTAAAATGCCTAAGATGACTTTCATGCTTCATGTTGGACTCCCAAGTTTATCCATACCAAGTTTCAAGTCTTGATTCCAAATTTTGCCCAGTCAATTGGACAGTTGACCTAGAAATCAACTGTATTGGGGAAAAAGTCAATTGTGGCCAATTGACAGTCAAATCTCATGAAAATTGACCCACATCAACATTATGAACTCACATGGACCATTTGATCAAGTTTGGATCACAATTCCACAAGAAATTTGATCAGATCATCAAAAGGGCAAAATGGTCATTTTTAGGGTTTTGACTGCACAAAGGCAATTTTTGACTGTTTGACCTAGCCAATGGCAAACCAAGCTCACATATGGACTCAAGGACCCCATGGAATTGTATTGACATGCTCAACAATTTCAAAAGATCCCCAGTACACAAGATTGACAGTTGAATTTCCCAGTCAATTGATCAATTTTGACTGTATACTGAAAAGTCAAACTTTGACTTTTTGGTCAAAATCAAGGGTCAAGATTCATTTTTCATCAAAACATGCCAAATCATGAAACTTGTCCCTCAAGAAATCAAGAAATGCAAATTAGGGTTTGAAATGAGGATTTTTCATAACTTAGAATTTTTCTAAGTTATGAAAAACCCTAATTTTTCCCAACTTTGCCCCACTTTCTCACCAAGATTAATTTGGATTCAAGCAAAAATCAAAACATGAAAGTTGTAGCCTATTGCATAATCTACAACTTTGATTCACAAAGTTTTCCCAAAAGAGGCTTGTATCTCAAGTTACAATTTTTGGAACAAGGGTACCAAACCATTCTTAACTTAGTGAAAATTTGACCTATTTTAGGCAAGTTTTTTACCTAACTTCAAGACTATTTCCCATACACTTCCACTTGGAATTTCAATTTGCATTTCAAAGATGGATTGTAGTACACATTCCAAGCTTTCCAAAATGTCAAAGAACTCATCAAACAACCTCATGACTTGAGAGAATCGAATTTTGCAATATGGCAAAAACTCACTTTTGAATTGGCCAATTTCCATGTTCATAACTTGTGCAAATTTCTCAAATCAGCATGCAACTTGATTACAGGCCTCTAAACCATTCAACACTCATAAATTTAATGCAAACTCATTGTGCCAAGACCATGTTCTATGTGTTCAAGCATTGCATGAAGGATTAATCCCAAATTGGAAAAAGCATTATATCCATTTTTGCAAAAGTTACACTTTATGTCTAAAGCAAATCAAGAAGGTACAAAGGAAATCTAATTGGCACAAGTTTATGAGTTAATCATGTTAGAACAATGTTTGAATCTACTACCCTATATTTAAGTTTTGATGATAACAAAGTGAAAAGATATAGTATTTATATGTTTCATGTTTGAACTATCTGCTGCCTAAAATTATTATGTTCTGACTTGCAGATACGCTGATTGAAATAAGCAAGATCACATCTATTCAGCATCAGAATTTGATTTCATACACCAGCATCAGAAGTTGCTATATCAGAACGTCAAGATCAGATGATCAACTCACGTACATGCTGAAGCCTGATGAACAAGACTGCGCTCAAACACTCTGATACAGAAACACAATAGTTCATCAGCAGCGAAGCAGAATCAGAATGAGCCAAGCCAGAACTTGCGTTAAGTAAGCAACGGTACTGTGCATTGAAAGCTAATTAATTCCAACGGCTTCATTCCAGACAAGATCTGCTCAATAAGGAAAGCTTGTTATTAGCATTGAATCAAGAATATTGCATCCAACGTTCATCATCTCAAGTGCTATATAAACAAGGCTTTGAAGATTGAAATGGTTAATGCTCTCCAAATCTCTACACGCACAAAAGCTGAACCATAATCTTCGTTCTCTGAGTTTTGCTAAACCACACACTCTGATACTTCATTACTGTTTAGCAATCTAGTTTCTAAGCTTCATTTTGTGTATACATCACAGTTGTGATAAAGTTTTGTAGAAAACATTCACACACATAGTTTTACTTCTTTGTAAGAAAGTGTTGCCTTGACAAACCGGGTTGTGGTTTGAATCAAGAAGGCTTTAGCAGTTTTTAAAGCAGTCTGTAATATTCAGTTGAATATAGTGGATTAAGACCTCGTTGGAGAGAGGCGAAATCACCTTGACGGGTGGACTGGAGTAGTTTGAGATCAAACGAACCAGGATAAAAATATCTTGTCAATTGCTTTAGATTTCAGTTTTACAATTCAACCCCCCCTTCTTGTGTTTTTCACCACTTCAATTGGCATCAGAGCGCCTGGTTCTGAGCTAAAACACTTAACCGTGTCAGTACAAGATCCAGCGTCAGAAAAACACAATGGCAGGAAACAATTCTCACATCAGCAATGACAATAACGAAGACAGAGATAGATTCAGTGGCAAACCTCCAGTCTTTGATGGAGAAAACTTTGATTACTGGAAAGACAGAATTGAAAGCTTCTTTCTAGCACATGATGCTGATCTGTGGGATATGGTGACAGATGGATACACGCACCCTGTGAATGCAAGTGGTCAGAAGATTGATAGAAAATCAATGTCTGATCAACAAAAGCATGACTTCAAGAATCACCATAAGGCCAGAACCATCCTCCTCAGTGCCATCTCCTATACTGAGTATGAAAAGATCTCCAACAGAGACACAGCAAAAAATATCTTTTATTCTCTCAGAATGACGCATGAGGGCAACGTTCAGGTCAAAGAAACAAAAGCTCTGGCGCTCATTCAGAAGTATGAGGCGTTCAAAATGGAAGAATCTGAATCCATTGAAACTATGTTCTCTAGATTCCAGATTCTGGTAGCTGGTCTCAAAGTTCTGGACAAAGGATACTCTACTGCTGACCATGTCAAGAAAATAATCAGAAGTTTACCCAAGCAGTGGAGGCCTATGGTTACTGCTCTGAAGCTAGCTAAAGATCTCAACAAAATCACTCTGGAGGAACTTATAAGCTCCCTCAGAAGTCATGAGATAGAGCTAGAAGCTGATGAGCCTCAGAAGCAAGGTAAGCCTTTAGCATTAAAATCTAACAGAAAATTTGAGTCTAAAGTTTTGCAGGCAGTTGAAGAAACATCTGATGGATCTCATCAGAAGAAGACGAACTTTCCCTTCTCTCCAGAAGAGTAAATCAACTGTGGAAGCAAAGACAAAGGAAGTTCAGGAATCCCAGAAGATCTGATCAGAACGAGTCTTCTTCCAGATACAGAAGGACAGATTCTTCCTCTGGATACAGAAGATCTGAAGGCTCCTCCAGTAGCAAGAAGCCAAACACCAAAGACATCATCTGCTATGAGTGCAATGAGCAAGGACACTACAAGAGTGACTGCCCAAAGCTTCAGAGGGAGAAGCCCAAAAAGAAGTTTGGAAGAGAGAAGAAGAAAAGTCTCATGGCTACATGGGATGACTCCGACTCGTCTGAAGCTGAATCAGAATCAGATGATGAAAGGGCAAACATAGCTCTCATGGCAAACATTTCAGAAGATAGTGAAGCTTCTGAATCAGACTCAGAATCAGACACAGAAGAGGTATTTCCTAACTTCGCTGTTAACTTTACAAAGGCTGAACTTGCTGAAAGCCTTAATGAGATTCTGGAACGTTATCAGCAGATTAGAGCTAAATTCAGAGACCTGAAAAGGAATCTTGAATCTGACTCTAATAAGTCTGAGAGTCTCAAATTGGAAAATTCTGAGCTGAGAGATAAGATTTCAAAATTAGAAAACACTTTACAAAACTCTCAGAAGGAACCAATTTCTGAAACTCCCAGCAACGCTGATGAGATCATCAAGGAGTATGATCACAGTTTCCAGAAGTTCCTAGCTAAAAGCATAGATAGAAGCAGAATGGCTTCAATGATCTATGGAGTTAGCAGAAACAGCAGGAAAGGAATAGGATACCAAGGTAAGGTTCCTACACCTAAGAATGTCATGGACTTAACCATTAAACACACTCCTCTAAATTCACACTTTGTGTATGGTCACACACATGATATCAAATATACTAGCAGTAAGCACTCTGTGAAACCAAAATTCAACCAGAGTTTTGGTAAAACTAACAAATCAGGACCCAAGAAAATCTGGGTACCTAAGGATAAAATAATACATGTTGCAGTCATGGTACCTAGACTCTGGCTGCTCACGACACATGGTACCTAGACTCTGGCTGCTCACGACACATGACGGGAAGAAGGCATATGTTCCAAATCCTGGAACTTAAGCCTGGAGGCCACGTTGGCTTTGGAGGCAATCAGAGGGGAAAGATAATTGGCTCTGGAACTGTAGGTAATGGAAATCTTCCCTCTATTAATAATGTTCTGCTAGTAGATGGATTGATGCATAATCTGTTATCCATAAGTCAATTAAGTGATAACGGTTATGATATAATCTTTAATCAAAAATCATGTAAAGCTGTTAGTCAGAAAGATGGGACTATCCTGTTTAATGGTAAGAGGAAAAACAACATTTACAAAATCAAACTTTCTGAACTAAAGAGTCAGAATGTAAAATGTCTTCTGTCTGTTAACAACGAGCAGTGGATCTGGCACAGAAGATTGGGGCATGTTAGTATGAGAAGAATATCTCAGATTAACAAACTCAATCTGGTCAGAGGACTTCCTAATCTGAAGTTCAATTCAGATGCTCTGTGTGAAGCATGTCAGAAAGGCAAATTTGCAAAACCTTCTTTTAAATCCAAAAATGTTGTTTCCACCTCTAAGCCATTAGAACTTCTGCACATTGACTTATTTGGACCAGTTAAAACTGCTTCAGTCAGTGGTAAGAAGTATGGGTTAGTGATCGTAGATGACTATAGCAGATGGACATGGGTAAAGTTTTTAAGACACAAGGACGAGTCACACTCTGTGTTTGTTACCTTATGTAACCAAGTTCAGAATGAAAAAGATCTTAGAATCGTTAAAGTCAGAAGTGATCATGGTGGAGAATTTGAAAATAAAGATTTTGAGTCATTCTTTAATGACAGTGGCATTCTACATGATTTCTCTTGTCCTAGAACTCCCCAACAAAATGGAGTTGTAGAACGAAAGAACAGAACATTGCAAGAAATGGCCAGAACCATGATCAATGAGACAAACGTTGCTAAGATTTTCTGGGCAGAGGCAATAAACACAGCGTGCTACATTCAGAATAGAATCTCAATAAGACCTATTCTGGAAAAGACTCCATATGAATTGTGGAAGAACAGAAAGCCCAACATTTCATATTTTCATCCATTTGGATGTACTTGCTTTATATTAAATACAAAGAATTATTTGAACAAGTTTGACTCTAAGGCACAGAAGTGTATTATGTTAGGATACTCTGAATGCTCAAGAGGGTACAGAGTATACAATACAGAAACACAGATTGTGGAAGAATCAATCAGTGTTCGTTTTGATGACAAGCTTGACTCTGAAAAGTCAAAGCAGAATAAAACTTTTGCAGGTATAGAAATTGAATTTGCAGGTTCTGAAGACAAGTCATCAGAAGCTCTCAACACAGACATTCCTTCAACGTCTGAAAGGAGCACTGCCAGAAACCCTACAACAGTTGCTGATCAACCTCAGAAGAGATTACCCAGAAGCAGCCTGGATCACCCAGAAGAGACTATCCTAGGAAGAAAGGAAGATCCAATCAGAACAAGAGCAAGCTTCAGAAACTCTGAAGAAACTCTTATGGGACTTGTGTCTCTGATTGAACCTTCTTCTATTGATGAAGCACTTCTGGATAATGACTGGATTCTGGCAATGCAAGAAGAGCTGAATCAATTCACCAGAAACGACGTATGGGATCTCGTTCCCAGACCAAAATGATTCAACGTCATTGGAACAAGATGGGTGTTAAGAAACAAGCTAAATGAACAAGGTGAAGTCATCAGAAACAAGGCACGACTGGTTGCACAAGGTTATAGTCAGCAAGAGGGGATAGACTATACAGAAACCTTTGCCCCAGTCGCCAGGTTAGAATATATCAGACTTTTAATTTCATTTGCTGTTAATAGAGGCATCACTCTGTATCAGATGGATGTCAAAAGTGCATTCTTAAATGGTTATATAGAAGAAGAAGTTTATGTTCACCAACCCCCAGGTTTTGAAAATACAAAACATCCAGAACATGTTTTCAAACTAAAGAAGTCACTGTATGGTCTGAAACAAGCTCCCAGAGCTTGGTATGAAAGGCTAAGTAACTTTCTGCTTGAAAATGAATTCACCAGAGGGAAAGTGGACACTACTCTATTCTGTAAATCAGTTAAGAGTGACATCTTAGTCTGTCAAATTTATGTTGATGATATTATTTTTGGTTCTACTAATCCTTCTCTTGGAAGAAAATTTGCTAAGTGTATGCAGGCAGAATTTGAGATGAGCCTCATGGGGGAACTGAAATTCTTTCTAGGAATTCAGATCAATCAAACTCCAGAAGGAACTTACATTCATCAGAGCAAATACATCAGAGATCTTCTGAAGAAATTTGACCTCTCAGAATGTAAGCCATCAAAGATTCCAATGCATCCCACGTGCATTCTGGAAAGAGAAGAGGTAAGCAAAAGTGTAGAACAGAAAGTCTACAGAGGTATGATTGGTTCTCTCCTCTATCTGACTGCTTCAAGACCTGACATATTATTCAGTGTTTGTATCTGTGCTAGATTCCAATCAGATCCTAGAGAATCTCACTTAACAGCTGTTAAGCGAATTTTCAAGTATCTGAAAGGTACTACTAATCTGGGTTTGTTTTATAGAAAATCTAGTGATTACAGCTTAGTAGGCTACTGTGATGCTGATTTTGCTGGAGACAGAGTGGAACGTAAAAGTACTTCTGGAAGCTGCCAGTTTCTGGGAGAAAATCTGATCTCTTGGTCCAGCAAAAGGCAATCAACAATTGCTCTGTCAACAGCAGAAGCTGAGTACATAGCAGCAGCAGGATGTAGCACACAAATGCTCTGGATGAAAAGTCAGCTTGAAGACTTCCAGATTTTTGAGAGTAACATTCCTATACTTTGTGATAATACTTCTGCTATTTGCTTAAGTAAGAATCCCATTTTACATTCTAGAGCTAAGCATATAGAAATAAAACATCACTTTATTAGGGACTATATTCAGAAAGGTATTTTGAACTTAAAATTTATAGATACAGACCATCAATGGGCTGATATCTTTACTAAACCCCTTTCAGAAGATAGGTTTAATTTCATTCTGAAACATCTCAGCATGAAAGTGTGCCCAGAGTGAAAATGTTTTAATTCCATATATTTACTTTCAGAATGTAATTATTTTACTGTGAACTTCTGATCAATCTCCTTTCAGAAAGATAGAACATGCAGATTGTATCAGATGCAAGTCTAAAGATCTGAGAGTCTAATCTCAAAGACAGACGTGCTGATCACTACATCAAACAAGTGTCATCCAATCATCAGCATATCTCTGAAGCAGAACGCGTGCACGCCTCTGAGAAGGCAAAGCGCTGATTGGGTGCATTGAGACACATGTCTGGTAACCGTTTTTGAGTATCTTTCTCAAATTCCCCAAAATCAGCAAGCTTTTAATGAAAAGTAATCATGCTTTTAAATGGCAATCATGATTTTTCTCTCTCTTAAAAACGTTTATCTTTTCAAAATAATTTTGAAAACTCTATTTAAGCACATTAATCTCTCATTCTTATTCTTTACGCTTTCTCACTAACACTCAAGCATTTTCTGCATATTTCTGAGTTCATCTCTTGCAAACCTTTTTCTTCAATTCATTCTCAAAAACCTTTGTTAGTGTGAACAATGGCATCCTCCAGCAGCGTTTCTGCAGGTATTCAGAAGAAAGCAACTTCTGAGCAATATCAAGTGCCTCTCAGAACTCTCCTCACTCCGGTGAAGAAACTTGAAGTGCTCTCTAAGTTAATCATCGATTTTGAAAGCTTGAAGGAAAATGGTTTTGACCTAACTGAAGAAATTAGGGCTCAAAAGTGGGAAAGGTATTTCGATAGGTTGGTTGGACCAACATTCCCAGCGCTGGTCAAGGAATTTTGGATTCACGCCAAGGTTTCAAAACATCTAGTCATCTCCTCTTTCATGGGGAAGAAGATTGTGATTTCTGAAGATCTCATTGCAAGGCTAATCGGTCAAAGTGGTGGTGGCGTCCGTTGTGTGGACATGGCTGAAAGATGTGCTGATACAGGTGTGGTAGCTAACAGGATTTTCACTCTAGGGATGCCCAGCAGCAAAATTAAAGATCTGAAGGATCACTGCAGAGTATGGGCTAAGATTATTCTGGGATGCTTCAACCACAGGAAACCAACAAGTTCTCCTGATTATATAAATGTGGATCAGCAGTTTCTGATCTACTTTATTGATCAGAAGATAAAGATCAATCTGGCTCACTTCCTGTTCAACCATCTCAAAACCAGTGTGAAAGAAACAAGGGAAGAAGAAAGAACCAAGAGGGACTGGATATCGTTTGGAAGGCTAATATCAGATATTCTGACAGAGAATAGGCTGATTGAACATCTGATAGAAGCTCAGGAGCTGAGCACTATTGAACCAACAATTGGGAAACCTCTGAACGCAAAGAATCTGAAAAAGATGAAGCTGATAGAAAATATTCAGAAGGAACCCAGAGCTACTTCCACTGCTGACATCTCCAGCAGAAGAGTGCCTCTGAGTGATTTTCCGGTATTTTCTGAAATGGAATCCAAACCAGAGATGTTTCTCAGGTACCCAGATGCGTACAAGGCAGATGATACAGATTCAAAGCTGAATATCAGAGATCTGCATCAACCCCAAGCAGAAGTGACTTTGAAGAAGACAAAGAAGAGGAAAGCGCCATCAGAAGGATCATCTCAGCAGACTCCAAAGAAAAGAGGTATTTCATCTGCTGCCCCTATTTCAAAATCTTTTACTATTCCAGCATCTATCCCTCCTCAAACCTCTCATAGAATATCAATTCCAATCCCTACCATTGATGAAACCATACAAGAAGAAGACCTTTCTGAGGCATTAAAACTCAGAAGACCTAGAACCAAACAACCCAAACAACCAACAATTTCAACAACAACAGCACTTGACCAAGTGCTGGATGATATTGAGCGTCAACATGCCTCTGCTCAACCAAACTCTGAACCACAAAATATTCCTCCTCCACAACCAGAACAACAACAACAACCAGAACCAGAACCACAACAACAACCACTCTCAGAAGAACCTCTGATCCCTGAGCAATCAGAGATTCCACCTCCCTCTCCCCAACCAGAAATTAATCCACCTTCACCACAAACAGAGTTTCACCACTCTGAAACCCCTTCTCCTCATCAATCTGACCCTCACTCACCTCAACCATCACCGCTGGCAATCCAGTTGCCATGTGGAACCACTGTTTTCATGCCCCAGTTACCATCCTCATTAGAATCGACACCACCAAAAACTCCCAAAACACCACCCACTCCAATCGAAATATCTGACTCTGATACCCCTCCTCCAAAACAAACAGCCTCTCAGAAAACCTCTGAAAACCCCAGTAGGACTTTCATTGACTTAACCAGTCTTGACCGTCTTGCTGATCTAAAACACAAAATTGCCATCCCAAAACCAAAGCAACCAGATGTTGGCTCTGGTATTTTGAATTTTGAAACAGGTGTGCTGCAATGGATTGCTTCTTTGAAGCAAGTCTGTCCTGGGATGATTGACCCAGCTGCTTCTGATCAGCTCTGGTCACAGTTCAGACGTTGGGTACGTGCTGAAGCCCTCAAGTTGCAGGATATCAACTATGAGCAGGCACAACAGAACTTCAGCAAGCTGCTGAAGGAAGTTGAAAGTCAGCTGCCTCAGGAAGTTGTGCTTCCTCTGGACAGTGAACCTTGGTCTGAGAAACAGCAAGCTGCAAAGGTGCAACCATCAGAAGAAGACAAGACCCTTCAGGCTGAAGAAAATCAAGCAGATGATGTTGCTGAAAGTTCTGAGAAGCCTCCTGCTTCTGATGCGTCTCAAGCTGCCTTGGACAGGCAGACTCTGGAAGAACTAAGGCTGAATGACATACGTCTGCAGCAGCGGATGGATGAAAATGATCAGAAGATGAAAGCAAGAATGGATGTGCAGGACAGCAAGATTGACACTGTTGTCAGCATGGTTCATAAGCAAAATGAAACTTCTGAAAAGATTCAAGCGATGCTGGAGAGCCTATTCACACGCTTGCCTCCTCAACCTTAAATCTTTTTTTTCATGCATGACCTTTTTCATGTTTTCTTGATTTTCTGATGTACTGTTTTGACTATGTTTTGTAATATTTTCTTGCTCTGATTCTGAACTATCCTAATATAATTAGTTTTTCTGATCTTATTTGTTTTAGCACATCACCAACACTTTTTGATTGCTGACAAAAAGGGGGAGAACAAGAATGATATTTAAATCAATAACGGCTAACTAGACAGAAATTCTCAAACATTCTAACTCTATTACTTGAAATGCTTTTTCTGTTTTGTTTAAAGTCTACAGGCACAAGGAAGCTCCTGGACACTCTGAAGACTAGAAGCTCTGACCAATGTTGCTCTGATCAATATGAAGTTCTGATCGTCATAATACTCTGATCCAAAGCAAAGCTCTGACAAGAAAAGCTCTGAAGCTCTGCTCTCTGATAAGTCAAAGACTCTGATAATCTGATGTTCAAAGAAAGAAAAAGATCTGATCCTGAAGAACACGTATAATCAAAGGGAAGTAATCAACTCAGGGGGAGTATCTCTTAACTCTGACTTCTCCGTACTTCATACTCTGATACATTTTCCAGATACCTTTTCACGTTATTTTCATTTAAAATATCTAGTTTTTGTCATCATCAAAAAGGGGGAGATTGTTAGAACAATGTTTGAATCTACTACCCTATATTTAAGTTTTGATGATAACAAAGTGAAAAGATATAGTATTTATATGTTTCATGTTTGAACTATCTGCTGCCTAAAATTATTATGTTCTGACTTGCAGATATGCTGATTGAAATAAGCAAGATCACATCTATTCAGCATCAGAATTTGATTTCATACACCAGCATCAGAAGTTTCTATATCAGAACGTCAAGATCAGATGATCAACTCACGTACATGCTGAAGCCTGATGAACAAGACTGCGCTCAAACACTCTGATACAGAAACACAATAGTTCATCAGCAGCGAAGCAGAATCAGAATGAGCCAAGCCAGAACTTGCGTTAAGTAAGCAACGGTACTGTGCATTGAAAGCTAATTAATTCCAACGGCTTCATTCCAGACAAGATCTGCTCAATAAGGAAAGCTTGTTATTAGCATTGAATCAAGAATATTGCATCCAACGTTCATCATCTCAAGTGCTATATAAACAAGGCTTTGAAGATTGAAATGGTTAATGCTCTCCAAATCTCTACACGCACAAAAGCTGAACCATAATCTTCGTTCTCTGAGTTTTGCTAAACCACACACTCTGATACTTCATTATTGTTTAGCAATCTAGTTTCTAAGCTTCATTTTGTGTATACATCACAATTGTGATAAAGTTTTGTAGAAAACATTCACACACATAGTTTTACTTCTTTGTAAGAAAGTGTTGCCTTGACAAACCGGGTTGTGGTTTGAATCAAGAAGGCTTTAGCAGTTGTTAAAGCAGTCTGTAATATTCAGTTGAATATAGTGGATTAAGACCTCGTTGGAGAGAGGCGAAATCACCTTGACGGGTGGACTGGAGTAGTTTAAGATCAAACGAACCAGGATAAAAATATCTTGTCAATTGCTTTAGATTTCAGTTTTACAATTCAACCCCCCCTTCTTGTGTTTTTCACCACTTCAAATCACACTGATCAAGGAGAAGTTTAGCAGCATATTATGGGGGCTTGTACAGGCTAGAAGCACAACTTGACCATTGCTTGCTTAAAGTTCAAGAAACATTGCATATGATATACCAACTTCCATATCAGTTAACCAAGGCTTAGAGAAAGTTATCAAACACATTCTAAACATTGATCCTAAGATGAAGCACGACCCTAAGATCCTCAATACCTTCACAAACTCAGAGTCACCTTTGAACTGCACAAAAATAGGGCTTGCTGCAGATTGAGTTCCCTAGCTCAATCCTTTCATACATTCTTGCCCAAACCAGTTCAAACACCTTCCCTACCATCAATGCAAGCTAACCAAAACCTAAGACACGACCTGTAACACTCCCAGGCATCATCACCATTTTCATTTTATTGTTTTACAGTTGAAGTTCTATAGCACGATTCAAAAGGTTTCAAGACAAAGTAAAGCTTGGAATAACATCCTCACACTTCAAGGAAGCTGTACAAATCATCATCTTGCCCTGAAAGCTCCTCCATTGCAAGGCACGATTCCAACTGAACAGGTATATTCATGAAGTTCTATATCTCAGTATAGGCATGGTTAGCTTTAGGTTTGTGAAGGAAACATGTCACAATCATAGCCCTGAACATGCCCATGTGATTAGATTTCATTTATATTATGTATGCTTAGAGAATTTTGAGTCTGAACATTGATGAAAAACTAGGTCAGGAATTGGGGGAGAAGAAATTCTCCCTCATCTTAGAGAGTTAAGACAAGTTCTTTATATCCCCGGATTCGTCTTCTCATGCTCTACATTTTTCATGTTGAAAGTTTTGCTTAAAAGTCCAGGAATTGGGAGATAGGAAACGCGTGTTTGCTTGAACAAAAGATGTTCTGAGGTTGAAGATGACCTGGTTCTGGGCTGGGCCTGTTTCACATTTATTTTTGCACCCTGATTTTGCTTCTACACCCCCTGAGTCCATTTTGTTCATTTTAATGATTTTTTGACTTTTCTTTTTTTGGTTTGACTTGTTTATTTTTCCTCATAATATAAAAAATATAAAAATAATTTTTTGCACTATTTTCCTATTTATTAGGTATTTGTTTGTTTAGGTTAGTTTTTATACATAAATAAATAAATAGATACACTTTTATTAAAAAATACTAAAAATATACAAACACATTTTTACTTTCATTTTTATTTTGTTTTACCTTCTGAAAATACTTTATATAAAAAATACTTTTTTATTAAATATTAAATATTATTAATTTGTATATATAATACATATTTAGTAAATAATACATATATATATATATATATATATATATATATATATATATATATATATATATATATATATATATATATATATATATATATATATATATATATATATATATATATATATATATATATATATATATATATATATATATATATATATATATATATATATATATATATATATATATATACTTTTTATTTTTATTAATGTTTAAATATAAAAATGCCTTTTTACAAATATACTTCATTTTTATTTTATTTTTGTATATAATAAAAAATATTATACATATTAAATAATTAATACATTTCATTTAATAAAATTAGGGTTTTCCCCTAAACATAAAAAATCCAAAAATAATTCTTTTTTTATTTTGTTTATTTGACACACAAAAATACTTCTTTTTCATACACATAAAAAACATTTTTTTGCATCTTGCATATTTATTCTTATTTTATTTAATTTGTGCAATTAAATTATCTTGTAAATAATGCAATATTGATGTAATAGTTTAGGTTTAAATTCCTTGTCAAAATCCCCATTTGAACATTTGTACCCCCCTTCCCATATATGGTGTTGTAATAGCTTAGTAAATTTATTTTTTCGCACTTTATTGCTTTCTAATTATACCATGTTAGAATTAGGGTTTGTATGCGAATCCAAAACGACAAAAATAGTTTGACCTAATTTCAAGATAAACAAGCATGAAAATGGACACACAAATCACACTTGCACCCCCTAGGGTATTCCACTTGTTGCCTTCAATAAATGGGCCATATTGCATGTTAGGTCTCTTTGGGCAAAACAAACACAAATCAAATGATCATAGTCCCTCGATGACGCTTTCAAAAAGTTGCCTAAATAAATGATCAAGTCCCTTAAAGAAAATTGCCTAAAGATACTTGACACCATTGCAATTATGGTCTAAACGATGACCCGCGCTCGTCCCTTTCACATCCTAACATGAGATTGTCCACCAAATACAATGGTGGAACAAACTTGTTAAAAGGGTTAAAACATAGCAATAAACTTTGAGAAATTTGGGAGTAGATAACCTCTTAGTTACTTGAATCAAACTTGCAAAACAAAACACTTGCCTATTTTCAAAACAACATATCACTACACTTTCAAAACAACTTTTCAAAAAAACAATAACCTTTTCAAAAGACATACATCTTTGTATACATCCCAACATGGATCATTACAAAGGTTGCCACCACATTGGCTTCTTTTCAAAACATTTTTCAAACCCACACACATAAAGCACCATTTCAAACAATTGAAAACAAAAGGCAAGTGATCTAAGCAAGTAACTAAGAGCCCATGGATAACCATGGATAGAAAGGGTGCTAATACCTTACCTTTCTATAATCTACTCCCCGAACCCAAGAAAACATCTCAAAGGTTTTTGCTGTGCTTTTTAACCTTTCCTTAGGATAAACTAAAAAGTCGGTGGTGACTCTTGCTCAACCGAAACATTTGCGAAAACAAACGCAAAATCATAGTCAGTTCTCCCACCGTATCACAGAACTGGCGACTCTGCTGGGGAATAAATTTAAAAGTGGGGTAACCTTAGGGCTTAGATCACCTTTGTTTTCAATTGTTTGCCTTGTTTGATTTTATATTTGTGGGCTTTGCATCAGAGTTTCATAGATCCTAACCCGGATCTGGGGAATACCCTTTTTAGGTAGCATAATCTGTGAGGGACCTGTCCGGCGTAGACCGACATGGGTGAAGCAGTGGCTACGTTGGTGTGGCACCTTGGTCTATACCTATATCCCTTGTGTAGCAATGAGGAGAATATAGGTCTTCTAAGGAGTCATTAAACACCAACCGACCTTAGAACCCTAAATTAACCAAACTTGGCCATTAGAACAGTAGCAGTATTCTACACTCATTGAGGCTAAACTCTCGCGATGGTTTTGGCCGCAAGAAAAGATTGCGATGCTGGAGTTATGACCGATTGAGGGTAGCCAATGATTTGAGATCCTCTAGAACCCGGTTACTTTTGATAGGACAGGTTTTAACCAACGAAACCAAAAGAGGGTAACACCTAAACTTCATGCTGGCCTGAAACCTAAGGGTTGTCTTGTGTGACTTGTGTGCCTTATCATGCTTGCCTATGTGAATACTTGTGGTGTGCTTCATCATAGCATCATGCCATCATACCATTGCATGCATCCTGTATAAAGAGCTAACCCATTTCAAAGACAAAAAAGTTTCATCTTTGCTCTGTTTTGTAGGTCATCATGATGCCCGTGCGTAGGAATACTATCCGGCTCAACTTTGTTCAACCACCAACTTTGCTCAAGGATTTGGTTGGTAGGACTCCAAACACTTCTTCCTTCATCAACAGGCATGGTTCTCTCCTTGGCTTGATCACTGCAAAATGGGACCAACAACTGATAAGTGTTTTGACCCAGTTTTATGACCCCCTGTATCATTGTTTCACCTTTCAAGACTTCCAGCTGGTTCCTACCCTGGAAGAATTCTCTTATTTGCTTGGGATCCCTGTCTTGGATCAAACTCCATTCACTGGTTTGGAAAAGACTCCTAAGCCTGAAGAGGTTGCTGCAGTCCTCCCCTTGACCAAAGAAGAGGTATTGGCTAACTGGGAAACTAGAAGTGGAGTTGAGGGCTTTTTGGTCAAATTTCTGGTTGGCAAAGCTAATGATTTCTGGAATGACTTGGACTTCAAGGCGTACGAAGATATTCTGGCTCTTTTGATCTATGGTCTGGTATTGTTTCCCAATCCTGACACCTTTATCAGTATCCATGCCATAAGGATCTTCATGTCTCGGAATCCTGTACCCACTCTTTTGGGTGATATCCTGCAACAACTCTATGCTCGTACTTCCCGAAAACGGGGAACTCCGTGGTGTTGTGCTCCTTTGCTAGTGAGGTGGTTTATTTCGCACCTTCCTAAGTTCGTGCTGAAGAATGAAGAAGGAAAGGGTTGGGCTCATAGGCTAATGTCTCTCACTGATAATGACATCACTTGGACTCTCAGAGGTTTGGATGAGGTAGCTGTTATTGATCGTTGCGGAGAATACCCTAATGTTCCGTTGATTGGTATCCAAGGAGGAATCTCTTATAATCCATGCTTAGCTCTCTGCCAGTTTGGAAGAGCCAGAAGAGTTGGGCCTCATGAAATGTTGGTCCCTCACTTCCATTTTGAGTTTCAAGCAGACAGTGACAAACTACGCCATGGATTCATTAAAGCTTGGGACAGAATTCACAAAGCTGACCCACATGAGTTAGGACCAAAGACTTCTCTACCAATGGAACCCTATTGCAAATGGGTCCGCATTCGTGCTCAGAAGTTAGGTATGTCGTACGAAGTTGTCCGACCTATCATGCTTGAATCGCCTGATGAAGATGGGGTTCCT
Source organism: Vicia faba (assembly GCA_948472305.1). NCBI lineage: Eukaryota > Viridiplantae > Streptophyta > Magnoliopsida > Fabales > Fabaceae > Vicia > Vicia faba. The sequence goes on along the minus strand of OX451736.1, from coordinate 914,955,509 downwards.
CCAACTGTCCTCCCTCCTCAGATACTTACTGATTTTGACACAATGAAGAGATCTTGGGCGCAGCTAAAGGAAGAACGGGATTTCTATCGAGAAAAGTTCAACGAGCAGGAACGGAAGGTCCAGAGGCTGACTAAGCAATTGGAGGAGGAGCGGGTCCTGAATAACTACATCCGCACTGAGAAGAGGAGGCCATGGGAGCACTGATGGGCTTTGGATATTTCCTTTTACAACTTTTATTTCCTTTTCAGTATTTTTCATTCCTGTAATGCCTAAGGGCAAGTTGTTGAACAATTTAAAATTTGAATCTAATGAAGTGAGTTTCCCTTTTGTCTACAAAGTTGAATCTTGTTTGTCTTTGAAAACATAAAACATACGCATCTCATTGCACCATATGCATAGCAGGTACCCTTTTTCACAGGTTGCTTAATCTTCTTCACTGTTTATTTGAATAGTCATCATGAACCCAGATTCATCCAGTGAGCAAGCAATCAAGGCCCTTCAGGCCCAAAGTGCCCAGTTTCAAGAAATGGTCCTGAGCCTGGCCCAAGGTCAGCAAGAGTTGAAGACCCTACTCCTGAAGAAGAAGAAGAAAAAGAGGACTACGTTATTCAACACCGGACGCAGGTTTGGGAACACACTCCATAATGAGGCTGATCCAACTACTTCTTATGCTGAGAAAAATAGTCCCCAAGGGGGAGGAGCTCCTAGTCCTACAGTCTCTGACAACGAGACGGACTACAATGACAAACAATACCCACCTGCTGCTGACAGATACAAGCAATTAGAGGACCGCTTGAGCGCCATGGAGATTCAGAATGTGCCGGGGCTGGATTTCGGAGATTTGGGGTTATCTTCTGGGGTAGTAATCCCACACAAGTTTAAGGCACCTGCCTTTGCCAAATATGACGGGGCTTCTTGTCCAAAGCTGCATCTAAGGTCGTACGTAAGGAAGATCCAACCTTACACGGCAGATAAGAACCTTTGGATTCACTTTTTCCAATATAGCCTTTCGGGGTCACAGCTTGAGTGGTTCTACCAACTAGATGGAACTAGCATCCGACACTGGGAAGATTTGGCAAACGCATTCTACAGAAAATATCAATACAATTCTGATCTCGCTCCTACGCGTACCCAACTTCAGGGTATGTCTCTAGGAACGGGCGAAGGGTTCAAAGAATATGCACAAAAATGGAGAGATTTGGCTGGCAGGGTGCAGCCTTCATTGACTGATCGTGAGCTGGTTGATATGTTTCTAGGGACTTTGTCTGGTCCATTTTTCAATCATTTGGTTGGTAACTCCTCTGCTGGGTTTCCGAATTTGATTCTGACGGGAGAAAGAATTGAAGCTGGCATCAGGTCAGGAAAGATACAAAAAGCTGCTTCCACAAGTACTGAGAAAAGGCCTTTCAAGAAAGAAGCAAGTGCAGACTATGGTCCTAGAAGACAAGTCAAGCCAGAAAGTCGCCAAGCCGTCAATGCTTTGGTCATTTCAAAACCTGTTGCTGCTCCTCAGCAGTACAATCAACAAAGAGGTGAAAGGCCCAAGAGACAGTATACTCGGTTGAGTATGACCTTGTCACAAATTTTACCGCAACTGTTATCAACTAACTTGGTGACCATCAAAAAAGCTCCTAAGGTTTTTAATACTGCATCTCCTAAGTATAACCCAAATGCCCGTTGTGCTTATCATTCTGATAGCCCCGGGCATACTACTGATGATTGTTGGGCCTTGAGAAATAAAGTGCAAGATCTTATCGATGCAAAGGAAATTCAGTTTGAGGCGCCTGAGAGGCCAAATGTTGTAACTGCTCCTATGCCCCAGCATAGAGTAAATGCCATTGAGGAAGATTTATATGCTGTTTCGGTGAATGATGTTGCTACCCCTCTATTGACTGTTAAGAGGAACTTACTACTAGCCGGTTTATTTCCGGGTTGTAGCAAGGGTTGCCTCCTGTGTGCTGTTATCCCTACCGGTTGTCCGCTGCTGAAATCAGGCATCCAAAGCCTGATGGATAGCAAAGAAATTCTTTTCAAGAAAACTGCTGTTCCGTTTGTTTCCGCTGAAGAAATATCTGTTGTCACAATTTACAATCCTACCAAAGCTCCTCCGAGGAAGCCAGTCCAAATTATGTCTGTTTCACCCATTACTATTACTATTCCGGGGCCTCTCCCATATGAGTCTGATAAACCGGTCCCATGGCATTATGGGGCAGACGTGTATGTGCTTGGGGTGAAGCGGGAGTTCAACACCAATACCAGTATCAGTAACATCACTGGTCCCGCCAAGATTACTCGCAGTGGCAGGCTCTTCTCGCCTGACATTGCACCGCCAGTTATCCGAAAACCTCTCACCATCACACCCGCAAGTGTGCATGTTCCAATTCAAGTTCCTGTGTCTACTACTACCGCTGAGTCCTCTGATACTCGGGGCAAAGAAGTTGTTACCGATTTGCCTGCCAGGACGGAGGCACCAAAAGAGACTGTTGTGGAAGCCTCCCAACAAGAAATGGAGGAAATCCTTAAAATCATTAAAAAGAGTGACTTCAATGTTGTTGAACAGTTGGGGCATACCCCCTCCAAAATCTTTATGCTATCATTGCTGCTATGCTCAGAGGCCCATGCAAAAGCCCTGATTTCATTTCTGAAAACGGCCCATGTGCCGCAAGAGACCTCTGCAGATCAATTCACTGACTGTGTGGCCAATTTGACAGCTGACAATGGCTTGGGGTTCTCGGATGCTGACCTTACCGCCAAAGGGAAAAATCACAATGATGCCCTGCACGTCTCTATAGAGTGCAAGGGCACTACCCTCGCGCACGTGTTGGTGGATACCGGTTCTTCACTGAATGTTTTGCCCAAGAAGGCATTGGATCGCTTGGATTGTGAGGGTCTGGAATTGAAGCCTAGTAACATCATTGTTAGAGCCTTTGACGGTTCTAAGAGGATGGTGCACGGTGAAGTAGACATTCCTATTCGTGTGGGTTCCCAAGTCTTTGACTCAACGTTCTATGTAATGGATATTCGTCCATCTTACTCCTGCTTGTTGGGTCGACCTTGGATTCACAAGGCTGGGGCAGTAACATCCACTCTACACCAAAAGCTCAAATACCCTGTCAAAGGGAAGATTGTTACTGTGCAGGGTGAGGAGGAATACATGGTTAGTCACTTGAATTCATTCTGGTATATCGAGATGGACGGGGAATTTATTGAAACCCCCTTTCAGCATTTTGAGGAAGTACCTCCAACGTTGGCATCGGCTGAGGTAGTGGTTGAAGAAGACTTTCCGTTGAAGATGGCGTCCTTGAATGATGCCCGGGCTGTAATCGAGAAAGGCAATTGTGCAAACTGGGGTCAGCTTCCTGACTTCACTCAAAAGAATGACAAGTTTGGGCTGGGCTTTACTGCAGAGGCTCGGAGGGCAGTGCGCAAGGACAAGATCAGAAAGGCTCCGGTATTTATCACCAATCCGAGGGTGAATGCTATCGAGGAGGACGTAGAGGAAGCAGAGTTTGACAGTTGGATTTATCCAACCACCAGCGACGGACCAAGCAACTGGACGGTAAAGGATTTTACACCTATCACATTTGTCACGCAGTAATTAATTCTTTTGATTTTCAATTTGTAACAAACAAATATGTTGAAACTTTTATTGGCTCGGTGTCCTACCCGGGGCATCGTAGCTCCATTTGTGAGGGCTTTTTGTATGACATTTCCATATATCATCAATCAAAACATTGGACGTTTGTTGCATTTCAAATCTTGTGCTCTTTTCCTTTCTGTGTTATATATTGCAAAACAGCTATATTTACACACACTCACTTATACAGGTTTCAATCCACTCTGGATCTCACTGGTAACAGCTCTGCTACCACCAGTTATGACTTCGAGAATCCGATCAACTTGGCCTAAGACGAAGGTGAAGATGATTGCGAAGTGCCTGGTGAACTCGCAAGACTGCTACTCCAAGAAGAGAGGGCTATTCAACCACATGAAGAGCCGGTGGAAACAGTGAACCTGGGTACTGAGACAGATAGGAAAGAGGTCAAGATTGGTGCCAATCTAGAGCTCAGCGTGAAGCAACGATTGATCTAGATGCTACATGATTACATGGAAATATTTGCTTGGTCCTACGAAGACATGCCTGGTCTGGATGCCGACATTGTAGTTCATCACCTGCCAACCAAGGAAGACTGCCCTCCGGTAAAGCAAAAGGTCCGCCGTATGCGCCCAGAGATGTCCGAAAAGATCAAGGCTGGGGTTATGAAGCAATTCGATGCCGGGTTTCTAGCAGTAACTTCTTACCCTCAGTGGGTTGCCAATGTGGTGCCAGTGCCGAAGAAGGATGGTAAAGTCAGAATGTGTGTCGACTATAGGGATCTAAACAGGGCAAGCCCCAAGGATGACTTCCCCTTACCTCACATCGACGTCCTTGTTGACAATACTGCTCAACACAAGGTGTTCTCCTTCATGGATGGTTTTTCAGGGTATAATCAGATCAAGATGGCTCCGGAAGATATGGAAAAAACTACCTTTGTGACTCAGTGGGGCACCTTCTGCTACAAGGTCATGCCATTCGGGTTGAAAAATGCTGGGGTAACCTATCAACGCGCCATGGTTGCTTTATTTCATGATATGATCCATCATGAGATTGAGGTATACGTTGATGACATGATTGCAAGGTCTCAAACTGAGGAGGAGCACCTTGATCATCTGAGGAAGCTGTTTGACCGACTAAAGTTATACAAGCTGAGGTTGAATCCCAACAAATGCACCTTTGGGGTGAGGTCCGAAAAATTGCTAGGTTTCATTGTAAGTGATAAAGGTATTCAGGTGGACCCTGCCAAGGTAAAAGCCATACAAGAGATGCCGACTCCAAAGATAGAGAAAGAAGTCAGAGGCTTTCTGGGACGACTAAATTACATTGCCCGATTCATCTCACATCCGACTGCTACTTGTGAGCCAATCTTCAAATTACTGAAGAAAGATCAAGTAGTACGCTGGAACGATGAATGTCAGGCTGCCTTTGAAAAGATAAAGGAATATCTCCAAGAGCCACCCATTCTTATGCCACCAGTGGAAGGAAGACCTCTGATACTATACTTGACAGTACTTGACAATTCAATGGGGTGTGTGATGGGGCAGCATGACGAGTCTGGCCGAAAAGAGCACGCTATTTATTACCTGAGCAAAAAGTTTGCCGACTGTGAGTCTCGTTACTCACTGCTTGAGAAAACTTGCTGCGCTTTGGTATGGGCTGCTCGCCGGCTGAGATAGTATATGCTGACTCACACTACTCTTTTGATTTCAAAGATGGATCCCATCAATACATATTCGAAAAGCCTGCTCTGTCTGGAAGAATAGCAAGATGGCAAATGATCTTGACAGAATATGATATCCAGTATACAACTCAGAAAGCAATTAAAGGAAGTGTACTGGCAGACCATTTGGCACACCAACCTGTGGACGATTACCAATCATTGAACTTTGATTTTCCGAACGAAGATATCATGGTGGTAACTGACTGTGAAGTACCTGGACCGGATGAAGGACCTGAGGAAGGATCCCGATGGTCTTTGCATTTTGACGGAGCCTCCAATGCTTTGGGTAACTGCGTCGGCGCTGTAATCATATCTCCCAAAGGAACTCATACTCCACTCACCGCCCGATTATGTTTCAACTGCACCAACAACATGGCAGAATATGAGGCATGTATCATGGGTCTGCAAGCTGCAATCAACTTAAGGATCAAGTTTCTAAGTGTCTTCGGAGATTCCGCTCTCGTGATCAATCAGATCAAAGGCGAGTGGGATACGAAACACCCAAATCTTATTCCTTACAAGGAGTATGTGTCGACCTTGCTTCCCCACTTTGAAGAGATAACTTTTGAGCACTTCCCAAGAGAGGAGAATCAGCTAGCGGATGCACTGGCTACGATGTCTTCAATGTTCAAAGTCAAATGGGACAATGAAGCTCCCCGGATCATTATCTGGAAATTGGACGAACCCGCATACTGCTGCGATCTTGAGGCCAAAGAGGTGACTGAAAAACCCTGGTATCATGAGGTGAAGAGGTACTTGGAAGCTCAGGAATACCCTGAAGGTGCATCTGTCAATGACAAGAAGTTCATGAGGAGGTTTGCGGCAAAATTTTTCCTCAGCAACGACATTCTCTACAAACGGAATCATGATTCAACTCTACTGCGTTGTGTGGATAAGGCTGAAGCAGAGAAGATCATGATAGAACTGCATGAAGGTACATTCGGAACACATTCCAGTGGACACACCATGGCAAAGAAAATCCTTCGGGCAGGATATTTCTGGTCCACAATGGAAGCCGATTGTTACCAACACTCTTGAACTTGTCACAAATTCCAGATCTATGCTGACAAGGTGCACATCCCTCCGGTTCCTCTGAACGTCCTGACGGCACCTTGGCCTTTTGCAATGTGGGGCATTGATATGATCGGTGAGATCCGACCGACGGCATTCAATGGGCATTGCTTCATCTTGGTGGCGATCGATTACTTCACGAAGTGGTTTGAGGCAGCTTCCTATGCAACGGTAACCAAGAGCGTCGTGGCACGTTTCATCCGGCATAACCTGATCTGTCGGTACGGCGTCCCGGAAAGAATCATTACGGACAATGGTACCAATCTCAATAACAAGATGATTACTGAGCTCTGCAAGCAATTCAAAATACAGCACCATAACTCTTCTCCTTACCGCCAAAGATGAATGGGGTTGTAGAGGAAGCTAATAAGAATATCAAGAAAATTGTGCAGAAGATGACAGTAACCTATAAAGATTGGCACGAAATGTTACCGTTTGCTCTTCATGGGTACCGTACCTCAGCAAGGACGTCAACCGGGGCAACGCCTTTCTCCTTGGTCTATGGCATGGAGGCAGTCTTACCAATTGAAGTCCAGATACCCTCTCTCCGGATAATGAAGGATGCATACTTGAATGAAGATGACTGGATCCAGACTCGACTTGATCAATTAAACCTGATTGACGAAAAGAGACTCACCGCTATCTGTCATGGTCAGACGTACCAAAAACGGATGATCAGGGAATTTAACAGGAAAGTCAGACCACAAGAGTATCAAGTTGGGGACCTGGTATTCAAGCGCATCATCCTTCCTCAAAGTGATCCCCGACGAAGGGCCATTTGTGGTTAAACATGTGTTCTCAGGAGGAGCCATGATCCTAACCACCATGGATGGTGACGACCTTCCTCACCCCGCCAATGCAGACATAGTAAAAAGATACTACGCATGAATAAAAGACCCGCTAGGTTGACATACCTAGGCAAAAATAAGGGCTTCCCGGCGAACCAAAAGGGTTCTGGCAAAAATAAGGGATGAAATGAAAAAAATCTGTACACCCGGCAAGTCGAAAACCTGAAAAGGCGGCTTGGGCAAAAATGGGTATCCCGGTGGACTGAAAACCCGAAAGGGAGGTCCAGGCAAAAGTTAGGGATAAAGCGTAACACTATGTCTCATTGGATCACTTTGCATCCAGAATTCGGCATCAACTATCTGGCTCAGATCTTGGCATCGATCAATCAGCTTCATCTTCAACCAGGAAGCAAAGTGATGAGACGCTTGAAGACATAAAGGAGATAGCAGAGTTGGAACCCAGTGGGATTGTTCACATAGCTGTTTTGTTTCCTTTGCAAAATTGTAAATTCTATGTTATTCGGCGGCATTCTCTTACTAGGATGTCAGCCACTTGTACAAAAACGCCTATTCACAGGCCAAATTCAAATCAATACAAATTCACTTGTCCATACAAATTGCCATTGTTTTCCCTTTTTCTGTTTTGTCTTGCGAAGAACGTCCAATGTTCATTTTTGATATATGTATTTGACATTAAATTGCTGATTCATAAATATTTGCATATGAAACAAAAGACTAATTACAGGTGACATCAGAAACAGGGGCAATGTAGAGTTGTTTAATGCAGTCTGGTTGCTTTGTCCGCCAAGGTACCAAGGTAGAACCCAACTGAAGAATGTGATCAAGTTATCTCAACTCCCCGCAGAGTAAGACAAGATAGCAACATTCCCCGGCGGAATATCAATACCCCAGTGCAATTCCAAAAGTTTCCCCAGGAAGGTGGAATTCTTATCCCCGGCAGGTCTTGAAGCTTATCCCCAGTAGATTCTGGAAGCTTATCCCCTACAGAGTACGGACGTCTCTCCCGAGCTTTATTCAAAGTTATTCCCAACAAGGGCTTATAACTGGGTTATCCTCAGCTAATTGCCACGGAAGATCGCCCTCGGCAAAGTTCTTTCAATCCCCAGCGAAGTTTATCTTTGGTATCCCCAGCGGAGTTTATCATCATTATCCCCAGCGGAATCCATCATTGAAGTCCTCAGCAGGCCTCTCATCAAAACTTCAGCAAAGTATCTCTTCCACAGAGCAATTCCCCGGCCGGTCGTCAAGGATTTATTTTCCTAAGACGAAAATACATTTATAAACATTTCACATTTTCATACATCTTGCTTACATACATGATAAAGTGCATACAACACTATCTCATGTTGAACATCATGACATCATGCATATCATACATCATGACATTGCATAAAACTTATGTTTTTGCCTTTTCAGGGAAAAAGACAATCCCAAAGACAACTACCTTCAACTGTCACAATTCCATATTCGATACCTGTATCTAGCCAGGGCACATCTGTGAGTGATCAGTTTCCAGACTCGATTCCTGTATCTAGCCAGGGCACGTCTGAAGAGTTCGAAGATTCGATTCCTGTATCCAGCCAGGGCATATCTGTTGACGACTATTTCCAGATTCGATTCCTGCATCCAGCCAGGGCATATCTGTTGACCATATTTCCAGACTCAATTCCTGTATCTAGCCAGGGCACGTCTGAAGAGTTTGAAGATTCGATTCTTGTATCCAGCCAGGGCATATCTATTGACGACTATTTCCGGATTTGATTCCTGTATCCAGCCAGGGCATATCTATTGACGACTATTGCCAGATTCGATTCCTGTATCCAGCCAGGGCATATCTGTTGACGACTATTGCCAGATTCGATTCCTGTATCCAGCCAGGGCACATCTGTGAGCAACCAATTGTAGATTCGACACTTGTATCTAGCCAGGGCATATCTGCATGAGGAGATTGAAGATCAAACACCTGTAACAAGCCAGGAAAACATTTGTCTTTCTCAAACATACAAGTTCTCGCTAAGGAATCTCTTAGGCGATCAACGCTTCCAAATGGCATATATAAGCCCATTCCCGACAAGGTTCTGTCACATTTCCAGATGACATCTATAAGCCCATCTCCCTATCCACCATCTCTCCAAATGGCGTCTATAAGCCCATTCCCGACATCACATTGTTGATACTCCAACATGCGAGTGCAAATTTCCGGGCACTCTAGTGTCCAATCTCCTTTTACCCTCGAGTCACTAAAGGCAAACTTGCCAATCTAACTCTTCAGGTTCAAGAAGATTGAACAGAGGCAACTGTTGTACCCCAAAATTTGCCCTCCCATTTCCTCAACATTTTCTCATCACAAGACCCTTGAAGATCAAGATCCAGTTAGGGTTTCCTCTGCTCAAGACTTCTCCTTGCATTGTTGACCCAAATTAGGGTTGTGATTGCACAAAGATATTTTGACCTAAAATGCCTAAGATGACTTCCATGCTTCACGTTGGACTCCCAAGTTTATCCATACCAAGTTTCAAGTCTTGATTCCAAATTTTGCCCAGTCAATTGGACAATTGACCTAGAAATCAACTGTATTGGGGAAAAACTCAACTGTGGCCAATTGACAGTCAAATCTCATGAAAATTGACCCACATCAACATTATGAACTCACATGGACCATTTGATCAAGTTTGGATCATAATTCCACAAGAAATTTGATCAGATCATCAAAAGGGCAAAATGGTCATTTTTAGGGTTTTGACTGCACAAAGGCAATTTTTGACTGTTTGACCTAGCCAATGGCAAACCAAGCTCACATATGGACTCAAGGACCCCATGTAATTGTCTTGACATGCTCAACAAGTTCAAAAGATCCCAAGTACACAAGATTGACAGTTGAATTTCCCAGTCAATTGATCAATTTTGACTATATACTGAAAAGTCAAACTTTGACTTTTTGGTCAAAATCAAGGGTCAAGATTCATTTTTCATCAAAACAGGCCAAATCATGAAACTTGTCCCTCAAAAAATCAAGAAATGCAAATTAGGGTTTGAAATGAGAATTTTTCATAACAGAATTTTTCTAAGTTATGAAAAACCCTAATTTTTTCCCAACTTTGCCCCACTTTCTCACGAAGATTCATTTGGATTCAAGCAAAAATCAAAACATGAAAGTTGTAGCCTATTGCATAATCTACAACTTTGATTCACAAAGTTTTCCCAAAAGAGGCTTGTATCTCAAGTTACAATTTTTGGAACAAGGGTACCAAACCATTCTTAACTTAGTGAAAATTTGACCTATTTTAGGCAAGTTTTTTACCTAACTTCAAGACCATTTTCCATACACTTCCACTTGGAATTTCAATTTGCATTTCAAATATGGATTGTAGTACACATTCCAATCTTTCCAAAATGTCCAAGAACTCATCAAACAACCTCATGACTTGAGAGAATCGAATTTTGCAATATGGCAAAAACTCACTTTTGAATTGGCCAATTTCCATGTTCATAACTTGTGCAAATTTCTCAAATCAGCATGCAACTTGATTACAGGCCTCTAAACCATTCAACACTCATAAATTTAATGCAAACTCATTGTGCCAAGACCATGTTCTATGTGTTCAAGCATTGCATGAAGGATTAATCCCAAATTGGAAAAAGCATTATATCCATTTTTGCAAAAGTTACACTTTATGTCTAAAGCAAATCAAGAAGGTACAAAGGAAATCTAATTGGCACAAGTTTATGAGTTAATCACACTGATCAAGGAGAAGTTTAGCAGCATAGTATGGGGGCCTGTACAGGCTAGAAGCACAACTTGACCATTGCTTGCTTAAAGTTCAAGAAACATTGCATATGATATACCAACTTCCATATCAGTTAACCAAGGCTTAGAGAAAGTTATCAAACACATTCTAAACATTAATCCTAAGCTGAAGCACGACCCTAAGATCCTCAATACCTTCACAAACTCAGAATCACCTTTGAACTGCACAAAAACAGGGCTTGCTGCAGATTGAGTTCCCTAGCTCAATCCTTTCATACATTCTTGCCCAAACCAGTTCAAACACCTTCCCTACCATCAATGCAAGCTAACCAAAACCTAAGACACGACCTGTAACACTCCCAGGCATCATCACCATTTTCATTTTCTTGTTTTGCAGTTGAAGTTCTATAGCACGATTCAAAAGGTTTCAAGACAAAGTAAAGCTTGGAATAGCATCCTCACACTTCAAGGAAGCTGTACAAATCATCATCTTGCCCTGAAAGCTCCTCCATTGCAAGGCACGATTCCAACTGAACAGGTATATTCATGAAGTTCTATCTTTAGGTTTATGAAGGAAACATGTCACGATCATAGCCCTGAACATGCCCATGTGATTAGATTTCATTTATATTATGTATGCTTAGAGAATTTTGAGTCTGAACATTGATGAAAAACTAGGTCAGGAATTGGGGGAGAAGAAATTCTCCCTCATCTTAGAGAGTTAAGACAAGTTCTTTATATCCCTGGATTCGTCTTCTCATGCTCTACATTTTTCATGTTGAAAGTTTTGCTTAAAAGTCCAGGAATTGGGAGATAGGAAACACGTGTTTGCTTGAACAAAAGATGTTCTGAGGTTGAAGATGACCTGGTTCTGGGCTTGGCCTATTTCACATTTCTTTTTGCACCATGATTTTGCTTCTACACCCCTTGAGCCCATTTTGTCCATTTTAATGATTTTTTGACTTTTCTTTTTTTGGTTTGACTTGTTTATTTTTCCTCATAATATAAAAAATATAAAAATAATTTTTTGCATTATTTTCCTATTTATTAGGTATTTGTTTGTTTAGGTTAGTTTTTATACATAAATAAATAAATAGATACACTTTTATTAAAAAATACTAAAAATATACAAACACGTTTTTACTTTCATTTTTATTTTGTTTTACCTTCTGAAAATATTTTATATAAAAAATATTTTTTTATTAAATATTAAATATTATTAATTTGTATATATAATACATATTTAGTAAATAATACATATATATATATATATATATATATATATATATATATATATATATATATATATATATATATATATATATATATATATATATATATATATATATATATATATATATATATATATATATATATATATATATATATATATATATATATATATATATATATATATATATATATATATATATATATATATATATATATATATATATATATATATATATATATATATATATATATATATATATATATATATATATATATATATATATATATATATATATATATATATATATATATATATATATATATATATATATATATATATATATATATATTTAGGGTTAAAATGCAAAATACATATACTTTTTATTTTTATTAATGTTTAAATATAAAAATGCCTTTTTACAAATATACTTCATTTTTATTTTATTTTTGTATATAATAAAAAATATTATACATATTAAATAATTAATACATTTCATTTAATAAAATTAGGGTTTTCCCCTAAACATAAAAAATCCAAAAATAATTCTTTTTTTATTTTGTTTATTTGACACACAAAAATACTTCTTTTTCATACACATAAAAAACATTTTTTTGCATCTTGCATATTTATTCTTATTTTATTTAATTTGTGCAATTAAATTATCTTGTAAATAATGCAATATTGATGTAATAGTTTAGGTTTAAATTCCTTGTCAAAATCTCCATTTGAACATTTGTACCCCCCTTCCCATATATAGTGTTGTAATAGCTTAGTAAATTTATTTTTTCGCACTTTATTGCTTTCTAATTATACCATGTTAGAATTAGGGTTTGTATGCGAATCAAAAACGACAAAAATAGTTTGACCTAATTTCAAGATAAACAAGCATGAAAATGGATACACAAATCACACTTGCACCCCCTAGGGTATTCCACTTGTTGCCTTCAATAAATGGGCCATATTGCATGTTTGGTCTCTTTGGGCAAAACAAACACAAATCAAATGATCATAGTGCCTCGATGACGCTTTCAAAAAGTTGCCTAAATAAATGATCAAGTCCCTTAAAGAAAATTGCCTAAAGATACTTGACACCATTGCAATTATGGTCTAAACGATGACCCGCGCCTGTCCCTTTCACATCCTAACATGAGATTGTCCACCAAATACAATGGTGGAACAAACTTGTTAAAAGGGTTAAAACATAGCAATAAACTTTGAGAAATTTGGGAGTAGATAACCTCTTAGTTACTTGAATCAAACTTGCAAAACAAAACACTTGCCTATTTTCAAAACAACACATCACTATACTTTCAAAACAACTTTTCAAAAAAACAATGAAAACCTTTTCAAAAGACATACATCTTTGTATACATCCCAACATGGATCATTACAAAGGTTGCCACCACATTGGCTTATTTTCAAAACATTTTTCAAACCCACACACACAAAGCACCATTTCAAACAATTGAAAACATAAGGCAAGTGATCTAAGCAAGTAACTAAGAGCCCATGGATAACCATGGATAGAAAGGGTGCTAATACCTTCCCTTTCTATAATCTACTCCCCGAACCCAAGAAAACATCTCAAAGGTTTTTGCTGTGCTTTTTAACCTTTCCTTAGGATAAAATAAAAATTCGGTGGCGACTCTTGCTCAACCGAAACATTTGCGAAAACAAACGCAAAATCATAGTCAGTTCTCCCACCGTATCACATACGCGTATGTACAGCTCAAGGAACTTAAGGACTACATTTTTGCTTCACAAATCTAAGCCTAATGATGCCTAAATAAGGAGATAGAAGTTTGAAAATTACCTGTTTTAGTCAAGTTCGAATATGGCATTGTAGCAGCTTTGAGTGAGGCCTGGAGGTCTTTTGAGCTTGCTTGAAGTTCCCTTGAGCTTTCCCAATGCTTAGCTTGCTTTGAAATGGCTTGAATCTCCTTCTAGAACTCAACCTGCAAAGCTTCAAAATGAAAATGGTAAAGTGTGAAAATGGAGTTACAGTTGCTGGACAGGGACTTGGATAGTTTAGGTGTTATGTTTAGAATGTATTTGAAATGATTCCAAGCAAAACGCACGAGGGAATATGGATTTGGCCAAGGTTCTGCAGAGCTTGCCCTGTTTTAGGCAGAAATGGAGTTTTGGGTGTATTTGGGTATTTGAGAGGCTTGTAACTCGTGTATTCTGCTTGCTACAATGTGTTGAGATTGTTTGAAAATGTTACAAGGCTTAGTTTTAACAGATGCACAAGTTATCTTCACTTTTGCAAGTTGGCTTGTTTTTGAAGAAAAGGTTGAGTTGACAAAGCCAAAGCCTGTAAAGGCTAGCTCAAGGTCTGCATAGGTTTGGTACCAATTGCCTGACATTCATGGACTTTTTTTGCTGCAAGAGATTGGGTTCAATGCTCAAGATAAACAAAATGACATAAAGCAAGCTTTATCAAAGTAGCAATGTTGCCTTTTTTCCATTTTTGGATTAAACCTTTGTACAAAGCTTCAAAGATCAAAACAATGTCATTAACCATTGTATTTGCATTTAATTTTTGAGTGTAGAAGATAATAGAACCTGTAAACCAAGTACAAGCATGCTTAGAACAGATTTGCAAGTTGTAACATGGTGCAAAATGCCTTGGACAAAAGTGATGATTTGCCATTTTCAAACTTTCTATTCTCCCTAACCATAAATGATTTTGGAGAGTTCTTTGACATTTTGGAAAGCTTGTAACATGCTCTACAATTCATATTAGAAATTAATTTTTATATTACACTTGGAACTATGTGAAAAGTTGCCATGAAGATAGGTCAAAATCCTGCCTAAACTAGGGCAAAATTTCACTAAGTTAAAAGTTTCATGGACCCTTATTCACAAAATGATAACTTGAGATCCAAGCATATTTTGGGAAAACTTTGTGAATCAAAGTTGTACATTTTGTGGAGGACTACAACTTTCATGTTGTAAGTTTTCTTTGAATCCAATTGCATCTTGGTGAAAAAGTTGGGAAAAGTTGGGAAAAAATAAGAAATTTTCATAACTTAGAAAATTTCTAAGTTGTGAAAATTTTCAATCTTAAACCCTAATTTTCAAAATTAGGTTTCTTGGTGAAAAATTTTCATGTTTTGGCACATATTGATGAAAAATGACCCTTGGCACTTGATTTTGACCGAAAAGTCAAAACCCTTGGCACTTGATTTTGACTTTTCAGTGTACAGTTAATTTTTTATCAGTTGGCTAGAAAATTCATCTGTCAATTTAATGCATTTGAGATTTTTTTGAACCTTGTGATTAGGTCAAGATGATGCCATTAAGTTCTTGAAACCATGCTTGAACCCCATTTTCCATTGGCTAGGTGAAAGATCAGAAATTGCACTTCTATAGTCAAAACCCTAAAAATTACCATTTTGCCCTTTTGATGATCTGATCAAATTTCTTGAGGAGTTATGGTCCAAACTTGATCAAATGGTTCATATGAGCCTATAATATTGAGGTGGATCAAAAAATATGAGGTTTGATTGTAAATTGGCCACAGTTGACTTTTTCCCTAATACAGCTGATTTTTAGGTCAATTGTCCAATTGACTGGGCAAAAATTTGATTCAAAGCTTGAAACTTGGTATGAGAAATATTAGGAGTCCAACATGAAGTATGAAAGTCACATGGGGCATTGGAAGTCCAAAATTCCTTGTGCAAACTAAAACCCTAATTTCAGGTCATCAATGCAAGGAGATGTCTTGAGCTGAGCAAACCCTAATCCTTTCTGGAGTCCAAAGAGTCTTGTGAGGGGAATCTTGATAAAATGAGAGGGCAAATTTTGGGGTATAACACCATGCAAGCCTGAAACTTAAGAGTTATTGTGTGACTTGTTTGCCTTTACCATGTCTATTATCTGTTATACATGTTGTGTGTTTTATCATGACATCATGCATCATAACATAGCATGCATACTTAATTATACTAACCATTTCAAAGACCGAGGGGATTTATCTTTGTGCTGTTTTGCAGATTATGGCTTTCATGCGCAGAAACACCATTCGAGTTAACTTGGTGCAAATACCTGCTCAACTCAAAGATTTAGCCTCGAGAGTTTCTGATACTTCTTCATTCATTAGGAGACATGGTCAGCTTCTTAGCTTGGTTACCTCAAAGTTTGATGAGCAGATGATGAGTCTGCTTTTCCAGTTCTTCGATCCGGTGCATCATTGCTTCACTTTCCCGGATTATCATCTAGTTCCTACTATGGAAGAGTTTTCTCACTTATTGGGCATATCCATCCTTGAGAAGATTCCCTTCACAAGTTTGGAAGAGACTCCTAGACCAGAGGACATTGCTTCAGCTCTACATTTGAAAAGGGTTGATGTAGTATCCAATTGGGAAGCACGAAGCAGGATTGAAGGTTTCTTAGCCAAGTTTCTGATAGATCAAGCTCAACAGTTCTGGGATAACTTGGACTTTCTGGCTTTTGAAGACATCTTGGCTCTCCTTATCTACGGTTTGGTTCTTTTCCCGAATACAGATTCCTTCATAGATGTGAATGCAGTTAAGATCTTCCTGTCTCGCAATCCTGTACCTACTCTTCTGGGTGATATCTTACATGCCCTCTATACTCGTACTGTACGGAGAAGAGGGACTCTCATGTGTTGCATGCCGTTGTTGGCGAGGTGGTTTATTTTGCACCTCCCCAAGTTCGTGCTAAAGAATGAAGAAGGTTTTAGATGGTCTTACAGGATAATGTCACTTGCCCATACAGACATTCTTTGGAGTTCTAAGGCTATGGAAAGCATTACTGTCATTGACCGATGTGGGGGATACCCTAATGTCCTGTTGCTTGGAATCAGAGGGGGAATAACCTACAGTCCTTGCTTGGCTTTGCGATAGTTTGGTCGTGCTCGGAGAGACGGTCCTCATGAGCTACTCCTTACAGATATTGCCTTTGAATACAAGGAGGACGTTGACGAGCACCGCCGAAGGTTTATACGAGCTCGGGGCATGGTGAACAGATCTAACCCTCAAGATATAGGACCAAAGACTTCTCTCCCTATGCAGCCTTATCTCCAGTGGGCCTGAGCTCGAGCCCAAAAGCTTGGGATGCCTTATGAAGTTGTTTTCCAGTGATTGTGGAGCCTACCAATGAAGAGAGAATTCCTTATACAGTCCTTTATCCCTACATGCCCACTGATCTTGATGCATTGAAGAGATCCTGGATTCAGCTGAAGGAGGAGAGGGATACCTACCGAGAAAAGTATCATGATCAAGAAAGGAAGATCTTGAAGCTCACTAGGCAACTCGAGAATGAAAGGGCGATTAATGACTACGTCAGCACGAAGAGGAAGCGTCCATGGGATTTTTTCTTTTTCTTTTTTTTAGCTTAGATTTGTTTTTCATTTTATTCCTTTGTAACGCCTTAAAGGCATTGTTGAACCTTTTTACAAGTTTAATCTAATAAAGTTTGTTTATTTCTTGGTTTGCAAATTTAAGTCTCCCAAAGTCTTTGAAATCATTACATATGCATCCCATTATCATGCACACCACTACAGGTACCATTACAGGTATCTCATCTTCTTCGATGTTTATATCAGCACGAAATATCTTCTAAAATACCTATCGATCAAGCCATCAAAGCTCTTCAGGCACAGAATGCCCAAATTCCAAGAGATGTTCTTGAACTTGGCTAAAGGGCAAGAGGATTTGAAGACTCTCATCCTGGAGGAGAAGAAGAAGAAGAAGAAGAAGAAGAAGGTGGTTCTTCTGAATATGGGTAATAGATTTGGGAATAGGTTGCAACAGGAAGCTGATATGTCTCTTTCATCCAAAGGAGAGGAGAACCAAGAAGAAGAAAAGGGTCCTAGTCCTGTAGTCTCTGATAATGATACTGATTTTGATGATGAGAAGTATCCTCTTGCTGAGGATAGGTACAAACAACTTGAAGACCGTCTGAGTGCTATGGAGATTCAGAAGATCCCTGGTCTGGATTTCAGAGATTTGTGACTGGCATCTGGAATGGTGATCCCTCATAAGTTCAAAGCTCCTGTTTTCGCCAAGTACGATGGAGTATCCTGCCCAAAACACCATCTTCGCTCGTACGTCAAAAAAATACAACCTTACACTGCTGATAGAAATTTATGGGTGAATTTCTTTCAAGATAGTCTGTCAGGGACTCAACTTGAATGGTTTTATCAATTGGAAGGAGCTAATGTCCGCAATTGGGAGGACCTTACTGCTTCTTTTTACAGGCAGTATCAATATAACGCTGACCTTGCTCCCACTCGTACTCAGCTTCAGCGTATGCCTATGGGTGCAAGTGAAAATTTTAAGGACTATGCTCAGAAGTGGAGAGATCTGGCTGGAAGATTCCAACCCCCTTTGTCTAATAGGGAGTTAGTTGACATGTTTCTAGGGAGGTTGTCTGGTCCATTTTTCAATCATCTGATCGGCAGTTCGTCATCTGGGTTTACTGAATTGATTTTGACTGGGGAGAGATTAGAAGCTGGTATCCGAAGTGGTAAGATACATAAAGGTACTTCATCAAGTGCAGAAAAGAAGCCTTTCACCGGTAAGAAAGAAGCTAGTGCAGTTTATGGCTCGAGGAGCCAAAGCATACCTGAACGCTGTCAAGAAGTGAATGCGGTAGTGATATCAAGACCCACCGTTGCTGCACAACGCAATAATCAGCAAAGAATGGAGAGACCGCAAAGACAGTACACTCGGCTCAATATGACCTTGTCTCAAATTCTACCATAATTATTGAAGACCATACTGGTAACTCTGAGGGAAGCCCCGAAGAATCCCAGCACCTCATCTTCGCTATATAATTCGAACACCCGTTGTGCCTATCACTCTGATAGCCTAGGTCATGATACGAATAATTGTTGGGCCTTGAAGAATAAGGTGCAAGATTTGATTAAAGCTAAAGAGATTGAGTTTGACGCTCCAGAGAAACCCAACGTCATAACTGCTCATATGCCCAAACATGGTCATGGAGTAAATGATGTGGACCATGACTTATTTGTGACCTCTGTGGAAGAAATTTCTACTCCTTTGATGACAGTTAAGAAGAATCTATTGTTGGCCGGTTTATTTCCGGGTTGTGGCGAAGGTTGCCACTTATGTTCAATCCTGCCTGCTGGTTACAATCTATTGAAATCAGGTGTTCAGCGCCTGATGGATAACAAAGAGATCATGTTCGAGAAGATTATGATTCAGTTGGTTCCAATTCAAGATGTTGCCATCATAACCATTTCCGCCGATCCTTCCAAGGCTTCCTCGAGAAAGCTTGTTAGGATTACACCTGTTCCAAGAGTCTCTCTGTTAATCATTATTGTCCCTGGTCCTGTCCCATACACTTCGGATAAGGCTGTCCCTTGGCACTATGGGGCTGATGTGTATTACCATGGAGTTAAACAAGACTTAAAGAGTGAAGAAGCTGATGTTCATGTCAGCAATATTGTTGGGGCTAGCAAGGTCACCAAAAATGGAAGACTCTTTTCTCCCGAGATTTCCCCTCCGACTATTTACAAACATGTTATTCTTCCATCTGCTAGTACGTCAGCTACTGTCCCAGTTTCTACTCCAGTTATCACCCCTGTCGTTGAGCCATCTGGCACTTGGGGCAAAGAAATCACAGGTGAGCCTTCCCGGACAGAGGCACCTAAGAAGATCATTGTAGAGACCTCTAAGCAGGAGATAGAGGAAATTCTGAAGATTATCAAGAAGAGTGAATACAACGTAGTCGAGCAGCTGGGGCAGACCCCGTCAAAAATCTCTATGTTGTCCTTGTTATTGTGTTCGGAAGCCCATGCAAAGGCTTTAATTTTTTTCCTCAAAACTGTGCATGTACCGCAGGAAACCTCTGCTGATCAATTCAAAGACTGCGTAGCTAGTTTGACTGCCAACAATGGGTTGGGTTTCTCAGACGCAGATCTGACTGCTAAAGGAAGAAATCACAATGATGCTCTGCACGTCTCAATCGAGTGTAGGGGAACTACTATGGCCCACGTACAGGTAGATACTAGGTCCTCATTGAATGTTTTACCAATGAAAGCATTATACCGTCTGAACTATGAAGGTTTGATTCTGAAATCGAGCAATATTGTGGTTAGGGCCTTCGACGGGTCAAAAAGGATGGTGCACGGGGAAGTGGACATCCCTGTTAAAGTTGGTTCTCAGACTTTTGCATCTACGTTCTATGTGATGGATATCCGACCATCTTATTCTTGCTTGTTGGGTCGCCCTTGGATTCATAAGGCTGGGGCAGTGACTTCTACGCTCCATCAGATGTTGAAATATCTAGTGAATGGGAAGATCGTCACTGTACAAAGTGAGGAGGAGTACATGGTGAGTCATCTTAATTCCTTTCGCTATAAGGAGATGGATGAGGAGTTCATCGAAACCCCATGTCAGAACATTGAAGAGGTCCCCCAGACTCTGGCGTCGACTGAAGTTGCTACTGACAAACCTCCGATGAAGATGGCTTCCCTCAAGGATGCCAGGGTTGTAATTGAAAAAGG
The DNA here is from genome assembly GCA_948472305.1 of Vicia faba. Classification (NCBI taxonomy): domain Eukaryota; kingdom Viridiplantae; phylum Streptophyta; class Magnoliopsida; order Fabales; family Fabaceae; genus Vicia; species Vicia faba. Next base: position 914,934,829 of record OX451736.1, on the reverse strand, counting down.
TGGGTGTGCAAATTGGGGTCAGCTCCCTGACTTTGCACACAAAACTGACAAGTTTGATTTGGGCTTTACTACAGAGGCTCAAAGGGTTGTTCGGCGCGCGCGGATTGGAAGACCTCCTCTGCACATCAGTAATCAGGGAGTGAATGCAATTGAGGATGATGAAGAAGAGTCATATTTCGACGGCTGGATCTACCCGACGACCAATGGTGGCTTGAACAACTGGACGGCGAAGGACTTCGTGCCTGTTTCTTTTATTACACAGTAATAGACTTTTGTTTTGAGATTTGTAACAGATTGTTTGAAACTTTACTGCCTGGTGCCTTGCCCGAGGCACCTTGGCTTTGTTTGTGAGGGCTTATTATTTGTCATTTTCATATATCTTCAATAAAGCATTGGATGTTTTCTTGCATTACAAATTTTGTGCTCCTTGCTTTTCCTTTCTATCTCGCACTTTATCAAAACAGCTATTGTCTTACACATACTCACATATCATATTGCAGATCCACATCCACCCTGGATCCCCTTGATAACGACTCTGCTATTGCCAATTATGACTTCGAAAATCCGATCAACCAAGCCGAATACGAAGGTGAGGATGATTATGAAGTGCCTGGGGAGCTTGCTAGACTGTTACTACGGGAAGAGAGGTCCATACAGCCCTATGAAGAGCCAGTGGAATCAGTGAATTTGGGTACAGAGGAAGATAAGAAAGAAGTCAAGATAGGTGCAAATCTGGAGCCTAGTGTCAAGCAACGGTTGATACAAATGTTACGCGATTATGTTGAGATCTTCGCTTGGTCTTATGAATATATGCCTGGTTTAGATACTGATATTGTGGTTCACCACTTGCCAACCAAAGAAGACTATCCTCCGGTAAAGCATAAAGTTCACCGTATGCGCCCTGAGATGTTTGAGAAAATCAAAGCTGAAGTCATGAAACAGTTTGACGTCGGGTTTCTAGATGTTACTTCTTACCCACAGTGGGTCGCCAACGTGGTTCCGGTACCTAAAAAGGATGGTAAGGTACGAATGTGTGTGGACTATAGGGATCTGAATAGGGCGAGCCCCAAAGATGATTTTCCACTACCTCACATCGATGTTCTGATCGACAACACCGTGCAGCATAAGGTCTTCTCCTTTATGGATGGTTTTTCTGGTTACAATCAGATTAAGATGGCTCCCGAAGACATGGAGAAGACAACTTTCGTTACGCAGTGGGGAACTTTCTGTTAAAAGGTAATTCCTTTCGGGTGGAAGAATGTTAGGGCAACTTATCAGCGCGCCATGGTCGCTTTGTTCCACGACATGATTCACCATGAGATTGAGGTTTATGTTGATGACATGATTTCAAGGTCCCAGACTGAGTAAGAACACCTTGACCATCTCCAGAAACTGTTCGACAGGTTGAAGATGTACAAGCTAAGGTTAAACCCGAACAAGTGCACCTTCGGGGTAAGGTCTGGTAAACTGCTAGGTTTCGTCGTTAGTGATAAAGGTATTTTAGTGGATCCTGCAAAAGTGAAGGCTATACAGGAGATGCCATCTCCCCAAACGGAAAAGGAAGTTAGAGGCTTTTTAGGACGTATAAATTACATTGCAAGATTCATTTCACATATGACTGCTACTTGTGAGCCAATCTTCAAGCTGCTGAAGAAAGATCAAGTAGTAAAATGGAATGATGAATGTCAGACCGCCTTCGAAAGGATCAAAGAGTATCTCCAAGAGCCACCTATTTTGATGCCTCCAGTTGAAGGAAGACCTTTGATTTTATACTTGACAGTGCTGGATAATTCAATGGGGTGCGTGCTGGGGCAGCATGACGAGTCTGGCCGAAAAGAGCACGCTATTTACAACCTTAGAAAAAATTTTACCGACTGTGAGACCCGATACTCACTACTCGAGAAAACTTGTTGCGCTTTGGCATGGGCTGCTCGCCGGCTGAGACAGTATATGCTGACTCACACTACCCTATTGATATCAAAAATGGATCCAATCAAGTATATCTTCGAAAAGCCTGCCTTGTTCGGAAGAATAGCAAGATGGTAGATGATCTTAACTGAGTATGATATCCAATACACAACCCAAAAAGCAATCAAGGGGAGTGTGTTGGCAGATCATTTGGTGCATCAGGCCGTGGACGACTACCAGTCCATGAATTTCGAGTTCCCGGATGAGAACATCATGTTGGTGACTGATTTGAAGAACCTGGACCGGATGAAGGACCTGAGGAAGGATCCCGATGGTCTATATACTTTGACGGAGCCTCAAACGCATTGGGTAATGGCATTGGTGTTGTGATCATATCTCCGGAAGGCTATCATAATCCATTCACCTCCCGATTATGTTTTAACTGCACCAATAATATGGCGGAGTATGAAGCATGCATCATGGGCCTTCGAGCGGCTATTAACATGAGGATTAAGTTCTTGAGTGTATTCGGAGATTCTGCTCCGGTGATCAGTCATATCAAAGGCGAGTGGGATACGAAGCACCCAAATCATATTCCTTACAAGGAGTATGTACTGACGTTGCTCCCACACTTTGAGGAGATAACCTTTGAACATTTCCCCAAAGAGGAGAATCAGCTGGCGGACGCGCTAGCTACCACGTCTTCTATGTTCAAAGTCAGGTGGGACAATGAAGCTCCCCAAATCACCATTGAGAGGTTGGACAAACCCGCACATTGTTGTGATATTGAGACTGAAGAAGTAGCAGATAAACCCTAGTTTCACGAAGTAAAGAGGTATCTTGAGGCTCAAGAGTACCCCGAGGGTGCATCTATTAATGATAAGAAGTTTCTGAGGAGATTCGCTGTGAAGTTCTTCATCAGTAATGGTGTTCTTTACAAGCGTAACCATGATTCAATCTTACTGCGATGTGTGGACAAGAACGAGGCATAAAGGATTAAGGAATAATTACATGAAGGTACCTTCGGAACTCATTCCAGTGGATATACCATGGCAAAGAAAATCCTACGGGCTGGATATTATTGGTCTACTATGGAAGCCGATTGTTATCAGCATTCTCGAACCTGTCATAAGTGCCAAGTTTATGCTGATAAGGTGCATGTGCCTCCGGTTCCTTTGAATGTTTTGACAGCACCTTGGCCTTTTGAAATGTGGGGCATCAAAATGATTGGCAAGATCAGACCTACTGCGTCTAACGGGCATCGTTTCATTCTGGTAACTATTGATTATTTTACGAAGTGGGTTGAAGCAGCTTCTTTTGCTACAGTAACCAAGAACGTCGTGGCGCGATTTATCCAACACAACTTGATCTGTCGATACAGTGTACCAGAGAGGATCATTACGGACAATGGTACAAATCTCAACAATACAATGATCACCGAGCTCTGCAAACAATTCAAGATACAGCATCACAACTCTTCTCCTTACCGGCCGAAGATGAATGGGGCTGTTGAAGCAGCTAATAATAATATCAAGAAGATTGTGTAGAAGATGACGATGACATACAAAGACTGGCTCGAGATGCTACCATTCTCTCTTCATGGGTACCGTACCTCAGCATGGACGTCGACAGGGGCAACACCTTACTCTTTGGTGTATGGTATGGAAGCGGTCTTACCCATCGAAGTCCAGATACCCTCTCTCTGGATTATGAAGGATGCAGGTTTGAGCAAGGACGATTGGATCCAAACCCGGCTTGATTAGTTAAACTTAATCGATGAGAAGAGACTTACTGCTATTTGTCATGGTCAGACGTATCAAAAGCGAATGATCAAGGCATTTAACAAGAAAGTTAGACAACAGGAATATCAAGTCGAGGATCTGGTAATCAAACCCAACATACTGCCATAAGGTGATCCCAGGGGCAAATGGACCCCTACCTACGAAGGGCCATTTGTGGTTAAGAACATTTTCTCAGGAGGAGCTATGACTCTAACCACCATGGATGGTGACGACCTTCCTCACCCCGTCAATGCAGACATAGTAAAAAAATACTACGCATAATCTAAGACCCGCTAGGTCGACTGTCCTAGGCAAAAATAAGGGCTTTCCGGCGAACCAAAAGGGTTCGGGCAAAAATAAGGGATAAAAATAAAAAAAAACTGTACACCCGACAAGTCGAAAACCTGAAAAGGCGGCTTGGGCAAAAAAGGGTATCCCGGTGGACTAAAAACCCGAAAGGGTGGTCCAGGCAAAAATTAGGGATCAAAGTGTAACACTATGTCTCATTGGATCACCATTCAACCAGACTTAGGTATCGACTATCAAGCTCGGACGACGCCAATTAATCTGATCTACCTTCAACCAAGTAGCAAAGTGATGAGACGCTCGAAGATATAAAAGCAATAGCAGAGTTGGAACCCAATGGGATTGTTCACATAGCTGTTTTTTTTCTTTCTTTTACAGATTGTATAAATTTCTATCTTTCGGCGGCGTTCTCTTACTAGGACGTCAGCCTCTTGTACAGAACGCATATTACAGGCCATCTTCAAAATCAATACATTTCATTTTACAATAAATTTCAAAAAAAAAATTCTTTTTCTGTTTTGTTTTGCAAGAACGTCCAATGGTTCATTTTTGATATATGCATTTGAACATAATTGTTGCTCATAAATATTTACATGCGAAACAAAAGACGATTACTCGTAATTCCAGGAACAGGGACAAACAAGAAATTTCCAAACCTTGCGGTTGCTCTATTCACCAGGTACATGGATAGACCCAGCTTGAGAAAATGACTAAAAGTACATACACTCCCCGCAGAGTAAAAGGAATCTAAAAACAGTGGTGTTAGTTCTCCCCAAGCAGGGTTCATCTATCACCAATAATGGAAGACTATCCCCAATGGAGTTTATTTCTTCCACAAGCAGAAATTCAATCCCCAACAGGGTTCATTATCGCCAGCAACAGTAATTCATCCCTAGCTGAGGATATTTCTCTAAATCAATAGATCTTTTGGCAGAGTCTCTCTTCCCCACAGAGCCATTTTCTCGCCAGTTTATTTTCCAGCCGAGTTATCCTCCCGCCAATTTATTCTCAGATCATCTTCGGTCGTTATCCCCAGCAAGAACGAAGAACTCAACTCCTTGCACTCTCCAGCAGCAGTCCTAGATTTATTTTCCCCAGCTAGAGAACATCATAAAAACATTGCATATCCATACATCATGGCATGCACATATGCATCATACAGCACAGTCTCATTTATTTTTAGAACATCATTGCTCAATACATTTCATACATCATAACATTACATACGACTAACTCTTTACCTTTTAGGGAAATATACGATGAAATTCTCATAAGTTTTCTTTGGTTCAGTCAAATCGGTGCTAAGATTTCTATTCCAGTTCAAGCTATGAAGCCTGGATCCGACCGGAAAATAGTTTAATCCCTAGCAAGTTACTGTGAAGCTTGGATTACAACCAGGTAGCAGTACAAAAATGCCATGAAGCCTGGATTCGACCAGATAATGGTATAAGACATCGTGAAGCCTAAACTATGACCAGATAGCGGTAAAAGACACTGAAGCCTGGGATTACGACTAGATAATAGTAAGGGGCAATGTGATGCTTGGATTTCGACCAAATAGCAGTCTACCCGGCCAATTACTATGAAGCCCAGAATCGACCGGATATTAGTAGGCCTAAAAATCAAATGGAAGCCCGGATGCGACTGGATAACCACTTGATTTCTTCTGAAGCCTAGAGTACGACCAGATAAGAAGTAAGGTATTGTGAAGCCTAGAGTCGACCAGATAGCAGTACAGGACACCATGAAGCTTGGATTCGACCAGATAATGGTATGAAACTTCGTGAAGCCTGGATTACGACCAGATAGCGTAAAGGACACTAAAGCATGGGATTACGACCAGATAACAGTAAGGGACACTGCGAAGCTTGGATTTCGACCAAATAGCAGTTTACCTGGACAATTACTAAGAAGCCCAGAGTCGACCGGATATTAGTGTGCCCTGAATCCAAGTTGAAGCCCAGATGCGATCGGATAACGACTTAATTCCTTCTGAAGCCTGGATTACGACCAGATAAGAATTGAGAAATTGCAAAGCTTGGATTACGACCGGATAGCAAGTTTAATCTCATCTCCCCAGTAATTCACTGTAAAGCCTGGAGCACGACCAGATAACAGTCGATCATATCACTATGAAGCCTAAATCATGACCAAATAGTAGTTCATTTTCACCTCTTCGACTAAGAGATGATTCCCCAGTAGAATAACGGACGATTGAAACTCCTAAAATTCAACTTTTTACAAGACAAAGAACAGCATTCCCCAACAAAATCTTCCTCAACAACAGGTATACGGGCTCTCGCTAAGGAATCTCCTATGCGATCGCCACTCCTTCGGATGGCATATTTAAGACCATCCTCCGTCACCAGTCTCCAAATGGCATCTGTAAGCCCATTCCCGACATCGCGAGACGAGCACAACTTCATGCGAGTGAAAATTTCTGGGCACTCTAGTGTTCAATCATGTTCAACCTTCAGATCACGAAAGGCAGACATGCCAATCTACATCCTCAGGTTTAAGAAGATTGAACAGGGGCAGCTGTTGTACCCTAAAATTTTCCCTCCCATATTTCTCAATACACTTCAAGTGAGGTCCTCAAATTGCTCAAGGAAGTCCAAGGGTTGACCAGATAAACTCTCTCCTAAGGCAGTCTACCTCAAATTAGGGTTTCATGTTGCATCAAGATACTTGAGTCCAAGGGATACAAAATTCTCACTATTGTTCTAATATGTTCTCAAGATCATCCATGACAAGTTTCAAGCCCTACAGAGAAAGTTTGCTCAATAAATTGCTCAAAGACCTGGAAATTGACTGTGTTAGAGCAAAAGTCAACTGTGTCCTACATACAGTCAAACTTCAAGATTTTTGGCCAAAATCCTCATTTTGAATTTTTATTCATCATTTTATCAAGGGTTGATCATGATTCCTCAAGGATTGCTCACAATTCATCAAAACCCAAAAGTTGCTAAATTAGGGTTTTGTAGGAAAAGTCAACTCAACTTTGACCAAGCATAACTTTCTCATACTTTATCAAGAATGACACATACAAAGCTCATTTTTAAAAGGATGTAATTCCCTACAATCCATATTCATCTCTCAAGTTCAAAATATGCACTCATAAGAAGTTGTGAATTTGGACATTATAGGTCACTTTGAAAAGTCAACAAAAACACCTGTTTTGTCAAAGCTTCATACATGACCATGGTAGACTCAATTGAGATGATACCAAAATGGTTGCTTATAGGACATCTCAAGCTTTCTTAAAAGTCCAAGAACACCCTCATAGAGTTAAAATTGAGGAATGTATGCATGGGTGAAGTTGACCTTTTTTGCAAAATTGCCAAAAGTCAAATATGCCTCAAAATGCAATTTTTGTCAAATGGGCCCAACCTTTTGTGCTTGTATTGAGTTTGTAACATGGTCCAAGACCCATGATCCTTCCCACTTGCCTTTATTTTATTTTTTTCATTTATTTTGATTTTTATTTCATTTAAATCAAATTAAATCAAAATAAAATCATGAAAATATCAAAATCATTTAAACCTTGAGATTTTGTGCATATTTCAGGTCCATGAATAGCTGCCAAGGGAATCAAATCGTGCAAGGCTTGTTTGTACACAAAAAGATTGAATTTTTCTTGTTTTGGAAAGATTGGATACAAGTGTGAATCAAGAATCAAATCTTCATAATTGCAAGGATTTGGAGCAAACTTGTAAACCTAATTCACTCAAGGATACATATAGAACAAATCCAGACCAAATGCACAAGGGTTAGAGGCGTGAAAAGAGAAGAAGAACTTTCAAAAAAATCAAGAAAAAGTGGCAATCTGATTTCATAGTTCTAGGCTATCTCAAGCCTTCCAAGCCATCTCATTCGCTTCCTGGGTGTTCAAGGAGTCTATCCCAATCACCAACAAGCAGTTTCGTGCCCAGAAACGCAACGTAAGGGCCTCACGACATCCTTCCCTTTTTGAAATCGAATCTCATGAATTTGAAGTTGTTAGCATGATTGGTTTATATATTCTGAATCCTTGAAGCATTTGCAAGCTAATGGTAACAATTAATTGCATTTTTGCTAACCATACAGAGATCCACCATTGTTAGGTTTTCTTTGTTCGTTTTAGGGTTTTCTTATGCGGGTGAAATTAGCCTAAAAGAGAGGTACCATGGTGTTCACAAGGCCAAGACGAATTGGCATGTACCATTAGTTTTCATTTATTGTGCTTGTATGACATTCTGGAAATACGCAGGGCTATAGCTACGGACTTTGTCCGTAGGTAAAAGTATGGACTTTTGCCAACGGAAGAAGGAAGAAGAAAGGTGGCGTGGCAACACACCATTCGTCCATTCAAAAATTCGCGCGCTGGCATATGTTAATTTGTGTTTTTTCCATATAATCTTTATTTATTCTCCCATATACAAACAAACGCGTTGGCTCAGTTGGTGAAGAGGCGTTGGAAACGGCCAAAGGGCCTGGGTTCGAATCCCAGGTCCCCGATATTATTTCATAATTTTGCTTCTTGCATGATCAGACACATGTACAGGCGCAAGGACTACCATACTCCATCATCTTTCAACCATCAGATTGCCCACAAGCTGGATCCAAAGGCCATCATTTGAAGGTCCATGATGCACCCTGGTAAACGTACAACATGGAATCTGAAAGTCAAATGTGGGCCAAGGCTTTTGGGCTCAGAGATTGCTATGGACACCCCATCAATTGCTATCATAACCAGGCCCATTTCTCTCTTTTCTTTCTTTCTTTTATTTATTTATTTGTTTAAATTATTTTCTCACACAAATTTAATTCTTTTTTACAAAAAGTCATAAAAATCAATTTCATCAAATTTAGGTTTTTTTATATATTTTGTCAAAATTAATTTAATTAGTTTAATTTAATTCTAGGGAAATTCTAACCATTTGTAAATAAATTAAAATCAATTAGAAAATTAGGGTTTTGTTTATTTTATTTTTTATTTTTTATTTTATTTTCTCAAAATAACCAAAATACAAAAATAGGTCAAAATTAATTGTTTTTCTTAATTTAAATTAATTAATTAATTAGGTTGTCCATATTTAATTAAAACCTTATTCTTTCTCAAAAATAGTCAAAAACAACAAAAATAATTTTTCTTTTAATTAGGTCTAGACGGGGTCAAAACCCTAATTTCTTCTTGTTCTCGTTCCATCGCGCGCGTTTATTTATTTTTTACAATATTAATGTAACTGCTCATGGGATGTAATAGTTTAATTAGGATTTTTCCTTTTATTTATCGTTTTACGGGTTTTTGGCTATGTAATTAATCCCCCTCCCCGAAGCCTTGTAATAGTGTAGTTTAAAATGGCTAGCAAACCCTAAATGTACAAAGATAATAAATGAAATCAAAACACTCGCACATGCGCACTCCTAGGGTATACTGTCACTTCGGTTGCCCTCGGTAAACGATCATTAAGTATAGGGTGTTTTAGTGGTCGCTCTTTTGTCTAAATAAAGATCAAATGTCATGTTCGGAAATGTTGCCTCGGAAAGGTTACCTCGGAAATGTCGCCTGAATATGATCTTAAGACATTAGGGTTATTACTAAGACGTCCTAACATTGCTTTAGTGATCGTACGTCTCTTTCGAATTGACCCTTACAACTCCAACGACGGTGCTACCTACTCACTAATAGTAGGATAGTGCTGTCTAAAGGAAACAAGAACAGAAACATTCTTTTTTTGATTAGGTAGATGCTAGTAGGTACTTGCTCAAAAAAATCAAACTTTTCCACACTTACACTCTTTTCAAAAAAAGTTTTCAAAAACACTTCGTAACACTCTTGAAGACAGAAGCAAGAGTTAAAACAAAGTCAAACAAAACTTTTCAAAACACACAAACACGGAAGAAATTTTTGAAATGATGAGCAAGCACCTAAGAGCCCGTAGAAAACTACGGATAGAAAGGGTGCTAATACCTTCCCTTTCTATAATCTACCCCCCGTACTCAAAATCTCGAAAAAGGAATTTTTTTGTGCTTTTGTCCTTTCCAGTTGGATAAAATAAAAGTCGATGACGACTCTTTTTTACCGTGACATTTTGCGAACAAAAATGCAAAACACGAACTAGCATTTTTCTCAAAACAGTCGGTTCTGCCACCGTATCACAGCGGCAATGGAAAATCATCTTTTGGACTAGTTTTATTTAGATCTCTGTAATCTACGCACATGCGGACTTTTCCATCTTTTTTCTGTATTGGGACAATATTGGCAATCCATTGAGGATACACTGATGTCACAAGAAAACCAGCATTAATCTACTTTAGAACCTCCTCTTTGATCTTTACAGCCATATCTGGGTGAGTTCTTCTCAATTTTTGTTTAATTGGCGGACACTCTGGCTTCAACGGCAAACGGTGCTCGACAATATATGTATCTAGACCAGGAATATCTTGGTAAGACCAAGCAAAAATATCCACTTACTCTTTCAACAACTCAATCAACCTTCTCTTCACATCGGGATGCAATGATGCTCCAATCTTAACTTCCTTCGGATCTTCTTCTGAACCCAAATTGATCACTTCCAAAGGCTCTTTATATGGATGAATGGTATTTTCCTCGTGCTCAAGCAACCGTGAGACCTCTTCTGGAATCTCATCATAATCTTCTTCTTCAGCCCCAAACACAGGACATTCAAAGTTGGGAGAGGGTGTAGGGTCATTGTATTCAACGGGTTTTTTAATTAATCTGCACATATGATTTATGGTTGCTTTTAGAAACTGACACATATAACAAGTGATCATGCAGATTGAATTTCAGTTATTATTTATTTTGAAAGGGTTTTTTTTGTGATTACCATTTTCCGAGAAAAAACAGAAAATAAAGACATAATTCGGGAAACAAAGATAACTTTTATTATTGATCTTAAAAGTCACAGCAAACAGATAAGCCCTACAACATTAATACTTCCACCTTGGGCAGAGTGAAAGCCTTTCAAGAAAAAAAGATTAATCAAATCAAATTACTTTGAAACATGTATGCAAGAGGGAACATCAATGGTGACCCAGTTCTGAACCCTGACTCTGTGCGTCACATAGTTTGGCATTGCCTGCTCTGCTTCATCCTCCTCAACAGCATTAATTCCATAATCAGTTGGATGGAGGTAACCTCCGCTGCGGAAAAGATCATGATAGCTGCTCATAGTAGACTTTGACTTCAAACTTTCTCCTTTGCTATTCTTCGAAGAGAAACCCAAACCAGTTTTGTTCTTGTTCATGAGTGGATCCACAATTCATCCCCAAACTGCATTATGACCATTGCGCAAAACCTATTGCGCTTCCTTCAGCGAAACCACAGAATTCTCATCTATCCTTATGTAGTCAATGGATAGGGCTTGGAACTGGGTTCCAACAGCAGCCTCATCCGCTTCTACAATACTGAAAGAGGACAAATAAGATATCAACAACGCCTGCTCCCCATTTTTGATCACCACCTTCCCTTCACGCACAAATTTTAGCTTCTGGTGTAAAGTTGAAGTGATAGCCCCTGCTTCATGTATCCATGGCTGTTCTAGAAAACAACTATAAGCGGGAATAATGTCTATGACCTGGAAGGTTATCTGAAACAAATGTGGTCCTATATGGATGGGTAAGTCCACTTCATCGATGACAGATTTCCTCGACCCATCAAATGCTTTCACAATGATGCCACTCGGGCGCATAGGTGTTCCTTGGTATTTCAACTTCATGAGATTACTCCTCGGTATAACATTCAAAGCTGATCCATTATTAATTAGCACATTGGATAGCGAATCATTCTTGCAGTTCATAGAGATGTGGAGGGCCAGGTTGTGATTCCTCCCTTCATCTGGTAATTCATCATAGCAGAAACTCAAGTTATTACATGACATAATGTTTCCAATTACACTGCTGAATTAATCTATTGCCATGTCACGCTCCACAAAAGCTTGGTCTAGTACCCTCATCAAGGATTCTTTATAAGCAGAGGAGTTCATTAATAAAGCTAAGATAGATATCTTTGAAGGAGTCTGCAATTGCTGATCTACAATTTTGTAGTCGCTCATCTTAATTATCTTCAAAATATCATCCACTTCTTTATCTAGCATAGCTCCACTAGTCTCTCCTGTAGCCTTCTTAGGTTCATCATTCTCAGCAATTTTATTTCAAGCAGCAACATCTCTCCGAACAACCGGCGCAAACACATGACCGTTACGGGTCACCCTGCTATTTTCGGTTATATTTCTAACATCGGGTATTGGCTGGATGGGAACTTCCACCCCATCTTCTAAGATTGTAGCGTTGTATTTGTAAGGCACAGCCTTATCTGATTTGTAAGGGATAGGACCTGGATAACTAATTACCAATGGGGTAACAACTGGATTGCTATGGTACTCCACTTCAATATGGGCGGGTGCACCAAAACAAGGCACAATGACGTTTACCCCTTCTTCACCATAATCAGTCATCAATAAGTCATTTCTGGAAAACAAATCTTTGTCTGAAGTGAAATACTCATCTGCGGAGGCATACTCCTCCTCTGGATCTTCTTCCGTTAAACAAACCTCAATCATATCAACTTCATGGTAATCATCCCTCTGGCCTGTGATCTTGATAGTTCCATTGTCTAACAGCAATTGAACACCCTTCTTCACGATTGAACATCCTCGGGGATCTCGACAGCAAACTAGGCAAGATTCATATTGGTGTTCCACCTGACCAGCCGTATGGTAGAAGGTAGCGTGTAACTGCACGAGGTCCTCATTCAAATACTCCACATCAAAAATTCGGAATTCACCAGGACATCCAGAAACCATATTCACTTCCTCTTCATACTCTTCCCTAGGCCTGATTATGTGGATGAGACACTCATCCATCATCTCCTGTAAATCAGCCTTTATCTTATCGCAACCTTGTATATCTGTACTGCAAGTAGCACAACCGGCATGGTCATGCGTATAGTAGCTAAATTCACAGAGGTCTGCGTGCATTTTCACCAAATCTCCTATAACCAGATTAATGTCAAAAATCCGGAAGTCGCTTGGACAACCGGCCACCATATTTACAGCATTTACTCCCCCGTGCTTGGGTAGAGGGTTATCTTTCACATTAGGTCCTATGTCCTTGAAAGATAGAACACCAGACTTTACCAATTTCTGCACCTCATTCTTCAAAGGATAACAATTCTCAACACTATGCCCTGGTGCTCCTTGATGAAAAGCACACGTTTGGTCTGCCTTGTAATACCAAGGTAATGGTGATGGCACGGCGGTAGGTGGTCGTGTCTGGACCAACTTTTTCTGAATCAATGTTGGTAATAGCTCTGTATAGCTCATGGGAATAGGGTCATAACTCTCTATTCTTTGATTATACCCTTTATTCCCCTGCTGGGATGGTCTCTGATAAGCAACGGTAGTTGGAGCGGCATTCATAACAGGAGTAACTGAGGCGACTTATTGATGAGCTGATAATTCCTTCTAGGAGCGTTTACCCTCCTCTCTTGCATAACAGCATTTGCATCTCCCTCTATCTTCTTGGTAAGCCCATAAGATGGCTTCTTCACACCTCTGGATCCTTCACTCTTCGTCAAACGGCCTTCTCTTATAGCCTCTTCTAAGCGGATACCCATTCCTACCATCTCAGTAAAGTCACTTGGCGCACTTGCTACCATCCTTTCGTAGTAGAAAGCACCCAGCGTCTTCAAGAAAATCTTAGTCATCTCCTTCTCTTCCATGGGAGGAATCACTTGGGCGGCTACCTCGCGCCATCTCTGCGCATACTCTTTGAATGATTCCTTGTCTTACTGAACCATGGCCCTAAGTTGGTCACAGTCAGGCGCCATGTCCATGTTGTAATTGTATTATTTGATGAATGCTTCTCCTAAATCATTAAAAGTATGGATGTTAGCAATGTCCAAACTCATATACCACTTCAATGCAGCACCAGTCAAACTATCCTGAAAAAAGTGGATCAGCAAACACTGGTCATCAGTATGGGCAGACATTCTCCTCACGTACATTACCAGGTGAGCACGAGGGCAAGTGTTGCCCTTATACTTATCAAATTCCAGGACCTTAAACTTAGCAGGTATCTTAACGTTCGGGACCAAACATAGCTCATTCACATTCTGCCCAAATAGATCTTTTCCCCTGAGGGCCTTCATCTCTCTTTGCATCTTGTCAAACTGCTCTTGAAAATCATCGATTCTATCATAGAGACCTAAGTATTCACTCGGCAGAGGGAAAGGACGACACACATCACTATTAACAAACGGAACCATATTCACCGAAGGAGGTGTAGAAGGAACAGCATGCACCACAGGAGGTGTCGGAGTAATAATAGTTTAAACCACTGGAGTATCTTAAGGACCAAGATTGAAACCTTCAAGTGCAAAATTCTTTGTCATTCCCCATGGATAACCTTAAGGCATGCGATTCTGAACAACAACCGGAGTAGCAGATACAGGAACAGTCAGAGCTTCAGTAGTTGCCCTTGTTGGTTGAGATTGAACACTCGGTGGTTGATTCTGAGCAACCACCAGAGCTTCCATCAGAGTAGTCAGATTGGCCAAGTCGGCCTTCAAAGCAGAAACTTCTTCATGCAGCTCGCGACTCTCCTGTTCTAAATTGTCCATCTTCTTTTTGAAATTAGCCCGAGTGTTGTAGTGATGAGTCAACTTGCTGAACAAAGTAAAGAAGCTTGGTAAGACACCTGGGTATGCGTAACAAATGCAAGAAATATGTGCAATATGATGCATGATATGCAATGCACATGATTATTTTTACTTTTTTATTTAGTATTCCAAGGGATTTAAAGTTTATAGACATATTGCAAACATCAAAGTAATACTGAACATTTTATTATAATAACTTCAAAACAGATTACAAGTTTCACTGATCTCAAGTACAAGATCAAAATACAATCTAAAATCCCTGTAAGTCTGGCAGTCTGAGCCTTCAACCTCTAGTTTTCTTCCATATATCTGATGGCAATCTCCTTCCAATCATTTGAATCAGGAAGTGAGTGATCAGCACCTGATTGATGCTTAGGAGAAAATAAATCCCCTTTCCTCTCCATAGACTCTATCGCTCGACTCTCAAGGATCTCAATCAAGTCGTCTTTCTCCTTCAGGTCTACTCTGTAGGAACTTTCTAAAGTTTGGAACTTGTTCTTCCAAGCATCCCTTTCCTGTTGCATCCTAACAAAGGAAAGCTTCAGCTCTTCTAGGTCATCTAATAAGGGGGGAGTGGTCTTCACAAACAGATCAGGCATAGGTGTTTCCCGGGTATACGGCATCTTTAACTGAATGGCTCTTGATCGGATCCATTGAAGATATGGCTCCAAAGAAACAGCACCCCTAGGTCCCAGATCCTTCCTACTCTTCTTATGAATGTGACGCCAGGCCTTCGAAATCTGCTCCCAAGCTTCCCTATGGTCTTCCCCTTCCTTCATAAATAAACTACTCAAATGAATACTATTTGGTTTATCCCTCATCGGATAACCAAGTTGTCGTCGTGCTAGAACAGGGTTATAGTTAATTCCTCCCTTTGTACCAAGAAGAGGTACATTGGGGAAACTACCACAACTGTCAATAATCTCTATATCCTAGTAAGCTCAATGATACCAATCAATATCCGAGTGAGTAAGTGCCATGATCATTGGAGCCCAGTGGGGTTCCTTCTTGACATCCCAAAAAGCATCAGATTGAGGCATATGAGAGATAAACCACCGGTATAACAGAGGCGTGCAACAGATAATCATCCCCCATGATAAGAATTTAGAAGATGAATAGAGTAATAAGCATGACCCAATAGTGTAGGAACTGGGTTTCCAATCATGAAGATCTTGATAGCATTAATGTCAACAAACTTGTCCATATTAGGAAATAAGAATAACCCGTAAGCAAGTAGAGAAAAGATGGCCTTGAAAGCAACTGTACTTTCCATTCTGGCAAAGTAACGAGCTTTCTCCAATAAGAACTGAGCTGGTAATCCTCTAATCCCTCCTTTAGTAGTCATATGGGCTTCAACCTAAGACTTCCCCAGGTGAATTAAAGCAACAATCTCATGTGGTTTTGGCTCACCCTCCAAACCAGTAAAAGGAACACGATCGGTAACAGGTAAATCCAATAGATAAGAATACTCCTCCAGTGTAGGCATCAACTGATAGTCGGGAAATCTAAAGCAATGATACATCAGATTATCGAACTGGACCAAGGTCGGGAGAATACCCTCCTTCATCTTCAGCTTCATGAGAGGAATAATGGACCCATACTTCTTCTGAAAGTCTACAGAACACTCGATCTCAAGAATTAGACTGATTAACTTATCTATCTTGGGATCCTTGAAACTGTATTTCCCGTTCTTTCTCTTTCTAGAATCCATGGTTAAAAGTACCTGAGATATTCACAAATAGTCAACCTTTAAATCCCTTGAAATATGGTTTCTTCAAAAGATGCTTATGAGTACATGGATGCATGATGCAACAATCACATACATGATCACACATATAGGGTTCATAGGTTCAACGTCACGAGCATAAGGTCGAAGGTATTACCCATAAGGTGTTGGTCTAAAAAGTTATCACCTTCTGAACAAGGTTCTAGAGGTTCCCAGATTCTACATCCTTCCTTCGGATATTACCAACTTCCTGATTAACTCGGTAATTAGTAATATTCTCAAGAAAGACTCGTCTGAATGTAGTATCGCGTGACAATTATTTCCGGATTACCCCGTCATAGATTCCTCACTACACCTAAAAGGCCAAGATGGGTTTGGTATTCTACGGTCCTCAGTTTCAGCAGGCTCCCAGGTCGAAAGCAGTACATCTTCTCGATTACTCGGTAAACGACACTATAGTCAAAGGGGCCTCCACTGAGTGGGGAATCTCATGCCTCCTTTTTTGGGATTACTACCTCAAAGTTAACATGACTATATTGTCCGTCCTATCTTAAAGTTTGCTCAAGTCCGGGTATAGGACTCATGAGTAATCACCAAGCACCCTGAAAACCAGGAAAATCCAGACAAACATATATACAAGATATAATTACAAAAACAGTAATAACACATATATAGATATAAGCAAAGATAGGCTCAACCCACTTAGGGATGGACCAACAAGAGGTCAATTTGTCCCCAGTGAAGTCGCCATTTTTCTGTAGTGGTAGAAATGTTTAAGACTAAGCCATTGGATTGACTAGACTTTATACAAATCAAAATAAAAATCGCCACCGCGCTTTATTGTTTCCAAAGGAATGGGAAAAGAGCGAATAACCCAAAAAAAGGGGGAAGGATTCAAGGTAAGGGGGTTGGTTATGCAAAGGGAAGGTATTAGCACCCTAAACATCTACGGTACTCCGCAGGAATCTCTTTGTAAAATCTGTATATTTTGGCTATAAAAAATGTTGTATATATATAAAAAAATGGATGGTGGAGGTGAGAAAAGAAATATATTTATTTTTATAATTTTTGCACCCGCCGCAGTTGCGAACCTTTAGTGCCTATGTACCGCCTTTTCATGCAATAGGGGATCAGAGTACACGTAGTTCCTCTTTCAAAAATTTAAAACCCAAATGTGTTGGTTAATTTTATAAGATAAAACATCATCGTCATTGTCCGTGTGGAAAACACAACTACTACCCATAATCATGAGAAAGGAGGATTTGCATCATCTCAAAGTGGAGGATATGGCTTGGATTTCAAAATCAACAATGCCTCACTCAACACCCAACTGGAAAATACCTCTCTTCACTACATATTGTAGAATTATAGTTGTTTGCATCACTACAAGGATTGACAAGAGTTTAATCTTTTAAGAAAAGTTTTAAAGATAAAAAGCCAAAGTGGAAAAAATGGTTTGAAATGAGATTGATTGAATTTTAGTCTTCTCACAAAAAGTGTCAAGGTATTATTAAGTTAATTGGAGTTTATTTATGAAAATGCTTTGAAAATGCATGGACATAAGTCCAAGTTTATTATGAAAATGGTTCAAGTTCAAAAACAAGAAGAGTTTTCAAAAAGGGAAAGAAGATTTTTGAAATTAAAGAAGATGGGAGGATAAGAAGGGACTATCCTAAAGCACAAGGTAAAAGCTAGAGATAGGAACCATCTAACCAACAAAAGGCCAATACTTGACATTATGAGCCAAGACAGAATTCCCATTCCTTGGATTGAAACCAATGAAGCAAAAATACTAGACCTCTTGAGAGAACCAAACTTTAAGTGTATTAAGTCTCCACAAAAATTGGGCAGAGTAATGGTTGTATACGGGTGAATTACAGATTACAAATAGAGGATGTAATCACAAAAACCTGCACACAAAAACAAACAAGCAACCCAATGTATTGAGGTAAACCTCAATAACTCCAGACAAAATAATCAGATAAGATCTCCAACATAGGTCAAGGTTTCTAATCCTATGTCCAAGAAAAGTCCCATGCTCCATAATACCAAGGATAGTAACCAAATAGTCCAAGTACCATTAAAGATTTTTTAGGGTTTATGTTGATTATTAAGTATCTTAAGAAAGGAAAAGAAAAACTCAAGTGATCAAAGTTAAAATGGAAAGAAAATAAATGCTCAAATGAGCAAAGATGAAAATGGCATGAAATGTAAATGCTAAAAGTAAATAGTACATAAAGCATAAAAAAGAATAAAAGCATAAGGTAAAACAAGTCAATAATTAGTGGTTAGTTGGATGACCATCTTGAAACTTGCATTTGGAACTCATTAGAGGATTGGTAGAACCAAAGCCTCCACACAACAAGTTGCATTTGCTTTTTGTCAAGTATATCATCCATTTGGAATTCTCATAAGTACCATTTAATGATCAATGATGTTTAAGTGATCCGCGTTGACAAAAGGTGTTGTAGATCCATTAGAGGATTGGTAGAACCAAAGCCTTCACACAATGAATCTCAAGGTTATTGGATCAAAGAGATCAAATTAACATACTTGGGCTTGCAATTATAAGTTTGGGCCACGAATGATCATTTATTCGAATCGGGACAAAATTTAGCGCTATGTTAAGCAATCGTAAGTTGACTTATATAGAAGTCGCACCTATTTTGAGGTCGGTCAATAGCAATTTATGCACCATTTGTTTTGAGACATGATATAGAGATCACGCTCCAATAACACCTAGTGCAATAAGAAAGGGATAAGATGAAGAGGGGATGGGAAAAATGAATAAACCACTTTTGAATCAAAAATTTAATCAAACTATTATTAAAATCATTCATCCATTTTGGTGGAGTTGAACTCAACACCCAAGATCCAATGAAGTTAATAAAGTCATGATCAAAAAACCAACTCAAGACAGCCAGAAAATAATCACAAAATAATATTATATTTAATATATACATAAAAAGGGTTTAAAAAATGTTTAAAAATCAAATAGAGGAGAAAAATATCAAATATGTTCAAATTAATCAAGAAAGAAAAAGTAAGGCCATAGAAAAATCAGAAATGGATCCAAATATTTTTATAAAATTTTTGGTAATTTTTAAAAGTCAGAAACTATTTTTAAACTATTTAAAATTGCTCAAACAAACAGAAAATAGGTCAAAAATAGTAAACCTCAATATAAAATTCCATAAAATTTTCAGAAAGTCAAAAATATGCAAAATAATATTTATGAATTTTTTCAGAATTCAAAAAATGTCAGAAAGTATTTTTTTTAAGTAATTAAAAGAAAGAAAATAATTCAAAAAATAAAAAATATCAAATGTCAAAATAAAAATAAAAATTTGAAAAAATAGTCATGAAATTAGAAATAATTCAAAGTATTTTTGTGAATTTTTTCATAATTTTTGGATAAAAAATAAAAGAATTATGAATTTTTGAAAATTTAATCAATAAAAATATAAAATCAGAAAATAAAATAAAACCAAAAAGATGTGGACCATCAAATCATAGTCAAAACGCGTTAGTAAGTTGATCCAGTAGACCAGACGCGTTGTGCTTGATATGGACCTTAGTGAGATACGCATAGGATCAGAAAAAGGGCAACCAATGAAATTAAAACGTTTGGCACGCTATCATTGGCTGAGACGAGACATGTCATCATCTTCAACCTCCAGACACCCTGCAATGGGGATTTTGTGAGATCCTTCAAATGGAAAAATTAGGATCCCAAGCTAGTATCATTGAACTCGTCTCTTCAAGACGATTCTAACACCACCATCGCGCCAAATTTATATAAGGCATGGAGAGTGATATGAATCAAAAACCCAGAAAATAGAGAGCACCTTCAATTTGAGATTTCTCTCTCAATTCTCAATGGATTTAAAAATTGTAAGCAGCATTGGAATCAGGAGAAGGAGTAGAATAGATTAGTGCTTGATTTGGATCCAAATGGTGGAGAATTCTACCTTTTCGAAGTTCAAGGAAGAAGCTCTGAAACTGGACTTCTGTAGATTAAATTATGACTCGTTTTGATTGGTTTAAGTGCTGGAGAGTTTATATGATTCTTAAGGATGATGAATGCGCAAAGAATTTTGGAAAAGGGAGCATAAATCTCATAAACTGAACTCAAAAACGATGGGTTCATGTGAAGTCTTGGCAGGGTGTTTTTGGCTCTCAAAGCTTGAAGAAATGAATGGGGGATGACCCTCTATTTATAGGGAAGTGAATGGGAATGAAAATTGGAAGAAACAAGGAAGTTTGGATGGAAATTGAGTGAAGGTCGAGCACGAGTGAAGTGTGACTTCATTTCCATCAAAACTCAACCAAATCTTGCGTTTTGGGGTGCTAATCACTTCTGGAAAGTTTTATAATCGAGTTTAAATCAAAAATGCGCATAAATCTTGTGTTTAGAAGTCACATTATGGATTTCAAAATTCTGACTTTGTGGAAAATTCAGTTTCAAGTTACCAAATTCAAATCCATGGCATTTCCAACTCAAGGGGTCTTAGGAAATGATTTTTGATGCTTTAGAAAGATGAGGTTACAAGCTTTGCAATGGAAAAATAATGTAGTTAAATGGCTATTTGAGATGAAAGTTTCATTGAGTCAAAGTTGAAGAAAAAGGGTTGACTTTCCATACTTAGAAATATTTAAAATTCTTCTTCAAAAATGACCTATAATCTTTTGCATCCAAACATGGCCTTCCACTTGGAATTTGCTCTTGACCAAAAAAGATGGAATGAAGTAGATCTCTTGAATGACATTTTGAAACTTGAACCACTCAAAATCTCCAAAATTTTAGCAAGTTATGACTTGTTGAAGTTGGCCAAAAATCATGAAATGACCTATAATCTTTTGCATATTTAAGGCAACATCCATCCATTTTCCCACTTTGAACATAAAAGAAGGCATAAAGTTCACATCTTCAAGATCATTATGGAAAAATAATGGACTCAAGGTGTTAAAAATTTACCAAGTTATGATCATTTGAAGTTACTTATGTAAAATTGTGGATTCATCTGGATGACTTGTAATCTTTCTTCTTCATCAAGGCTCTTCCACATGTAATATCCTTGGAACTTTTGAAGTTATTTGTTGATAACCCTTTGAAGAGAATGATATATTTGAAATCACTCAAAAATATCAAAAGGTGAGCAAGATATACTCCTTTGAAGTTCAAAACCCTAGCTTCTAGATCAGGAAAATGCCTTGAGGAACTTTGACAAGTTTGAACAAACTTCTTGTACCAATATTCTTGCTTTGTGAATAGAAGTTGTTGAGGATGATAATGAGGACTCATAGCCACCAAAACCACTTCCATATCTTGAAATTTTAGAGAAATATTCTCTTGTGATCAATAGGAACAAGGCCTTGTCCAAACATAACAGCTTCTCCAATCAACCCCTTGTACTTTTGAGTCACATCTAATAACCTTGAAATATGATGAACCAAAGCAACCTTGCCATGCCAATTCTCTCAAAACCAATCCAATGGTGAGGTTTGAAATTCTCAAGCTATATTGACTAGGGTATGGAATAAACTCATGAACCCATGGAGTAACTTGTTAAATCTCATTGCCATTCACCTACATGGATAACAAGCAAGACAAGCCAACATTGTATTTTATTAGTTAAGTGAAGAAATCAAACAATATCCATGATCACAAAAGGAACATAAGTCAAGGTGCTTGATAATCCCTCAAAAGGAGAAAAACTCAAAGTAGGGAGGGGAACCAAGAATTCTAGTGTGATCTTGTTGTGAGTGAATCAACATGGTATGATGAAGGGATCTTAGGGGGGGAAATTGGGGTACAATAGCACAGCTTAAATTATTTGCTTCAGTATTTACTTCCATGTTCATATTTTAAGTTTAATTTATTTATTCTTACCATGCATGTGTTATTAAATTTATATTTTAATTTTATCTTGTCCTACAATAATATTATGTCTTGCTAAATTCCCCGATACCGGTATGTAAATCTTAAACCGAAGGGATTCAGTAACAGTTGGAATTAATATTTTACAAAAACACTTTTCTGGTTTTAATTTCCAATTTAGATATTTAATTGTTTTTGTACGAGAGTAAAAGACAGTCTAAGGTTAAAATCAACAGAGCGAGAGCTTGAGATTTTAACCAGATAGTGGTTATTAAACATTAATTTTAAAAACAGCGAGAGCATTTTAAAATTAATTGGACTCTATTTTTTTCAAAAAATACTTTTGAATTTTAAATGAAACTGCGAGAGCGCTTATTTGAGTTTAATAATATGATCTGAATCGATAGAACGAATGTGTGAGACGAGGGTTTTTAAATGAATAGTTTCCACTGAAACAATGTTTTAATACTGAAAACAAATGCCAATGACTTATTGAATCCCTGAAGTTGACAAAGTACATGCTGGTATCCCGTTATTAATTATTAGATTTTAGTTAATTCTCGATTAAATCCAAACACCCAAATTTTATAATTAGCCTTAGCTTTACACAGTGACCCTAAGATAACAGTAGTTCGACCATCAGTCCTTGTGGGTTTGATATCTTTTAAAACTACGCGATAGACTGTGCACTTGCAGTTATTACACCCGGCAGACTCATAAAGTCACGATCAAGTTTTTGGCACTGTTTTCGGGGACTGATTTAGTCAAATATTGTAAATCCCTTGTTATGCAGTATAGACTAAGGCAACCAATTTTATTTTATTTTATCCGTTGATTTTATGCCAAGCACTCGCTCTCAAGGCGAGGAATTTGAGCAACAAATCGACGAGGATGAGCATTTTGTTAATATAAGACGTCGAATTAGAGAGTACCAAACCAAGTACAATCTTCCCGAATTCAATCTTCCTAACTATTCTCTTCCTGACCCAAGAATGGCTGAAGGACCCCAAAATCGTCCTTTGAAGGATTATGATGCCCAATCGCAAGAGGAACCCGACAACAGTATTGCTACTCCCGCTATCGCACGGAGCGATTTCGAGTTAAAACCTTCATTATTGCAAGTTGTCCAATAAAACCAATTTTCAGGATATCCTACGGACGATCCAAATCTTCATTCATTCGTTTTTGTGCAGTACGCAGACATAGTGAAAGCAAATGATGTCAGCCCTGAAGCAATAAGACCTCATCTTTTTCCTTTCTCGTTACGAGATAGAACTAGAGCATGGCTTTGGTCTCTACCATCCTACTCTATTACCAT
This sequence comes from Vicia faba, assembly GCA_948472305.1. Lineage (NCBI taxonomy): Eukaryota > Viridiplantae > Streptophyta > Magnoliopsida > Fabales > Fabaceae > Vicia > Vicia faba. Next base: position 914,911,246 of record OX451736.1, on the reverse strand, counting down.
ATGGAACAAATTGAAGAAATTTTTCCTAGCCCGATATTTTCCACTGAGTAAGACGGCTATGCTAAGAGCCAATATCAACAGTTTTAAAACAAAAGGAAAGAAAAACTCTTTTTGAAGCATGGGAAAGATACAAAGACATGTTGTGACTCTGTCTGCATCACAGTCTAGAAGAATGGATGATCATCCACAACTTTTACAATGGTCTCTTGTACAACACAAGACTAACAATTGACGCAGCTGCTGGTGGTGCACTGATGGATAAATCGTACCACGATGCCTATCAACTTATCGAAAGTATGGCTCAAAATCATTGTCAGTGGGGAAGCGATAGAACCATGATGGAGAAACTTCAAACGAAAGGTGGTATGCACGAAGTTAGTAGCTTAGACCAAGTTAATGCCAAGGTAGAAGCCCTTACCCAAAAGATAGAAAGCTTGACCACAACTTTCGCAGCCACTGTGGCTGCAGTAGCTCCAACCTGTGATTTATGCGGACTTTACGCGCATGCTGCATCCGAATGTCCACTCTTAACAAGAGTACCAGTTGATCAAGTGAATTATGATCAAGGAAACCCCTATGGAAATAACTATAACCCTGCTTGGAAGAACCATCCAAACTTCTCATACAAAAGCAACAACGCTTTGTACGCACCTGGGCAAGCTCCTACTACACCCCCAGGATTTCAGAAAGCCACCTAAAATGTCTCAACTGTTGCGAATATCCTTAGGAAGTCCAACATTGAAATAATGATAGAAAAATTTGTAGCCACCCAAGATCAAACTAATAAGGATTTCATGAATCAAAATATTCACACCAGTGAGCAAACCAAGCAGCTGACGAATAAGATTGATGCTCTAGCCACACACAACAAAAGGTTAGAAACACAAATCTCCCAAGTGGCTCAACAACAAGCAGCTACAAATGCTTCGGCTGGGACTTTTCCTGGAGAACCCCAACCAAATCCAAAGGGACATGCTAATTCCATAACACTTTGGAGTGGGATAGAACTAGACCGACCAACTGAATCTAAAGTCGAGAAACCAGCCATGTACCAGAAACATGGAAAAGGAACTGAGAAGGAAGTTGAATCGAAGGAAGTAGAAAAAGAAGGTGATGAAGAGGCCGTGGAAAAAGAAGAACCTTATGTGCCTCCGCCAACCTATAAACCACCTATTCCATACCCTCAAATATTTGCTAAGTCTAAAAACGTAGGGCAATTCAAGAAATTCGTTGAACTTCCGAAACAACTTAACATTACCATACCTTTCACATAAGATATCATACAAATGCCCTCCTACGCTAAATTTCTTAAAGAAATCTTATTCAATAAGAAAAAGCTTGAGGATAATGAAATTGTACTGTTCACCGCTGAATGTAGTGCTATAATCCAAAATAACATGCCTCCTAAACTTAAGGACCCGGGTAGTTTTTCCATACCTTGCGTAATCAGAAAGTTTGTTATAGACAAAGCACTATGCGACTTAGGAGATAGTATTAGTCTAATGTCCTTATCAATTTGCCATAAATTCAACATGGGAGAACTAAGACCAACACGGATGTTTGTACAATTAGCAGATCGATCAGAGAAATTTCCTTTAGGTATGTTAGAAAATGTTCCTGTACGTATAGGACATTTCTCTATCCCCACCGATTTCATAATCATGGACATTAAATGAGACTCCAATATTCCTATTATATTAGGTAGACTATTCCTAGACACTGCAGGAGCCATCATAGATGTCAAAAATGGAAAACTGGCTTTCAAAGTCGGAGAAGAAAAAGTTGAATTTATCTTGTCTAAATTCTTTAAGGCACTAGCCATCGATGATTCATGTTGTTTCTTGGATGAAATTGATAAATGTGTAAAAGAATTGGAGAAATAACAAACCACTTATTCGGAGGTATTGAATATTCCTATACCTCCAATTCTCGAAGATGATAATTGGTTCCCTGAATATCAAGATGAAAATCTTAGTGAATGTCTGTCTCTAACTCCTGATCCTATACCTTATCCAAAGAAGCCATCCATAGAACTCAAAACACTACCCAAAGACCTAAGGTATGAATTCCTAGATACATAACTTGAATGACCAGCTATAGTCAATGTAGACCTAGGACAAATAGAAACTGAAAATTATTACATGTCCTAAGAAAATACCCAACCGCTTTAGGATATAACATATCAGATCTAAAAGGAATAAGCCCTTCTATATGCATGCACCGTATTATTCTGGAGGAAGACTGTAAAACCTCTAGGGAACATCAAAGAAGAACCAATCCTATTCTGAGAGATGTAGTCAAAAAAGAAGTAGAAAGGCTATTAGAAGCAGGAATCATATACCCAATATCTGACAGTAAATGGGTTAGCCCAATACATGTCGTACCAAAGAAAGGAGGTGTTACAGTTGTAAGCAACACTAAAGGAGAATCAGTAGTGCAAGGAACTCACAACGGGTGGATAATATGCATCGATTATAGAAAGTTAAACAAAGCCACTCGTAAAGATCATTTTCCTTTACCTTTCATTGATCAAATGCTTGAACGGCTAGCTAAACACTCTCATTTCTGCTATTTAGACGGTTATTCCGGATTTTTCCAAATACCTATCCATCCTGACGACCAAGAAAAGAAAACTTCCACTTGTCCTTATGGTATGTTCGCCTATCGATGAATGCCATTCGGATTATGTAATGACCCTGCAACATTCTAGAGATGTATGATGTCCATCTTCTCTGATTTTCTACATGGTATAATGGAAGTTTTTATGGATGACTTTTTCGTATGTGGAGAAAGTTTTGAAGGATGTCTATCGAACCTTGAAATGGTACTAAAAAGATGCGTAAGTGTAAACCTCGTGCTAAAGTGGGGAAAATGCCACTTCATGGTCCGACAAAGAATTGTCTTAGGGCACATCGTATCTGATAAGGGAACTGAAGTAGATAAAGTAAAGGTCGAAGTAATAGAAAATCTTCAACCACCCAAAATTGTTAGAGAAATAAGAAGTTTTCTAGGACACATTGGTTTTTATCGATGTTTCATTAAAGACTTCTCTAAAATAACCAAACCTCTAACCGAACTGTTATTGAAAAATGATGAGTTCATTTTAACCAACAAATGCTTGGACGCATTTACAACACTAAAAAAGGAATTAATTTCAGCACTTATTATGTAACCTCCTGATTGGAACGAACCATTTGAAATAATGTGTGATGCCAGCAACTATATCGTAAGTGCAGTTCTAGGACAAAGAAAGGACAAAAAGCTTCATGCAATTTACTATGCACGTAGAACCCTAGATCCTGCACACAAAATTACGCCACCAATTAAAAAGAATTGTTAGCTGTTGTGTTTGCCTTAGATAAATTTTGTTCTTACTTAGTAGGAGATCGAATAATTATCTATATCGATCACGCTGCAATCCGGTACCTCTTAAGTAAGAAATACGCCAAACCAAGATTACTAAGGTGGATATTACTTCTATGAGAATTCGATTTAGAAATCAAAGATAAGAGAGGCAATGAGAATGTAGTAGCTGACCACCTATCCAGAATAGAAGGCATCAAACTAGATCATGTTCCCATAAATGATGATTTTCCTTATGAACGCCTTGTAGCCCAATTAGAATTGGAGAGTAGTACAACAGAGTACCCTATAACTTATGAAGATAAGAACATCAACGAAATTATGGAAGCAGTCTGCACTAAAACAATACTGCCATGGTATGCAGATTTTGTCAACTACTTGGCTGCTGGAGTGCTTCTACCTGATATGTATTATCAACAAGAGAATAAATTCTTTCATGACCTTAAACACTATTATTGGGATGAGCCTTTGCTTTTCAAGAGAGGTGCCAATGGTATTTTTCGTCGATGTGTTCCTGAAAATGAAAGTGAAAACATAATTTTCCACTGTCATGCTGCTCCCTATAGAGGACATGCGAGTACTTCAAAGACATGCGCTAAAATATTACAAGCTGGCCTCTATTGGCCTAATCTGTGGAAAGATGTCCATATTGCGGTTAAAAATTGTGACCAATTCCAACATACTGGAAACATCTCTAGACGCGATGAGATGCCTCAAAAAGGAATTCTAGAAGTGGAAGTCTTTGACGTATGAGGAATTAATTTCATGGGACCCTTCCCGTCTTCCTTTGGAGATCACTATATACTAGTTGTTGTCGACTATGTTTCAAAATGGATCGAGGGTGTAGCCTCTCCAACAATTGACGCATGAGTAGTAGTCGGGTTTTTCAAGAACATAATATTTCCAAGATTCAGTGTTCTGAGACTCGTCATCGGTGACGGTGGCTCCCATTTCATTTCCAAAATCTTAGAAAAATTATTAGTAAAGTATGGAGTTTGACATCGTGCCGCAACACCTTATCATCCACAAACAAGTGGGCAAGTAGAGGTCTCCAACAGAGAGATTAAGCAAATCTTAGAAAAAACTGTAGCAACCTCTAGGAAGGATTGGTCATCTAAGTTACACGAAGATCTATGGGCATATAGGACGGCATACAAAACTCCGACCGGAACCATGCTGTTGTACCCCAAAATTTTCCCTCTCACTTTTTACAAGATCTTATCTTACATGGGTGGCTACAAACACTTGCTTGAAGAAAAATAACAAATTTTGAAGTTGGTCAAAGTGTCCTTCGATGAGGTGTCTTTCGATTGGCATCTGAAAAAGAGCGTCTTCGATTGGCATTTTAAGGTTACTTTGATTGGTCCTAACTGAAGGAAATCGAAGAGAGCAGAACAAAGTTTTTGAGAGGTCAACAATACCCTTCGATTGGCCTTTCAACAAAGCCTTTTGATTGGCCTTGTCACAAGATCCTTCAATTGGCATTTCAACAAGGTCTTCGATTGGCATGGATACAAGGTCTTTCGATTGGCCTCATGACAAACCTTTCGATTGGCATGGCAAAGAATCCTTCGATTTAGCATCTCAAACCAGGAAGCTTCGACAAGTATGTTAACCAAGTACCCTTCGATTGGTATGGACAAAGGCCCTTCGATTGGCATTCCAAAAGGTCCATTCGAAGAAGCCTTCAGAATTCCATTTGAAGAATGCATAAGAGGTCCATTCAAAGAAGCCTTCAGAAGTCCATTTGAAGCATGCATAAGAGGCCCATTCGAAGAAGCCTTCAGAAGTCCATTCGAAGCATGCATAAGAGGCCCATTCGAAGAAGCCTTCAGAAGTCCATTTGAAGCATGCATAAGAGGTCCATTTGAAGAATCATTCAGAAGTCCATTCGAAGTATGCATAAGAGGTACATTCGAAGAAGCCTTCAGAAATCCATTCGAAGAGGCATTCTAAAGAGTCAAGTGTCCAGGTTCATTCAAAGATTTCCAAAGAGACATGAACGTTTCAAAAAAAGAATTCTTTTAATGTGTCTGATTCTTGTCTCATGGTCTTAAAAGCATGGTTAATTTGTTGCCTCTTGCCGTTACTGGAACATCACACTCTTATAAATACAAGGGCAAGGACACAGTTCCAAGGGGCGAACGAAAAGGAGGCAAACAAAAAGAGAAACCGAAAGAGAGGACATAGTGAGACGAACACGCATACATACTGCACACAAAGATACCACACACACACACTGCTCAAAAATCCCAAAAGCCTCCCAGTCGAAGCACCCTTTGCAGGTTCCCTCATCCAGGAGTCCACCCCAACTCCTAAGTAAACATCTCCACACCCAGAGCCACAGGTTATCCTCTTCAATTGGTAATGGTTTGCAAAACCAAAATTGCATCTTCATAACATTTAAATACGCCTTGCACATATATTATTGTTATTACCGATTATGTTGCATGTAAGCTAAAGCGCAGAAATGGAATTGTGCCATTGCTGGGGCACGATCTAAGTTGTTTCTTCGAATCCCATGATAAAATGAACCCATACCCAGACTCAGCAGATTCAAACTGAGGAAGGAGTCGAATTGGGAGAAGATTCGAATCAGGGGGGTAAAGTCCCCCCTGGGTCTCTAACATTTTTTTCGTTTTGCAGGGAACATCTTTCCAAGACCTTGTTCAGAGCTTCAAAGCAGCTCAACTTTGAACTGGATCCAGGGTTCCTAGATCGAAGGATAACATGTCCAGATCGAATACCCCAAAGTGCAGCCCTTCCTCCACCTTCGATCAAGCCATTTCGCTAGATTGAAAGGCAACCCTTCATGCACCTTCGATCCAGCCCCCCCCCCCCCCCCCCCCCCCTCGCAGAGCTACTCCCTCTTCGATTTACTTCCAGTTCCTTAGATTTCATTTTCGTTTTGACCTTTTTTATTTCTTTCTTTAAAATCAACATAAAATCAATCGAAAAAACCATAAAAACATTAGGATAGTTTTTTTTTCTATTAACCTAATTTTATTAATTAATCATTTAATTATCTTAACATTTTCTCAAAAACTAAAATTAAAAAGATTTACATTATTTTCCAAAAATAAAATAAAACAACAAAAAGATTTATTTTCTTTAGGATTTTTTTAGACGTCTTTTCTATTTCATGCGCGTTTATTTAATCATATTTTTACTATTTATTGTATCTGTTCACCGGATGTAATAGATGAAAATTAGGATATTTTATTGCTTTATCCCCTTTATCCTTGTATAATGTAAATCCCCTCCCTGAGGCCTTGTAATAGCGTAGGATTTACAGTTCCCGCACTTTAAATTCCTGTACATATATTAACTGTCTAGATGTATGCTAATTAGGATTGCATGACAAGATCTGAAAACAAACGGTAGAGCACCTAAATGTTTAAAGATAAAATAACTGAAACACAACACAATCGCACACAAGCACCTCTAAGGTACGCCCACTTTGGTTGCCTTTAATAAAACATTCATGAGGCAGGAATGCTTTAGCAAACACTCGTAAATACAAAAGATTATAGTCCCTCGATGACCCTACAATTGCCTCCTCGGTAAATGATCTAGTACCTAAAACAGAATTGCTAAAGCATCTCCACAAATTGCCTTCGTGACTGTAACGTCCCTTCGAATGTTCCTCATACATCCAACGATAGGGCTACCTACTCACTAATAGTAGGATAGCACTATCTAAAGGAAAAGAGGAAAAGAACGACCCTTTTCGGGTAACAAGGTAGATAGCTGTTAGAAGTTTGATCAAACTACTTTTTGCACTTACACACAAAAAACTACTTTTTCAAAAGACATTTTCAAACACTTTATATATGTTCTCCACTATTCTGAGAAACATTACAAAGTTCGCCGTACTAAGCCATTTTTCAAAATATTTTCAAACACACAAAGCACAAAAGCATCTTAAAAAAAGAGCAAACCTCTAAGAGCCCGTGGAAAATCACGGATGGAAAGGGTGCTAACACCTTCCCTTTCCATTATCTACCCCATTACTCAGAAAAAATCTCGAAAAGGTCTTTTTCTGTTCTTTTCACCCTTTCCTTAATTTGGATAAAAGAAAAGACGGTGGCAACTCTTGCTTACCACATATTTGTGAACAAAAAATGAAAAACTAGTATATTAAATAGTCGATTCTGCCACCGTGTAACAGAACTGGAGAATCTGCTGGGGAATAGAAAAAAATGGGGTTATCTTAGAGTTAGTTCATTATTTAACTGCTTTGTTGTGCTTTGTTTGCTTTATCCTTGGAGGGTTATTTAGATTGTTACTATAGATCCTACACCCGGATCTAGGGCACACTTTTAGGTAAACAGCAATAGATCGTGGAGATTGTACGGTATAGACCAATATGGTTGAAACGATGGTTGTGTTGGTGTGACACTTTGGTTGGTACCGGTATCCCATGTGTTGAAACAGGGAGAATACGGGGCCGCCGTGTGGTGTCGTGAAGCACTAACGGACCTTAGAACCAAAGTTGAACAAACTTGGCCATTAGAAAGTAGTGAGATAGCCGGTCTTGGTGTAAAGCTGGGAATTGGTTGATACTCGATGCTACACTCATTGAGATTGGACTTTCGGGATGTTTTATCCGCAAGAAAAGATTGCTAAGCTGAGATAATACCGATAAAGGAAGATCAGTGATATTGATACTCCTTAGAACCCGGTTACTATTTCTAAGACAGGTTGAGCCAATTAAACTTCAAGAGGGTACTTACCTACAAACATCATGCAAAGCCTAAACCTAAGGTTGCTTGTGGGATTTGTTTGCTTTCAGCTCGAACTACTTGCAGGGTTTTATTATCTGACAACATGATTTCCTTGTAGGGTTTGTTTATAGTCATTATCCAATAACTTGGATTTCTTGCAGGTGTTTACTTGCTTACATCACCTTACACTTTTTCTTAACGCATAACATACGCATCATAACATCATGCCATAGCATTTCCTTAACCATTTCAAGGATCTCAAGGGTTTGTGATGCAGGTTATGATAAATCAGACGTCTAGCAAGGGGCAAAGGGGATTTATTTTCCCCTAGCCAATGTCGTCAAAAGATCAAAACTCAACAACTTGAGTTAGGGGCTATGACCCACTTGATATGGTGAGCTTGACTCTCGTAGGAGGATGTTCAACGACATGGAAGTTCTTCAATCAAAGCTACAAACTTCAAATACTGACATCTTCTCGTTTACCCCGCGAGTCCTTGAAAACATTGCATATGCATATCATACATCATGACAATGTATGTGACTAATCCTTTACCTTTTTCAGGGAAGAATCAAGTCAACGATTACTTATGTAACCTGATAGTCTTTTCAAAAGCTACGCTTGATGAAAGGATATTTCATCATCTTCCTCGGAACGATGTTTTTAGAAGACCTTCTCTGGTTCAGTCAGATCGACACTAAGATCTCCCTGGTTCTTATTCCAGTTGAAGACATTACAAGACTTTTGTCTGGTTCAGTTAAATAGATCCCAAGATTTTTCTAATTCTTATCCATTCAAAGTTAATCCAAGACCTTCTCTGGTTCAGTCAGATTGACACTAAGATCTCCCTGATTCTTATTCCAGTTGAAGACATTCCAAGACTTTTGTTTGGTTCAGTTAAATAGATCCAAATATTTTTTTGATTCTTATCCATTCAAAGTTAATCCAAGACCTTCTTTGGTTCAGTCAGATCGACATTAAGATCTCCCTGATTCTTATTCCAGTTGAAGACATTCCAAGACTTTTGTCTGGTTCAGTTAAATTGATCCTAAGATTTTTCTGATTCTTATCCATTCAAAGTTAATCCAAGACCTTCTCTGGTTTAGTCAGATTGACACTAAGATCTCCCTGATTCTTATCCAGTTGAAGATATTCCAATACTTTTGACTGGTTCAGTTAAATCTATCCTAAGATTTTTCTGGTTCCTATCCAGCCAAAGTTAGTCCAAGACCTTTACTGGTTCAGTTAAATCGATCCTAAGATTTTTCTAATTCTTATCCAGGAAAAATTAATCCAAGGCCTCTGCTGGTTCAGTTCAAGTCGACCATTAATTTATCACTGATTCTTTTCTGGTAGACCTTTACTGGTTCAGTTAAATCGATCCTAAGATTTTTCTGATTCTTATCCAGTCAAAGTTAATTCAAGACCACCGCTGGTTCAGATTGAATCGACCATGGATTCGTTGTTGATTTCTTAACAGTTTAGTATCACTTCCCCAGTAAGTCACTGTGAAGCCTGGATCCTGACCAGATAACAGTCCATTTTCGTCTCTTCAATCAAGAGATGACTCCCCAGTAGAGTAATGGACAACTGAAGCTGCTAAACTCTATTTCCCGAGACAGAGACCAACATTCCTCAGCGGAGTCCTCTCTAACAGCAAGAGCATGAATTCCCACAAAGGAATATCTCATGAAATCAACATTCTTCTAGATGGCATCTTTAAGCCCATCTCTGTTGACTCTCTGTCTTGTTCTGTGGGTGGTATCTTTAACCCCATCTCCGATAGTCTTCTGTCATCTCTTCTAAATGGCATATGTAAGCCCATTCCCGACATTATTCACCAACACTATCACTTCAGACGAGTGCAAATTTCGGGGCACTCTAGTGTTCAATCATCTTCTACCTTCAGTTCACGAAAGGCAGACATGCCAATCTATATCTTCAGGTTTAAGAATATTGAACAGGGGCAGCTGTTGTACCCTAAAATTTGCCCTCTTACATTTTACAAGATCTTCTCTTACATGGGTGGGTACAAACACTTGCTTGAAAAAAATAACTAATTTTGAACTTGGTCAAAGTGTCCTTCGATGAGGTGTCTTTCAATTGGAATCTTAACAATGTCTTTCGATTGGCATCTGAACAAGGGAGTCTTCGATTGGAATTTTAATGTTACTTCGATTGGTCCCAACTGAAGGAAATCGAAGAGAGCAGAACAAAGTTTTCGAGCGATCAACAATGCCCTTCGATTGGCCTTTCAACAAAGCCTTTCGATTGGCCTTGTCACAAGATCCTTCGATTGGAATTTTAACAAGGTCTTCAATTGTCATGGATAGAAGGTCTTTCGATTGGCCTCATGACAAGCCTTTCAATTGGCATGGCAAAGAATCCTTCGATTTAGCATCTCAAACCAGGCAGCTTTGAAAAGCATGTTAACCAAGTACCCTTCGATTGGTATGGACAAAGGCCCTTCGATTGGCATTCCAAAAGGTCCATTCGAAGAAGCCTTTAGAAGTCCATTTGAAGCATGCATAAGAGGTCCATTTGAAGAAGCCTTCAGAAGTCCATTCGAAGCATGCATAAGAGGCTCATTCGAAGAAGTCTTCAGAAGTCCATTCGAAGCATGCATAAGAGGCCCATTTAAAGAAGCCTTCACAAGTCCATTTGAAGCAAGAATAAGAGGTCCATTCGAAGAAGCCTTTAGAAGTCCATTTGAAGCATACATAAGAGGTCCATTCGAAGAAGCCTTCATAAATCCATTCGAAGAGGCATTCAAAAGAGTCAAGTGTCCAGGTTCATTCCAAGATTTCCAGACATGAACGTTTCAAAAAAAAGAATGCTTTTAATATGTATGATTCTTGTCTCATGGTCTTAAAAGCATGGTTAATTTGTTGTCTCTTGCCGTTACTGGACCATCACACTCCTATAAATACAAGGGCAAGAACGCAGAGCCAAGTGGCGGACGAAAAGGAGGCGAACAAAAAGATAAAACGAAAGAGAGGACATAGTGAGACGAACACGCGTACATACTGCACACGAAGAGACCACACACACGCAATACTCAAACCCAAAATCCTACCAGTCGAAGCACCCTTTGCAGGTTCCCTCATCCAGGAGTCCACACCAACTCCTAAGCAAACATCTCCACACCCAGAGCCACAGGTCATCCTCTTTGATTGGTAAGGGTTTGCAAAACCAAATTGCATCTTCATAACATTTAAATACGCCTTGCACATATATTATTGTTATTACTAATTATGTTACATGTAAGCTAAAGCGCAGATATGGGATCATGCCATTTTTGGGGCACGATCTAAGTTGTTCCTTTGAATCCCAGGATAAAATGAACACAGACCCCGACCCAGACTCGGCAAATTCAAACTGAGGAAGGAGTCAAATTGGGAGGAGATTCGAATCAGGGGGGTAAATTCCCCCCCTGGGTCTCTAACGTTTGTTTTGTTTTACAGCGAACATCTTCCCCCCCCCCCCCCTCCTCTTCGATTTACTTCCATTTCCTAGATTTCATTTTCGTTTTGACCTTTTTTATTTCTTTCTTTAAAATCAACCTAAAATCAATCGAAAAAACCATAAAAACATTAGGATAGTTTTTTTCTATTAAACTAATTTTATTAATTAATCATTTAATTATCTTAATATTTTCTCAAAAACTAAAATTAAAAAGATTTAGATTATTTTCCCAAAATAAAATAAAACAACAAAAAGATTTATTTTCTTTAGGATTTTTTTTAAATTTCTTTTCTATTTCATGCGCGTTTATTTAATTCCGTATTTTTACTATTTATTGTATCTGTTCACCGGATGTAATAGATAAAAATTAGGATATTTTACCCCTTTATCCTTGTATAATATAAATCCCCTCCCCGAAGCCTTGTAATAGCGTAGGATTTACAATTACCGCACTTTAAATTCCTGTACATATATTAACTGCCTAGATGTATGCTAATTAGGATTGCATGACAAGATCTGAAAACAAACGGTAGAACACCTAAATGTTTAAAGATAAAATAACTGAAACACAACACAATCGCACACAAGCACCTCTAAGGTACGCCCACTTTGGTTGCCTTCAATAAAATAGTCATGAGGCAGGAATTCTTTAGGAAATACCCGTAAATACAAAAGATTATAGTCCCTCGATGACCCTACAGTTGCCTCCTTGGTAAATGATCTAGTCCCTAAAACAAAATTGCTAAAGTATCTCCACAAATTGCCTTCGTGATTATAACTTCCCTTCGAATGTCCCTCATACATCCAACGATAGGGCTACCTACTCACTAATAGTAGGATAGCACTGTCTAAAGGAAAAGAGAAAAAGAAAGACCCTTTTCGAGTAACAAATTAAATAGTTGTTAGAAGTTTGCTCAAACTACTTTTTGCACTTACACACAAAAAACTACTTTTTCAAAAGACATTTTCAAACACTTTGTATACATTCTCCACTATTCCGAGAAACATTACAAAGTTCGCCGTACTAAGGAATTTTTCAAAATATTTTCAAACACGCAAAGTACAAAAGCATATTAAAAAAAGAGCAAACCTCTAAGAGCCCGTGGAAAACCACGGATGGAAAGGATGCTAACACCTTCCCTTTCCATAATATACCCCCTTACTCAGAAAACATCTTGAAAAGGTCTTTTCTGTTCTTTTCACCCTTTCCTTAATTTGGATAAAAGAAAAGACGGTGGCGACTCTTGCTTTTCGCATATTTGCGAACAAAAAATGCAAAACCAGTATATTAAACAGTCGGTTCTGCCACCGTGTAACACATGCCATTTAAATTAGTATATGGGAAATCATGTCATCTACCGGTAGAAATTGAACATAAAGCTTATTGGGCCATTAAGACCCTTCATTTAAATTACACTGCCGGAGGTGAGAAAAGAATCTTAGATATCCACGAACTAGAAGAACTTAGACTAGACGCTTACGAGAATGCTCGGATTTATAAGGAGAGAACTAAAAAATGGCACTATAAACGAATATCTAGAAAAGTATTCAATGAAGGAGATATAGTTCTCTTATTTAATTTTAGAGTTAAACTATTTCCGGGAAAACTTCGCTCTAGATGGTCTGGTCCATTCGAAGTCACTAAGGTTTTTCAAAATTGCGCAATAGAAATCAAAGGAATGTGTAGTAAACCTTTTATCGTCAATGGACAACGTCTAAAGCATTATCATAGCATCAACAATAAGGAATATTACCCACCATTTAGGCTAGATGCGTTTCCACCCTATTCATTAGACTAATCACCATATTATGTCGAGCTTACAACTTTAAACAAAGCACTTATTGGGAGACAACCCACTTTTTAGTCTTTTTCTTTTTGCCTTGCTTATTTTTAGTTTTTCTTTTCTTTTCTTATTTTTTTGGTATTGCTTATTTCTAATCTTATAAAATTATGCAATATTGTTTCTCTTATATTACTCACTACTAACTTAATGCTAATTGTCAACCTACTTCATGCAAACTTTACTAGTAGCTAATTGCACTAACCACGATGAATCTGGTTGATACTATGAGCATTATTTTTAGAGGAAGAAATCAGCAGAGGAGGTTTGAGTCTTTATCTGATAGGGAGTTAGAATTGATTGTCTACCATGACCGACCTACTATGATTACATTAGGAATCCGAGACAGTGTCTTGTTCCTATTAAGCCAAATAAGTTGGGACACATCTTCCCTAAGAAGAAGGTTTAGTTCCTACCGTAGATTGACCCTAGAGTTTTTAAGCTCTCTTGTATACAAACCTAACCATAGGGTTTAATAGAGGACTAATTAGGTTTAGGATGTTTAATATTGAATACACCTATACCCATAGGGAGGTGGAAGAACTATTAGAATTTCCATACGGTCTAGATGCACTCATAGTGATCCAGGAAGAACTTTTCGATGTGGGTGAGCTAGACTATTTCTGGGGGGATATTATAGGTATAAGTAACTCTGAGCTTGATGACATGAACTCAGAAAACATTTATAACCCAGCCTTAAGATATTTTCATAAAATCCTACCGCACACCTTCTTTGGTAAGACAGAAAATATAACAACAGTATCTAGAGTCGGGCTTTTCATTATGTCTTATGCTTCACAAAACCATCCCATAAACAGAGCTACCTTTATGATATCCAACTTTCACCGTCTTGTGAGAGCCATCCATGAACCAATCTTGATAGGTGGCTTAGTAACCATGATAGTAGATGCTATCGGCTTAAGACAACCACTGGTAAACCTTGTCCTTCTAGGAAGATTTCAACCAATGAATATCAATTTTTGTTTCAATAGGGGAATAATTGGAAACCTAGGCCCAGGTAAATTTTAGCTTCTCATTAACAACAAGTTAATGCCCCTTTTTACCCTGCCTAACCCTAGGACTAGTGTGCATGACAGGAACAACTGGTTATATGATTGGGCCAAACCACACATTTCACCATCACCTACTCCTGAGACACCCATGATTTATGACCACCTTGACTCCTTCCTGTCTGATGAGGAAACTGACCCCGAAACTCCTACTTTTTACCATCATTCTCCTTCTCCCCATCAGGTTGACTCAAACACCTCTGCCGCTCCAGTTGCTACTCCACCTCCCGTATTGGATCACAGGCCTACTATAAATGCTTTACAATATGAGCTTGATTTTTTATGGATGAGCTTATTATTCTGAGGATCGACTTCCATTCTTTCATGGATGTGGTAGTCGAACAATTTGACCATCTTTACCAGCATATCTTCTCAGCTTCTCTTCTTAACAATCGATGTGGCTAATTTTTCGGACTTACTGCATATCTTCTTTTCACATTTAAACATTGCGAACAATGTTTTGTTTAAGTGTGGGGATAAGACTTATTAGATCATAATATTCATTATTTTCTATTTCAATTTCTTAAGTATAATTTTTACCATTATTTGCTATTTCAATTTCTTAAGTACAATTTTTGTTTATTTTCAGTTCAGTTATATTTTTGTTCATATTTTCATTCATTTGCTTGTGGAATTTACATTACATTACTTTTCATTTAATGCACTATTATTATCATGTTCACACACACACACACACACACACACACACACACACACACACACACACACACACACACACACACACACACACACACACACACACACACACACACATATATATATATATATATATATATATATATATATATATATATATATATATATATATATATATATATATATATATATATATATATATATATATATATATATATATATATATATATATATATATATATATATATATATATATATATATATATATATATATATATATATATATATATATCCGTATAACATGCTTGCTAGTATAATAAAATATATGAGTTTAATGTTTGAAATATATGGGAAGTCTGGGAAACGAAATTTTAATTTTGGCAAAATACCCTTTTTAGTCCTTTAACTTTATCTCTAGGTCCATTCTGGTCCCTTATCTCTAAAAAGTTCCAAAGTGGTCCTTTAATTGTTCAAAAAGGACCACATTTATCCTTTTCGTCTAGACCGTTAGTCAAAGTTAATGGTAGAGCTTATGTGGCATATAGGTGGAATTGCACGTGTTTACATTTTCGTCCAGGTGGATTAAAGTATTTTTAAAAAAATGGTTATAGCATTGTGTGATACGGTGGGAGAACTGACTTGAGGGTTTTGCATTTTATCGCAAATGTTGCGGTTAGCAAGAGTCGCCACCGACTTTTCTTTTATCCAAAAGGAAAGGTGAAAAAGCACAGGAAATACCTTTGAGATGTTTTCTTGAGTTCGGGGGGTAGATTATGAAAAGGGAAGGTTTTATCACCCTTTTCATCCATGGTTTTCCATGGGCTCTTAGTTACTTTCTAGATCACTTGCTTTTGTTTGTTTGAAAATGTGCTTGGTGTGGTTTTGAAAGTATTTTGTAAAAGAGGCCATTCGTTTAGGTAATCTTTGTAATGATTCTCGTTCGTAAGAATGTATACAAAGATGTTTGTCTTTTTGAAAATGTTTTCAATGTTTGTAAGGTGTTTGGAAAGGTGTGTGTTTATTTTTTTTAAATAGCAAGGATAGTTGTTTTGGAATGGAGCAAGTTACTAGAAGTAATCTACCTACTCAAAAGTCTTTCTTAAGCATTTTCTATTCCTTTGACATTGTTGTCTTATCATTGGTTTGGTAAGCAACCCTATCTTTGGATGTAAACGGGACGGGCGTGGGTCATCGTATAACCATGATTAGCAATGTATGCAAAGTATCTTAGCATTTTGAGGGACCAAGACCATTTTTGTAAGGCAACCTTGAATAGTGTCATCGAGGGACTATGATCTTATACTTGTTTGTTTTGCCAAGATACTTCGCATGCGTAATATGCCCATTTTTGTTTTAGGCAACCAAGTGGAGAAACCCTAAGGATGCTTGTGTGCAAGTGTATTATTTTCATGCTTTGATTTTATCTTGTATTTAGGGTTTTCTATTTTGCTTTGTTTTGATCTTACCATACAAACCCTAATTACTAATCATGGCATGTAAAACGGTAAATTGAGTAATGAAAATATTACTAAGTTATTACAACAATTTTATGGGATGGGGAATACAAATTTGAATGGGGATTTGCAAGAAATTAAACCTAAATAAATTATTACAACCAAATCGAATTTGTAGGAATTAGAATAAATAAAATACAATATTTAAAGATGCAATATAATGTACATGTAAGAAAAGATTTTTGTCTTGTTTTTATGTAAAAAAAAAATTTAATCTAAACCTAAAATATAAGGAAAAGAAATTAATTTTAAAAGGGAGGCTTAACCCTAATTATTATTTTAAAAGAAAATAAAACTCTTATATACTATTTTTTTATATTTTTTTGTATTAAAATAATAAATAATATTGTATAAAAATATATAAAATTTTTATATATGCAAAAATAAATATTTATAAGTATAGTATGAAAAGTAAATAAATAAATTAAAATATATATATATTTTAATTATATTTTACAAGTTTATTAAGAAAATATACGATATATATTAAAAATAAAATATATTTTTTATATGAAAAATAAACTAAAAAAATGCAATATTATCAAATTTATATTTTTTAGGATTTTTTATGCATTAAAGAAAATATTTAATAAACTAAAATGAAAATAAAACAAATAAAATAAAATATGCAAAATAGTTGGGCAAGGGGGTGATGTAGCAAAACTGGCAGCAATGTGTTTGCAAAAAATGCTAAGCCCAAAGACTAAGTACAAACCTGCAAAAAAATAGGAAAAAAATGGAAAGAAGAAAAATATGAAAAACAAAAGTAGTGCCCAGGTTCAAACCCAGGACATGGGTCTCACCAGCGCGCTACTTTGCCACTGGGGTGGCTATACATCCATTGTCTTAAGGGAAACGAAAATAAGATAACATGAAACAAGTCCTTGCCCTGTACTTCATCTTCTTTCTCAAGCTTGGCCAGATGTCCTGTAACTCTCTCATTCTTCCATGAAAATGAAAACTCATAACATGAAAGTTGTAGGATTTGATCTCACGATTATAATCATATAAATTATGTGAACTAACAATCAAAGGTCATAAATAATTTTAACAGCCCCAAATTTAAACCTAATATTTTCAGAAACTTCAAGTTCTAAATTCTCTCAACTCAAGTAAAATAAATGCAAGATAAAGATATGTACAGTTTCGTTGTAATGAGGACTATATTATTTATTCACAAATCGTGGCCAATGGTTTCCTATATAAGGAGATAGAAGTTGAGATTTTACCTTCTTCAGTTGAAATCGTGGATGGAACTGGAGTGAGTTTGATGGAGGCCTGATGTTTGCTTGAGCTTCCTTGAACTTCACTGAATGTATTCCAACCCTTGCCTTGTTCTGAAAGTCCCTGAAACTCCTTGACCAAGTCAACCTGCAAGCTTTGAAAACAAAAATGGCAGATGAGGGAGAAGTGGTTACAGTTCAGGGATGAAGGTTTGGATTGGTTAGATATCAAGTAGGTAAGGTGTTTTGATGATAAAAACTGGAAACGCACGAGCCAAATGAGAGATTGGTATGCTTATGCCAAAAACTACAAGTTTGACAGTTTTTTGGTGTTTTTGAGCTTGGGAGTGTTTCAGGACTTTTTTAATCGTGTCTTGTGTTATGTTATGTTTGTATATTAGTATGGAATTAATCTCTAGTCAGCCCTCCAACAGATGTGTCAGTTCTAGCCTTTTGGCAACCTTTCTTGCTTTTGAAGTAAAATGAAGGGACAAGGCTTACCATGCTTGTACTTGCTCTCTTAGGGTTGGTATGAACTTGTACCATTTGATTTAGGCCTGTAAAACTTGTATGTACAATGGAGACAGGTTCAAGGCTCAAGAATTGGAAAGTGGCAAAAGTTGAGCTTTTTCAAAATGGCAATGGTCACTTTATGCCATTTAAGGAATTGCAACTTGGGTAATGGCTTAAAGGCTTGGATCAAAGCTTTGTCAACTAATTAAACATTAAATTAAGGAGTGAGGAACAAGTTTTGGACCTGTAAAACATGGATTAGGCAGCATAGGTATTGATTGGAACTTTGTTCTTCATGAAATGGCTTGGACAAAAAGTGAGAAAATTCCAACTTCATCTCTTCGATTCTTCCTACTCAAAAATGATCTTGAGGAGTTCTTGGACATTTTGGAAAGCTTGAAATGTTCTCTATAACTCATCTTTGAAATTAATTTTGAGATACCTTTTGGAACTAGGTGAAAAATAGTCATAAAGTTGGGTCCAAAACCGGCCTAAATTAGGGCAAAATCTCACTAAGTTATTTAGTTCATGAGCATGTATTCATAAATTTATATCTTGAGATCCAAGCATCTTTAGGGAAATGTGTGTGAAGAAAAGTTTTATATTTCATGGAGGTCTACAACTTTCATGTTGGGAACTTTCTTTGAATCATTATGCATCATGGTGAAAAAATGGCCTAAAGTTGAGAAAAAATAAGAAATTTTCTATACTTAGAAAATTTTCTAAGTTAAGAAAAATTTCAAATTCAAACCCTAATATTCAAACTAGGATTTCTTGATGAACACGTTTCAAATTTTGACATGTTTTGATGAATTATGACCCTTGGCACTTGATTTTGACCAAAAAGTCAAAGTTTGACTTTTCCGTGTACAGTTGACTTTTGATCAGTTGACTATAAATTTCATCTGTCAATCCAATGAAATTGAAATGTTTTGAGCCATGTAATTAGGTAAAGATGATGCAATTGAATCCTTGAAATCATGCTTTAACTCAATTGATCATTTGCTAGGTTAAAAATCAGAAATTGCCCTTCCTTAGTCAAAACCATAATTTTTGACCATTTTGCCCTTTTGGTTATTTGATCAAATTTCTTGAGGAATTATGATCCAAACTTGACCAAATGATACATATAAGTTTAAAATGTTGACGTGGATCAAAAATTATGGAGTTTGACTGTAAATTGGCCATGATTGACTTTTTCCCAATACACCTGATTTTTAGGTCAACTGTCCAATTGACTGAGCAAAAATGTGATCCAAGGCTTGAAACTTGACATGAGTAATCTTGGGGTTCCATAATAATGTTTGAAAGTCACATGAAGCATTAATAGTCCATATATCCTTGTGCAATCTCAAACCCTAACTTTGAGTCATCAATGCAAGATGATATGCCTTGAGCTGACCAAACCCTAATCCAGTCTTGAGTCAAAGGAACCTTGTGAGAAAAATCTTAATAAATGAGAGGGAAAATTTTGGGGTACAATAGCTGCCCCTGTTCAATTTTCTTGGATCTGAAGAGTTAGATTGGAGAGTTTTGTCGTTCGTGACTCAAAGGTGAAAGATGATTGGACACTAGAGTGCCCATAAATTTGCACTCGATAATGTGTAGTTGAGGGAATGGGCTTAAAGATGCAATTTGGAGAAGTGATGGAACCTTGTTGGAGATGGGCTTGTAGATGCCATCCAAGAATGTTTGTTGAATTGTAAATTGTAAGCTGAAAGAATGAGTATCAGAATGGCATCTGTGTCTAGAGTGTATATGAATTGTATCTGAACTTGAAATCTGAATGAGTATCAGAATGGCATCCGTGTCTGGAGCGTATTTGAACTGTATCTAAACTTGAAATCTGAATGAGTATCAGAATGGCATCCGTGTCTGGAGCGTATCTGAACTGTATTTGAACTTGAAATCTGAATGAGTATCAGAATGGCATCCGTGTCTAGAGCGTATCTGAACAGTATCATGATTGCATATTGTTAATGGTGGCTGTTAATCTTATCCTGAAAACGGTAAAATGTTAGCTAGAACACAAAATTATGTTGCATGGAATGTATGATGCAATGTATTTGTTTTATCAATGTTTATGATATATGGATGTAATATATGTGCATGTAAGCTGATTTGATGTATTGTTGTTCGATTGAGGAAAATAAATCCCTGAATGCTGCTGAGGATATGTTGAATTTTCATGTCTTGAAATTGAAGTACTGACGAACTCCTGTTGAGAGAAATAAATTCCATTGTGAGGGCAATGCCATGTATTGCTTGTAAGATCTGCTTGGGGGATCCTGATAATTTTGACGACTTCCACTGGGGATTAATAATTTGAAGTTTTAGTTCCGCTGAGGATCTAAATGACGTACTGTAGGGATTGCTTATGGAATAGCCTAGAGACGTTTTCCGGCTCTTTCACCCTATCAGTAATTGTCTTTCTCATTTTGTTTATTTGTAAACAGTAATTATGTTCAAATGCATATGTTCATTAATGAATCATTGGACATTTTTGCAAATAAAACACAAGTGTAAAGAAAAAGGAAAATAGTTTTCTGTACTTTCAAAGAGATATCTTGGTATTGACTTTGAATAAGTATTTTGTACAAAGGAGACAATCATTCTAGTAAGAGAATGATGCCATAAAAAAGCAAGAAAAACTTCATACAAAGAAATATAGTTATGTGTAATAATCCCATGTGATTTCCATTCTTCTATAGCCTTCGTATCTCCGAGTATCTTCTCTGCTTCGTTCGAAGATGATTGAATTGATCAGAAACTCTGAGTTTGTCAGTGGAAGTCAAGAGGTTGTCTTCAAAGTGATCCAATGGGACATAGTCATACGCTTTAATTCCCTAATTTTTTCCTGGACCGCCCTTTCGGGTTTTCAGTCCACCGGGAAACCCTTTTTTGCCCAAGTCGCCCTTCCGGGTTTTCAACTTGCCGGGTGTATAGATTTTTTTATTTTATCCCTAATTTTTGCCCGAACCTTTTTTGGTTCGTCGGGATGCCCTTGTTTTGCCTAGGTGTGTCAACCTAGCGGGTCTCTTATGCGTAGTATCTTTTGACTATGTCCGTGTTCGCAAGGTATGGCGGGTCGTCGCCGTCCATGGTGGTTAAGATCATTGCCCCACCAGATAATATGTTCTTGATTATAGATGGTCCTTCATAGGTAGGAGTCCATTTGCCCCTGGGATCACTTTGTGGTAAGATAATGCGTTTGATCACTAGATCTCTAACTTGATATACTTGGCGTCTGACTTTCTTGTTGAAAGCCTTGATCATCCATTTTTGATACATCTGACCATGGAAAACAGCAGTAAGTCTTTTTTCATCAATTAAGTTTAGTTGATCAAGTCGAGTCTGGATCCAATCGTCCTCATTCAAACCTGCATACTTCATGATTCTCAAAGAGGGGATCTGAACCTCAATAGGCAAGACAACCTCCATGCCATAAACCAAAGAATAGGGTGTTTCCCCAGTTGATATGCGAGCCGTGGTACGATACCCGTGGAGAGCAAATGGTAGCATCGCATGCCAGTCCTTGTAGGTGACTGTCATTTTCTGTATGATCTTTTTAATATTTTTATTTGCAGCTTCAACGGTGCCATTCATCTTTGGCCGATAGGGGGATGAATTGTGATGCTGAATCTTGAACTTCTCGCACAAGGAGGTGATCATAGTATTGTTAAGGTTGGTACCATTATCAGTGATAATCCTTTCTGGGATACCGTACCGGCAAATGAGATTCTGCTTGATGAAGCGGGCAACAACATTCTTAGTAACGAATGCGAAGGAAGCTGCTTCGACCCATTTTGTAAAATAGTCAATGGCCACTAGAATAAAGCGGTGTCCATTAGAGGCTGTAGGCTTGATCTCCCCAATCATATCAATTCCCCACATAGTAAAGGGCCAAGGAGCCGTTAAGACATTCAGAGGAACCGGAGGTACGTGCACCTTGTCAGCATAAATTTGACACTTATGACAGGTCCGAGAGTGTTGATAGCAATCTGCTTCCATAGTAGACCAATAATAGCCCGCCCGTAGGATTTTCTTCGCCATCGTATGCCCACTGGAGTGATTGCCAAAAGTACCTTCATGTAATTCAGCCATAATCTTTTCCGCCTCAATCTTATCCACACACTGAAGCAGAATGGAGTCATGATTGCGTTTGTACAGGATGCCATTACTCAGGAAGAACTTAGCAGAGAATCTCCTTAAGAACTTTTTATCATTGATTGAAGCTCCTTCTGGATATTCTTGAACCTCGAGATACCTCTTGATTTCGTGAAACCAAGGCTGGTCCACTACCTCTTCGGTATTAATCTCGTGATAGTGTGCTGGTTCATCCATTCGTTCAATGGTGATCTGGGGAGCCCGTTATCCCAATTAAGTTTAAACATGGATGACATTGTGGCTAGAGCATCTGCTAGCTGATTTTCTTCTCGCGGGAAATGCTCGAAGGTAATCTTCTCAAAATGTGGTAGCAATGTCAAAACATGTTCTTTGTAAGGGATAAGGTTTGGGTGTTTAGTGTCCCATTCCCCTTTTATCTGACTGATGACCAAATCCGAATCTACGAACACATCTAAAGATTTGATTCCCAAATCTATGGCAGCATTGAGACCGAAGATGCATGCTTCGTACTCCGCCATGTTGTTTGTACAGTTGAAGCAAAGTCTGGCAGTAAAGGGAGTATTACACCCTTTTAGAGATATGAGTACAGCGCCGATACCATTACCAAGTGCATTAGATGCCCCATCAAAGAACAAGGTCCATTGGGATCCTTCTTCAGGTCCATCATATGGTCTGATTTATTCACAGTTGTCTAACGTCATGATGTCTTCATCCGGGAATTCGAATTTTATGGACTGATAATCTTCTACAGCTTGATAAGCAAGATGATCAGCTAGCACACTGCCCTTTATAGCTTTCTGGATAGTGTACTGTATGTCATATTCCGTTAGGATCATCTACCATCTAGCTATCCTCCCAGACAGAGCAGGCTTTTCGAAGATGTATTTTATCGGATCCATCTTAGATATCAACAAAGTAGTATGAGTCAACATATACTGTCTTAGCCAGCGAGCAGCCCATAACAGAGCGCAGCAAGTTTTCTCGAGCAGTGAATATCTGGTCTCACAGTCGATAAACTTTTTGCTCAGGTAATAAATAGCATGCTCTTTTCAGCCAGACTCGTCATGCTGCCCCAATACACACCCCATTGAGTTCTCTAAAACGGTCAGATACATGATCAGTGGTCTTCCCTCGACTGGTGGCATCAAAACATGAGGCTCTTGTAAGTACTCTTTGATCTTGTCAAAAGCAATCTGACATTCATCATTCCATCAGACTACTTGATCTTTCTTCAATAGTTTGAAAATTGGTTCACAAGTAGCTGTTAGGTGAGAAATGAATCTGGCAATATAGTTTAGGCGCCCCAAGAATCCTTTGACTTCCTTCTCAGTATGAGGAGTAGGCATTTCTTGTATCGCTTTAACCTTGGCAGGATCAACCTCGATGCCTTTGTTGCTGACAACAAAACCTAAGAGTTTACCGGACTCCGAATGTGCACTTGTTTGGATTCAACCTTAGTTTGTACTCCTTCAATCTCTCAAACAACTTTTGTAAATGATCAAGGTGCTCCTCTTCAGTTTGTGATCGGGCTATCATATCATCTACGTAGACCTCTATCTCATGATGTATCATATCATGAAATAAAGCTACCATGGCGCGTTGATAGGTTGCCCCAGCATTCTTTAGTTCGAATGGAATTACTTTGTAGCATAATGTTCCCCACTGTATGACAAATGTAGTTTTCTCCATGTCCTCAGGTGCCATTTTGATTTGGTTATAACCTTAGAATCCGTCCATGAAGGAAAATACTTTGTGCTGGGCCGTATTGTCAACCAGGATATCAATGTGGGGAAGTGGAAAATCATCTTTGGGGCTGGCCCAATTTAAATCTCTATAATCCATGCACATTTGTACTTTGTCATCCTTTTTAGGCACGGGAACAATGTTGGCAACCCATTGAGGATAGGAAGTGACTTCCAAAAATCCAGCATTGAATTGTTTCATGACTTCCGCTTTGATCTTCTCTGACATGTCAGGTCTCATGCGGCGGACTTTTTGTTTCACTGGTGGACAGTCTTCTCTTGTGGGTAGACGATGTACCACAATGTCTGTATCAAGTCCTGGCATGTCTTCGTATGACCAGGCAAAGATCTCAACATAATCATGCAATAGCTTAATTAGACGCTCCTTGACACTCGGCTCTAGATTGGCACCCACTTTGATTTCCTTTTTATCTTCCTCGGTACCCAAGTTGATTGTATTCAACGGTTCCTCATTAGGCTGAATAACTCTTTCCTCTTGTTGTAGTAGTCTGGCCAATTCCCCTGGTACCTCACAGTCTTCCTCGCCTTCATCTTCGGCTTGGTAGATTAGATCTTCAGAGTCACTAAAGGTCATAGCAGTATCGTTACCCATGGTATCCGGAATGGAGGGTTACCTGCATTTGTGAGTGTGGCTGGGTGTAAGGGTATAGCCATCTTTAAACAATAAAATGTAAAAGAAAGACAATGAGCACAAAAGGTTTGTATGTGAAAAAACGTCCATGATTCATTGAATGTCATATGAAGATGAAATAAAAACCCTTACAAATGGACCACTGTGCCTCGGGTAAGACACGAAGTTTTTAACGTGCGAATTGTTTGTGAATATTACAAGTCTAACAGAAATGTAAAAGATAAATTACTGAGAGATGAAAGTTATTGGGACAAATTCTCTGGCTTCCCAATTGCGAAGTCCTCCGTTGACAGTAGGAAATATCCAATCCTCCAAGTTGCCATCTTCTTCACCATCGTCTACTATGTTGACCTCTTGGTTGCTAATATTCAGAGGTGGCCCTCTAGCACGGGCACGGCACATAGTCTTCTGAGCATTTGAGGTAAACCCTAAGCCAAACTTGTTAGATTTATACGGAATGTCTGGAAGCTGCCCCCAGATGGTGCATCCACCCTCTTCTACTACTGCCTTGGTGTCCTTTAGAGATGACATCTAAAGCGGAGGTCTTGTGATCTTGGGGATTTGGGACACCGTCTTGGTTACCTCTACCTCTTGAGAGACTTCTTCGAAATGTTGAAAAGGAGTTTCAATGAACTCGCCATCCAACTCCACATACCGGAAAGAATTTAGGTGGCTAATCATGTACTCTTCCTCTCCGTGGACAGTGATAATCTTTCATGGACCGGGTACTTCAGCATCTGGTGTAGTGTAGAGGTGACAGCACCAGCATTATGGATCTAGGGTCGTCCTAGTAGACAGGAGTAAGAGGGGCGGATGTCCATTACATAGAAAGTTGAGTCGAAAGTATGAGTTCCCACCTTTATGGGGATGTCCACCTCCCTGTGGACCATCCTCTTTGAGCCATCAAATGCTCTTACGACTATGATATTGGGTTTCAATATCAGTCCTTCGCAATCTAATTTGTCAAGAGCTTTCTTCGGTAAAACATTCAAAGATGAGCTAGTGTCCACCAAGACATGGGCCATAGTTATTCCTCTACACTCCACATAGACATGTAGTGCCTCGTTATGCTTTCTCCCTTTTGGTGTCAAATCAGCATCAGAGAAGGCTAGGCCGTTATCAGCTATCAAACTGGCCACACAATCTTGGAATTGGTCAGCAGATGTCTCTTGTGGCACATGGGCTGTCTTCAAGAACTTCACCAGAGCTTTCGCATGTGCCTCAGAACACAACAACAATGCTAGCATGGAAATCTTGGAGGGAGTTTGCCCCAATTGTTCAACCACGTCATAGTCACTCTTCTTTATTATTCTCAGGATCTCCTCCATTTCCTTCTTAGAGGTTTCGGGGATAGTCAGTGGTTGAGCCTTCATCCGGACAGGCTCTTCTTGAATACCTTTTCCTTAAATTTCAGCAGTAGAAGTATTGGTAGGGATAACAGCAGGGGTCGTGTCGTCTTTTTCAGTAGGAGCACTTGCAGATATGATTATTGGTATAGAGGTAACCTTTGGAATAGCCACGGGTCCAAAAACTGCCTATGGAGGGGCAATTTCTGGAGAGAAGATTCTACCGCTATGGGTAATCTTGTTGTTTCTGGCAATATTGCTAATGTCAGAGTCTTCTTCTTCGGATCTCACTTCTTTGGCGGCCAACCCATCTTGTTTGATACCATGGTAGTATATTTCTCCACCGTAATTCCACGGTACTGTTTTATCTGATTCATACGGGACCGGCCCGGGCATTGTGATTATGAGAGGAGTAGTTTTTGGAACCAATGTAGTCCTAACGGGTCTTTTGGGGACCCTGGAAGGATTGGCGTAGATAGTTATGATTGAAATGTCTTCAACAGGAACAGGTGAAACAGGAGCACTTTCAAACAGAATCTTTTGGTTGTTGTTGTACCCCAAAATTTGCCCTCCCATATTCTTCAAAGATTTGCCAAGTCAAACTGCAAAAGTTCCCCAAGGGTTGCACAGGGCAAAGGGCTCCTATACAGTCAAAACTAGGGTTTGTGTTCTGATCAAGAAAATGAAGTTTCAAAGGTCCAATCAAGTCTTACATGCCTACAAATATGGTCAAGCATCCTCATATCAAGTTCCAAGGCATTCAGCACAAAATTGCACAGTCAAAAAACCCTAATTGCACTACAGTCAACTGTAGGGGAAAAATGGTCATTTGACAGTCAAGAGTTCAAATTTTTGGTCAACATATCATTTTGAAGCCACAAACATCATTTGATCAATGATTGATCATGATTCTCAAAATTTGGCTCAGAAATCATCAAGATGCAAAAGTTTCCTTATTTGGACAGCTGAAAAAGTCAACTGAAATTGACCAGAGCATAACTTTCACATGGATTATCAGAAAAATTCCATCCAAAGCTCATTTTGAAGAGAAAGACATTTCCTACAACTCATCTTCATACTTCAAGTCCAAGAAATGCTCTCACAAAAAGTTATCAATTTCAACATTATAGGTCATTTTCAAAAGTCAACAAAAAGGGACTTTAAGTCAAAGGCCATAACTTGAGATTGGTAAATCAAAATGACATGGGACCAAATACATTGGTTATAGGATTCAAAGACCTTTCCAAAATGTCCAAGAACATGAGAAAATCTTAGAAATTGAGCAAGTTATGACTTGTGGAAGTTGGGAAATTTTTGGATATTTTGAAAAGTAAACATTGATTCAAATGACCTAAAAATTGCTAATGGGCCCATTTTTCTTCCACAATTCATCATTCCAAGCATGTGCACGACCACTTGGCCCAAAGGGAAGTATTTTCTCATTTTTTATTTATTTATTTGAATTTTTATTTATATTAATTCATTTAAATCATTTAAATATATGAAAAATACTTAACTTAACCTAATAAATCTTTTTGCACATGTTTTAGACTCAATAATTCGTGCACATTCAAATATGCGAAGATTTGGTTTGATTGGATCCTAATTGACACAAAATTGCATGGAAAAAGATATGAAAAAGATCCTTAAAATCAAATCTTCAAAACTATGAATGCAATGGATTTGATTGATTCTTTTTTACCTAATTCACTACTACATATGCCAGGATCATAACCCTAATGCAAATACACCCTAAGCTGCGCAAAAGAGCACAAAGAAAACTTGGAATTTTTGTCTAAAAAGTGAATTCTGAAATCATCTTTAGAGGTTGATTCAAAGCACAATTCTCATTCCATTAGCTTCCTCAAGTCTCCCTGAACATATTCCAATCACTAACATCCATCAAGACTCCAGGAATTGGTAACACGAGTATAAACTGTACCAAGAAAAATCCATAATCGTGCATCATGATTTACGCATCTTCTGTAATTTTTAATGTTTGATTCTTACTCCTTGAATGATTCCGAAACTAACCAACATATTTAATTGTGTTTTTATGCATCCTACGTGAATCCACCATTATCGTTTTTTAGGGTTTGAAGAACTTGGAATTGGGGTTTCCCAGTTCAGAAAAAATTAGAGTCCCATAGTACCATAACTGAATTCAACATGTTGGGACGATTCAGAATCAACCATCGCGCTCAATTTATGTGTACCTGAGAGCTAATCGCTATTTTCTGGAAACATGCCTAAGAGAACATATAAGAAACCGTTGCCTAATGTTTTTGTATTACAGGGATGATGAAGAAGATGGAGTCGTGGCAAGAGGTGATAGGCCGGTTTGAAATTCGCGCGCAGGATCCACTAACGCCTTTGTTTTCCTTTTTATTATTTATTCGTTATAATATATTAACATGCATTGTTTGGTTCAGTTGGCAAGCGAGGAGTGTATTAACGTCCAAGACCTGGGTTCGAGCCCCAGGTCTGTATAATTTCCCATATTATTTTGCTATATATGTTCACATGCAGTTTCAAAGGTGGAGCGCACCATACATCCTCCAGATCAAACCGCCCACGTGCTTAGTGGAATCAAACCAAAGGTTGAGATTGGGAGAGCACCATAAACCCTGGTCAAAGTGCTAACACGCTACTCAAAAAAGTCAAATGGACCCAGGTTTTGGGCCAGGATTCTTGGATCTATACCTCCATATTGAGGCCTGAACCCCCCTGGTTTGCAAATTCTCTATATTTTCTTTATGTTTTATTTTCAATTATTATTTTATTTTCTTTATTGTTTTGATTTAATTAATTATTTTTACAAAATATAAAAAATGCCTAAAAATCAGAAAAGATAAAAAAACATAATAAATATTTTTATTTTAATATTTTCTTGTAAATAAATGCATGTAAATAAATTTAGTTTTAAATTAGGTTGCAATTTTAATTCTTTTCATAATAAAAATATAAAAAAACATAGAATTAGGTTTAATCAATGTTTTATTCCTTTTAATTTTTCTTTTTCACAATAATATTATTTATTTTATTTATTTTCATAATTAAATTTGTATACAAAAATTAGGGTTTAATTTAGGTTTAATTCTAATGTTTTCTTAATAAATTAAAATAAAATAGAATTAGGGTTAGTAGTTAATTTTAAATTAATTATTTCTTTTTTCTATTAAATCTTAAACTATTAAAAATACCAAAAACATCCTTTTTTATTAACTTCATCATCAATTTGATTTTTTGCAAAAGGGTCCAACACCCTCGTTTCGTTCTTAATTTCTTATTTATTCGCACATTTCTTCTATTTTGCTTAAATAATTATGTACCTCTCCCAAAGCCTTGTAATTACTTCTCGCACTTTTACTTTCTTTATTTTTTCCGTCAAATCGGGTCCTGGTTAATTTTGGCGATGTGGACCCGCGCCATTTGTAATAGCTTTAGATTTTATTTTCCTCGCAA
Source organism: Vicia faba (assembly GCA_948472305.1). Classification (NCBI taxonomy): domain Eukaryota; kingdom Viridiplantae; phylum Streptophyta; class Magnoliopsida; order Fabales; family Fabaceae; genus Vicia; species Vicia faba. The sequence continues at coordinate 914,881,540 of OX451736.1, read as the reverse complement.
TTTTTAACTGTTAAACAAAGCATGCAAGAATGAATGGCCTTAAATAAAAACAAGCATAGAACACCAATAACATGACAAAAGAGAAAAATATCTGAAAACGACACACGAATCGCACACACCACCCCTAGGGTACGCCTCACTGTTGCCTTGCCTCGAAAGGTGATCGTCGAGTAGAGGACGTCTTAGTAAGTCCTCATGATCCGGGAACCTGGCATGAGGGTAGCTTCTAAGGTGTCTTCCCATTGCTCTGGTGATCACCATGTCCCGAACCTTCGAATTGACCCGAACACCTCCAACGGTGGTGCTACCTACCTCTCAATGGTGGGATGGCACTACTTTAAAGGACATTTACACAGACGAATTCCTTAGGGTAGGTAGATTCTCATAGATACTTGCTCTTTTCAAAAACAAACAAAATACTTTTCACACCTACACTTTCTAAAAGTTTTCAAACAAATTTTTCATACACTCTTGAGGACAGATACAAGAGTTACTTAGAAATTTTTCAAATGAAGCTTTTTCAAACCCACTCACACTTTGAAAAGCAAACAAACATTTTGAAAACATAATGAGCAAGTATCTAAGAGCCCATGGATAACCATGGATAGAAAGGGTGCTAACACCTTCCCTTTCTATAATCTACCTCCCGAACCGAGAGCAATCTCTATAAGGAATTTTTCTGTGCTTTTGTCCTTTCCATTTGGAGAAAATAAAAGACGGTGGCGACTCTTGCTTCCGCGACATTTCGCGAACCAGCATTAAACAATCAGTTCCAGATCCACCGATCACAGAACTGGCGACTCTGCTGGGGACTCTTTATAAAGTGAGGTGTACCTTAGGGTTAGTTCATAATTGTGTTTTCAATTGTATTGATTTGCTTGCTTTAAATTGTGGGACTGTCTTGGGAGTTCTATAGATCCTAACCCGGATCTGGGGATACCTTCTTAGAAAGTAGCAACAAGGCTGTGAGGGAACTGTGCGGGGTATACCGACATGGTTGAAACAGTCTGCTACGTTGATGTGGCACTTTGGTGTGTACCGGTAACCCTTGAGTTCAGTCAAGGAGAGTACGGGGCCTCCGCGTGGTGTCGTGAAGCATCAACAGACCTTAGGAACCTTAATTGAACTATCTTGGCCTCTTTAGGGTAGTGAGATAACTGACTTTGGTGCAGTTCGAGGTTGGTTGATACTCGATACTACACTCAATTGAGGGTTGCTTTCCTGGAATATTTCGGTCGCCAGTTTAGTGGCTAAATCGAAACGATGAACAATGAAAGCAATCCCGTGATATTGGGACCCTTAGAACCCGGTTACTTCTAATAGGACAGGTTGAGCCCACCAACTTCAAGAGGGTACTACCCAGGCCCCATGCTGGCCTTAAACCTTAAGGGCTTGTCTTGTGTGCCTTGTGTGCCTTACATGTTTGTCTTTGTACATATATGTGGTGTGTTTAATCATAGCATCATGACATCATCCAGCATCATATGCATTGACTAACCACTTCAGGGGTTCGAATTTTCATCTTTGTTCTTGTTTTGTAGGACATGGAAACTGTTCGTAGAAAGACAATTCAAATCAGTCTTGTAAGGATCCCTCCTCAGCTTAAGGAGCTTATATCCAGGATTCCCGAGAACTCGTCCTTCAGTGAAAGGCATGGAAGCCTCATCAGCTTGGTCAACACCAACATTGAGGAAGATATGATCAAGGTCCTGTTCCAATTCTTTGACCCTCTACACCACTGTTTCACTTTCTTGGATTATCAGTTGGTACCTACATTGGAGGAGTTCTCCCGGCTCCTGAAGATCCCTATCCTTGATCAGCTTCCCTTCAACGGTACAGAAAAGGAACCTAAGCTTGAAGAGATTGCTAAAGCCTTGCACCTACAGGCATCTGACCTCAAGGGACATTGGGAAGTCAGAAGTGGTATCAAAGGGTTCTTAGCCAGGTTTCTGTTTGAAAAGGCCCATGAATGTTGGAACTCCCTTGACTTGCAAGCTTTTGAAGAAGTTGTGGCCCTCCTTGTCTATGGTTTGGTGTTGTTCCCTAATCCAGATCAGCTTATTGATATCAGTGCTGTTCATATCTTTATGTCCAGGAATCCTATACCTACGTTGCTGGGGGACATCCTTCACTCATGTTACACTCGAACCATGAGAAAAAGAGGTGTCCTTATGTGTTGCACTCCTCTCCTGGGAAGGTGGTTTATTTCGCACCTTCCACAATCAGTCTTGAGGAATGATCGGGGTTTGAGATGGTCACGACGGTTGATGACTCTTACGCATGCAGATATACATTGGTGCCCTAGGTCCAGAGAAGATGTCACTATCATTGATCGTTGCGGGGAGTACCCTAATGTTCCTTTACTTGGAATCAGAGGAGGTATTACTTATAGCCCATGCCTGGCTTGGAGACAGTTTGGTTATGCTCGGAGGGATGGTCCTCATGACATGTTAGTTCCTGACATAGTTTTTGACTTCGACAACGATACTCAAGGACTTCGCCAGAGATTTATCAGAGCCTGGAGGATGCCCAGTAGGATAGACAGCAAGACCCTGGGGCACAGGAATTCCATCTCGTTGGAACCTTATCTCAAGTGGGTACGCGCTCGCTCCCAGAAGTTGGTAATGCCTTATCCTCATATGCTCCTTGTGATCAAAGAACCAGTCTTGGAAGGAGAAGTGTCCTACACTATTCAGCACCCTGATATGCCCACAACCTGGGAAGAGATGCAGAAGAGCTGGATCCAGCTTAAGGAAGAACGGAATTCTCTTGAGACTAGTCTACATGCCAGTGAAAAGAAGGTCTTGGAGCTCACCCGCCTGTTGCATGAGGAGAGGAATCTCAACACTTACATAGCTCCAAAGAGGATGCGCAGCATATTTTGGGATTGATTTGATTTTTGTACTTTTTCCCATGAGGCTTTGATGTATTAAACAATGATTTCTTTAATGATAACGTGTGTTCCTTTTTGTCTACAACAAAGTTGAATTTTCGAACCCGTGAATGCATTGCATGAACACATCTCATTCATCATGTGCATAGCAGGTTTTTTCTCTTTTCAGGTTGCTTACAGTTCTTCGCTGTTTATTTCAGCATCATGAATCCCGACTCTGCATCAACTGAGACATCAATCAAGGCTCTTCAGGTGCAGAATGCACAATTCCAGGAATTAATCAAGGGTTTGGCCCAGGGCCAAGAAGAACTGAAGGCTATGCTCCTGAAGAAGGAGAAGAAGAAGAAGAGAAGAACTGTTCTGTTCAACTCGGGCCGAAGGTTTGGCAATACTCTGCAGCATGAAGAGGCTGGTTCTTCTGTTGGCAAGAGTCCTTCTCAGGCAGAAGCAAGGGTTCCTAGTCCGGTAGTCTCTGACAACGAGACTGATTTTGACGAAGAGCAGTACCCACCTGCAGAAGACAGATACAAGCAACTGGAGGATAGGTTGAAAGCTATGGAGGTTCAACAGGTACCTGGGCTGGATTTCGGAGATCTGGGTTTGTCAACTGGTGTGATTATCCCTCACAAGTTCAAAGCACCATCCTTCTCCAAATATGACGGGGCGTCTTGTCCCAAGCTGCATCTAAGGTCCTATGTTCGGAAAATTCAGCCGTACTCTGCGGATAAGAATCTATGGATCCACTTCTTCCAGGAGAGTCTTTCAGGGACTCATCTCGAATGGTTCTATCAGCTGGATGGGACCAAGGTTCGTAACTGAGAGGAGTTGGCTACTGCTTTCTATAAGCAGTATCAATATAATGCCGACCTTGCCCCTACACGTACCCAACTCCAGGGTATGTCGTTAGGTGCAAGCGAAGGTTTTAAGGAGTACGCTCAGAAGTGGAGAGACCTGGCTGGCAGGGTGCAGCCTCCGTTGACTGATCAGGAATTGGTAGACATGTTCTTGGGAACCCTATCTGGGCCGTTTTTCAACCATCTCATTGGGAATTCTTCTGCTGGGTTCACTGATTTGATTCTAACTGGAGAGAGAATTGAAGCTGGGTTAAAGTCTGGGAAGATTGCGAAGGGTGCATCGTCTAGTTCGGAAAAGAAACCCTTCAAGAAGGAGTCAAGTGCCGTGTATGGTTCCAGGAAATCAGAGAGACCTGAGCGCCGCCAATCTGTCAGTGCGGTAATGATTGCTAAGCCTGCTGCCGCTCCCCGGCCAAACAATCCTCAGAAGGTTGAAAGACCCCGGAGAGAGTTCACCCGCTTAAGCATGACCTTATCACAGATCCTGCCACAGTTGCTATCCACTAACTTAGTGACTGTCAGGGAGGCTCCGAAGTTCCCCAATACTACATCTCCTAAGTACAAGCCGAATGCTCGTTGTGCTTACCATTCAGATAGCCCAGGGCACTCTACTGACGACTGTTGGGCTTTAAGGAGCAAGCTGCAGGATCTTATTGACGCCAAGGAGGTACAATTTGAGACATCTGAGAAACCCAATGTAGTGACAGCTCCCCTGCCTGCTCATGGGGTGAATGCTATCGGAGATGAAGAGGAAGTTGATGAAGCTGAGTTTGATAGCTGGATCTACCCGGCAACCGACAGTGGGCTTAATAATTGGAGTGCAAAAGACAATCTCCCTATTTCTCTTGTTACTGAGTAATGAATCCCTATGTTTTGTTATTTTGTAATAAACAATAATAAACTCTTTGGCCCGGTGTCTTACCCGAGGCACCGTGGTTTCATTTGTGAGGGCATATCAATTGTCATTTCATATATCATGAATGAAAATCTTGGACGTATTTTCGCATTACAAATATTGTGCTCCTTTTCTGTCTTTCTTTCCTTTACATATATTTCGAAACAGCTGTATTTACACACACACTCACTCATACAGGTTTCAATCCACTCTGGATCTCACTGATAACAACTCTGCTACGGCCAATTATGACTTCGAAAATCCGATCAACTTAGCCGAAGATGAAGGTGAAGATGATTGCGAAGTGCCTGGCGAGCTTGCAAGACTGTTGCTTCAAGAAGAGAGGGCAATTCAACCCCATGAAGAGCCAGTAGAAACAATAAACTTGGGTACCGAGGCAGACAGGAAAGAGGTAAAGATTGGTGCCAACCTAGAGCTCAGCGTGAAGCAACGGTTAACCAAGATGCTGCATGATTATATGGAGATCTTTGCCTGGTCCTACGAAGACATGCCCGGGTTGGATACCGACATTGTGGTCCATCACTTGCCAACTAAGGAAGACTGCCCTCCAGTTAAGCAAAAGGTCCGTCGGATGCGTCCAGAGATGTCTGAGAAGATTAAAGTCGAGGTCATGAAGCAGTTTGATGCTGGGTTCCTTGCAGTGACTTCTTACCCTCAGTGGGTTGCTAATGTGGTGCCGGTACCTAAGAAGGATGGTAAGGTCAGAATGTGTGTCGACTACAGAGATCTGAACAGGGCCAGCCCCAAGGATGACTTCCCTCTACCTCACATTGATGTCCTTGTTGATAATACTGCTCAGCACAAGGTATTCTCTTTCATGGATGGCTTTTCAGGTTACAATCAGATCAAGATGGCACCTGAAGACATGGAGAAGACTACATTTGTTACTCAGTGGGGCACCTTCTGCTACAAGGTCATGCCATTTGGACTAAAGAACGCTGGGGCAACCTACCAACGTGCCATGGTTGCTTTATTTCATGACATGATCCATCATGAGATAGAAGTGTATGTTGACGACATGATCGCAAGGTCCCAGACTGAGGAAGAGCACCTAGATCATCTGCAAAAGTTGTTTGACCGGTTGAAACTGTACAAACTGAGATTGAACCCGAACAAGTGCACCCTCGGGGTAAGATCTGGAAAGTTACTAGGCTTCGTGGTCAGTGATAAAGGTATTCAAGTGGACCCTGCTAAGGTCAAAGCTATTCAAGAGATGCCAGTTCCCAGGACAGAGAAGGAAGTCAGAGGCTTTTTAGGACGCCTGAATTACATTGCTCGCTTCATCTCACACCTAACTGCTACCTGTGAGCCAATCTTCAAGCTGCTGAAGAAGGATCAGGTAGTACGTTGGAACGATGAATGTCAGGCTGCCTTCGACAGAATCAAAGAGTATCTCCAAGAACCACCTATCCTTATGCCACCGGTTGAAGGGAGACCTCTAATACTATATCTGACAGTGCTAGACAACTCAATGGGGTGTGTGCTGGGGCAGCATGACGAGTTTGGCCGAAAAGAGCATGCCATTTATTACCTTAGCAAAAAGTTTACCGACTGTGAGACCCGATACTCACTGCTTGAGAAAACTTGCTGCGCTTTGGTATGGGCTGCTCGCCGGCTGAGACAGTATATGCTGACTCACACTACCTTATTGATCTCAAAAATGGATCCTATAAAGTATATATTCGAAAAGCCTGCTCTGTCTGGGAGAATTGCAAGATGGCAAATGATCTTGACGGAATACGACATTCAGTACACGACCCAGAAAGCCATCAAGGGAAGTGTATTGGCAGACCACTTGGCACATCAAGCTGTAGATGACTATCAATCAATGAACTTCGAGTTTCCGGATGAAAGCATCATGATAGTAACTGATTGTGAAGTACCTGGACCGGACGAAGGACCTGAACCAGGATCCCGATGGTCTATGCACTTTGACGGAGCCTCCAATGCTTTAGGAAACGGTATCGGCGCCATCATCATATCACCTCAAGGTACTCATACTCCACTCACTGCCCGGCTATGTTTCAACTGCACCAACAACATGGCGGAGTATGAGGCGTGCATCATGGGTCTTCAAGCTGCGATCGACCTAAGGATCAAGTTTCTGAGTGTCTTCGAAGATTCCGCTCTTGTGATCAATCAGATCAAAGGAGAGTGGGATACGAAACATCCCAACCTGATTCCCTATAGAGAATGTGTGTTGACCCTGATCCCCCACTTCACAGAGATAACCTTTGAGCACTTTCCAAGAGAAGAGAATCAGTTAGCGGACGCGTTAGCTACAATGTCTTCTATGTTCAAAGTTAAATGGGATAATGAGGCTCCCCGGATCATCATCTGGAAACTGGACGAACCGGCATACTGTTGTGATCTTGAAACTGAATTGGTGACTGAGAAGCCTTGGTACCATGAAGTGAAGAGATATCTGGAAGCTCAGGAATACCCTGAAGGTGCCTCTATCAATGATAAGAAATTCCTGAGAAGGTTCGCAGCCAAGTTCTTCCTTAGCAACGGCATCTTGTACAAGCGAAACCATGATTCAACCTTACTGCGTTGCATGGATAAGACTGAAGCAGAAAGAATCATGGAAGAGCTACATGAAGGGACCTTTGGTACACACTCCAGTGGACACACTATGGCTAAGAAGATCCTACGGGCAGGATATTACTGGTCCACAATGGAAGCTGACTGTTACCAACATTCCAGGACATGCCACAAGTGCCAGATTTATGCAGACAAGGTGCATGTTCCTCCGGTTCCCCTGAATGTTCTGACTGCGCCTTGGCCGTTTGCAATGTGGGGCATAGACATGATCGGCGAGATTAAACCTACGGCATCCAATGGACATCGCTTCATCCTAGTGGCGATTGATTATTTTACGAAGTGGGTCGAGGCAGCATCCTATGCTACGGTAACCAAGACTGTTGTGGCACGGTTCATTCGGCACAACCTGATCTGTCGGTACGGCGTCCCTGAGCGGATTATTACAGACAACGGTACCAATCTGAACAATAAGATGATTGCTGAGCTCTGCGAACAGTTCAAGATACAGCACCACAATTCTTCTCCTTACAGACCGAAGATGAATGGGGCTGTAGAAGCAGCAAATAAGAACATCAAGAAAATCGTGCAGAAGATGACAGTGACTTATAAAGACTGGCACGAGATGTTACCGTTCGCTCTACATGGGTACCGTACCTCAGCTAGGACGTCAACCGGGGCAACTCCTTTCTCTCTGGTTTATGGCATGGAGGCAGTCTTGCCGATCGAAGTACAAATACCCTCTCTCCGGATAATGAAGGATGCAAATCTGAACGAAGATGATTGGATCCAGACACGACTTGATCAGCTCAACCTCATTGATGAAAAGAGACTTGCTGCTATCTGCCACGGTCAGACGTATCAGAAACGGATGATCAGGGCATTTAACAAAAAGGTCAGGCCACAGGAATATCAAGTCGGGGATCTGGTGATCAAACGAATCATCCTTCCTCAGAGTGATCCAAGGGGCAAATGGACCCCTACGTATGAAGGGCCATTTGTGGTTAAGCATGTGTTCTCAGGAGGAGCCATGATATTGACCAACATGGATGGTGACGACCTTCCTCACCCCGCCAATGCAGACATAGTAAAAAAATACTACGCATGAAAAAAGACCCGCTAGGCTGACATGCCTAGGCAAAAATTAGGGCTTCCCGTCGAACCAAAAGGGTTCGGGCAAAATGAAGGGATGAAAATGAAAAATCCGTACACCCGGCAAGTCGAAAACCTGAAAAGGCGGCTTGGGAAAAAATGGGTATCTCGGTGGACTGAAAACCTGAAAGGGCGGTCCAGGCAAAAATTAGGGATAAAGCGTAATACTATGTCTCATTGATCACTTTGCATCCAGAATCCGGTATCTACATCAAGTTCAGACGGCATCGTTCAGTCAGCTTCATCTTCAACCAAGGTCATCAAGTGATGAGACGCTCGGAGTTATAAAGGCAATAGCATAGTTGAAACCCAGTGGATCATTCATGTCACACAGCTGTTTTATTTTCTTTCGTACAAAATTTGTATAAACTCTTTTGTTCAGCGGCGTTCTCTTACTAGGACGTCAGCCTCTTGTACACAAAACGCCTATTCACAGGCCATTCAAAATCAATATAAATATATTTTCAGTTAAACGTGCCCACTGTTTTTCTTTTTCTGTTTTGTTTTGCGAAGAACGTCCAAGGTTCAATTTGTGATATATGCATTGACAATAGTTTGCTAACTCATAAATATTTGCATACGAAACAAAGGAATTAATTACAGGTGACACTAGAAACAGGGGCAATAAAGAGTTGTCTGAGCAATCTAATTGTTCTATCCTCCAAGGTACTAAGGTAGGTTCAACTAAAGAATATAACCAGCACATCTTAATTCCCCAGAGAGTAAGTCAGCAGCCAGTGCATTCCTCTCCAAGCAGAGTATCAAATCTCAAGAAAATTGGGTATCCTCCCGCAGATCCCAACATTCCCCAGCAGTATACATATATTCCTAACAAGCATCCCTGGCAGTCTTGGTCTGAAGATTGTTCCCCGGCGGCATACCAGTATTCAAAGGGGTCACTTCCCCGACGCAGTTCAAAACTTCCCCAAAAGAGTCCAAGTCCAATCCAGTTCCCCAGGAAAGATGGAATTCATATCCCCAAGCAATAAGCATATCCCCAATAGATTCTGGAAGCTTATCCCCTCGCAGAACACGAACGCGTCGTCCGGCTTGATTTAAAGAGTTATTTCCTTAACAGGATATAACTGGGTTATCCTCAGCCAAAATCCACGGAAAGAGCGTCCTCGACGAAGTCTTCTTACCCCAGCGAAGTCCATCAACACTTCCAACAACAAGGGTATCCCCAGCAAATTATTATTAACACTCAGCAAGGCATCCCTCTTCCCACAGAGTATTGCTTCCCAGCATGGTCGCTAGAGTGTCTTCTCTCCCCGCAGAATCTTCCATTTGCCAAGTTTATTCCGCAACAGAGTCATCTTCTCCTACTGGTATTCTTGCAGTTATCATCCCCAGCGGAAGCAAAATCTATTCTTCAACATCAGCCCAGGATATGACTTCCCGGCACCCGTCAAGGATTTACTTTCCTAGACGAAAACATACATTCATAAAACATCACATACATCATTATAGCATGCATAGACGCATCATATCATACAAATCTCATTTATGTTGAGAACATCATTGCTTGATCCATATCATGCATTGCATATGACTGACCTTTTACCTTTCAGGAAAGAGGCAGTTAAATTCTCAACCACATTTGAAGACCTAGACCGGTTCAGTTAATCGACTCAAAAGATTTCTTATCCAGTCCAAGGCCTTCTCTAGTCCAGCTAAATCGACTCCCAACAGATTTTTCTGATGAAGACTCAGTAGAAGTTATCAGACTATAATGGTTCTCTCTCCGACGGTGCATGAGATTTCCATTTTAGGTTTTTCTTTAAGATTATAATTTTCCTATTGGTTCTCTCTCCGACGGTGCATGAGATTTCCATTTTAGGTTTTTCTTTAAGATTATAAATTTTCCTATTGGTTCTCTCTCCGACGGTGCATGAGATTTCCATTTTAGGCTTTTCTTTGAGATTATAATTTTCCTATTGGTTCTCTCTCCGACGGTGCATGAGATTTCCATTTTAGGTTTTTTCTTTGAGATTATAATTTTCCTATTGGTTCTCTCTCCGACGGTGCATGAGATTTCCATTTTAGGTTTTTTCTTTAAGATTATAAATTTTCCTATTGGTTCTCTCTCCGACGGTGCATGAGATTTCCATTTTAGGTTTTTCTTTCAGATTATGTTTTCCTCTTGGTTCTCTCTCCGACGGTGCATGAGATTTCCATTTTAGGTTTTTTCTTTGAGATTATAATTCCATTTTGGTTCTCTCTCCGACGGTGCATGAGATTTCCATTCTAGGTCTTTCTTTCAGATTATGTTTTCCTATTGGTTCTCTCTCCGACGGTGCATGAGATTTCCACTTTAGGCTTTTTCTTTAAGATTATAATTCCATTTTAGTTCTCTCTCCGACGGTGCATGAGATTTCCATTCTAGGTCTTTCTTTCAGATTATGTTTTCCTATTGGTTCTCTCTCCGACGGTGCATGAGATTTCCACTTTAGGCTTTTTCTTTAAGATTATAATTCCATTTTAGTTCTCTCTCCGACGGTGCATGAGATTTCCATTCTAGGTCTTTCTTTCAGATTATGTTTTCCTATTGGTTCTCTCTCCGACGGTGCATGAGATTTCCATTCTAGGTCTTTCTTTCAGATTATGTTTTCCTATTGGTTCTCTCTCCGACGGTGCATGAGATTTCCACTTTAGGCTTTTTCTTTAAGATTATAATTCCATTTCGGTTCTCTCTCCGACGGTGCATGAGATTTCCATTCTAGGTCTTTCTTTCAGATTATGTTTTCCTATTGGTTCTCTCTCCGACGGTGCATGAGATTTCCATTTTAGGTTTTTTCTTTAAGATTATAATTCCATTTTGGTTCTCTCTCCGACGGTGCATGAGATTTCCGTTCTAGGTTTTTCTTTCAGATTATGTTTTCCTATTGGTTCTCTCTCCGACGGTGCATGAGATTTCCATTTTAGGTTTTTCTTTGAGATTATAATTCCATTTTGGTTCTCTCTCCGACGGTGCATGAGATTTCCATTCTAGGTTTTTCTTTCAGATTATGTTTTCCTATTGGTTCTCTCTTCGACGGTGCATGAGATTTCCATTTTAGGTTTTTCTTTGAGATTATATTTTCCTATTGGTTCTCTCTCCGACGGTGCATGAGATTTCCATTTCAGGTTTTGCTTTCAGATTATATGATTCTCTCCCCAACGGCGCGTGAGATGTAATTCCCTTTCAGATTAGGATTGCCTATGGTTCTCTTCCCGATACTACGAAGATGGTAATTCCCACCAAGATTTTCTCAATGAGCATTGTTGAAGTTAAAGTCACCCAAGGTTCTCTTACCGTTCACGTTAAGGTGGTAACCATCCCTGGTTCATTGATCATCTTGTGAAGCTCCAGACTCAGCTCCTGTAACCAGACAGGACACATCTATACTAAGCATCTGAAAACCAGTTCTTGCAACGTGTCAGGTACTCATTTTTCTTTTGCAGGTATGCAGGTTTTCGCTAAGGAATCTCCTACGTGATCAACATCCAGATGGCATCTATAAGCCCATCATGCTATCCACCAATCTCTAAATGGCATCTGTAAGCCCATTCCATCATCACCGCTACTATGTGAGCGCAAATTTCTGGGCACTCTAGTGTTCAATCATCTTCCACCCTCGGATTACGAAAGGCACGTCAGCCAATCTGCATCCTCAGGTTTAAGAAGATTGAACAGGGGCAACTGTTGTACCCCAAAATTTTCCCTCCCATATTCTTCAAAGATTTGCCAAGTCAAACTGCAAAAGTTCCCCAAGGGTTGCACAGGGCAAAGGGCTCCTATACAGTCAAAACTAGGGTTTGTGTTCTGATCAAGAAAATGAAGTTTCAAAGGTCCAATCAAGTCTTACATGCCTACAAATATGGTCAAGCATCCTCATATCAAGTTCCAAGGCATTCAGCACAAAATTGCACAGTCAAAAAACCCTAATTGCACTACAGACAACTGTAGGGGCAAAATGGTCATTTGACAGTCAAGAGTTCAAATTTTTGGTCAACATATCATTTTGAAGCCACAAACATCATTTGATCAATGCTTGATCATGATTCTCAAAATTTGGCTCAGAAATCATCAAGATGCAAAAGTTTCCTTATTTGGACAGCTGAAAAAGTCAACTGAAATTGACCAGAGCATAACTTTCACATGGATTATCAGAAAAATTCCATCCAAAGCTCATTTTGAAGAGAAAGACATTTCCTACAACTCATCTTCATACTTCAAGTCCAAGAAATGCTCTCACAAAAAGTTATCAATTTCAACATTATAGGTCATTTTCAAAAGTCAACAAAAAGGGACTTTAGGTCAAAGGCCATAACTTGAGATTGGTAAATCAAAATGACATGGGACCAAAGACATTGGTTAGAGGATTCAAAGACCTTTCCAAAATGTCCAAGAACATGAGAAAAGCTTAGAAATTGAGCAAGTTATGCCTTGTGGAAGTTGGGAAATTTTTGGATATTTTGAAAAGTCAACATTGATTCAAATGACCTAAAAATTGCTAATGGGCCCATTTTTCTTCCACAATTCATCATTCCAAGCATGTGCACGACCACTTGGCCCAAAGGGAAGTATTTTCTCATTTTTTATTTATTTATTTGAATTTTTATTTATATTAATTCATTTAAATCATTTAAATATATGAAAAATACTTAACTTAACCTAATAAATCTTTTTGCACATGTTTTAGACTTAATAATTCGTGTACATTCAAATATGGGAAGATTTGGTTTGATTGGATCCTAATTGACACAAAATTGCATGGAAAAAGATATGAAAAAGATCCTTAAAATCAAATCTTCAAAACTATGAATGCAATGGATTTGATTGATTCTTTTTGACCTAATTCACTACTACATATGCCAGGATCATAACCCTAATGCAAATACACCCTAAGCTGCGCAAAAGAGCACAAAGAAAACTTGGAATTTTTGTCTAAAAAGTGAATTCTGAAATCATCTTTAGAGGTTGATTCAAAGCACAATTCTCATTCCATTAGCTTCCTCAAGTCTCCCTGAACATATTCCAATCACTAACATCCATCAAGACTCCAGGAATTGGTAACACGAGTATAAACTGTACCAAGAAAAATCCATAATCGTGCATCATGATTTACGCATCTTCTGTAATTTTTAATGTTTGATTCTTACTCCTTGAATGATTCCGAAACTAACCAACATATTTAATTGTGTTTTTATGCATCCTACGTGAATCCACCATTATCGTTTTTTAGGGTTTGAAGAACTTGGAATTGGGGTTTCCCAGTTCAGAAAAAATTAGAGTCCCATAGTACCATAACTGAATTCAACATGTTGGGACGATTCAGAATCAACCATCGCGCTCAATTTATGTGTACCTGAGAGCTAATCGCTATTTTCTGGAAACATGCCTAAGAGAACATATAAGAAACCGTTGCCTAATGTTTTTGTATTACAGGGATGATGAAGAAGATGGAGTCGTGGCAAGAGGTGATAGGCCGGTTTGAAATTCGCGCGCAGGATCCACTAACGCCTTTGTTTTCCTTTTTATTATTTATTCGTTATAATATATTAACATGCATTGTTTGGTTCAGTTGGCAAGCGAGGAGTGTATTAACGTCCAAGACCTGGGTTCGAGCCCCAGGTCTGTATAATTTCCCATATTATTTTGCTATATATGTTCACATGCAGTTTCAAAGGTGGAGCGCACCATACATCCTCCAGATCAAACCGCCCACGTGCTTAGTGGAATCAAACCAAAGGTTGAGATTGGGAGAGCACCATAAACCCTGGTCAAAGTGCTAACACGCTACTCAAAAAAGTCAAATGGACCCAGGTTTTGGGCCAGGATTCTTGGATCTATACCTCCATATTGAGGCCTGAACCCCCCTGGTTTGCAAATTCTCTATATTTTCTTTATGTTTTATTTTCAATTATTATTTTATTTTCTTTATTGTTTTGATTTAATTAATTATTTTTACAAAATATAAAAAATGCCTAAAAATCAGAAAAGATAAAAAAACATAATAAATATTTTTATTTTAATATTTTCTTGTAAATAAATGCATGTAAATAAATTTAGTTTTAAATTAGGTTGCAATTTTAATTCTTTTCATAATAAAAATATAAAAAAACATAGAATTAGGTTTAATCAATGTTTTATTCCTTTTAATTTTTCTTTTTCACAATAATATTATTTATTTTATTTATTTTCATAATTAAATTTGTATACAAAAATTAGGGTTTAATTTAGGTTTAATTCTAATGTTTTCTTAATAAATTAAAATAAAATAGAATTAGGGTTAGTAGTTAATTTTAAATTAATTCTTTCTTTTTTCTATTAAATCTTAAACTATTAAAAATACCAAAAACATCCTTTTTTATTAACTTCATCATCAATTTGATTTTTTGCAAAAGGGTCCAACGCCCTCGTTTCGTTCTTAATTTCTTATTTATTCGCACATTTCTTCTATTTTGCTTAAATAATTATGTACCTCTCCCAAAGCCTTGTAATTACTTCTCGCACTTTTACTTTCTTTATTTTTTCCGTCAAATCGGGTCCTGGTTAATTTTGGCGATGTGGACCCGCGCCATTTGTAATAGCTTTAGATTTTATTTTCCTCGCAATTTTTAACTGTTAAACAAAGCATGCAAGAATGAATGGCCTTAAATAAAAACAAGCATAGAACACCAATAACATGACAAAAGACAAAAATATCTGAAAACGACACACGAATCGCACACACCACCCCTAGGGTACGCCTCACTGTTGCCTTGCCTCGAAAGGTGATCGTCGAGTAGAGGACGTCTTAGTAAGTCCTCATGATCCGGGAACCTGGCATGAGGGTAGCTTCTAAGGTGTCTTCCCATTGCTCTGGTGATCACCATGTCCCGAACCTTCGAATTGACCCGAACACCTCCAACGGTGGTGCTACCTACCTCTCAATGGTGGGATGGCACTACTTTAAAGGATATTTACACAGACGAATTCCTTAGGGTAGGTAGATTCTCATAGATACTTGCTCTTTTCAAAAACAAACAAAATACTTTTCACACCTACACTTTCTAAAAGTTTTCAAACAAATTTTTCATACACTCTTGAGGACAGATACAAGAGTTACTTAGAAATTTTTCAAACGAAGCTTTTTCAAACCCACTCACACTTTGAAAAGCAAACAAACATTTTGAAAACACAATGAGCAAGTATCTAAGAGCCCATGGATAACCATGGATAGAAAGGGTGCTAACACTTTCCCTTTCTATAATCTACCTCCCGAACCGAGAGCAATCTCTATAAGGAATTTTTCTGTGCTTTTGTCCTTTCCATTTGGAGAAAATAAAAGACGGTGGCGACTCTTGCTTCCGCGACATTTCACGAACCAGCGTTAAACAGTCAGTTCCAGATCCACCGATCACAGTTGTCTATCAAGCGTTGAATGCATGTCTTCAACAATTGGCAAACAGTTGGTGAGGATAAGCAAAGATGGAAGTCTTCATTACAACCTGGGAATACACCAGCTTTCAACAAATTTATCTTGATGATTGGGAGTGGAGTTAAGAGTTCATCCACTGTGGTAACAAATAAATCTTCTTCGATAGCATTGGCGTTGTGACCATGCCTAGGCATAGGAGCGGAAATGACGTTTGGTTTCTCGGGCTCCACAAACTCAATCTCTTTTGCATCTATAAGGTCTTGAATTTTGTTTTTCAAAGCCCAACAGTTGTTAGTGTCGTGACCCGGGCTTTCAGAATGATATGCGCATCTGGAATTCGGATGATAATGAGGGGACGCCGTGTTCGGATTCTTTGGAGCTTCTTTTAAAGTTTCTAGATTAGATTTCAGAAGATATGGTAAAATCTGGGCTAGAGTCATGTTAATTCTGATGAATTGCCGGACTGTCCTTTCCACCCTTGGTTGATCAGATGTAAGCTTTAGGATTATAACAGCCCCTACCATTGGTCGGCGTTCAACTCTCCCTTGATTCCTTTGTGGATAAACAGTAGATACCTCCTTCTTCCCGGTGAAAGGCTTTCTCACAGCTGTAGAGGCAGATGAATCCTTCTGAATCTTTCCATTTTCATACCAGCTTCCACCCTCTCTCCGGTTAAAATTGACTCAGTAAATCCAGCAGACGAGCTTCCAATCAAATGGTTGAAGAAAGGACCCGATAGGGTTCCCAAGAACATATCCACCAACTCCCTTTCAGACAGAGGGGGTTGCACTCTCCCAGCTAGATCTCTTCATTTCTGCGCGTAATCTTTGAAACCCTCATTTGAAGCCATAGCCATACTCTAAAGTTGAGTACGGGTAGGCGACAAATCTGCATTATACTGGTATTGTTTATAGAAAGCTGCGGAAAGATCTTTCCAGTTGTGGACGTCGGTCCTTTCTAATTGGTAAAACCAATCTAGTTGTGTTCCGGATAAGCTATCCTAGAAAAATGCACCCACAGGTCTTTATCGGCAGAGTGCGGTTGAATCTTTCTCAAAGCCTTGTTATCCACCTTGTTTAGCATCCTCCATGCTCAGATGAATCTTTGGCAAAGACCTTGATCGTTGTTGTCGCAGTCGAATCCCAAGCCTTGAATCAGCATATCATGTGGGCCATCCCTTCGGGCATAACCAAACTGTCTTAGAGCTAAGCATGGGTTGTAGGTGATACATCCCCTAATGCCAAGTAGAGGGACATTAGGGAATTCCCCACAACGGTCAACAATGATAACATTCTCTTTGGATCGAGAGCACCAATGAATATCTGAATGTTTGAGCGTCATTAACCTTTGTGACCACCTTAAACCTTGCTCATTATTTAAGACTGATTGGGGAAGATGAGAAATAAACCATCTTGCCAGGAGAGGAGTGTAACACATAAGGACACCTCTTTTCCTCATTGTACGAGTGTGAAAATAGTGCAGGATATCCCCTAGTAATGTAGGCATCGGATTGCGTGACATGAAGATTTTGATGGCCTCACATATATGAGTTGGTCAGGATTGGGAAACAAGACCATCCCATAGATAAGAAGAGCCACAATCTCCTCAAAAGCTTGCAAGTCTAGGGAATTCCAACAGCTTTGAGCCTTCTCTTCTGGATAAGAAGCCTTTGACACCACTTCTAGTTTCCCAATGAGTTGTGACATCAGATGAGTGCAAGTGCAGAGCTTGAGCAATCTCTTCTGGCTTTGGATCTCTTTCCGTACTGTAGAAAGGTAGTTGATTGAGAATGGGAATCCTCAAGAGTTGAGAGAATTCTTCCAAAGTGGGAACAAGTTGATAGTCGGAAAATGTGAAGCAATGATGCAAAGGATCAAAGAACTGGAAAAGCACCTTCATCATATCCTCCTCTGTGTTAGAGGTGACTAAGTTGAGTAGACGACCATGCCTCTCGGTGAATGGAGAGTTCTCAGGGATCCTTGAAGCTAACTTTTTAAGTTGTGGAGGAATTCTTACAAGGTTGATTTGGATAGTTTTCCTGCGAAGTGAATCCATATCCTACAAAACAAGAACAAAGATGAATCTCCAAAATCCTTGAAATGGTTAGTGAATGCATATGATGTTCATGATGTCCATGATGTTATGCACAAGTATGTATATACAATCAAAACAAACAAGTTCTTAGTTTAGGCTTGCATGGGGTTTTATAGGTAAGTACCCTCTTGAAGTTTAGTTGGCTCAACCTGTCCTAATAATAGTAACCGGGTTCTAAGGAGCTCAATATCATTGGACTATTTCCTTGGTCATTGTTTCAGCTTAAGCCTTTTTAGTGGCGACCGAAATATCCCAAGAAACCAACCCTCAATGAGTGTAGTATCGAGTATCTACCAACTTCGGACTGCACCAAAGTCGGTTATCTCACTACATCCTAAAGGCCAAGTTGGCCAAGTAAAGGGTTCTAGAAGTTCATTAGTGCTTCATGACATCACTCAGCGGCCCCGTATTCTCTTTGATTGACTCAAAGGCTATCGGTACCCACAAATATGTCACACTAACATAGCTATTGCTTAGACCATGTCGGTATACCCTGCACAGTTTCCACAATGTATTGCTATTTACCTATAATGTTTCCAAAATCTGGGTGGAGGATTCAAACCCAAACAAAGAACCATAATATAAAGCAAACAAGTCAAACAATGTAAGCAAATAAATGTGATCTAGCCCTAAGGTAACCCCACTTTTATGTTATGTCCCCAGCAGAGTCGCCAGTTCTGTGATACAGTAGGAGAACTGACTTGAGGGTTTTGCGTTTTATCGCAAATGTTGCAGTTAGAAAGAGTCGCCACCGACTTTTCTTTTATCCAAAAGGAAAGGTGAAAAAGCACAGGAAAGACCTTTGAGATATTTTCTTGAGTTCGGGGGGTAGATTATGAAAAGGGAAGGTATTAGCACCCTTTTCATCCATGGTTTTCCATGGGCTCTTAGTTACTTGCTAGATCACTTGCTTTTGTTTGTTTGAAAATGTGCTTGGTGTGGTTTTGAAAGTATTTTGTAAAAGAGGTCATTCGTTTAGGCAATCTTTGTAATGATTCTCGTTCGTAAGAATGTATACAAAGATGTTTGTCTTTTTGAAAATGCTTTCAATTGTAAGGTGTTTGGAAAGGTGTGTGTTTGTTTTTTTTTTAAATAGCAAGGATAGTTGTTTTGGAATGGAGCAAGTTACTAGAAGTAATCTACCTACTCAAAAGTCTTTCTTAAGCATTTTCTATTCCTTTGACATTGTTGTCTTACCATTAGTTTGATAAGCAACCCTATCTTTGGATGTAAACGGGACGGGTGTGGGTCATTGTATAACCATGATTAGCAATGTTTGCAAAGTATCTTAGCATTTTGAGGGACCAAGACCATTTTTGTAAGGCAACCTTGAATAGCGTGATCGAGGGACTATGATCTTATACTTGTTTGTTTTGCCAAGATACTTTGCATGCGTAATATGGTCATTTTTGTTTTAGGCAACCAAGTGGAGAAACCCTAAGGATGCTTGTGTGCAAGTGTATTATTTTCATGCTTTGATTTTATCTTGTATTTAGGGTTTTCTATTTTACTTTGTTTTGATCTGATCATACAAACCCTAATTACTAATCATGGCATGTAAAGCGGTAACTTGCGTAATGTAAATATTACTAATTTATTACAATAATTTTATGGGAGGGGGGAATACAAATTTGAATGGGGATTTGTAAGAAACTAAACCTAAATAAATTATTACAACCAAATCGAATTTGTACGAATTAGAATAAATAAAATGCAATATTTAAAGATGCAATATAATGTACATGTAAGAAAAGATTTTTGTCTTGTTTTTATGTAAAAGAAATTTTAATCTAAAACTAAAATAAAAGGAAAAGAAATTAATTTTAAAAGGGAGGCTTAACCCTAATTATTATTTTAAAAGAAATTAAAACTCTTATATACTATTTTTTTTAAAATATTTTTTTGTATTAAAATAATAAATAATATTGTATAAAAAGATATAAAGTTCTTATATATGGAAAAATAAATATTTATAAGTATAGTATGAAAAGTAAATAAATAAATTAAACTAAATATATTTTAATTATATTTTACAAGTTTATTAAGAAAATATACGATATATATTAAAAACAAAATATATTTTTTATATGAAAAATAAACTTAAAAAATGCAATATTATCAAATTTATATTTTATAGGATTTTTTATGCATTAAAGAAAATATTTAATAAACTAAAATGAAAATAAAACAAATAAAATAAAATATGCAAAATAGTTGGGCAAGGGGGTGATGTAGCAAAATTGGCAGCAATGTGTTAGCAAAAAATGCTAAGCCCAAAGACTAAGCCCAAACCTGCAAAAAATCAGGAAAAAATGGAAAGAAGAAAAATGTGAAAAACAAAAGTAGCGCCCAGGTTAAAACCCAGGACATGGGTCTCACCAGCGCGCTACTTTGCCACTGGGGTGGCTATACATCCATTGTCTTAAGGGAAACGAAAATAAGATAACATGAAACAAGTCCTTGCCCTGTACTTCATCTTCTTCCTCAAGTTTGGCCAGATGTCCTGTAACTCTCTCATTCTTCCATGAAAATGAAAACTCATAACATGAAAGTTGTAGGATTTGATCTCACGATTCTAACCATATAAATTATGTGAACTAATAATCAATGGTCAGAAAGAATTTTAACAGCCCCAAATTTAAACCTAATATTTTCAGAAACTTCAAGTTCTAAATTCTCTCAACTCAAGTAAAATAAATGCAAGATAAAGATATGTCCAGTTTCATTGTAATGAGGACTACATTATTTATTCACAAATTGTGGCCAATGGTTGCCTGTACAAGGAGATATAAGTTGAGATTTTACCTTCTTCAGTTGAAATCGTGGATGGAACTGGAGTGAGTTTGATGGAGGCCTGATGCTTGCTTGAGCTTTCTTGAACTTCACTGAATGTATTCCAACCCTTGCCTTGTTCTGAAAGTGCCTGAAACTCCTTGACCAAGTCAACCTGCAAGCTTTGAAAACAAAAATGGTAGATGATGGAGAAGTGGTTACAGTTCAGGGATGAAGGTTTGGATTGGTTAGATATCAAGTAGGTAAGGTGTTTTGATGATAAAAACTGGAAACGCACGAGCCAAATGAGAGATTGGTATGCTTATGCCAAAACTGCAAGTTTGACAGTTTTCTGGTGTTTTTGAGCTTGGGAGTGTTTCAGGCCTTTTTAATCGTGTCTTGTGTTGTATTATGTTTGTATATTAGTATGGAATTAATCTCTAGTCAGCCCTCCAACAGATGTGCCAGTTCTAGCCTTTTGGCAACCTTTCTTGCTTTTGAAGTAAAGTGAAGGGACAAGGCTTGCCATGCTTGTACTTGCTCTCTTAGGGTTGGTATGAACTTGTACCATTTTCTTTAGGCATGTAAAACTTGTATGTACAATGGAGACAGGTTCAAGGCTCAAGAATTGGAAAGTGGCAAAAGTTAAGCTTTTTCAAAATGGCAATGGTCGCTTTATGCCATTTAAGGAATTGCAACTTGGGTAATGGCTTAAAGGCTTGGATTAAAGCTTTTTCAACTGAGTAAGCATTAAATTAAGGAGTGAGGAACAAGTTTGGGACCTGTAAAGCATGGATTAGGCAGCATAGGTACTGATTGAAACTTTGTTCTTCATGAAATGGCTTGGACAAAAAGTGAGAAAATGCCAACTTCATCTCTTCGATTCTTCCTACTCAAAAATGATCTTGAGGAGTACTTGGACAATTTGGAAATCTTGCAATGTGCTCTATAACTCATATTTGAAATGCATTTTGAGATGCCTCTTGGAACTAGGTGAAAGATTATCATGAAGTTGGGTCCAAAACCTGCCTAAATTAGGGCAAAATCTCACTAAGTTATTTAGTTCATGAGCATGTATTCATAAATTTATATCTTGAGATCCAAGTATATTTATGGAAAAGTGTGTGAAGCAAAGTTGTAGATTTCATGGAGGTCTACAACTTTTATGTTGGGAACTTTCTTTGAATCATTATGCATCATGGTGAAAAAATGGGCTAAAGTTGAGAAAAAATAAGAAATTTTCTATAAGAAAATTTTCTAAGTTAAGAAAATTTTCAAATTCAAACCCTAATCTTCAAACTTGGATTTCTTGATGAACAAGTTTTAAATTTTGACATTTTTTGATGAATTATGACCCTTGGCACTTGATTTTGACCAAATAGTCAAAGTTTGACTTTTCAGTGTACAGTTGACTTTTGATCAGTTGACTGCAAATTTCATTTGTCAATTCAATGAAATTGAAATGTTTTGAGCCATGTAATTAGTTCAAGATGATGCAATTGAATCATTGAAATAATTCTTTAACCAATTGATCATTTTCTAGGTTAAAAATCAGAAATTGCCCTTCCTTAGTCAAAACCCTAATTTTTGACCATTTTGCCCTTTTGGTGATTTGACCAAATTGCTTGAGGAATTGTGATCCAAACTTGACCAAATGATACATATAAGTTTAAAATGTTGATGTGGATCAAAAATTGTGGATTTTGACTGTAAATTGGCCATGGTTGACTTTTTCCCAATACAGTTGATTTTTAGGTCAACTGTCCAATTGACTGAGCAAAAATGTGATCCAAGGCTTGAAACTTGACATGAGTAATCTTGGGGTTCCATAATGATGTTTGAAAGTCACATGAAGCATTGATAGTCCAAAAATCCTTGTGCAATCTCAAACCCTAATTTTGGGTCATCAGTGCAAGATGATATGCCTTGAGCTGACCAAACCCTAATCCAGTCTTGAGTCAAAGAAACCTTGTGAGAAAAATCTTGATAAATGAGAGGGCAAATTTTGGGGTACAACACATTGCATGTTGTGATCGGTGGATCTGGAATTGACTGCTTAACGCTGGTTCGCGAAATGTCGCGGAAGCAAGAGTCGCCACCGTCTTTTATTTTCTCCAAATGGAAAGGACAAAAGCACAGAAAAATTCCTTATAGAGATTGCTCTCGGTTCGGGAGGTAGATTATAGAAAGGGAAGGTGTTAGCACCCTTTCTATCCATGGTTATCCATAGGCTCTTAGATACTTGCTCATTTGTGTTTTCAAAAAGGTTTGTTTGCTTTTCAACTGTGGGTTTTAAAAAGTTTCTTTGAAAATTCCAGTTCGACTCTTGTATCGGTCCTCAAGAGTGTTTGAAAAATTGCTTTCGAAAGCTTTTTGAAAATGTGTTGGTGTGAAAAGTATTTTTGAATTTGTTTTTAAATTTAGAGCAAGTATCTACGATAACCTACCTACCCTAAGGAATTCGTCTGTGTAAATGTCCTTTAAAGTAGTGCCATCCCACCATTGAGAGGTAGGTGGCACCACCATTGGAGGTGTTCGGGTCAATTCGAAGGTTCGGGACGTGGTGATCACCAGAGCAATGGGAAGACACCTTAGAAGCTACCCTCATGCCAGGTTCCCGGATCATGAGGACTTACTAAGACATCCTCTACTCGACGATCACCTTTCGAGGCAAGGCAACAGTGAGGCGTACCCTAGGGGTGGTGTGTGCGATTCGTGTGTCGTTTTCATTTACATTTATCTTGTCATGTTATTGGTGTTCTACGCTTGTTTTTATTTTGTCCATACATTCTTTCATGCTTTTGATTAACAGTTAAAAATATTGCAGGAATGTAAAGATCTAAAGCTATTACAAATGGCGCGGGTCCACATCGCCAAAATTAACCAGGACCCGATTTGACAGAAAATAAAGAATTAACAGCAAATAGAGAATTAAAAGTGCGAGAAATAATTAAAATGTTACAAGGCTTCGGGAGAGATACATAATATTTAGAAAATAAATAAATACGTGAAATTAAATCGAAACGAGGGCGTTGGACCCTTTTGCAAAAATTAAATTAATGATGAAGTTAATTAATGAAAAAAAGAAAGAACTTGTTTTTGGTATTTTATAGTATTTTAGGATTTAATAGAAAAAATTAATTGCAATTAAACGCTAACCCTAATTCTATTTTATTTTAATTTATTAAGAAAACATTAGAATTTAACCTAAATTAACCCTAAGTTATTTTCATGCAATTTAATTATAAAAAATAAAATATTTAATATTATTATAAAAAAGAAAAATTAAAAAGGAATAAAAACATTAATTAAACCTAATTCTATGTTTTTTAGATTTTATTATGAAAAGAATTAAAATTGCAAACCTAATTTAAGACTAAATTCAATTATATGCAAATTTATTTAAGAAAATATTAAAATAAAAATTATTATATTTTTGCTCTTTTCTGACCTTTATGTGTTTTTTATATTTTTGTGAAAATAATTAATTAATTGGAAGCAATAATTAAAAGGAAAAATAGAAAATAATAAAAACAAGGAAAATAGAGAGAATGACAAACCCAGGGGGTTCAGACCCCAAATTGGGAGGCATCTTTAGAAATTTCAAGCCCACTTATCCATTGGCCCATGTGACTTTTCTAGGCAGCATGCTGGCACGTTGACTCACGCTTAGGGTGTTCATCAATTCTCAGCCTTTGGTTTGATTCCAATAGGCACGTGGGCGATTTGATCTGGAGGATGTATGGTGCGTCTTGATGTTGGCACTGCATGGGATTGTAAATTGAAAAATAATATTGAAGTGAGGTAGACCTGGGACTCGAACCCAGGTCTTGGACGTTAACACTCATACGCCTTGCCATCCGTTCTACTGCACGCATTGTTAACATATAACAAACAATAAATATTATAAAAGAAAAATGTCAATGGCTTGGAAACGCGCGCAAAATTTGAAAGAGCCAACCAATATGTGCCACGAAGTCATCTTCTTCATGGTGTTTTCCTGAAACAAATTTATCAAACATTTAACGGGGGTTTTAAACCCCCTCAAAATAGACTAATTCCAATAATAACGATTAGGCCTATGATGCTCAGAAATTTGGCGCGATGGTCTTGATCTTCTCGTCCCAACCTGCTGATTTCATTCATGGAATTGTTATGTCCCAATTTTATAGGAATAGAAAACGCCCAAATTGAAAACCTTGGAAACCTAGGTATCAACAATGGCGAATTCTCATATAGGGCATGAAACTTCAATCAAACTGTGCAGTCAGCTTCAGAACAAGATAATTAGTGCAAATCCATGAATAAAATGCAATGATATGGTCTCAATAATAGAATGCGATTATGCAAAAAAAGTGATGCAGTTCACCCTCAAATTACCAATTCTTTGCGTATGGGATTGAGTTTTTGATTGGAATCGCTTCCTAACAACCCCAGCAAGCTAATGGAACAGGTTTCGTGCCTTCAATCGCCTTGTAAGGGTGTTTTCAGATTTTAGTTTTTTGATAAAAATTCCAAGTTTGATTTTCTGGTTTTTGGGCAGCTGCGTGTGTGTGTGCATTAGGGTTTCATTCTAGCTTATGTAGTGAACAAATTAGGTTAACAAAATTGATCAAAATCTCTTTCATTCATGAATTTGAAGATTTGATTTTCCATCATTATTTTCCAAATATTTTCTATGTGCTTTTTGTTCAAATCATCTCCAATCTCTCCAAATCTTTCTATATTGGGATATGCACGAATTATTGAGAATAAAACATGTACAAAAAGATTTGTTAGGTTAAGTTAAATATTTTTCACATATTTAATTGATTTAAGTGAATTATTATAAATAAAAATTCAAATAAATAAATAAAAAATGAAAGAATACTTCCCTTTGGGCCAAGTGGTCGTGCACATGCTTGGAATGATGAATTATGGAAGAAAAATGGGCCCATTAGCAATTTTAGGTCATTTGAAGTAATGTTGACTTTTCAAAATATCCAAAAATTTCCCAACTTCCACAAGGCATAACTTGCTCAATTTTTAAGCGTTTCTCATGTTTTTGGACATTTTGGAAAGTTCTTTGAGTCCTCTAACCAATGTCTTTGGTCCCATGTCATTTTGATTTACCAATCTCAAGTTATGGCCTTTGACTTAAAGTCCCTTTTTGTTGACTTTTAAAAATGACCTATAATGTTGAAATTGATAACTTTTTGTGAGAGCATTTCTTGGACTTGAAGTATGAAGATGAGTTGTAGGAAATGTCTTTATCTTCAAAATGAGCTTTGTATGGAATTTTTCTGATAATCCATGTGAAAGTTATGCCCTGGTCAATTTCAGTTGACTTTTTCAACTGTCCAAATAAGGAAACTTTTGCATCTTGATGATTTCTGAGCCAAGCTTTGAGAATCATGATCAAGCATTGATCAAATGATGTTTGTGGCTTCAAAATGAGATGTTGACCAAAAATTTGAACTTTTGACTGTCAAATGACCATTTTGCCCCTACAGTTGACTGTAGTGCAATTAGGGTTTTTGACTGTGCAATTTTAAGCTGAATGTCTTGAAACTTTGTATGAGAATGCTTGACCATATTTGTAGGCATGTGAGACTTGATTGGACCTTTGGAAACTTCATTTTCTTGATCAAAACAAAAACCCTAATCTTGACTGTATAGGAGATCTTTGCATTGTGCAGCCCTTGAGGAATTTTGTAGCTTGACTTGGCAATTTCTTGGAGAATATGGGAGGGCAAATTTTGGGGTACAACACATGTGTTAAAGGATCAGATTACATCTCCAACACTTAGAAGGTAATCCTTGAGCAGCCATTGTTGGTAGTTCCAATATGCGAACAAGCTGCGAGCAAAGCGAAGGCACAATCCGACCACAACATTACAATCGAAGCGAAACGAAGGTGAAATCGACAACAACACTGCTCATCGCATGTAAGTTTCTGCAAAACTATGATTTTCTTAGTTAGGGTTTTTTGAAATCAATGTTTCTGAAATCAAATATCTTCTTTCTTATTTAGGACCTAGTCTGAAATGGATGAATATCTCAACATTATAATACACCATAGTGGTGAATTTGTTACTGAGGACATGAGTGTTTACGAAGGAGGTGAGATTGCTGATTTGAGAGTAGATGTTGATAAGTGGAGCTATTTTGAATTGATAGGTGCTATTAAAGAGCTAGATTATGCAGACATAGAGAATATATATTACAGGGATCCTACTGCTGGGATGAATATGTTGGTTGATGACAAGGGGGCATTATAGATTGCTGATCTATAAAGGGTTCATCTTAGTGTTGAAGTATTTATTCAACACACGTTGTCAAAGCCTGATTATGCTGATGAGACTGAAGTTGTGTTAGATGAGGTACCCCTTAATGTGATAGTTGATGAGGCAGTAGTTGTGCTTGAAGAGATTTTGAATGAAACTGATGTAAGGGAAGATGGTGTTAAAGTAGGTGATGTTAGGGAAGATGATGTTAGCATGGATGGTGTTGGGGAAGATGATATTAGGGAAGATGGTGTTCATGCAGTAGGAATTGATGATAATGTGCCAATGGTTGATGAGGTTGAAAGTGATGATATTGAACATGGGGCTGGTGAGGTTGATGATGTTGTTAGACTGACTGATGATGATGATAGTTCTGATGATAGCACCTTCAACTATGATAATGCAACAAAGGTAGTATTTAATGATGAGTATGACACTGATTTGGAAGAGGAAGAGGGTAACCTAATTAACTATGAACACATGGAAAGCAAAAAAGGTAAAGAAAAGTGTGAAGCAAACAAAGAAGATAGCAAAGGAAGTGATAATGAAAGTGATGATCTAGGAAGTAATTGTGATAGTGATGATAGCAGTAGAGTTAGGAGAAAGAAGTATCCAGTTTTCAAGCTTCAAAAGGATATGGGCAATTACAAATGGGAAGTGGGAACCTACTTTAGTACATTAGAAACTTTCAAGGAAGCCATTACCTCTTATGCAGTCCAATCTGGCAGAAATTTAAAGTTCATTAAAAATGGCAAGACCAAGATTAGGGTTAGGTGTAAGGAAGGATATGAATGGGAATCCTATTGTGCTAAATTGTCTACTGAGGATTCTTAGAAACTAAGAAAGGTAATAGACAGTCATAGTTGCAGTAGAGAATATAATGTGAAGTTAATGAAGACTAAATGGTTGAGCAAGAGGTTGCAGAATTCGCTTAAAACCAACCCTAGAAGGAAACTTAAGGACATTAAGGAGAAGGTACATAAGAAGTAGAATGTGTGGGTCAACAAAACCAAGGCCATAAGGGCTAGGTTTGCAGCCAGAGACATGATTGATGGGCCGTTCCTAGGGGATTATGCAAGTATATATGACTATGCACATGAGTTATTAAGAGCTAACCCATGGTCAACTGAAAAAGTGAATGTTGAACCTGCACAAGAAGGTGGTGTTCAGAAATTACATTTCAAAAGGATATACATATGCTTGGCAGCTTGTAAGCAAATCTTTAAGTTAAGCAGACATTTCATTGGACTTGATGGATGTTTTTTGAGAGGCCTTTGTGGGGGTGAAATACTTGCAGCCATAGGCAGAGATCCCAATGAAAAAATGCTACCAATAGCATATGTAGTGGTGGAGAGTGAGAACAAGGATAGCTGGACATGGTTCTTAGAGCTGTTTATTGATGATCTTGGTGGAAGAGAATAGTGCCTCACATACACCTTTATCTCTGATCAACAAAAGGTATAGCTCTATTTTTAATTTTTTATTGATAGGTATTTCATGTTCCAAATTATCATGTTACATTTTTTATGACTTAGGGATTATTTCCTGCAATGGAAGAACTGCTACCTAGAGTTGAACAACAGTTCTGTGTTAGGCATCTCTACAATAACTTCAGGAAGAGGTATCCAGGAAAAAAAATAAAGGAAATAATATGGAAAGCTGCCAAGTCAACTTACTACCAAGCTTAGGAAAGAGAGATGAAAGTAATGAAAGAGCTCAATGGATAAGCATACAAACACATGATTAGCACCCCTCCAAGGTTTTGGAGCAGATCGTACTTCAAGACTGATAACAAGTGTGATGTTGTTCTCAATAATATGTCAGAAACATTTAACAGTGTCATCCTTGAGTCTAGGGCCAAGCCTTTGATAACCATGGTGGAAGAAATTAGGATATACATCATAGAAAGATGGGCTACAAACAGGATGAGGTTTGAGAAATTGGCAGATGTTGAAGTGTTTCATAACATTATGAAGAAGGTTGAAAAAACAAGTTCATACACAAACATGTGGCTTATCAGGTAAATTGCTTTAAAGAAATTTATTTAAAGTGTATATATTTGAAGTGTATTTATATTTGGAATGCATATTTATATGTTAGCATGTCTGATAAGTATATATTTGAAGTGAAGCATCTGGAAAACTCAGCTGAAAAATTCACAGTCAAGCTGAAGGAAAAGTACTGTTCATGCAGAAGATAGGAGCTAACAGGTCTGCCTTGTGTTCATTCACTTGCAGCAATCAAAAGTAGGAACCACAAGATTGATGACTACATTCCTAATTACTACAGGAAAGAAAGATATATACAAGTGTACAAACCTGTAATATATCCTGTTAATGGCTCAAAACTGTGGATGAGAATAGAGTATCCTGATATTCTGCCCCCCAAATTTAGGAAAATGTCTGGCAGGCCAAAAAAAGGAGGAATTTAGAGCAAGGTGAGATAGATGGTTCTGATAAAAAGATGAGAAGGACATGATTCATTATAAAGTGTAGCAGGTGTAAGAAAGCAGAACACAACAAGCTAACTTGCAAGGTACCACCTACTAGTCAAGCATCTCAGCCAGCACAAGCATCTCAGCCAACACAAGCATCTCAGCCATATCCAGCTCAAGCATCTCATCTAGCTCAAGCATCCCAGCAAGCTCAAGCATCTCAGCTAGCTCAAGCATCCCAGCAAGCTCAAGCATCTCAGCCAACTCAAGTATCCCAGCCAACTCAGGCATCCCATCCAGCTCACGCATCCCAGCCACCTGCTTCTCAATCATCCAAGAAAGTGAATCCCAAATCCAAAAAGTTGCAAGTTAGAAGGCCAAATGCACCTTTTGTCCCACCTGGTCCAACAACTAGGTTGAATGCATCTAAAACTGTTGTAGGTCCAACAACTAGGTTGAATCCATCTAAAACTGTTGTAGGTCCAACAACAAGAAGGACGACACCTATTAAGAGAGCCACAACAAAATGGAAACCTTAGATTAATGTCTTTTATGTAATGGTTCTGTTAGTTTATGGTAACTTTAATTAAGCTATTTTGGACTTGTACTGTCTACTACTGTTTTGGACCTGTGATATCAGGTTTCTTGGACATGTAAAGTATGGTTTTTGGATCTGTAATAGTAGTGTTTTTGGACCTGTAATATCAGGTTTTTTGAACATGAAATTTATGAATATTAGTGGTATCCACCACCTTATGTATTGTTGTTGACTTCATTTAAAATTATGTATTCAAAATTATGTATTGTTTACAAAATTCATCAAAAATACAGTTCCAAAATTAAACAAGTTTCATACTGGAATTTACACTAGTTTCATACAGTTGCATACTGGAATTTACACCAGTTCCAAAATTCATAACAAAATGATACAAATAGAACATACAACTTCATCTTCATTTCAAATGATATTACAAACGATACTGTAATTTACAACATCACCCAAATGACAAAAATTAACAACATATAAAACATTCTTTTTCCATTTTTTTTCTTCAGAATTCATCATTTTCTTCATTTAGATTTGTAACCCCCTTATCTTTTGTTTCAGTCCATCTTTTTGTTCCTTTAAAGACAATATCTCTATTTTTGTTGCATCAAGGTCATTTTAAAGCTTCTCCAACCTACTATTTTTCTTCTTTATAAACCGCTCTTTCTCATACACAGCATCATCATGGAACCATTGAACATCCAGTTTCAGATGAACCCTGTGTCAGTCCAAATTTGGATAGATCAGAAAAAATAATATGAATAAGCCATTTAATTTCTTTCTTACCTTATAATGATGATAGGCCCATAATTGCTTCCCGATATTCGTGTGAGTTGAAGCCCTTCGAAGAACAGTCGTGTCTCCATAGCCACATATGGGTTTCCATTGCAAATTACCATCTCCACAGCCCTTCGAATCGTACGAAGATTGCTTCATTTTCCTCAAGAAATTACAGAATCATAAGGGGAAGAAATTTGTTGAACCCTAGAATTTGGGGGAGTATGGGGTAGAAGAGAAAGAAATGGGCAAAGAAGATGAACAAAGAAGATGAAAATACGATGCAGCCTGCAAGAGGAGAACGAAGAAGATGAAAATAGGATTCTACATCAGCTGCCACGCGTACAAAATAACCGTCCATTTGTGACTTTTGGACGGAAAGGACTACTGTGGTCCTTTTTGAACAATTAAAGGACCACTTTGGAACTTTTTAGAGATAAGGGACCAGAATGGACCCAGAGGTAAAGTTAAAGGACTAAAAAGGATATTTTGCCTTTAATTTTTTATTTTGATTATGTGTTGCATGTCGTTCGCCATACAAGCGTGACGTCTGTCACGCTTCACAAAATTCACCCTGATCGGCACAATAGTGTGCCCCTCGGCACGAAGTTAGAAACAGAAGCGTTTTTGTTTTATCATAGAAACCCTCGTCGAACTCTTCTTCTTCATATTTTCTTCAAACCTCCACTTTAACTACATTAAACCTCCGCCTATTTCAATCCCTCCATTATCATTATCATCAAATTCATTAATCCTCACTTATTACCCTCATTATATTTCTCTACATAATCACTCTCCAAACCCATTTCCATTCCAAACCCCCAACTTCTCACACAAACTCCTACCCATATTCCATCCTTGCTTCAACAATGGCACGCAGAAGTTCAAGACCAGAGACAGACCTTTCCGGAATTACTTTTCAAAATGGCAAAGCCGGAGAGCACTAAAGGGTGCAATATCTAAAATTTTATCAATGCTCCATAGTACCCACATTGTATGTTGATATTGAGTGCTTGCGAAAATTAGGATTGCTTGATAGTGTGTGGTGGTTACTCCGAAACTATGACTTAGCATTCATCTGCGCACAGAATCTTCCAATGTATGAGTCGCTGACTTTGGAATTTTTAAGCTCGTTCTCATACAACCCACCGTGCAACGAAAGCCAACACTTTTCCGGATCAGATACTTTTAGAATGTTCAACGATGAATATTCTATAAGTTAATCTACTCTGAGTGATTTTTTCTGCTTCCCTCGTGAAGGGGTGGTACACCACCGTATCCCTATAGACAAAGATTGGGCATCTACAACTTTCAAGCTTTGGAAAGCTCTCTCTGATGAGGAATCAAACAGTTGGGAGGGACTTTATGTTTCATCCATTCATAATCTCGCTATCAGGTATTTTCACTGTATCATCTCCAACACTATTTTTGGGAGGATTAACAACAATAAGGTTAATTCTAAAGAATTGTTCCTCCTCCATTTTACCTTCACTCCAAACCAAATGATCAATGCGAGCATGTTCCTTCTATCACATATCCAGTCTTTATGTGCAAGAGGGTCTACGCCTTTCAGCATTGGCGGGCTAGTCACCTCTATAGCACTTGGCCTGCACCTCGAAGACAAGCTTGCAAATCTGCCACCACTACTGCCCACTTTCATTGACATCGACAATTGTCGGGCTGACCACTTGATTAAGGTTAAAGGAGATGGTAGGTACAATTTGATGGTACATAATAGAGTTGTCCCTAGTGTTATTTTGCCAAACATTGCACTTACTAATATTACAAACATGGATAAGTGGCTTTATGACCTTGATGCTCCTGCATCTGGAGATAGTGCGTGAAACGACCAAGGGAATGTCCAAGCTGATGAAATGGAGCAAGAAATGGAACAAGGGGATATTGAACATCAAGCTCCTCCTGAAAACATTGCAAGCACGTCCACAAGACCCAGAAGAAGACGCGAAAGAGCACCGGCCTCAAATGATGACATTATGGTTGCCATCATGCAATAAGATGAAAGAGTGAAAGCTATGCAGAACAATTAAAATGAAATGATGCAACTTATGCTGGCTATGCAAACTCAGCAGCAGGAATATAACGAAAGAAATGAGCGCCAGGCTGCAAGATTGACCGAGGAAATGGCAGCCTTAACTGTACGCATGGATGATTTTCAAGATTATATATACCATGTGGCTATGCCTCATCCTCCGGGTACACGTGGCCGAGCACGAGGGAGAGGAAGAGGACGCGATAATGAGCAAGAGTAGATCTATTTTGTTTCTCTTTTCGTTTCCTTTTTGTTTTTTAAGCATTGGGACATTGCTTGTTTCAAGCTTAGTAGAGTTAGTTAGTTTAGAAACTCTTTATTTCTTTCTAAGTAGATCTTTCATTCCCATTTGTATTCCTTGTAATAAAAAACATCTATGTACTTTTGAGTTCGTTTATGCAATTTTTCCGGTATTATCTAATTTCCCCACTTTCTTGAGCCATAACAAAAAATTTGTTCGTTACTTGCATAACCTGACGCATTCGAAGAGTATACAGGTTGCTCACTTTTTAAAGAAATATGAGAAACCTTGAGTGAAACAGAAGTACGATGGATATCGTCATAACACTCTAAATTCCCAAATTACGCTAGATCGATTTCAATACCCTTTATACCAAAACCTTAAACTTTAGTTTTAAAGTAGCCCTGAGTAGTTTATTTAGCAGTTAGCACCGTCTTAAACACAAACTACGTAGAGAGTCGATAAATATAAATGAATGATCCATAGCATTTAAAAGATACATGCTTTACTGTAAGAAAATGGGGAATGCACCAATTAAGTTAGGCGACCCTCACCTAGTAACTTAATCCAACATATGCAGAACCTACATGATATAACATGGAAACCCGTTGTCTAATGGTTCAGAGGTGTCTGGTACTGAACTTGGTAGGGCGGACTATGGTCCGATCCCCCGCAACTTGCAATGGGGTGAATTAAAGTATGTTACCGCATTTATGTTTCAAAACCTCATGCTTAAAATGATCATAGTCACTAGTCGGCTACACTATTATGTGTGTGTAAAGATAAAGGGCTTAATGTGATTGCGCTAGAATGAAAATGGGTGAAATTTAGCGAAAATAATTTGTTTGAACTATAATGGCATGACTGGAATTGGTCTGCACAATGGGGGAATTTAGTGTTATTACAATATCTTTTGTGTTATGTTGAGCTTATGTTTCTACAAAAACATTGGCAACCTCTTACGAATCGAAATGCATCATGTATTTTCTTTTAACTTGTGCTTTATTATTTTTATACTACCATTTTTCTTGAGGACAAGCAAAGGTTCAATCTTATAGGAGTTTGATAACGCGAAAAATTATAGCATTTTCCACCCGATTTACATAGATAAAACTTTCGATTCTTCATTTATTATGTCACATTTTATCTCAATTTGTAGTATTTGCAGCATATTTCAGGTACTTAGCTTTTGCAAGGTATAAATGAGAAAAGGAAGAAAACAATGGAGAAATAAAGAAGAAACGCGGCATTTAGCAGCATTCTGTACCAGAAGGCGTGCCGCCCGTTACGAGTTGTAAAAGTGTGCCCCTCGGCACGCTTCATGTCCCTACCGACACAAATTAGAGATATGTGTCCCACGTCACAGCGTGCATGATGCTCGTGACAACTCATATAACTGTTACGACATTATCTCCACGAAGCAGATGGAATAGAGAGTTGGCTGGAATTTCTCCACGATGGAAGAACGAGGATCAAGGGGATTCCTCCTATTTTTGCTCACTTTTAGAATCTATAAAATGGAATCAGTTTCCAACATTGTTAGGTTCCAGACTTTGCACCAATTTTTATTGTTTCTTCTATGTACTGCAATATTACTACTTTTTCCAATTTTACAAATTTTCTCTTATTATTCCAGTTTCATAGTTTTTAGTATTCTATTTTCCAATTTTGTAGGATTCCCGTAAGCATAGAAAACCCGCACCATTAAAGCAATATTTCTTCACATCGGAGGAATACTGCAACTCTAGTTTTCTTCCTAGCTTCCAGAATTCGTTTAGGTTCATTTTATTTAATTCAAGATATTTCATTACAAGTTAATCCTGCCGGCTTGTGGAGGATACGCACTGCTCAAATTATTTGCTTCAGTATTTAATTACAGGTTCCTATTTTAAGTATAATTTATTTATTCTTACCATGCATGTGTTATTAAATTTATGTTTTAATTTTATGTTGTCCTGCAATAAAATTATGTCTGGCTAAATTCCCCGATACCGGTATGTAAATTTTAAATCGAAGGTATTCGGTAATAATTGGCATTAATATTTTTCAAAAACACTTTTCTGGTTTTAATTTCCAATTTAGATATTTAATTATTTTTGTACGAGAGTAAAAGACAGTCTAAGATTAAAATCAATAGAGCGAGAGTTTGAGGTTTTAACTAGATAGTGATTATTAAACATTAATTTTAAAAACAACGAGAGCGCTTTAAAATTAATTGGACTCTATTTGTTTTCAAAAAATACTTTTGAATTTTAAATGAAACAGCGAGAGTGCTCATTTGAGTTTAATAATATGACCTGAATCGATAGAACGAAAGTGTGAGACAAGGGTTTTTAAATGCATAGTTTCCACTGAAACATTATTTTAATATTGAAAACAAATGGCAATGACTAATTAAATCCCTGAAATTGATAAAGTACATACCGGTGTCCCGTTATTAATTATTAGATTTTAGTTAATTCCCGATTAAACCAAAACACCCAAATTTTATAATTAGCCTTAGTTTTACACATTGATCCTAAGATAACAGTAGTTCGACCATCAGTCCTTGTGGATTCGATATCTTTTAAAACTACGTGATAGACTGTGCACTTGCAGTTACTATACCCGACAGACTCATAAAGTCGCGATCACCCCATATGTTGTCAAATAGAATCATATCTACCATAATACTCTCCACCACGGTCAGAACGTACCACCTTTATCACCTTTCCTAATTTCTTTTCAACCTCAGATTTAAAGATTTTAAACTTTTCAAGTGTTTCTGATTTTTCTTTAATAAAGTAAAGATAGCCATACTGGGAAAAATCATCAATGAAAGTGATGAAATATTTATTACCACAAATAATAGGATAAATTGGGCCACTAATATTTGTATGAATAATTTCCAAAAGGTCTGGACTTCTAGTTGAACTTTACTTATTGGTCTTAGTAAATTTTCCTCTAATGCAATCCACACAAGTCCCTAAATCATTGAAATCTAAGGAAGGTAAAATATCATCTTTAATTAACCTTTCAACTCTTTCTTTAGAGATATGGCATAAATGCTTGTGCCAGAACAAAGAGGATTTTTCTTTAATTTTAGACCTTTTAGCAATGGAGCTCTCAATATTCAAGGATGATGAAATATTATCACAATCTAAAGATAACTTATATAAATCATCCAACAAGATACCATTACCAACAATTTGAGAATTCAACATAAAATTATTTTTCCATCATAAAAAGTAAATTGAAATCCAAACTTATCCAAACAAGACACTGAAATCAAATTCCTCCTAAAAGAAGGTACATAAAATGTATCTTTCAAAACAAGTTCAAAATAATTTCCTAAAATCAAACTAACATCTCCCACTAGCTCCACAACGACTTCAATGTCATTTCTTTCCTTGAGCTTGCTTTTCCTTAGATTTGGTCTCCACTGGTTTTTGAACCCCTGTAAAGACACGGTAATATGGGATGTAGAACCACTATCAAGCCACCAGGAATTAACGGGAACATCAACTAAGTTAGACTCAAAACAGACAAAAATTAATTGATTACCTCTAAGTTTGTTCTTGTTATCTAACCAAGCTTTAAAAGCATGACAATCAATTTTCTTATGTCCATTTTCTTTACACCAAAAACACTATAAGGTTTTCTTAAAAGAAAACGGCTTAGGACCTTCTATATTATGGTGTTGACCATTACCTGATTTCTTAAACTCAGGATATCTATGAGAAGCGTTATGAGTATTTTCTTATTTTTTTCAAGAATTTTTACTAGAGTAGGGTTTAACATGAACAATCAGGAGTGCTAAATCACTTCTTTACTTTTTGAGTTTCTCTTCTTCAACTACATATTTGGTAATAAGGTTATTGACAGTCCACTTATCACCAAAGATATTGTAGGCAGTTTCAATTTGAGTGAATTCAATAGGTAGGTAGTTTAAGACATGGGACACAATGAAATTCTCATTCAAATCAATGTCATGGGTTTTCAGTTTGGTTTGGACATTAACCATTTTAAGAATGAACTCCCTAACACCTCCATTATTGTCATATTTCATATCTGTGAGTTGTTTCACTAAATGTCCAGATTCAGCATTATCAGATATCTGAAATCTCTCTCCAATAGCAGCAAGATATTCTTTAGCATTCTCTTTCTCAGGCAATCCACTTATCAGATGTTTAGAAATGGTCCTCTTCATGGCACATAAGCTAAGTCGGTCACTCCTCTCCCACTTAGCTTATTTTTCTTTCTCTTCAGGTGTACTCTAATTATTGATCACAAGTTTGGTTTCACGCAATTCTATGTCTAGATCATCAGTCCCTTATGAAAACTCTAAGTCTTTCTTCCATTTCTTAAAGTTAGACCCATTCAGGATCTCAATCGAAGCAGGACAATTATTCATGGAGAAGGTCACTGTTGAGACAAAATAAGAATGCATTAGAACAAATAATAAAGGTAAAATATAGCTTTTAATGAACATAAGCTATCTCGAATAGACCAACATTATCACGCAATCCCCTTTGGATGGAATGCATAAACCCATGTTACAAGGGTCAGAACCTTAGATGAGTTACTCAATGAGCATACATTAGGTTCGAAAATCTATCTCTTTTGGATAGATAAATTCTCTAGGCCAAAGCACCTCTAACAACTCCATCCACAAATTTCAAGAATAATCTGCTCAATGAGCATACATTGGATTTAGAAATCTATCCCCTTTAGACAAATAAATCCCTTAGACCAAAGCACCTCCAATAGTTATATCCTTAATCAACCACAATCTTTTACATACAATGTCCTCCTTTAGGAAATCAATCATAGTAATGACTTAAAATCATTCCTCAAACTACAAAGAAACTTTTATAAATTTAAGAGTGTGACCTCACTTTGATGGTAATCACGTACAATAATTTATAAAAAAATTCGCATGGAAATCAAATTTCTCTTGCCAAAAATAACTCATGAAGCGATTATAAACTGAAGAATATAGCATTTCCAATAAATTGTCTTTCAAATGTGTCAATTTCAATATAAAAGGGATATTTTATAGTATCTCAGAATATTTAATAAAACGAATGTATCACAAATTTATACAAATCAATATTTGTTTTAACAAAATATCCAAAATCACAAAATTAAAATTAAAAAAAAAAAAAAAGAACTTTGGAAAATATACTCAGTATCCATGAACCGTTCTAATTTTACAAATTAAATTAATATTCACTATATCCTAACATAGAAATATTAAAAATGAAAAAAATTGAATGCACACGTTAAAACCAATGTGTACTGTATCACGATAGGCCTTGATGAGCAAGATTGTTTTTAATGTGTCTGAGGACCCTACCAACAAAATGATGAGAAAAAATGAGGTGTTGCATGAATTGACTAAGTTGTTACACATGTATGACTTATGGTCTGGGAGATGAGTGCCACTGTCTTGGGACCAACTTGTCATTAATTAGAAACAGAGAAGAACATTGCAAGAAGAAGCAATGCTATTGATAGTAAACAGGTAATAAAAATATTGAGATTAAATATTAAACACCAACGTTTATGATTATGAGTACAAAAAATCCAATAAAACTTCAGAAACTCTAAATAACCCAAAAAAGGATAGAGGATACATGATTTTATCATATATATATATATATATCACTTCCCTACAACTACTATCAACTACCTCCTCCTCTTTGTAACACCACTTCACAATATCAAAAGTGTGTGTTAGCACAAAGACCTGGCCAATCTATACATTTGCATGTTATAGCTATTAGCCTCTTTGTTTTCCATTTCTTCCATTGTGTTTTCCCATAAGACATTGCCAACAGAAACAACTCATGCAACAACTTGGTCTTCCGCAATTAGGATAGCAACAAGGCAATGAACATTTTAAACTACAGCAACTAGGCCTTGAGCATATTGTGCAGCATGATGAGCCGAAACAATTTGTTAGTTTCGGTAAGCGACAGCACTTGAAGCAGTTTGGTTTACAGCAACAATCAGGACAGTTGATAGACAAGGAGAAATTTATGCAGCTGCAGCAGTCAGAGCATTTAGGTAACTTGCATTTGAAGCTACAGCAACACTTGATTCCACGGCATGTACATGCGGAACATGCGTTTGATTTTGACTGTGAGTCTAGATTTTGTCTGATCTTTTTGAGGCGCTTTTCGGTTGTCATGTTCTCCATTTCTTGGATATATTTGCATAGGTGGCGTATGTAATCAGGGTAAAGCTCCAAGTTGCAGTGACCGCCTCCTTTAATCCACAACGGTTCGTATGACTCGCTTGCCATTTTCCATAGTCGGTTACCATGTAACCAATTGACCACATCGTCTTCTGTACCCTGTAATAAACATAGTGTTTAAGCGATGAAAATGTTATGGAATTGGTTAATCTATGTAGCTAACTTCACTTAATGCGAAAAAGCTTGATTGTTATTGTTGAACAATCTAGAGAAAGATCTCAAGGCCTAGCTACCATGGAATTAAAGAAGGATGATGGAAAGTGTGCTTTATCCTTGTACAGTGAGAAACACTAAAACTAGAGAATCATTCACTATGCTCAATAATTGCTATGTCTTCTACTTGCTTTAAATGTCAAAAGAAACAACTACAAAGAGGAAAAACAGTATGATTACAGTGCACATCATTTACTTACATGGATGACTAGTACAGGACACTTGACCTTCTTTATTTTGTTGATATTCTGCATGGTTTCGAAAGGAAAAAAAAAATCAGATCATATGAATTCTTCCTAAAGGTCACTAAAAATTATATGAAGTGGTTAAGTTTAATTTCATTAAACAGTTTGATTCCTCTATTACCTTATAAATGTCAAAGCAAAAAGAGAATTTCACATGACAGAGAACTCGGAGACCAGAAAGAATGCCGCTGTGTAGAACAACGCCTCTCAGCCTAGGCAATTTAGCTGCCAAATGCAATGTCGGTCCACTTCCAACTGATTGCCCGTATAAAATGACGTCTTCCTGACTAACGCCATATTCGGTTTCAAGGCATTCGTATATCGCCTCTATGTCAGCATATGTGCTGGATTCACTAGGCTGTATAGTTTCAGAGTATTAGTATTGTATATAAGAAACACGGAATTCATAGAATTTATGATAAAAAAACTACTGTCGATTTTTAACTAGACATTTGCCATAACACAAAATTGCGACTGTAAGTTACACTAATTGCTTTCTGTGCTCGTATGCGTGCGTGTTCCATCATTATATTGTAACTGAACTAATAATTGTTGTATTTGCCAAAGAATACACTACCTTGCCGGTAGAGGCTCCATATCCAGAGTAGTCATATCTGCAAATAAAATGTTGGCAGAAACAAATCAACTTTGCAGCTTTAATCTATAAATGTTGGCACCTCAACTTATCGAAGTTCCAAAATATTTCATTCTTCGGAGATTATTTATGCTGATTAGTTACACCAATATTCATAATTATTTCAAGCAAGTCCTTATTAAGAGCCTATAATTGAATCACATTTAGAGTGGTAGAGTCCAATATAGTGAAGCACAAAATCTTATGTAGGATCGGTTGGCTTGTGAAAGATAGTAAAACTCAGATTGTTAGCACGGCACGTAAGATTCTACCGAAGGGATAAATGGTAATCAGGCCCAAAAAAAAGGCCCAGCACGTTTTTTTTTACGATCTTGACCACACCAGCGACGAAAACAATCTTTCTCAGACTGCAGCATTCTCAGGCATCGTTGAATGTAAGTTCTTACGATTTTACGATCCAACACTCGATCTTGACTACACTGGTAGAGTCAATTGGTAAACTAAATTGATGTAACTCCGACCATTTATGAACCAATATAAAAGCTCGACAGTCTAGAATTAATTATGCCTCTTACAAAAGTGGAAACAAACATACATTTATTATTTTCTTCAATTCAATTTCTTTGAAAGGAAAACAATGTTGGTAACTAGTAGGGGTAAGAAAATTAAAAACTTTCAAAGAATAGCAAGGGCTCCATCACCACAAAACAACAAGAAACTCTATGCTATGTCCACATCCATGTAGGGGCATAAACTGAACAACTTTAAACTAAGGAGAAAGAAATTAAGAAAGTGAAACAAAGTACAAAAGTTGATAACAAAATTGCTACAAACTACCAAGAAGCAAATGTTAGGCCAGCATAATCTAAACATAGGGGATATCTTTATCAATGTCTCAGAATCCATAAATACAAGTTACTTTTTTCTCCTTTCCTTTCCTTTTCACTTCTACTTTTTTTACATTTTTTGTTGGTTTGTTTGTAGAAGACAACTTCTGGTGTCAAAAGCCTCAACTTCAATGATAAAAAAAAAAACAGTAAAATAGAAAGGCATTGACATTAACATTAACATTAACATTATGTGATACTATAGTAATTTACAG
This sequence comes from Vicia faba, assembly GCA_948472305.1. Classification (NCBI taxonomy): domain Eukaryota; kingdom Viridiplantae; phylum Streptophyta; class Magnoliopsida; order Fabales; family Fabaceae; genus Vicia; species Vicia faba. The sequence continues at coordinate 914,840,201 of OX451736.1, read as the reverse complement.
TTTCACCACCAGATCTAAAGCCTACACATACACATACACATACACATACACATACACATGAAGATAAGTCAATAAAATGTAAACTAAAACATTGATAAATTTAATAATCTCAGATCTATATACTAAACAAAACCCACTATGAACCAATAAACTATATTTTTGTTGCCTAATTAGTAAGAGAAAGAGTTTAAAAAAAAGCCAAGATAATACAAAACAAAACAAGGGTCAGTGGTTAACGTGGGGGACATTGAATAGAGTGAAGAAATATGAACAGACAAAAAAGACAAAAACATCAAACACACAAAACAATAACTCATGTACAACAAAAAAAAAACAGAAGATGAACAAATGAACAAGCTAAAACAAATTCATGTTTTTTTGTCATGATTAATTTGCAGAAAGAAGACTAAAAAAAAAAACACTAACCCCATGAGATTAACTCTAAGATTAACTTTGAGTTGAACAAAGAGATCATAGAGTTGACCCAAATCAGCAGCATTGCCATGAGAGTAAAGTAGAGTTAATCTTGCATAAGGGTTCTTAAGATAAAAAGCAACTATCTTATTTCCATGTTTGGTGTCAACAAGAAGAACATCCAATGAGTTATCATCAGGGTGAGGAATCGGAGACGCCGTGGAAACCACCGTGAGCTTACCGTCGTCACGGTTTTTGAGCTGATAAGTTGGCGGTGAAGGTGGAAAAAAAGCAAACTTTGAAGCTAACTGAGACACCATGCACCCCATTCACCAACCAACTCAAAATCAAACTCATTTGTTGCTTAAAATGATTTTGAGTTCATTTCAAACATGCCCATTTCATCTTTATGCTGTAATAATTTCTGGGCACCCTTCAAGTTTTAAACTTTTTTTTGTTGGTTATGAGGCCTAGTGATGTTGTAGGTTAAGTGATGATAAAAATATGATTTTTTTTAGCCCCACAAGAAATTTGCAGAGTTTTTCAGAGAGAGAGTTTCAGAGAGAGAGAGAGAGGTGTGTGTTAATGTTGTAGCAGGTGCTAGTTATGGAAGTAGTATGAAAGTGTAGTACATTGAGAGATGTGGAGTGTAGTGGTGGCAAGAGAGAGTGAAAAATTGAAAGAGAAAACAATTGAATTTGAAGGACAAAGGTTTACTATTTTGTTTTAAAAATTGTACTAGTATTATTGTATTTCTTCTCACATTTTTTAATTGGAAATGAATAATATAAATGAGTTATATTTCTTCCTTCTTTTTTAAATATTATTTTTGTAAAAAAATTATATTTTTTTTTAATGGTCATTTTCAAACTTGAATAATAATTATATTTTTGTCAAAATTATTCTTAACTATCTACTGTCATGCGTGTGCAGCTTGAAGGATCTGGCTACTACAGTAATAAAGTAAAAGACCTTTCATCGAATAAGGCCAATTACATAGTTTACCCTTCTTAAAGATAGCGTGCTGCAGCATTCAAAGTTTTTTTTTTTTTTTTTCCCAGTGCTCATGGCATTAGCATTACTATTAGACATTAGTATGAGAATCTAACCGTAGAAACAAATAATTAAGATTTGATTTATTAGTCTTTATTTCTAACAATTCCTTAATGTCAATTTTGATGGCTCTTTATGATCAATTATCAATGTGATCACAGACATAATCATGCTTTTGGAGAATAATTCTTGATCAAAAGAATAAAGTTGTGTGGATAATGCGTTTGTAAGGAAGAAAAAGCAATAGTTTCATTATTAATAAAGACAAATTTTTCATACAGGTGATGATAATTAGGTGAAATTAAACTACTTGAGTTTCTATTATCTTAACTTTTTACTATCGGGGAAAATTTGTGATTTGTAAAATAAATTTTTGTTTTTCGTTTCTCTTTTCTTTGGTACTTCAAAAAAAACATTTTTCGTATAATATTTGAAAGAAAATTGAAAGTGACACATAATTATGGCAACGAAGCGAATAGGAAATAGTTTTATCTTCTTCAAATTTAAATTCGAATCTCCAATAATTTTTATTTTCTGCCTCAAATTCAAATGAGGACAAAGTATTAAAACTCAAGCGAGTTTGGATTGGATTCAGATATTTTCATTCTGTTATCATTGATTTGTTAATTATTATTATTATTATTATTATTATTATTATTATTATTATTATTATTATTATTATTATTATTATTATTATTATTATTATTATTATTTTCAAATTAATTTTGTCGTAAAAAATTATGATATTAATCCAATTTCTTTTTGGGTTAAAAATGCATGCTCATTTTGATGCCAAAAAAAATATATTACTCTTTGAAATTAAATACTAAATTTATTTTATTTTTTTATTTGATTGGATTTTTAAGATTTTGATTTGTTGGGTTAATCCTACCAAAATCTATCTAAGAAGGATTAGTTGATGGAAAGAAATGTGGATTAGCCATGCGAAAGGAAGATTGGTGGTTTCACATATACTAATAAGAGGAACTGAAAAATGGAAAAGTGTAATAAATCATAATTAATTTCTAATAAACACAGCAGTTATTTGTGAAACAAGCATTTGGTTTAAACTAATGAATTATTCATTATTCACTATTTAATTTTTAATTTTTAATTAATGTCCTTTCCTATAAAAGTCTATAACTCATCAAACATTGATTGTTCAAAAGAGAATAACTGCAAAATTGTAAATTGATATTACAATAATGCAGTTCAAGCTTTTCAAGTGATTATATTTATAGAGAGGTAGCGTTGTGGAAGTAAAGTACAAAAAAATAAATGTTGAAAATAAAGAGAATAAAGATATAAAGATTGCACCAGAGAGTTATCCTGAAAGTTGGCCTAGTCATGTTTTCAAGAGGTCTACTTGAGATTTTTCACTATAGAATTTTGAGCTTTTAAAAGTTATGTCCACGAACTTTAATTCAATCTGATCTTGAGATTTTAAACATGTTTATCCCCAACCTAAAGACGACTTTTACCCCTAACTTATTTTATTGAGACAATCAGATTATGGTTGATCTCTTTAACCAACACAAAGTTTTTTCCGGCAAAGCTTAATAAACCAATAACAGATATTTCTGATTGATCTCAAGAATCAAAACACAATCTCTTAAAGGTATCACATTCTTTAGACTATAAACAACCAGCACGACCACTTACAAAAAAATTCTCCTCACAGATAGAGCTTCGCTCAATAGCATTTAGGCAACCAACATTGAAATATAAAACTTTGATGAAATGCAAGAGTTGTTGCTCATATATATTATTATATGGTGATTCTGAGATCTTCTGTTTATTAACAAGCTTATGAAGAAATTGTGATCTTAGTTAACATGTTTTTTATTAGCTTTGATGTTTTGTTGCACTATGAATATTTGACAATTATGTCATGAAGAATGTATGTAAGGTGCATTAAATCTTGCATGTTGTATTTGCCTAAAAATTGACCTTAGGAAGAGTTTGTTATTACATATGATTGGCATCATTTTATAAGAAACATATGAAGGAAGATGTCATGCCAAGATGTGAGACATCATATCTCTCAGTGTTCTAGTTAGGTAGCAACATGTCGAGAATAATTTCCCTCATACCGTGAGACATCTTGTCTTGCCCTAAGATGTTTCGCGCAAAAGGTTATTGAGTGATTCTCGTGTTGTTTAAAGATTTGTTTCCTTTTATATTCAAATCATGTTTTTTATATTTTATGTGTTTTTAGAATAATGAAGTTTATTTCATAATCACTTTTAGAAAGATTAAATTTAAAGAATTTTCATACGATAGAGATTATCAATCAATCAACATTATGGAAGATTGGTTTCTTGCGCCTTGGGAAATTTCACCTGTCTGCAAAGACCCAAACCTAATTGGATTTTGAAGATGGACCTTGGTTTCTATTTAAGGAGGTATTATCCATTATGAAGATTCATACCTTGCATACTCAAGTTAGGTGGTTTTATTTGTTTTAAGTCTTTTGTTTTGTTTTGTGTAAAACTCTATTCTTGAGTCTCATTCATATGTTAAGGGAATAGAGTTTTTGAGTTGTAATTTCATTTTATCATTAGTAATATCATATAACTATCCGAACACATGGGAGAGTGTTCAAAGAAAAACGAGATGGGTCTCATATTTAGGGGGAAACCTTAAAAAAATTCATGGGTAGTATTAGGAAAATAGGCATTGAACTAGGAGAGTTCAACTCAAACCAATTTGTACTTATGACTATTAAGAGTGAATTTCCTTCCATTGAGTTAATGCCCTCCAAAGGCAGGTGATAATACACTGAATTGGGATACTAATTTCTGTGTTATTTTACATTTTTCATATATTTTACATGTTACAACATTGTGTTTGACATCTTGTTATCTAGAGAGCATAATTTCATAGATAAAGTCTAAGATCAAGTGATTCCACAAAAGCGATAGAAACCTAAACATATAAGCTATATAGAAAATTAAATGGATATAGGGAAAAAGAATAATGCACCGATGTTTATACGGGTTGAACCCTTCCACCACCCATTTGCGCCTAATCTAGTGTCCAATGAAAAGTCATTAAAAATCCGTAGTCTTCCATTATTTTGATAAATTTTGTAAAGTGAGTTTAATATAATCAAGGAACAAATAACATTGAAATTAAAATGCAATTAAAATGGCTCCAATATGAAAATCTTTCATTCTTTTACTGTATACACCCGACACAACTGAAATCTCCAAGACCTTCACTTAATCTTGAATGTTCTTTTACTTTGATCAAAGATCTTCTCTAAGCATCCATTATGCAACAAACTTCACTCAATCATATCGAGCCCTTGCGTGATATTTTTATGGATACATGTGCTTACAAGTACATCTATATATAGATAATCACAACTACTTTGACTATTATAACACCTAATATCAAACAAAATTCAGTGTAGTTCCTAATGATTTATTGTCCAACAATCTCTGATGACGGTGCCCATCAAAAAAGATAATTCAAGTCTCATAAATATAAGAGTTAAGTTGCATATGATGTGCCAAATTAATGATGAATCAAGTAGAGGAACTTGAAGCTTTAAGTTTGTGAAAGGGGGAGTGTGAAAGCTAGCTTGGTCTTATGTATGAGTGATAAATGTATTGTGAAAGTATAAGAAATGTTCTAAGATACTAATCTAACTCTCACACACACTAAAATATTTTTGAAGTCTCACTCATTTTGTAAAATCACCGAAAATGTTTTCGGTACATACCTAAGTGATTACTAGCTTAGTTAACCTAATGGAAATGATTCTTACACTAGATAATCGATTAATACATTATGGTTCTTACACTAGATAATCGATTAACACATTAAGTAGGTTTCTAAATGATTAATGGTGACAAATTTGAGAGCCTTCCATATTTAGCTTGTGTAATCGATTAACCATAGGACTTAATCGATTACAAGCATTAAAAATCCCATGGCTACTTTTCCTTTTATGACATATTTTCTCATATAAATAAAGGGTTTATCCTAATTTAAATATACACCAAAAATCATTTTGAATCTCTTCTTTTTCATTTTTCACTAAAGTTGTCTTAGTGCCTTGTGAGTGAAAAATAGTTGTGAGAGTTTAGTTATATTAGTGTCCATGCTTTAGTTGTTCTTCATTAAGAGTGTGATTCAATTGTTTGATTTATTTGTTTGGTTCTTGAAATTATCTTAGTAAAATCTTTGTTTGGTTTATGAGACTGTCTTGGTAAAATCTTAGTTTAGTTCTTGAGATTAGTTAGTTAAAATCTCGACTTGGTTCATTAGCTCAGTCTGTTAAAATCTATTGTTTGTTGTAAGAAGGTTTATGTGCATATACTTAAAAGCTCAAGATATTTTATTAGTGGAACTCTCAAAAAAATTCTTGGGGACATGAGTAAGCCATATGGTAGGTCAAATATGTAAAATCCTGGTGTAATATTTCTAACCCTATCTCTTTATTTTTTGTCATTTAATTTTATTTTATGCTTATTATTCTCCAATGCCTTATCATTTTTAAACTAACATAAACAATTTTTAAGAAAGAAAATTTTTAAATTAATCACAGTTTCTTAATATCACTATTCACCCCCACCTCTACTTGTGTTTGGAGTCACTTGTTAAACAAGTGGTATCATAGCCTAACTCCTGTCAAAAATAATCGCATCAGTAGGAAGAAAATAACTTCAAAGGATTCACTTAACAAACCCCTATGATTCAATGGATAAGGGTATGTTATATGACTCAATAGAGAAGGGTATGGATTTTGGTATTTGAAAGGATGTGAAAAATGGTATATTTTTCCTACACGTCTAGTTGATGGTATTGTGGTAAACAAAAACGAAAATGATTGGGCCAAATAAGAAATAGAAAAGTGCAGCACACTTTGAAATCCAAAGCTATCATCGTTATCTCTCTTGGTCTTGATGACTTTTTGTGTGTTTCTCACTGCGAGATTGCTAATGAATTGTGGCACACTCTATAAGTTACCAGTACAACTGAGGTAGAAAGGGAAATGATGAACACAATAAATCATGAATATAAACTCTTCATAATGAATCCTGAATAAAATATTTATGATATACAAAAATGCTTTATCCAAGTTATTATTCACATGAAAACCCTTGGAATTTTTTTAAACATTGACTTAATTGTAAAAGTCTTTAGAGGCCTAAATTGCAATTGGAAACTCAAAGTCACTATGATTTTTTAATCTAGGGATTTTTTATCCATGAACTTGGTTACTCTATTTGGTAAATTATGAGAACATGAGATGGAGTTGAAAAGAATTGCAGATGATGAGGAAGGAAACAAGAAGAAGAAAATTTTAGCTCTCAAAATTGAAGAAGAAAAAGATTCACACTCCAACAATGAATAAATGTTTTTAATCATTTAAAATTTTAGAAGATTTATAAAATGAGAAAAACAACAAAAAGAACAACAAAAAATGAAGGAAAAATCCTCTTTTACACCTACATGATTTCAATATGGAAAGAAGGGACACATAAGACCAAATTATCCTTAAAATCATAAAAGAAAACAAAATCAAAGGAATTTCAAGAAACCTTGGAAAGAAGATAAGAAAGCTTACTTTATCTGGGATGAAATGACATAGGTTCCTCATATGATAAAGAAACTAACATATGTCTCATGGAAGATCATGAAGAAATGAAGAGTGCTTTACAATATCAAATGCTAAGTGGTACCTTGAGAGTGGATTTTCAAAGCATATGGCTGGAGATAAATCTTTTTTCTCTTCATTCACTCTAAAAAAAGGAGGTTTTATCTCCTATGGTGACAAGAACAGGGGAAAAATCATTGGTATTTGTACCATTGGTAAGTTCCCCAATCCAACGATTAGGTAAGTTCTTTTAGTTGATAGTTAAAAGCATAATTTACCGAGCATTAGTAAATTATATAATAAAGTTAAAATTGTAACTTTTGATTCTTATGGATACAATGTTATCATATCAAAACCTAATCAAACCATATTTACTACCTCTAACTAAAATGTGAATCTAAATGACATTCCTTCAAATGATGTTTCACATATCCCATCGACCACTTAAACAAGTTGGTCCACAAGGATTTAGTGAATGGTTTTCCAAACTTATGTTTTTAGAAATTTCAGTCATGTGATGTGTAACATCCTTCTAAAACCCGACGAATATTATAATTAATAAATTGGAGTAATGCACTAAAAGGGTGTCACATGCTTCATAAAAACATCATATACACATATCTTTCTCTGTAACACGGGTTCTCAACTATTATAATCATTTCCTTTCGAAGTATCAACATATGACTCACTTATTACACATTGTAATTCATAGTCTCAAACAACTTTATGAAATAATATCCTTCAAAACATCATTATATCTCATCTTTCATGAGTTATGGTTTTAAAACACCTCAAACAACATAAACAAATTATAAATCATTCAATTAAAGAAATAAAGTTTCACTTCAAACATTCTCAACCCTGGCGTTACATATCAGAACAAGACCTTCTAAATCAACGAAAATAAATAACGCACTCCAAAACTATCCTTTAAGCTTCTATGAACTACTCCTGATCACATGTGTGTTACCCACGTGGAGGCAACATTCAAACAGAAAGGATGAGTAATCACATTCATTATGGAAGATACATGGAATAGACATAGTAGTTCAACAACATTATCATACAATCTCTACATACTATATATCATCATGCTTCACCTATTATACTCACGCTTTCATATCATTATAACACATCATCATCATGTCATCAAATCAACAATCATCATTAAGGCATCATTAAGTCTCACACATCATCAAAACATCACTTAATTATTCATCATGCAATGTTAGAAAGAATGTAATTCACATTATTCACTCATGCATGTGGTACCAAAACTTCACTGATGACCAAGTCATCTTCCTCAAAAAATCCCCACCATATGATCGATTCCCGCTTAGAACTAAAGAACTTCATAATATTGCAATGAATCCACACTATGGGATTAAAGCCATCATTGGACCAACGTCCTATCAACATCACTGGACTAATGTCCTAACAACATCACTAGACCAATGTCCTAACATATGACATGAATGCATGATACGCAACAACATAATACACATGACCACTGCTAGTCAAAACACATCATTATCTATGAATTCATCATAATATTATCACATACATCGTAATACACATGCCATCATCACAATAACAACAATCCATCATACAAACATACATCATTTTATATCAATTGCATAATCACATTGATTCATCATAGTATCATCAAAGTTCATCATTCAAAGGTCTACTTTAATCATATCAAGGTACTGGAAATATACATCATTTTACTCATTTTATTCCGTCGTTATTGTTCATCGCATTATATATACAACGCTTTGAACGGTGCATCAAACTGAGTTCAGAAACTCAAGTTATGGCATTTACAAAATTTTCACAAGCATTCATTCTCGATATTACCCCGCTCAGCGAATGGGCCTGTTTTCCTGATGCCCACCCAACGACGCAGAGGCGATGGAATCTTGCCTCTTGCTTGCCCGGTAAGGCTGGAGCAAAGCTCCTTCTCCCATATATTTTCCAGGAGCACCCTTTTTCTACCCATTCCTTCGCTTCTTGTCTCGCCTGACGAAGACCATGCGAAATTGCTTTTCCCGTTGATATTTTCCTCGCTCGTCGATGCGTACCAAATAGCAACTCCCTATTGTGATTTTGTACTTGTTCAGTTCCAAATTCTCTTGTGATTTCATACCAATGAGTCATCCTAATTCAACATATTTTCATTACACAACAATAATACAACCTTATAGGCATCATGTGCATCAAATCATGGCAAAATAACATGGTATTTTCATCAATTTCATCATAAACCCCAACAAATCCCTACATACATCTAAACCCCATATCAATCATAATAATAAATCACCCCCTTACCTTAGATTCCTAGAGATTGACCTTTTTCTTTGTGTTCTACAGTGATCTCCTTTGTTTCCCCGTGCCCTAGATTTCTTCACAGCGCTCTTCTCTCTTTCACGATTGCACAAAATGAACACTGACACTCACTTTTTCTTGTTTAACCTTTGGACCCTTTCTATGGTCTTCCCATCTTACCCTCACTAATCCTCGTAACATTACCACCTTTCCCTTAACACTTCTACACCATTTATTCTATTTATTTTATTAATAATAATTCTAAATAATTAAAACTAATTATCTAAAATTATTTAAACACCCAACATCACTTAATTTCCATTATACCATACATAACATCACATCAAACATCATATTCACCAAAGAATCACATATACTCATCATAAGTCAATTAAATAATTAAATGAATAATCTAATTATTTTTGGGGTGTTACAACTCTCCCCCACTTAAAAGAATTTTCAACCTCGAAAATTACCTGTCGAAAACAAAATTGGATAAGACTCTCTCTTCTAATCCTCGTGTTCTCAAGTCCAACTTTCACCAACTGGTCCACCCTATAATACCTTCACCAATGCGATGTCTTTACCCTGCAATTGCTTCACTCCCCGACCTTCTATTCGTACGGATGATGCTTCAACAATCAAGTTATATCTCACTTGTACCTCATTGTTGTACCCCCAAATTTTCTCTCTCATTTTTCTCAACACATGCCCATTGAGGTCCTCAAGTTGCTCAAGGATGCCCAAGAGTTGACCAGACAAACTCTCTCCTAAGGCAATGTACCCCAAATTAGGGTTTCCATTTTCATCAGGATGTGTGTACTCCAAAGGCCTCAAATGCTTTCCATGGTCCTAATATGCTCTCAAGGACATCCATGTCAAATCTCATACCTTGCACAAGAATTTTGCTCAGTCAACTACTAAAATGCTTGAGAATCGACTATATTAGGTCAAAAGTCAATTGTGGCCCACATACAGTCAAACTTCAAGATTTTTGGTCAACATCAACATTTTGAAGTGATATTCATCATTTGATCAAGGTTTGATCATGATTCCCCAAGGAATGCCCCAAATTCATCAAAACCCAAAAGTTGCTAAATTAGGGTTTCTCAGGAAAAGTCAACCAAACTTTGACCAAGCATAACTTCTTCATACTTTATCATAAATTTTCCATCCAAATCTCATTTTTAAGAGTATGCAATTCCCTACAACCCATCTTCATCCCTCAAGTTCAAAATATGCACTCATCAAAAGATAGGAATTTCTACATTATAGGTCCTTTTGAAAAGTCAACAAAAATACCTTTTGGGTCAAAGCTTCTTACATGAGCATGGAAGAGCCAATTGAGATGAGACCAAAAGGTTTGTTTATGGGACATCCTAAGCTTTCTAAAAAGTCCAAGAACACCTCTCTAGGGTTAGAATTGGAGGAGATATGCCTTGTCAAAGTTGATCACTTTTGCAAAATTGTCAAAAGTCAAATGTGCTCAAAAGTGCATTTTTTGTCAAATGGGCCTAGCATTTCATGATTGTATCTTGTTTGAAACATGGTCCACGACCCAAATCAGCATCCACACATTATTTGTTTCATTATTCATTTTATTTTGATTTTTTATTTATTAAAAGTTGAATTAAATCAAATAAAGTGCAAAAGATTTATTTTGATCTGATTTTTTTGTAGGAATCAAATCCAATCAACCTATGATGACCAAATAAAATCGTGCAAGGGTGGATTGACTCAAATTGGCATGATTTTTTATGAATTTGGGAAGATATGATACAAGGAAAAAACAAATCAAATCTTGATGATCTTCAAAGATTCAAGTTGTTTTTGAAACCCTAATTTATTCTAGCATATATATGAAGTATAAACAAGCAAAAAAACAAGGTTTTTCAGGGCTGAAAATACAAGAACAAAACACAAAAATTGGACAAAAAGTGTTGGGTCGTATTTGAGTTTAGGCTGCAATTCAAGCCATTCCAGCATTCCCAATCGTTTCATGGAGCATATCTGAAGCTAACACTATCAGCCTCACGCCTCCTCACTCCCATAATCGACCCATAGGCTTCACACGGTTTGCTTGCTTTTTCAAAATCGATTACAGCCATTCTTGCATCATTAGCATAATTTAATGACATATTTGTGATCATTGATGTATTTCTAACATGTCTGGATCGTTTAATTGAATTTTTGAGTCTTATATATGTGTTTACCATTGTTAGGGTTTGCTCTTGTGTTTTAGGGTTTCTCTGTATCAGTGAAATTGGCCCAAGAAAATAATACCATGATACTCGTGAGATCAAGACGAGTTGATTGGTATAGCTAGAATTAATTTTTCATACCTGCTCTTAATTTTTGAAACTTACAGGTTATAGCCATGGTTATTTGTCCGTAGGTGTAAGTTCTATACCTAATACGACGGAGGAGGAAGAAGATGATGAGGTGTTCAATCACCATTGGGTTGTTTGAATGCTGGCGCGCGTTTTTTCTTTTGATTCATTAATCCATTCTTTTTTATATAATACTTATTGTTTCTATTATACTAACATACAAAGCAAGTGGTTCAGTTGTTAAAGAGCGCATGATTTAAGTGGAGGGACCTGGGTTCGATCCCAGGTCCAGCAAATTTTGTTTTCTTATTTTCTTTCTACAGATCATGTACATCACCATCCCAAGCGTCTACCATGTACTACAACCATCTAGCCAATTGATCGTTGCTGATTCAAATCCAGCGTTCTACCAAAGAAGGACCATGGCGCACCATCAAAAAGGGCCAGCACTGGATCTCACGCATTGATTGGGCTCAGCAGTTATTGGGCCTAAAGACAAATTTCAGCATACACCCCCATTCTTCCATACAGGCCCATTCTATCCTTTTTTATCTTAATTTCTTTTTAAGTATTTTCTAGCTATTTTCTTTTATCAAAATAACACATAAATCTTTTTTTTATTATTAAATCAAAAATCACAAAAAACACCAAAAATCTTTTTTTCATAAAAAAATATTTTATTTCCTTGAATTAATTAATTTAATTTAATTAGGGCAATTAAATCTTATTTTTGTAATTAAAATCAATTAGAAATTAGGGTTTAATTTTGTATATAATTAATTTTTCTTCAAAAAAATAACTTCAATATTTTGTCAAATTAGATTTTTTAGGTTTTCTAATCGTCCTCGCATTTAATTCGCCGCACGCATTTTAATTACCTTTTATTATTATTGTAATTGCTTCGAGGTTATAATAGACTTAATTAGGTTTTAATTCTGCATTTTATTTTCAGTCAAAAATAATTATGTATCTGCAAAAGCCATGTAATAGCTAGAACTTTAAACTTTCCGCACTTTTAATTTCCGTAAATTATAAACTGCTTAGATGTATGTTAATAGGATTATATGGAAAGATTAACTGGAAATTAAAACGGTAGAAAACCCTAAATTGTGCAAAGATAATTAACTGAAAAAATTCACTCGCACATGCTCACTTCTAGGCTTTACTCCACTCTGGTTGCCTTTGATTAAATGGTCATGAAGTATAGGGTTTGTTAGCGGTCATCCTCTAGCCCCGAAAGATCTAAAAATGACCCATTCAGATGTTGCCTCAGAAAAGATCTTTAAGGCTTTAGGAGGGTTACTAAAATTCTCTAACATTGCTTTTGTGACCGTATCCGTCCCTTCAAATGTCCCTTAAAACTCCAACAACGGTGCTACCTATTCCTTAATAATGGGATAGCGCTGTCTAAAGGAAAACGAACAGACTTTTTCGAGTAGGTAGATTAGTTCCTAGGTACTTGCTCAAATAAACTTTTCACACAAACACTTTTCAAAACAAGTTTCAAAACAACTTCGTCACACCCTTGAGGACTGATACAAAGGTTATCACGAAGTAATTTTTTTTTCAAAACAAACACACACACAAGCAATTTTAAAATGAGCAAGTACCTAAGAGCCCATGGAAAACCACGGATAGAAAGGGTGCTAACACCTTCCCTTTCTATAATCTACCCCTCGTACTCAGAAATATTCTTGAAAAAGGTTTTTTCTGTTCTTTTTCCTTTTCCTGATTGGATAAAATAAAAGTCGATGGCGACTCTTGCTTACCGCGACATTTGTGAATACAAAATACAAACCAGTATTAACAGTCAGTTCTGCCACCGTATCACAGAACTAGCGACTCTGCTGGGGAATAAAAAATAAAGTGGGGTTTACCTTAGGATATAGGTCATTTTAAAATTGCTTTCTTGTTTGCTTGCTTTATTCTTAAAGGGTTTTGCTTGGGTTACTATAGATCCTACACCCGGATCTGGGGGAACTTTTTAGGTAAACAACAATAGATTATGGAGACTGTACAACGTAGACCGATATGGTTTAAGCGATGGCTATGTTGGTGTGGCACTTTGGTTGGTACCGGTATCCTTCATGGGGAAACGAGGAGAATACGGGGCCACCGCATGGTGTCGTGAAGCACTAACGGACCTTAGAACCTTAGTTGAACAAACTTGGCCATTAGAAAGTAGTGAGATAGTCGGCCTCGGTATAGAGCTGAGGATTGGTTGATACTCGATGCTACACTCATTGAGATCAGACTTTCGGGATATTTCGGCCGCAAGAAAATATTGCTTGAGCTGAAACAATGCCCGATAAAGGATGGTCAATGATATTGATAATCTTTAGAACCCGGTTACTTTTCTAAGACAGGTTAAAACCAACTAAACTTCAAGAGGGTACTTACCTTTAACCTCATGCAAGCCTTAAACCTAAGAGCTTGGTGTGATTTGTCTGTGTTCGGTATACCTGTGATTTATCATGATATCATGCATCATAACATAGCATCCATTCTTATTGCACTAACCATTTCAAGAACCAAGGGAATTTATCTTTGTTCTGTTTTGCAGATCATGGCTTCCGTTCGTAGAAACACTATCCAAATCAGCTTTGTGAAGATACCTGCCCAACTTAAAGAGCTAGTATCAAAGGTTTCTGAAACTTCTGCGTTCACTAAGAGACATGGTCGACTTCTCAACCTGGTTACTTCAAACTTTGATGAAAAGATGATGAGTGTACTCTTTCAGTTCTTCGATCCTAAGCACCACTGCTTCACCTTTCCAGACTATCCGTTGGTGCCTACCATGGAAGAATTCTCTTAGCTGTTAGATATACCCATTCTTGAACAGTTGCCCTTCACAGGTATGGAAGAGGTTCCTAAGCCATAAGTCATTTCCTCAGCTTTGCATCTGAAAAGGGTCGACGTGGTATCCAATTGGGAAACAAGAAGTAGAGTGAAGGGTTTTCTAGCCAAGTTCCTGATAGACAAGGCCCAGTTGTTTTGGGATGATATGGATTTTTAGGCTTTTTAGGAGGTATTGGCCCTTCTAATCAATAGTTTAGTACTATTCCTAATCCAGACTCATTCATATATGTAAATGCTATCAAGATCTTCCTCTCTCGCAACCCCGTGCCTACCTTGCTCGGAGACATTTTGCATGCTCTCCATACTCGTACCATGAAGAGAAGAGGGGTTCTTATGTGCTGCATGCCATTGTTGTCGAGGTGGTTTATTTCTCACCTCCCTAAGTCTGTACTGAAGAGTGAAGAAGGTTTAGTTTGGTCACAAAGGATAATGTCACCCACTCACATGGATATTCTCTGGTTCTCCCGAGCTATGGAAAACACTGCTATTATTGACCGCTGTAGGGAGTACCCTAATGTCCCGTTACTTGACATCAGAGGGGGTATAACCTACATTCCTTGTTTAGCTCTGCGATAATTTGGTTACGCTCGAAGGGATGGTCCCCATGAGTTACTTATCGAAGGTATTGTATTCAACTATGAGGATGACGTTCAAGAGTATCGCCGGAGGTTCATACGAGCTTGGGGCATGGTAAACAGACCTGGCGCCAAGGATTTGGGGCCAAAGGCTTCCATTCCTATGGAACCTTACCTCCAATGGGTACGAGCTCGCGCCCAGAAACTTATGATACCCTATATGGCCTTTTTACCAATGATTATGGAAATCACTACTTAAGGGGGTATTCCTTACACGGTTCTCTATCCTGATATGCCCACTGATCTTGGACAATTACAGAAGTCTTAGATTCAGTTGAAGAAAGAGCGAGATACTTACAGGGATCAGTTATATGCCTGGATCGAAAGAGACTTGGGATGTCTTTCGATCAAGTGAAAAGGCTGGATCGAAGGTGCATGAGGGGCTGCACTTTGGGGGTGTTCGATCTGGATATGTCATCCTTTGATCTGGGAACCCTGGACCCAGTTCGAAGCTGAGCTTCTTCGAAGCTCTGAACAAGATTTTGAGAAGATGTTTTCTGCAAAACGAAACAAATGTTAGAGATCCAGGGGGACTTTACCCCCCTGATTCGAATCTCTTCCCAACTCGAATACTTCCTCAATTCAAATCTGCTGAGTCTGGGTCTGGGTTTGGGTTTGTTTTGTCCTGAGATTCGAGGAAAAAACTTAGATCTTTCCCCAGCAATGGCACGATCTCACCTCTGTGCTTTAGCTTACATGCAACATAATCAGTAATAACAAGAATATATGTGAAATGTGTATTTAAATGTCATGAAGGTGAAATTTTGGTTTTGAAAACCCTTACCAATCGAAGATGTATGATCTGTGGATCTGGGCCTGGAGATGTTTGTTTAGGAGTTGGGGTGGACTCCCAGATGAGGGAACCTGCAAAAGGTGTTTCGATTGGGAGGCTTTTTGGATTTTTGAGCAATACGTGTGTGTAGTCTCTTCGTGTCTAGTATGTATGCGTGTTCCTCTTTTTCGTCCCCCCTTGGTACTGTGTCCTTGCTCCTGTATTTATAGGAGTATGATGGCGCATGGTAACGGCAAGAGACAACCATTTAAACAGTCTTTTAAAGCTATGAGACAAGAATGAGACAAATTGAAAGGTTTACTTTTTGAAATATTCATGCCCCTTTTGAAATCTTGATGAACCTGGACATTTGACTCCTTCGAACGTCCTCCTGTCATTCGAAAATCCTTTGCCCAAATACCACTTGAAGGGTATTTGTTGAAACGTCAATCGAAGGGCCTTGCCAAAAGGCCAATCGAAGGGTACTTGGTTAACATGCATATTGAAGCTGCCTTGTTTGAGATGCTAAATCGAAGGATTCCTTGCCATGCCAATTGAAAGGCCTAGTATAGGTGCCAAAAGAAAAGGTCTTTCAGAATGGCAATCGAAGGCCTTGACACCATGCCAATCGAAAGGCTTGTCATGAGGCCAATCGAAAGGCCTTGTATCCATGCCAATTAAAGGGCTTAGCCATAAGGCCAATCGAAAGGCCTTGTATCCATGCCAATCGAAGGGATTGGCCCTAATGCCAATCGAAGCATTTTTGGAATGTCAATCGAAAGGCTTGGCCATGATTCCAATCGAAGGGCTTGGCCATAATGCCAACCGATGGGCATTGTTCATGCCAATCGAAACACCTTTTTCAGACGCCAATCGAAGTACCTTGTTGACCGATCAAAAACTTTGTTCTGCTCTCTTCGATTTCCTTCAGTTGGGACCAATCGAAGTGACGTTAAAATGCCAATCGAAGACGCCTTTGTTCAGATGCCAAACGAAAGACATTGTTAAGATGCCAATCGAAAGACACCTTATTCAGATTCCAAATGTAAGACATTTTGTTGACATGCCTTCGAAGTACACCCCATCGAAGGACAGTTTGACGAACTTCAAAATCTGTTATTTTTATTCAAGCAAGTGTTTGTAACCACCCATGTAAGAGAAGATCTTGTAAAAAATGAGAGGGAAAATTTGGGGTACAACACTACTTATTCCTTCACTTCTTGTATCGCGCAGCGAAGACCACGAGAAATTGCTTCGCTTGACAATGTTTTCCTCACCTGGCAACGTGTACCAGATAGCAACTCCCTATTGTGATTCTGTACATGTTCAATTCCAAATTCTATTATGATTTCATACCAATGAAAGTCCAAATCCATCCCAATTCAACATGTTTTCATTACACAACAAGAATATAACCTTATAGGCATCATGTGCATCTAATCATGACAAAATAACATGGTATTTTTATCATTTTCATCATAAACCCCAACAAATCCCTACATACATCTAAACCACATATCAATTCTAATAACAAATCACCCCTTACTTTAGATTCCTAGTGATTTACCTTTTTGTTTGTGTTCTACAGTGATCTCCTTTGTTTCCCTGTGCCCTAGCTTTCTTCACAATGTTCTTCTCTCTTTCACGATTGCACAAAATAAACACTAATGCTCACTTTTCCTTATTTAACCCTTGTACCCTATCTATGGTCTTCACATCTTATCCTCACTAATCCTCCTAACATTACCACCTTGCCCTTAATACTTCTACACCATTTATTCTATTTATTTTATTAACAATAATTCTAAATAATTAAAATTTATTATCTAAAATTATTATAACACCCAACATCACTTAATTTCCACTACACCATACATAGCATAACATCACACATCGTATTCACCAAAACATCACATATACTAATCATAAGTCAATTAAATAATTAAATAAATAATCTAATTATTTTTGGGGTGTTACATGATGCGCGCCAAAAGTGTAAGTTTTTGTTGGCAGCAATTTTGGTAAAACACTGTGTTGGTAATGTTTTGCTTAATGTTTTGACATTTGAAGTAAATCATCTCAACTTATTTTGAATGACGTTAAAGCAGATGTTTAAACATCTTCCTTCTGATCTGAACATGTTTTTCAGACTTTCTATTTCTTGTTTTTAAGCGCGCCTTATTTAGGTTTTATGGTCTATAACTTGCGAAAAATATGGAGGAATATTTTTCGACCTATCTTATCTTTATGGATTATATCTTGGCCTACTTTCATGGATATATTCAAGGGAATAAATATATTCAATATTTGTTTTTCAGCCCAAGCCCATAAAGAAGTTGTTGCGCCTTTATAAGGACTTGCAACCTTATTCGTACAACTGCAACAATTGAAGAAAAATATATTCTTGGTGTTTAAAAGTCTGAATCTTTTAATTGTAATACACTCTAGTATTGTTTCAATACTTGAGTTGTAATTTTATAGTTGAGTTGTAAATTATGGATCATTCATAAGCTTTTAAGTATTGAATGATTGAAGTTTTTCAAACTTAATAATTCTATTGTTTTTCACTGCTAGTGATTGAAGGGATTTGAGAAGGGCCTCATACTTAGGTGTGTCTTAGGTAGAAGTATAGCACGGGTAATGATTAAGTGATTAGATCGTAAACTAGTTGTTTACTGAGGGTCTATGAATTGATACTATTTAGTGGACTTATCCCTGGCTTGGTATCCCCTAGAGTAGGTGTTATTGTACACCGAACTGGGTTAACAATCTCTTGTATTTTTACTGCTTTTATATTGTTGCATTGTCCTTAGATATTTGTGTCGTGACATCTCTTTCGACATCACATATCTGATACCAGAATTTCAATTGGTATCAGAGCAGACATCTTGCTATGTATCTGGGTGAGATCTAGGGAAGATACTTTCTGGTACTATAGACAAGGAAAGAGGATTTGTGAACAGACCACTCATTCTAGATGGAAGTAATTATGACTATGGGAAACCACATATGGTGGCCTTTCTAAAATCTCTGAACAACAGGGCTTAGAAGCTGTCTTAAAAGGATGGAAACACCCTGTCAAATTGGGAAAAGATGGAGAACCTATTTTTGGGTTAAAGCCAGAAGAAGATTGGTCTAAAGAAAAGAATGAAATTGCACTGGGAAATTCTAAATCCTTGAATGCTATATTCAATGGAATTGACAAGAACATTTTCAGATTAGTGAACACATATGAAGTAGCTAAGGATGCCTGAGGGATTCTTCAATCTACCCATGAAGGCACATCCAAAGTTAAGATGTCAAGACTTCAGTTGCTCACCACCATATTTGAAAATTTGAGAATGAAGGATGATGAAAGTATTAATGACTTCCATATGAACATTCTTGAGATTGCTAATGCATCCAGTGCTTTAGGAGAAAAATACCTGAAGACAAATTGGTGAGAAAGATGCTTAGGTCTCTCCCCAAGAGATTTGATATGAAAGTGACTGCCATAGAAGAAGCACAAGACATTGACAAGATGAGAGTGGATGAACTTGTTGGATCCCTTCATACATTTGAATTAAGCATCAATGAAAGATTTAAAAAGAAGAACAAAAGCATAGCTTTTGTAACCAATACCGAAGATGAAGAGGAGGATTGTGATCTGGATATAGATGAAGGAATATCTAATGCTTTAGTTCTGCTTGGAAGACAGTTTAACAAAGTGATAAAGAAGATGGATAGGAACCAAAGATCAAATTTCAAGAACATATCATCTGACATCCATAAGCCAAATGAGTTTAAAATAAAAAGGGTTGAAGAAAAATCCACTCAAGGGAAGAGAATACAATGTCATGGATGTGAAGGTTTTAGTCACATTAGAGCTGAATGTCCTACATATCTTAAGAAACAGAAGAAGAGTCTATTTGTTACTTGATATTGAAGAGGAATCTACCAAGTATGTTGAAGCATTGATAGGAAAATATGTTTTTGATGAAGATTCTAGTGATGGTGAACTAACCTTTGATGAGTTAGCTACCTCGTACAGAGAACTGTGTCTCAGAAGTGTAGAAGTTTCCCAAGAAGGGGAGAAACAAAAAGCTCTCATAACTCAGCTAAAGGCAGAAAGGAAAGAGCATATGAAAACTATCTCTAGTCTGGAAAGTGAAGTGACTTCTCTGAATTCGAATCTTGACAATGGTCAAATCATTCAAGATGCTGAATAATGGGTCTGACACATTAGATGAAATTATTCAAGTGGGAAGAGTGACAGGAGACAAGAGTGGTCTAGGGTTTAATGAGAAAAATGAACCTTATTCAGAAGAACCTTCATCAGGAATTAATCTCTGACCTATTTGAGAAAGAAAGATAGTTTCCCCGTCTTGTTTTGGGAGTTAATCTTCAATATGTAGATAGTTGTCCTGGCTTGTTTCAGGTATTAATCTGGAATTTTTTTTATGTTGGTCGTTGAGATAGTTGCCCTAACTGGTTTCAGGAATTAATCTCTGACCTTAGAGAAAGAAAGATAGTTTCCCTGTCTTGTTTCAGGAGTTAATCTTAAATCTGCTCATGTAGATAGTTTTCCTGTCTGGTTCCAAGTATTAATCTACAATCAGTTGTTCACAAATAGTTGTCCTTTCTTGTTTCAGGTATTAATTTGGAACTCGCCTTTTGCTGGTCGTAGAGATAGTTGCTCTGTCTAGTTTCAGGAATTAATCTCTAACCTTAGAGAAAGAAAGATAGTTTCCCTGTCTTGTTTCAGGAGTTAATCTTTAATCTACTCATGTAGATAGTTGTCCTGTCTTGTTTCAGGTATTAATCTGTAATCATTTGTTCACATATAATGGTCATGTCTTGTTTCAGATATTAATCTAGAACTCTCCTTTTGCTGGTCGTAGAGATAGTTACCCTGGCTTGTTTTAGGAATTAATCTCTAACCTATTTGAGAAAGAAAGATCATTTCCCCGTCTTGTTTCGGGAGTTAATCTTCAATATGTAGATAGTTGTCCTGTCTGGTTCCATGTATTAATCTATAATCAGTTGTTCATAAATAGTTGTCCTGTCTTGTTTCAGGTATTAATCTGGAACTTGTATTTGTGTTGGTCATTGAGATAGTTGGCCTGTCTGATTTCAGGAACTAATCTCTGACCTTATAGAAAGAAAGATAGTTTCCCCGTCTTGTTTCGGGAGTTAATATTCAATTTTCTCATGTAGATAATTATCCTGTCTGGTTCCAGGTATTAATCTACAATTAGTTGTTCACAGATGGTTGTCCTATCTTGTTTCAGGTATTAATATAGAACTTGTTTTTGTTGGTCATTGAGATAGTTGTCCTGTCTGGTTTCAGGTATTAATCTATGACCTAGTCTTGTAGATAGTCTCCCCGTCTAGTTTCGGGATTTGATCTATAATCACTCCTTCACAGATAGTTACCTTGTCTTGTTTCAAGAATTAATCTGGAAATGCTGTATTTGATGGTAAATATGTCCTGCACCAGGAGTTCATATCACCTGGTCGTGTAGATAGCTTTCCTGTCTAGTTTTGGCATTAATCTTTTACCTACTATGCATAAGTTGATAGTATTTGTCTGTCTGCAAATTTAACCTGAAAAGGTAAAGTCAGATTCATGTGATGTCATGATGTATGAATTGCACGATGCTCTCAAAATAAATGAGATTGTGATATATGCATTTGTACTGCATATGCTATAACATTTGTAAAATGATGTATGAATGCAATGTATGAACGTATCAGCTGTTCTATTGCAATGTTGTTGAACTTGGGAAAATAAATCCCCGATTATTGCTGGGGATGAAGAATGTAAGTCTTCAAATTTTATTGAAGTTGAAATGCTGGGAGACGGATTCCCGTTGTTAGAGAAGTAAACTCTGTTGGGGAAGGGAAACTCCATAAACCGCTTGGGGATTTTTATGAAGCCCTATTGGGGAACCCAAGAAATTTATGAACCATGCTGAGGAATTCTTTCAGATTCCAGGGGAATAGTTTGAGATTCTTGTTCTGCTAGGGTATTGGAACACCTGACATTATTAGGTTGTATGCTGAAAATGTAGCAATGACTTTGTAGGAGGATCTCTTTGTCTCTGTAACAGCTGGAGAAAGTATCTGCGGGGATTTTGTATATGGTTTGAGTGTTATCCCAACTCCTAGAGTCTTGAGTAAATGTTGATAAGGGTGATAAGCCTTCTACTGATAGACAAGTGACAACTTGTACTTTCCTTTCAGATTTTCAGTCCACCGGGATACCCTTTTTTGCCCAAGCCGCCTTTTCAGGTTTTCGACTTTTCGGGTGTACAATTTTATTTATACGTCCCTAATTTTTGCCCGAACTCTTTTGGTTCACCTGGATGCCCTTATTTTTGCATAGGCCAGTCAACCTAGCGGGTCTGTTGTACCCCAAAATTTGCCTTCCCATTTCCTCAATATTTTCTCACCACAAGACCCTTGGAGCTCAAAATCAAGTTAGGGTTTACTCTGCTCAAGACTCCTCCTTGCATTGTTGACCCAAATTAGGGTTTGAGTTTGCACAAAGATGTTTTGAACTAAAGTGCCCAAAATGACTTTCATGCTTCATGTTGGACTCACAAGTTTATCCATACCAAGTTTCAAGCCTTGATTCCAATCTTTGCCCAGTCAACTGGACAATTGACCTATAAATCAGCTGTATTGGGGAAAAAGTCAACTATGGTCAATTGACAGTCAAACCTCATGATTTTTGACCCACATCAATATTATGAACTCATATGGACCATTTGATCAAGTTTGGATCACAATTCCACAAGAAATTTGATCAGATCACCAAAAGGGCAAAATGGTCATTTTTAGGGTTTTGACAGCACAAAGGCAATTTTTGACTGTTTGACCTATCCAATGGCAAACCAAGCTCACATATGGACTCAAGGACTCAATGAAGTTGTCTTGACATATTCAACAAGTTCAAAAGATCCCAAATGCACAAGATTGACAGATGAATTTTCCAGTCAACTGATCAAATTTGACTGCATACTGAAAAGTCAAACTTTGACTTTTTGGTCAAAATCAAGTGCCAAGATTCATTTTTCATCAAGACATGTCAAATTATGAAACTTGTTCATCAAGAAACCAAAAATCACAAATTAGGGTTTGAAATGAAGAAATTTCATAACTTAGAAATTTTCTAAGTTATGAAAATTCCTAATTTTTTCCTAACTTTGTCCCATTTTTTCATCAAGGTACATTTGGATTCAAACAAAACTCAAAACATGAAAGTTGTAGTCCATTGAAAAATCTACAACTTTGATTCACAAAGTTTCCTCAAAAGAAGCTTGTAGCTCAAGTTATGATTTTTGGAACAAGGGTGCAAAACATTCTTAACTTAGAAATATTTTGACCTGTTCTAGGCAGGATTTTTGCCTAACTTCATGGCCATTTTTCACATGCTTCCACTTGGAATTTCAACTTGCATTACAAATATGGATTGTAGTACACATTCCAAGCTTTCCAAATTGTCCAAGAACTTCTCAAACACCCTTGTGGTTAGGGAGAATCGAATTTGTCAATATGGGCAAAAGTCACTTTGTTCATAAGCCATGTACATGTTCATAACTTGGGCATTTTTCAAGTCAGCTTGCACAAGCTAGGTTACAGGCCTCTAATCCAATTTGCACTCAATAATTAAATGCCAATCCATTGTGTTCTAGTATTATTTTGCTCATTTGGACAATACACACAAAATCAAGCCATATTTGGAAAAAGTAACTTATCCATTCTTGTAAAGCATGGCTTTATGTCAAAAGCAAATCAAAGAAGTACAAAGCATATCTTCTAGGCACAAGATTATGGACTAATCCCACTGATCAAGGAGAGATTATGCAGCATGCTTGAGGGACCTGCCTTGGCCTATAACTCAACTTGACAACTTTTGCTTACATTGGATGAAACTTGGCATATTGAAACAGAACTCACATTGCTGCAAGAACTAACTCAAGCAAACATTGTAAATACTTTTCACTTGATCCAACTGACCTGAAACACGAGCCAACCACCTTCAATACCTCCCCAAACACAGAAACACCATCCTCTTGCAAAAACAGGGCACCTGCTGCAGATTGAGGTCCACAACTCAATCCACTCGTGCACTTTGGCTAATAACCTTGCAAACACATTCCATACCATCCCTTGAAACTGTTCCAAGCCCTAAACACCAGTTGTAACACTCCTAACCCCATCTTCCATTTTCATTTTTCAGTTTTGCAGGTGAACTTCCATAGCTCGTTTCAGTCAGTTTCAAAGCAAGCTAGAGGTTGGAGAAGCATCCCTGAACCTCAAGCAAGCTGTACAAGTCCTCACACTGCATTGAAAGTGCCCCCATTGTTGTACACGAATCAAGCTGAACAGGTAAAAGTTTGAACTTCTATCTCTCTATCCAGGCATATCTAGGCTTAGGTTTGTGAAGAAGTTATGTCCTATTCATGGCCCTGAAGCTACCCATGTAGTTACTTTTCATTTATATTATGTATGCTGAGAGAATTTTGAAACTGAATATCTGAAAAAAGCTAGGTCAGGAATTGGGGGAGAAGAAATTCTCTCTCATTTCTGAGAGTTAGATCAACTTTTTTATATATTTGAAATCGTGGTTTCAAGCTCTACAAGTTTCATGTTTTAAGATTTGTCAAAAGATCAAGGAATCAGAAGTTAGCAGGTTGAGCAAGGGCGCGCGTTTTTCTGTGTTCAAACAATGGCTGGAGGTTGAAGAAGCCTCCTTGGGCTGGGCCTGACTTATTTTCCTGTTTACACCACTTTTTCACACTTGCACCCCCTTGGCCCATTGTGTTTATTTTTATCATTTTTTGACTTTTTCTTTTTGTTTCTGACTTCTTATTTTTTGTTAAAATATAAAAAAACATTAAAAATATTTTTCACCTTCTTTTTGTATTTTATAGGCATTTATTTTGTTTTATTTAGTTTGTACATATAAATAAACATATATACTTTTATGTAAAATACTAAAAACAATACAAATACATTTTATTTTCTGATTTTATTTTATTTTATCTTTTGAAAACATTTTCTTAAAAATATACTTTTTTTTGTAAAATAATTAATATTTTATTTTTGTACATATTTAATATATTTAGTAAATAATATAAATACTTATATATTTATTAGAATATTTAGGATAAAAACACAAAAATAATACATTTTTTATTTTTATTAATATTTGACTTCAAAAATCACTTTTTTACAATATACTTCCTTTTTATTTATTTTTTGTATATAATTAATAAATATTGTACATAATAAATAATTAATACCTTTTATTTAGCAAAATTAGGGTTTTGTCCTAAAACATGAAAATACTCAAAAAATTATCCTTTTTATTTTTGTTTATTTGTCACATGAAAAATACTTTTACATACATATAAAAATCATTTTTTTGCATCTTGCATATTTATTGTATTTTATTTAATTATTGTGCAATTAATTAATTTGTATATTCAATTTGGATGTAATAGTTTAGATTTAAATTTATTGCTAAAATATCCCCATTTGAACATTTGTACCCCCCATCCCATAATTTGTGTTGTAATAATTTAGGATTTTATTTTTCGCATTTAAAAGCTTTCTAAATATGCCATGATAGATTTAGGGTTTGTATGCAAAAATCAACCAAACAAATAGCTTGACCTAATTCAAAGATAAAAAGCATGAAAATGGACAACACCAATCACACTTGCACCCCTAGGGTTACTCCACTTGTTTCCTTCAATAATGGGCCATGTTGCATGTTGAGTATCTTTGGCAAAAACAAAACAATATCAAATGATCATAGTCCCTCGATGACGCTTTCGAAAGTTGCCTAAAAATGATCAAGTCCCTTAAAGGAAAAAGTTGCCAAAGACACTTGGCACCATTGCAATCATGGTTTAAACGATGACCCGCGCCTGTCCCGTTAACATCCTAACACAAGATTGTCCACCAAATACAATGGTGGAACAAAATTGTTAAAAGGGTTAAAACATAGAAAAAACCTTTGAGTAAATTTAGGGGTAGACAACTCTTAGTTACTTGATCAAACTTGCAAAAACACTTGCCTACTTTTCAAAACCACACTCCACAAACACTTTCAAAACAACTTTCAAAAACATTGAAAACTTTTCAAAAGACATACACCTTTGTATACATTCAAACATGAATCATTATAAAGGTTTCCACCACATTGGCCTCTTTTCAAAACATTTTCAAACACACACACAAAGCACCATTTCAAACAATTGAAAACACAAGGCAAGTGATCTAAGAAAGTAACTAAGAGCCCATGGATAACCATGGATAGAAAGAGTGCTAATACCTTCCCTTTCTATAATCTACTCCCCGAACCCAAGAAAACATCTCAAAGGTTTTTGCTGTGCTTTTTAACCTTTTCTTAGGATAAAATAAAAAGTCGGTGGAGACTCTTGCTCAACCGAAACATTTGCGAAAACAAACGCAAAACCCAAGTCAGTTCTCCCACCGTATCACAGAACTGGCGACTCTGCTGGGGAGAATTTTAAAAGTGGAGTAACCTTAGGGCTTAGATCACCCTCTTGCATGACTAATTGTTTGCTTTGATTGCTTTATATCTTGGCTCTCTTGTTTGGGTTTGAAATCCTACACCCGAATTTGGGGAAACATTCATAGATAGCAATACGTTGTGGAAACTGTGCGGGGTATACCGACACGGTTGAAGCAATAGCTATATTAGTGCGACATATTTGTGAGTACCGGTAACCCTTGAGTTCAATCAAGGAGAGTACGGGGCCGCTGAGTGATGTCACTAAGCACTAATGACCTAGAACCTTACTTGACCATCTTGGCCTTTTATTAGGGGTAGTGAGATGACCGGCTTTGGTGCAGTCCGAAGTTGGTAGATACTCGATACTACACTCATTGAGGGTTGTTTTCTTGGAATATTTTGGTCGCTAGTTAAGTGGCTAAACCAAAACAATGAACATGGAAAACAATCCAATGATATTGAGCTCCTTAGAACCCGGTTACTATTTATAGGACAGGTTTTTAAGCCAACTTCACTCAAGAGGGTACTTACCTATGAAACCCCATGCAAGCCTGAAACTAGGGTTTTGTGTGAATTGCTTGTACATATGTTTGTGCATACATCATAAAGCATCATATGCATTCACTAACCATTTCAAGGGTTTAGATCTTCATCTTTGTTCTTGTTTTGTAGGTCATGGAAATTCTTCGCAGGAAAACTATCCAAGTCAACCTTGTGAGAATCCCTCCTCAACTCAAGGAGCTCACATCCAGAATTCCGGAAAGCTCTCCCTTCAGTGAAAGACATGGTAGACTGCTCATCCTAGTCAACACCAGCATTGAAGAGGACATGGTAAAGGTGTTGTTCCAGTTCTTTGACCCCCTTCACCACTGTTTCACTTTCCCCGACTATCAATTGGTGCCCACTTTGGAGGAATTTTCTTAACTCCTAAGAATTCCTATTCTTAATCAACTACCCTACAACGGTACGGAAAAAGAACCAAAGCCTGAAGATGTTGCTCAAGCACTACACTTGCAATCATCTGACATCAAGGGGCATTGGGAAACTAGAAGCGGTGTCAAAGGCTTCTTGGCAAAATTCTTGTTTGAGAAGGCACAAGAGTGTTGGAATTCATTGGATCTACAAGCCTTTGAAGAAATTGTGGCACTCCTCATTTATGGGTTGGTCCTGTTCCCAAATCCTGACCAGCTTATAGATGTCAACGCCGTCAAAATCTTCTTATCCAGAAATCCAATACCAATATTACTTGGGGACATTCTTCACTCATTTTACACACGAACAATGAGAAAGAGGGGTGTTCTCATGTGCTGTACTACTCTCCTTGCAAGGTGGTTTATTTCGCACCTTCCACAATCTGTTTTGAAGAATGACCAAGGCTTAAGGTGGTCATAACGGTTGATGACCCTTACTCACTCTGATGTACACTGGTGTTCCCTAATGTTCCATTGCTTGGCATTAGAGGAGGCATTACCTACAACCCTTGTCTAGCTTTGAGACAATTTGGATATGCACAGAGGGATGGCCCTCACGACATGTTGATTCCTGACCTAGTTTTTGACTTCGACAACGATGCGCAAGGACTTCGCCAAAGATTCATCAGAGCTTGGAGGATGCCTAACAAGGTAGACAACAAGACACTGGGGCACAAGAACTCCATCCCTCTTGAGCCTTATCTCAAGTGGGTACGAACCCGAGCCCAGAGTCTAATGATGCCTTACCCTCATGTTCTCCCTGTGATTAAAGAGCCCGTTAAGGAAGGAGAGGTTCCCTACACCATCCTATATCCTGACATGCCTACATCGTGGGAGGAGATGCAGAAGAGTTGGATCCAACTCAAGGAGGAACAGAACACTTTTGAAGCCAGCTTCTATGCCAGTGAGAGGAAGGTTTTGGAGCTTACCCGCCGACTCCATGAGGAAGAGACCCTCAACACATACATCGCACCAAAGAGGATGCGCAACGTCTTTTTACCTTGAGAAGTTTTTTGTAATATTTGGCCCATGGGGCATTTATGTACTGACAAATTTCTTCTTATTAATATGACGTGTGTTCTTTTTGTCTGCAACAATTTTGAATTTTCTAAATCCTTGAATGCATTGCATAAACAAACATATCATTCATCTTACGCATAAGCAGGTCTCCACACTAGGTTTCCTTATCTTTCTGTTGTTTATTTCAGTAAGATGGATCTCGAACAGACGGTCAAGGATTTGCAGTCTCAAAACTCACAGTTTCAACATCTCCTGATGACCTTGGCAAAGGGTCAGGAGGATCTGAAAGCCCTGCTTGGGAACAAAGAGCAAGTGAAAAAGAAGAAGAAAAGAGTCGGGGTGGCTACCCTAGGAAGAAGGTTTGAGGGTGAAGCCAGAAGAGTTCTTGAATTTCCCCCTACATCTGAAGAGGGAACCAGTAAAGGGAATGCGGCTGCGGTACCTTCCGAATCCGAAGCTGAAGAAGGAGAGGCTGAAGAAGACGAAGACTACTTAGAACAACAATATCCGCCCGTCGATTATAAGTACAAAAGCTTGGAAGACAGGTTGGCAGCTATGGAGCTGCAGAGAGTTCTCGACTTAGATTTCGAAGATTTGGGATTAGTTGCTGGAATTGTGATCCCCCCGAAGTTCAAAGTACCAGTTTTTGCAAGATATGACGGGCTGTCCTGCCCGAAGATGCATCTCAGATCATATGTAAGGAAGATCCAACCTTACACCGCAGACAAGAACCTTTGGATCCATTTCTTCCAGGATAACCTTTCAGGGGCTCAACTCGAATGGTTCTATCAACTGGATGGAGCCAGTGTTCGAAACTGGGAGGAATTGGCTACTGCCTTTTATAAACAGTATCAGTACAATTCTGACCTCGCTCCCACGCGTACCCAACTCCAGGGTATGTCACTGGGGACGGGCGAAGGATTCAAGGAGTACGCGCAAAAGTGGAGAGACCTGGATGGCAGGGTGCAGCCACCGCTGACTGACCGTGAACTTGTTGACATGTTCCTAGGGACCCTGTCTGGTCCGTTCTTCAACCATCTGATTAGGAATTCTTCTGCTGGGTTCACAGACCTGATCTTAACCGGTGAGAGGATAGAAGCTGGTATCAAGTCGGGGAAGATACAAAAAGGTGCCTCCGCGAGTACTGAAAAGAAGCCTTTCAAGAAGGAAGCCAGTGTTGTTTATGGTCCCAGAAGACAAATTAAACCGGAACGCCGCCAAGCTGTCAACGCATTGGTAATTTCAAAACCTGCTGCTGTTCCTCAACAGTATAATCAACCAAGGGGTGAGAGACCCAAAAGGCAGTACACTCGGCTCAATATGACCCTGTCTCAGATTTTGCCGCAACTACTGTCAACCAATCTGGTAACTGTCAAAGAAGCTCCGAAGGTAGTGAACACAGCTTCTCCAAAGTACAACCCCAACGCCCGTTGCGCTTATCACTCTGATAGCCCGGGGCATACTACGGACGATTGCTGGGCTCTGAGGAATAAGGTTCAAGACCTTATTGATGCTAAAGAAATACAGTTTGAGGCGCTCGAAAGACCCAATGTTGTGACTTCTCCCATGCCCCAGCATGGAGTGAATGCTGTGGAAGAAGACCGGTATGTGGCCTCCGTGGAAGAGATTGTTACTCCGTTGTTGACTGTTAAAAGGAACCTGTTGCTAGCCGGTTTATTTCCGGGATGTGGTAAAGGTTGCCTTCTATGTGTTGTTTCACCTATTGGTTGTCCTTTGCTGAAATCAGGTATCCAAAGCCTGATGGATAACAAAGAGATCTTGTTTGAGAAGATTGCTGTTCCTGCTGTCCCTACTGAAGAAGTGTCCATTGTCACTATTTTCAACAACCCTCCTAAGGCTCCCTCAAAGAAGCCTGTCAAAATCATGTCCACTCAGAGGATTGCTCCTATCATCATTACTGTTCCGGGGCCCCTCCTCTATACATCCGACAAAGCTGTCCCATGGCACTATGGGGCAGATGTTTATGTTCTCGGAGTAAAACAAGAGTTCAATACTAATACCGGCATCAGTAACATCACCGGGCCTGCCAAAGTTACTCGCAGTGGTAGGCTGTTCTCACCAGATATTGCGCCACTAGCTATTCAGAAACCTCTCATCATCACACCTGCAAGTGTGCTTGCTTCCTTTCAAGTTCCTGTTTCTACCCCTACTGCCGAGTCGTCTGACGCTCGGGGCAAAGGGATTGCTACTGATATGCCTGCCCTGACGGAGGCACCAAAGACAACCACTGTTGAAGCTTCCCAGCAAGAGATGGAAGAGATTCTCAAGATCATTAAGAAGAGTGATTTCAATGTAGTTGAGCAGCTGGGGCACACCCCATCAAAAATTTCTATGCTATCACTGTTGTTGTGTTCAGAGGCCCATGCCAAGGCCCTGATTTCCTTCCTAAAGACGGCTCATGTG
Organism: Vicia faba; assembly: GCA_948472305.1. Classification (NCBI taxonomy): domain Eukaryota; kingdom Viridiplantae; phylum Streptophyta; class Magnoliopsida; order Fabales; family Fabaceae; genus Vicia; species Vicia faba. The sequence goes on along the minus strand of OX451736.1, from coordinate 914,809,250 downwards.
CCACAAGAAACGTCTACTGATCAATTTACCGATTGTGTGGCCAACTTGACTGCCGATAATAGGTTGGGCTTCTCTGACGCTGATCTGACTGCCAAAGGAAAGAACCATAACGACGCCCTGCATGTCTCCATTGAATGCATGGGCACTACTCTTGCCCATGTGTTGGTAGACACCGGTTCTTCATTGAACGTATTACCCAAGAAGGCCCTAGACAGGTTGGATTGTGAGGGTTTGGAGCTCAAGCCTAGTAACATTGTTGTCCGAGCCTTTGACGGTTCGAAAAGGATGGTACATGGGGAAGTTGACATTCCAATCAGGGTTGGTTCTCAATTTTTTGATTCTACTTTCTATGTGATGGATATCCGACCATCCTATTCATGTTTGCTGGGTCGTCCATGGATCCATAAGGCTGGAGCGGTGACCTCCACACTACATCAGAAGCTGAAGTACCTGGTCAGAGGGAAAATTGTGACAGTACAGGGGGAGGAAGAATATATGGTCAGCCACCTTAACTCGTTCCGGTACATAGAGATGGATGGGGAATTCATTGAAACCCCCTTTCAACACTTTGAAGAGGTTCCTCAGACACTGGCATCAGCTGAAACTGTGATTGAATACCCTCCTTTGAAGATGGCTTCCTTAAAGGATGCCCGGGCTGTTATTGAGAAGGGTGAGTGCGCAAACTGGGGTCGGCTTCCTGATTTCACTCCAAAGACTGACAAGTTTGGTATGGGTTTCACTGTAGAAGCTCAGAAGGCTGTTCGCAAAGCAAGGATTGGAAAACCTCCTGTGTTCATCACCAACCCGGGAGTAAATGTTATTGAAGACGACGTGGAGGAATCTGAATTCGACAGCTGGATCTACCCAACAACCGACAGAGGACCAAGCAACTGGACTGCCAAAGACTTCACACCTATTACTTTTGTCACTCAGTAATGAACTCTTTTGTTTTGAATTTGTAACAAACAATATTTTGAAACTTTTTTGGCTCGGTGTCTTATCCGGGGCACCGTGGCTTCATTTGTGAGGGCTTTTGTGTGTCATTTTCGTATATCATCAATAAAAACATTGGACGTTTGTTGCATTTCAAAATCTTGCGCTCCTTTTCTTTCTTTATTATATATTGCAAAACAACTATATTTACACACACTCACTTATACAGGTTCCAATCCACTCTGGATCTCACTGGTAACGACTCTGCTACTGCCAGTTATGACTTTGAAAATCCGATCAATTTAGCCGAAGACGAAGGTGAAGATGATTGCGAAGTTCCTGGTGAACTTGCAAGACTGTTACTCCAGGAAGAGAGGGCCACTCAGCCACATGAAGAGCCAGTGGAAACGGTAAATCTGGGTACTGAGACAGACAGAAAGGAAGTCAAGATTGGTGCCAATCTAGAGCTCAGTGTGAAACAACGGTTGATTCAGATGCTGCATGACTATGTGGAAATCTTTGCCTGGTCTTACGAAGACATGACCGGGTTGGACACCGACATTGTGGTTCATCATCTGCCTACCAAAGAAGACTGCCCTCCGGTTAAACAGAAGGTCCGCCGCACGCGTCCAGAAATGTCCGAGAAAATCAAAGCTGAGGTTATGAAACAATTTGATGCCGGGTTTCTAGCAGTGACTTCTTACCCTCAGTGGGTTGCCAACGTGGTTCCAGTGCTGAAGAAGGATGGTAAGGTCAGAATGTGTGTTGATTACAGGGGTTTGAACAGGGCGAGCCCTAAGGATGATTTCCCTCTGCCTCATATCGACGTTCTGGTTGACAACACTGCTCAGCATAAAGTATTCTCCTTCATGGACAGCTTCTCCGGTTATAATCAGATCAAGATGGCTCTTGAAGACATGGAGAAGACCACTTTTGTTACTCAGTGGGGCACCTTTTGCTACAAGGTCATGCCTTTTGGGTTGAAAAATGCTGGGGCAACCTACCAACGTGCCATGGTTGCTTTATTTCATGACATGATCCATCATGAGATTGAAGTATACGTCGATGATATGATTGCAAGGTCCCAAACTGAGGAGGAACACCTCGACCATCTACGGAAGCTGTTTGACCGTTTGAAGTTGTACAAGCTGAGGTTGAACCCAAACAAGTGCACCTTTGGGGTGAGATCTGGAAAATTGCTAGGCTTCGTCGTAAGCGACAAAGGTATTCAAGTGGACCCTGCCAAGGTGAAAGCCATACAAGAAGTTCCAGCTCCCAAGACAGAGAAAGAAGTCAGAGGCTTTCTAGGACGGTTGAACTACATTGCCCGTTTCATCTCGCATCTAACTGCTACCTGTGAACCAATCTTCAAGTTGCTGAAGAAAGATCAAGTAGTACGTTGGAACGATGAATGTCACGCCGCTTTCGAAAAGATCAAAGAGTATCTCCAAGAACCACCCATTCTTATGCCGCCGGTTGAAGGGAGACCTCTAATCTTATACTTGACTGTACTTGACAACTCAATGGGGTGTGTGCTGGGGCAGCATGACGAGTCTGGCCGAAAAGAACACGCCATTTATTACCTTAGCAAAAAGTTTACCGACTGTGATACCCGATACTCACTGCTTGAGAAAACTTGCTGCGCTTTGGTATGGGCTGCTCGCCGGCTGAGACAGTATATGTTGACTCACACTACTCTGTTGATTTCAAAAATGGATCCAATCAAGTACATATTCGAAAAGCATGCTCTGTCTGGAAGAATAGCAAGATGGCAAATGATCTTGACGGAATACGACATCCAGTACACGACTCAAAAAGCAATCAAGGGAAGTGTATTGGCAGACCATTTGGCACACCAGGCAGTGGACGACTATCAGTCAATGAACTTTGAATTTCCAGACGAGGATATCATGGTAGTAACTGATTGTGAAGTACCTGGACCGGATGAAGGACCTGAGGAAGGATCCCGATGGTCTATGCACTTTGATGGAGCCTCGAACGCTTTGGGTAATGGTATCGGCGCTGTGATCATATCCCCTAAAGGCACTCATACTCCACTCACCGCCCGACTATGTTTCAACTGCACCAACAACATGGCAGAGTATGAGGCATGTATCATGGGTCTTCAAGCTGCAATCGACCTAAGGATCAAGTTTCTGAGTGTCTTCGGAGATTCCGCTCTCGTGATCAATCAGGTCAAAGGCGAGTGGGATACGAAACACCCAAATCTTATTCCTTACAAGGAGTATGTGTTGACGTTGATTCCCCATTTCGAAGAGATAACTTTTGAACACTTCCCAAGAGAGGAGAATCAGTTGGCGGACGCGTTGGCTACGATGTCTTCTATGTTCAAAGTCAAATGGGACAACGAGGCGCCCCAGATCATTATTTGGAAGTTAGATAAACCTGCACATTGCTATGATCTTGAGGCCGAAGAGGTAACAGAAAAACCCTGGTATCATGAAGTGAAGAGGTATCTTGAAGCTCAAGAATACCCTGAAGGCGCATCTGTTAATGACAAGAAGTTCCTGAGAAGGTTTGCGGCAAAGTTCTTCCTCAGTAATGGCATTCTCTACAAGCGAAACCATGATTCAACCTTACTGCGTTGTGTGGATAAGACTGAAGCAGAAAAGATCATGGCAGAGCTACATGAAGGTACCTTCGGAACGCATTCCAGTGGACATACCATGGCAAAGAAAATCCTTCGGGCAGGATATTTCTGGTCCATAATGGAAGCCGACTGTTACCAACATTCTCGGACTTGTCATAAATGCCAGATCTATGCTGATAAGGTGCATATTCCTCCGGCTCCTCTGAACGTCTTGACAGCACCTTGTCCTTTTGCAATGTGGGGCATTGATATGATCGGCGAAATCAGACCTACAGCATCCAACGGGCATCGATTCATCTTGGTAGCGATTGATTATTTCACAAGGTAGGTTGAAGCAGCTTCCTACGCTACTGTAACCAAGAACGTCGTGGCACGGTTCATTCGGCACAACCTGATCTGCCGCTACGGTGTACCTGAGAGGATCATTACGGACAATGGTACCAATCTTAACAATAAGATGATCACTGAGCTCTGCGAGCAATTCAAGATACAGCACCACAACTCTTCACCTTACCGGCCGAAGATGAATGGGGCTGTAGAAGCGGCAAATAAAAATATCAAGAAGATTGTGCAGAAGATGACAGTGACCTATAAAGATTTGCACGAGATGTTACTGTTTGCTCTTCATGGGTACCGTACCTCAGCACGGACGTCAACAGGGGAAGCTCCCTTTTCCTTGGTCTATGGCATGAAGGCAGTCTTGCCTATTGAAGTCCAGATACCCTCTCTCCAGATAATGAAGGATCCAGGTTTGAGCGAAGATGACTGGATCCAGACTCGGCTTGATCAATTAAACCTAATTGACGAAAAGAGACTCACTGCTATTTGTCATGGTCAGACGTACCAAAAACAAATGATCAGGGCATTTAACAAGAAAGTCAGACGACAAGAGTATCAAGTCGGAGACCTGGTAATCAAGCGCATCATTCTTCCTCAAAGTGATCCCAGGGGAAAATGGACCCCTACGTACGAAGGGCCATTTGTGGTTAAACATATCTTCTCAGGAGGAGCTATGATTCTAACCACCATGGATGGTGACGACCTTCCTCACCCTGCCAATGCAGACATAGTAAAAAGATACTACGCATGAACTAAAGACCCGCTAGGTTGACACACCTAGGCAAAAATAAGGGCTTCCCGGCGAACCAAAAGGGTTCGGGCAAGAATAAGGGATGAAATGAAAAAAATCAGTACACCCGGCAAGTCGAAAACCTAAAAAGGCGGCTTGGGCAAAAATGGGTATCCCGGTGGACTGAAAACCCGAAAGGGCGGTCCAGGCAAAAGTTAGGGATAAAGCGTAATACTATGTCTCATTAGATCACCTTGCATCCAGAATTCGGCATCTACTATCGGGCTCAGACGACACAAATCAATCAGCTTCATCTTCAACTAAGCAGTAAGGTGATGAGACGCTTGAAGACATAAAGGCGATAGCAGAGTTGGAACCCAGTGGGATTATTTTTCACATAGCTGTTTTGTTTTATTTTTCACAAAATTGTATAAACTCTATTTTGCTCGGCGGCGTTCTCTTACTAGGACGTCAGCCTCCCATACATAAAACGCCTATTTAAAGGCAAACTTCAAAATCAATACAAGTTCACATTTTCAGACAAATTACCCATCGTTTTTTCCTTTTTCTGTTTTGTTTTGCAAAGAACGTCCAATGTTCATTTTTGATATATGCATTTGACATTAATTGCTAATCATGAATATTTGCATGCGAAACAAAGGACTAATTACAGGTGACATCAGAAACAGGGGCAATTTAGAATTGTCCAAGCAATCTAGTTGCTCTATCCACCGAGGTACCAAGGTAAGTTTGGCTGAAGAATGTAACCAAGTTACCTCAACTCCCCACAGAATAAGACAAGATTCAGCCATACTCTCCCCAAGCAGAGTTGGTCTCCCGTCAGCCCCGAAAAGGCACAATATTCCCCTAGCAAGTCAGCGATACTCTCCCCAAGCAGAGTTAGTCTACTGTCAGCCTTAAGGAAGTTGGGTATCCCCAGAAGATCTCAACATTCCCCAGCGGAGTATAGACATTCCTCAGCAAGCATCCCCGGCAGTCTTAATATAAGATTGTTCCCCGGCGGAATACCAGACATCCAGTGGAACCATTCCCCAGTACAGTCTGAAAGTTTCCCCAGGAAAGTGGAATCATCCTCCCCGGTAGACTCTGAAGCTTATCCCCAGTAGATTCTAGAAGCTTATCCCCTGCAGAGTACGAACGCGTCTCCCAGGCTTCATTCAAAGGTTCTTTCCCACCAAGGTATGATTGGGTTATCCTCAGCTAATTACCACGGAAAGTTCGTCCTCGGCGAAGTTCTTCCTGTCCCCAGCGGAGTTCATCAAATTCCCCAACATAACTTATCAGTGGAATCCCCAGCGGAGCTCTCATCAAAACCTCAGTGAAGTATCTCTTCCCACAGAGTAATTCCCCGCAGAGTAACCTCTCCAACAAGTTTATTCTCCAACGGAGTCATCTTCTCCTACCGGTTTATTCTTGCAACCATCATCCCCAGCGGAAATGAAGAACTCCACTCTTCAACATCAGCCCAGGATTCAAACTCTCGGAAATCGTCAAGGATTTATTTTCCTAGACAAAAATACATTCATCACATTATCATACACCATGACGCATGCATATACGCATGATATCACACAATCTCATTTATTTTTGAGAACATCATGACATCATGAATCTCATACATCATGATATTGCATACAACTAATGTTTTACCTTTTCAGGAAAAGGTCAATCCAAAGATGATTACTATCAACTATCGCAATTCCAGATTCGATACCTGTATCTAGCCAGGGCATATCTGTGAGTGATGGATTGTAGATTCGATACCTGTATCTAGCCAGGGCATATCTGCATGAAGAGTTTGAAGATCAACCCCTGTAACAGGCCAGGAAATTATCTTTCATTCTCAGGTCAGAGGTTTACACCTGTATCCAGCCAGGAAAGCTATCTCTACCAACCTTTTGCAATTCCAGATTCGATACCTGTATCCAGCCAGGGCATATCTGAAGACGACAATTTCCAGATTCGATACCTGTATCCAGCCAGGGCATATCTGTAGACGACAATTTCCAGATTTGATTCCTGTATCTAGCCAGGGCATATCTGAAGACAACAATTTCCAGATTCGATTCCTGTATCCAGCCAGGGCATATCTGAAGACAACAAATTCCAGATTCGATTCCTGTATCCAGCCAGGGCATATCTGTAGACAACAATTTCCAGATTCGATACCTGTATCCAGCCAGGGCATATCTGAAGACGACAATTTCCAGATTCGATACCTGAATCCAGCCAAGGCATATCTGTAGACGACCAATTTCAGATTTGATTCCTGTATCCAGCCAGGGCATATCTGTGAGTATTTGATTGTGGATTCGACACCTGTATCTAGCCAGGGCATATCTGCATGAAGAGTTTGGAGATTCGATACCTGTACCCAGCCAGGGCACGTCTATAAGCAACCTTTTGAAGTTCCGGATTCGATTCCTGTATCTAGCCAGGGCACATCTGTGAGCAACTAATTGTAGATTCGATACCTGCATCTAGCCAGGGCATATCTGCATGAAGAGTTTGAAGATCAACACCTGCAACAGGCCAGGAAACCATCTTCCTTTCTCCAATATGCAAGTTCTCGCTAAGGAATCTCTTACGCGATCAACACTTCCAAATGGCATCTATAAGCCCATTCCCGACAAGGTTCTGTCACGTCTCCAGATGGCATCTATAAGCCCATACTCCTATCCATCATCTCTCCAAATGGCATCTGTAAGCCCATTCCCTCCATCACATTGCTGATACTCCACTATGCGAGTGCAAATTTCTGGGCACTCTAGTGTTCAATTATCTTCCACCTTCGGATCACGAAAGACATGCAAGCCAATCTACATCCTCAGGTCTAAGAAGATTGAACAGGGGCAACTGTTGTACCCCAAAATTTGCCCTCCCATTTCCTCAATATTTTCTCACCACAAGACCCTTGGAGCTCAAAATCAAGTTAGGGTTTACTCTGCTCAAGACTCCTCCTTGCACTGTTGACCCAAATTAGGGTTTGAGTTTGCACAAAGATGTTTTGACCTAAAGTGCCCAAAATGACTTTCATGCTTCATGTTGGACTCACAAGTTTATCCATACCAAGTTTCAAGCCTTGATTCTAATCTTTGCCCAGTCAACTGGACAATTGACCTAGAAATCAGCTGTATTGGGGAAAAAGTCAACTGTGGTCAATTGACAGTCAAACCTCATGATTTTTGACCCACATCAACATTATGAACTCATATGGACCATTTTATCAAGTTTGTATCACAATTCCATAAGAAATTTGATCAGATCGCCAAAAGGGCAAAATGGTCATTTTTAGGGTTTTGACTGCACAAAGGCAATTTTTGACTGTTTGACCTAGCCAATGGCAAACCAAGCTCACATATGGACTCAAGGAATCAATGAAATTGTATTGACATATTCAACAAGTTCAAAAGATCCCAAATGCACAAGATTGACAGATGAATTTTCCAGTCAACTGATCAAATTTGACTGCATACTGAAAAGTCAAACTTTGACTTTTTGGTCAAAATCAAGTGCCAAGATTCATTTTTCATCAAGACATGTCAAATTATGAAAATTGTTCATCAAGAAACCAAAAATCACAAATTAGGGTTTGAAATGAAGAAATTTCATAACTTAGAAATTTTCTAAGTTATGAAAATTCCTAATTTTTTCCTAACTTTGTCCCATTTTTTCATCAAGGTACATTTGGATTCAAATAAAACTCAAAACATAAAAGTTGTAGTCCATTGCAAAATCTACAAGTTTGATTCACAAAGTTTCCTCAAAAGAAGCTTGTAGCTCAAGTTATGATTTTTGGAACAAGGGTGCAAAACATTCTTAACTTAGAAATATTTTGACCTATTCTAGGCAGGATTTTTGCCTAACTTCATGGCCATTTTTCACATGCTTCCACTTGGAATTTCAAATTGCATTACAAAGATGGATTGTAGTACACATTCCAATCTTTCCAAATTGTCCAAGAACTTCTCAAACACCCTTGTGGTTAGGGAGAATCGAATTTGTCAATATGGGCAAAAGTCACTTTGTTCATAAGCCATGTACATGTTCATAACTTGGGCATTTTTTAAGTCAGCTTGCACAAGCTAGGTTACAGGCCTCTAATCCCATTTGCACTCAATAATTAAATGCCAATCCATTGTGTTCTAGCATTATTTTGCTCATTTAGACAATACACACAAAATCAAGCCATATTTGGAAAAAGTAACTTATCCATTCTTGTAAAGCATGGCTTTATGTCAAAAGCAAATCAAAGAAGTACAAAGCATATCTTCTAGGCACAAGATTATGGACTAATCCCACTGATCAAGGAGAGATTATGCAGCATGCTTGAGGGACCTGCCTTGGCCTATAACTCAACTTGACAACTTTTGCTTACATTGGAAGAAACTTAGCATATTGAAACAGAACTCACATTGCTGCAAGAACTAACTCAAGCAAACATTGTAAACACTTTTCACTTGATCCAACTGACCTGAAACACGAGCCAACCACCTCCAATACCTCCCCAAACACAGAAACACCATCCTCTTGCAAAAATAGGGCACCTGCTGCAGATTGAGGTCCACAACTCAATCCACTCGTGCACTTTGGCTAATAACCTTGCAAACATATTCCATACCATCCCTTGAAACTGTTCCAAGCCCTAAACACCAGCTGTAACACTCCTAACCCCATCTGCCATTTTCATTTTTCAGTTTTGCAGGTGAACTTCCATAGCTCGTTTCAGTCAGTTTCAAAGCAAGCTAGAGGTTGGAGAAGCATCCCTGAACCTCAAGCAAGCTGTACAAGTCCTCACACTGCATTGAAAGTGCCCCCATTGTTGTACACGAATCAAGCTGAACAGGTAAAAGTTTGATTTTCTATCTCTCTATCCAAGCATATCTAGGCTTAGGTTTGTGAAGAAGTTATGTCCTACTCATGGCCCTGAAGCTACCCATGTAGTTACTTTTCATTTATATTATGTATGCTGAGAGAATTTTGAAACTGAATATCTGAAAAAAGCTAGGTCAGGAATTGGGGGAGAAGAAATTCTCTCTCATTTCTGAGAGTTAGATCAACTTTTTTATATATTTGAAATCGTGGTTTCAAGCTCTACAAGTTTCATGTTTTAAGATTTGTCAAAAGATAAAGGAATCAGAAGTTAGCAGGTTGAGCAAGGGCGCACGTTTTTCTGTGTTCAAACAATGGCTGGAGGTTGAAGAAGCCTCCTTGGGCTGGGCCTGACTTATTTTCCTGTTTACACCACTTTTTCACACTTGCACCCCCTTGGCCCATTGTGTTTATTTTTATCATTTTTTGACTTTTTCTTTTTGTTTCTGACTTCTTATTTTTTGTTAAAATATAAAAAAACATTAAAAATATTTTTCACCTTCTTTTTGTATTTTTTAGGCATTTATTTTGTTTTATTTAGTTTGTACATATAAATAAACATATATACTTTTATGTAAAATACTAAAAATAATACAAATACATTTTATTTTCTGATTTTATTTTATTTTATCTTTTGAAAACATTTTCTTAAAAATATACTTTTTTTTGTAAAATAATTAATATTTTACTTTTGTACATATTTAATATATTTAGTAAATAATATAAACACTTATATATTTATTAGAATATTTAGGATAAAAACACAAAAATAATACATTTTTTATTTTTATTAATATTTGACTTCAAAAATCACTTTTTTACAATATACTTCCTTTTTATTTATTTTTTGTATATAATTAATAAATATTGTACATAATAAATAATTAATACCTTTTATTTAGCAAAATTAGGGTTTTGCCCTAAAACATGAAAATACTCAAAAAATTATCCTTTTTATTTTTGTTTATTTGTCACATGAAAAATACTTTTACATACATATAAAAATCATTTTTTTGCATCTTGCATATTTATTGTATTTTATTTAATTATTGTGCAATTAATTAATTTGTATATTCAATTTGGATGTAATAGTTTAGATTTAAATTTATTGCTAAAATATCCCCATTTGAACATTTGTACCCCCCATCCCATAATTTGTGTTGTAATAATTTAGGATTTTATTTTTCGCATTTAAAAGCTTTCTAAATATGCCATGATAGATTTAGGGTTTGTATGCAAAAATCAACCAAACAAATAGCTTGACCTAATTCAAAGATAAAAAGCATGAAAATGGACAACACCAATCACACTTGCACCCCTAGGGTTACTCCACTTGTTGCCTTCAATAATGGGCCATGTTGCATGTTGAGTATCTTTGGCAAAAACAAAAATATCAAATGATCATAGTCCCTCGATGACGCTTTCGAAAGTTGCCTAAAAATGATCAAGTCCCTTAAAGGAAAAAGTTACCAAAGACACTTGGCACCATTGCAATCATGGTCTAAACGATGACCCGCGCCTGTCCCGTTAACATCCTAACACAAGATTGTCCACCAAATACAATGGTGGAACAAAATTGTTAAAAGGGTTAAAACATAGAAAAAACCTTTGAGTAAATTTAGGGGTAGACAACTCTTAGTTACTTGATCAAACTTGCAAAAACACTTGCCTACTTTTCAAAACCACACTCCACAAACACTTTCAAAACAACTTTCAAAAACATTGAAAACTTTTCAAAAGACATACACCTTTGTATACATTCAAACATGAATCATTACAAAGGTTTCCACCACATTGGCCTCTTTTCAAAACATTTTCAAACACACACACAAAGCACCATTTCAAACAATTGAAAACACAAGGCAAGTGATCTAAGCAAGTAACTGAGAGCCCATGGATAACCATGGATAGAAAGGGTGCTAATACCTTCCCTTTCTATAATCTACTCCCCGAACCCAAGAAAACATCTCAAAGGTTTTTGCTGTGCTTTTTAACCTTTCCTTAGGATAAAATAAAAAGTCGGTGGCGACTCTTGCTCAACCGAAACATTTGCGAAAACAAACGCAAAACCCAAGTCAGTTCTCCCACCGTATCACAGGGTCTTTTTCCATGCGTAGTATTTTCCTACTTTGTCCACATTCACAGGGTGCGGAAAATTGTCATTGTCCATAGTAGTAAGTGTTGCAACACTGGTAGAAAATGTTTTCTTGACCGTACATGGCCTTTTGCTAGAACGCATGTTTAATGCCCCAAGTGATTCAGATGGAGATCTGCCCCTGGCCGTTCGACACTTTTGAGAGATTCCTCGAATCTTGACTTGACTGCCCCAGATCAGTTAGACACCAGGTTATGCCCCTTGATTATGAAAGACCTGTTATTAGAAATGTCTTTCCATCTGAGGTGATTTTGTTCATTGAGAGGATTTTCGTTTATTGAATATTCATCGTGCGATTTTCTCTGTTGTTGAACAATTAGTTATATGCAAATAGTGGTATTAAAAATGCAAAGCTTATGTCTGTCTTGAAGTTTGAAAATTCATTTTTTTAGTAAAACAAAATTTGCAAGAAGGTGATATCAACTCAGGATTTATAACAAACCTTATAGGATTCATGATACCTTTTTGTAATAGTATGCTTTCAAACTAACCCATGCTTCAGCTAGGACTTTTAAGGGTTGTAGCATGGCCTGGTTCACGGTTTAATAAACAAAGGATAGAGGCTCAAAATTTATTTGTACCCATCCCTTTCTTCGTGATATTCTTCAGCTCTACACTCAGTTAATTGTGTTCAAATACCAATTGAGTCTGAAATCCTTGCTCTGATACTTGGTGATGGTTCAGACATTGAATGTTTATTTTGAGGAGACAGTCATTTTTTGTAATATATCTTTTGAGGATTTATAGCGACCTCTTTTTTTGATTTTATTATCCCTACATTTTTCCTGAACTGTTTCTTTTGTGATTACAGTCAACGGGATGCCCCAGCTTTTTATTAAGTCTCCTTCATAGGTTTTGACTTAGCGGGCTTTTCTCTTTGAGAAATAATGACTGTCTGTTTCAATGATTATGCGAAACCATCACCATCTTTGATTTGGAAGAGAATTTTTGACATTATTCATCATGTACACAGGGAAAGCTTGTGATTGAATGCGCCATTGAATTAACTGAGAAACTACCCTGACCTAGGTTATGATTAAGGGTTTTAATTTGTGTGAAAAGAAAAGCTCCTACTTCTTAGGCTCAAAGGGGTTGACTAGGGATTATCTTCCTTATAACTCCACTGTTTAGGATTTTAAAGAACGCCTGTACATCATCATCCAGGTCTATTCAAAAGCATACTGTATAAGATTATGGTATCTTTTCGTCATCCTCCCTCTAAAGGCTTACAACTTTTAATCGAGAGTTGAATATCACCAAAAGGAAGTAAAAGCACAATTTAAGTATAGTGAAAACGAATGAAATAATTCAAGACAAACATATGCAATGCATTGATTAAATAACAAAGTTTGACATAAATAAATGTTCGAACAATCAAAAGAAAATTACAACTTGAAAATTCTAATGAAAAAAAGCCTCTTTGTCTGAACTTGTCACTTCAGGTGGTGTGCCTTTGAGGGACGGCAGAAGAATTCGATCTGACCATCTTATGTGAACTCTAGCACTCCTTCGTCGATCAAGTATTGAAGCTTATTTCTCAACGTCCAACAGCTATTAGTGCCATGTCTCGGACTGTTGGAGTGGTACTCACACCTTGCATTTGGATTGTACATTAGAGAGGTGATGTTGGTATTCTAAGGAGGATCCTTAAATGTAACCAGCTTGGCTTCTAACATGTGTTGCAATGCTTGAGCCAATGACATGTTGATTTCAGTGAAGCGTGTTTTAGGTGTATTCCGCTTATGCTGATTACCCTATTGTCGTTGTTGCACTGGTGCTGGATCAGAGATTCGTACTACCTCTACAGATTGGTTAAGATCGCTCTTATTACGATCCCTCTGGTTGTACATAGTACTAGGCTCCTTATTTCTAAGGTAGGGTCTCTTCTGAGTACTTGAAGATGTAGCCCCCTGAATTTCACCGCTCCTGAGTTTATTTTCAACATGATCCTACACGAACATGTCATCCAATTCCCTATATGCCAAGAGATATTGATCATTGATTAGGTCCCAAGCTCTAATATTTTTCCCTAGATGGTCGTATCTGTCTTGATGAAGCTTGCTGATGAGAATACTCAACTCTTCTTGTTCCTGAGCTAAACTTTGGATAAGAGCCATCTGAATACTCATCTGGATTCTCATCGTTCCCATATCAGCCTGCAGCTGTTCCAACTGGTCATCCTTGTTGTCTTCAGGATATTTCTTGGTCAAGTTCCCAGCGAGGAGTGCTTTCAATTCTTATTGCCCCTTGGATAAGTTTAGGAACATTTCCTTGAACTGAGAATCTTCAGTTTGGAGATCTTTGTCGTTCTGTTTGAGAGCCATTTTCCTTGCTGAAATAAGCAGCGAGAAAATGAGAAACCTGTACTGGAAGACCTATTATGTAATGATGCATGATGTGTGGATGCAATGTTTTCAAGGATCTCGCGGGGTAAACACAAGAAAATGTCATAAGTTTGATTTTGACTACAACTTTGACGGAAGAACTTCAGATTGTTGAATGTCCTTCTACAAGAATCAAGCTCACCATGTCGAGTGGGTCATAGACTCTGACTCAAGTTATCGCGCTTTGGTCTTTTGACAACATTGGATAGAGGAAAATAAATCCCCTTTCCCCTTGCTAGACGTCTGGTTTATCATAGCCTGCATCACAGACCCTTGAGATCCTTGAAATGGTTAAGGAGATGCTATGTCATGATGTCATGATGTGTATGCTATGCACCAAGGAAAAGTGTAAGGTGATAAAGACAAGTGAGTCTTGCAGGAAATCCAAGTTATTGGATAATGACTACAAACAAGTCTTGCAAGGAGTACAAACAAAGCCCTGCAATGAGTTCAAGTTGTTAGATAATGAAAGTAAGCAAGTCACACAAGTAGCCTTAGGTTCAGGCTTACATGGAGTTTGTAGGTAAATACCCTCTTGAAGTTTAGTTGGTTCAACCTGTCTTAGAAAAGTAACTGGGTTCTAAGGAGTCTCAATATCATTTATCTTTCTTCATTAGACATTGTTTCAGCTCAGGCAATCTTTTCTCACGGTCGAAATATCCTGAAAGTCCGATCTCAATGAGTGTAGCATTGAGTATCAACCAATCCTCAGCTTTATGCTGAGGCCGGCTACCTCACTACTTTCTAATGGAAAAGTTTGTTCAATTAAGGTTCCAAGGTCCGTTAGTGCTTTATGACACCACACAGCGGCCCCATATTCTCCTCGATTTAACACAAGGGATACTGGTACCAACAAATGTGTCACACTAACGCAACTATTATTTTAACCATATCGGTCTATGCCGTACAGTCTCCACGATCTATTGTTGCTTACCTAAAAGGTGTACCAGATCCGGGTGTAGGATCTTTTAGTAACAACCCAAACAAGCCCTCAAAAGTAAAACATACAAAACACACAATGTAAAGCAATTTAAAATGAACTAAACTCTAAGGTAACCCCACTTTTTTTTATATCCCCAGCAGAGTCGCCAATGTTGTACCCCAAATTTCCCCCCTAAGATCCCTTCATCATACCATATTGATTCAATCACAACAAGATCACATTAGGGCTTTTGGTTCTCCTCCCTATCTTTAGCTTTGCTCTTTGAGGAATCAGCAAACACCTTGACTTGTTTTTCTTTTATGATCATGCATGTTTTGTTTTGACTTTCCTTTTAATTAATAAAATTCAATGTTGGTTTGTCTTACTTGTTAATAATGTAGGTAAAGGCAATATGGCTTAGCAAGTTGATCCATGGGCTCATGAGTTTATTTCCATGCCCTAGTCAATAAAGCTTGAGAAATTCAAACCTCACCATTGAAGTTGTTTTGGAAGAAATGGCATAGCAAGTATTGTACCCCAAAATTTTCCCTCTCATTTTCTCAAGTAATCACCCTGGGTCCTCAGGTTTACTTCCATCCAATCCCGAGCTTTGAATTACAATTTTTTCAAGAAAGTCGCATGCAAGGGAAAAATAATCATTTTTACATTAAAAGGTCAAACTTTGACTTTTGGGATCAAAATCAAATCTCTGAAATCATATTTCATGAAGACATGTTGGAATATGAAGTTTGTATCATCAAAAAGTTCAAAAGTCAAATTTACTATAGAAAAGCCAAATTTCTAAATACTTGGGATTTTTTCTAAGTATTTAAGAAAAAATATGGTCTCAAAACTTCTGAGCCAGCCTCCAGGCAGGTGCAGTCAGAAGTTGTAAACATAGTTCAACACATAGTCTTCAGTCAGAATATGGCTCTTCAGCATCTACGCAAGTTCGGTCAGAGTTTGCTAGGAAAATGCAAAGAAGGTAATAAAGCGTAATACGAAGCCTGAAAGCTCCTTCAGAACATGCTAGAGCCAGAAGGTAAGAGGATCAGAAGATTGGATGCTACGCTGAAGCAGAACTTCTAATCCAGAGTTTTCAAAGGTAAAAGAAGGTTACTGGAAAGCCTAGGAATCCTTCAGAGTATGCTGAGGCAACAAGATACTAGGATCAGAAGTTGGGTGTTTGTTTTGGACTACGCTGAAATAGAACTTCTGGCCCAGATTTAAGCAATGATGCAAAATCTCACATTACAGGATTTTTGATTTTGACAAATCTCATCATCATTTAATGCTCATTAATGCTCACAACCACTTTTGAGTCTTTGTCCAAAGGATCTCTCCACGTGTAGCATAGAAATACTTTTGCACAGAATTAAGTATGGGTCCATGCGCTACTTTTCGCTTGTAGGTTTACTTTTCCTTAATCCTTGCTTGCTAATCCAGCCTAAGCTAAAAAAAACTGTCAACTATCACACCTTTTTTAGAACTTTCTTCAAGAAGAAGTCAGCATCTAGCATATGATGTTGGCGCTACTTGACATTTCAAACACACAAAACTTTTCCTATAAATAGAACACCATTGGTCACTGAGAAGGAGTCCAGAAAAAATTGGTGAAAGAGGTCAAAATTTTGAGAAAGAAAAGCCTTGAATCCCTGCCGAAATTCCCAAAGTTCCAAGAAATGTAAAAACAACACATAAATCCTTATTAAATTTTGATTCCTTGCATTCAAAACTCCACTTGTTCTCAATTATTTCTTGACTAAAAAACATTCACACAGTTTCTGATGCACACGTTGGAAACTGCCTAAACTTTTGTGTTCATATTGCTATACATTTTCCATCCATCCACTCAAACAAATCATAACATCACCTCCTTGCCATCCCTAGAAGTTGAAAACATTCAACTTGCTGAGTATGTGAAAAAGCTGTTAAGAGCATCATCAGAGTTGAGATTAACTCTGGTTCACAGAACTTTTTCCAGTGGCAAGGTAAGTTTCTGCTGACCCTCACCATATTACTTAAGCATTATCAGATTTACATGCTCAAATACAATGTAAATATCAGGTTTTTGGTGTCATACATATTCTGAAATTTCATGCATTCTATTTACTTAAGTAGAGAACAAATCAGTTCAGAACTTCTTGAAGAAACTAGAACTCAGAGTTAGGATTAGCCAATACATGCTTGCCTATGATTTATAGTTCTGATATTTCTTATTTTCTGAAACACCATGACACCTGCTATAACTGTTCTGTGCATGTCTTCTATTTTGTGGAGAAAATAACCAAATTTCAGATGTTCTGACTAGCATAGAGAGAGAAACCAAATTCTGCCAGTGGTCTCAGAACTTTTGAAGTCTGTTTTAATGCCAGTTGTATTAGAATTTCTGAAGCTTGTCTTTGTTGCCAGTGGTATCAGAACTTCTGAAGACTACTGTGTTCCCAGTGGGTTCAGAGCTTCTGACCTTATACATTTTCACTAACAGGTTTATGTTTTGTAGCGTGCCGGGGTATGAACCTCTGGCTTCATTTTATCAGCAACATGCAGATTCCTATTTTCTTTTTTTCATTATTTTTCTATCAGTCTTCATTCCATTAATCATCAAACATCAAAAGTATTTCCTTCACACTTTATTTTAGTTCTTAAAACAAAGACCAAAAATAGTTTCTTAAAACAAGACAAGTTTGTTTCATATTTTCTTGTACATTTTTATGCATTTCAATATGGTTGTAATAGTAATTTAGGACTTATTTACTTGCAATCCCCATTCATAAATATGTACCCCCATCCCCTAAATATTGTAATAGCGTAGGACTTTACATCTCCGCACTTTTATTGCTTTCATTACTGTATAGTAATTAGGCGTGTATGGCAAGATAAAATCAATAAGTAGACCACCAAAAATCAAAGACAAATGCATGCAATCAAACACTATTCACACATGCACCCTTAAGGTTAACTCCACTTGTTGCCTAAAAAATGGTCATGTTATGCATGTTGGGTGTCTTAGCAAAAACAATCGAAATACAAGATCATAGTCCCTTGATGACGCTATCAAAGTTGCCTTTCATAATGATCTTAGTCCCTATAGAAAAATACTAAGACATCTCACAACATTGCTATCATGATCATACGATGACCCAACGCCCGTCCCTTCACATCCAACGATGGGGCTTCTTACCAAATCAATGGTAAGATAGCAACATCTAAAGGAGGAGGAAAAGCACATCTAAGACCTTTTGAGTAAGTAGGTTCGCTCTCAGTTACTTGCTTGCTCACAACAAAAAATACACCAACACTTTCATTTTGAAATTTTTTTCGAAACAAACACTTTGTATGCGTTCTTATAGAAACGAGAACCATTACAAAGTTATATTTTCAAAATAATTTCAAAAAACCACACCACAAGCACATTCAAACGAAAGCAAGTGATCTAGCAAGTAACTAAGAGCCCATGGAAAACCATGGATGGAAAGGGTGCTAATACCTTCCCTTTTCATAATCTACACCCCGAACTCAAAACATCTCTAAAGGTCTTTCCTGTGCTTTTTCACCTTTCCTTTTGGATAAAAGAAAAGTCGGTGGCGACTCTTACTAAACCGCAACATTTGCGAACACAAACGCAAACCCTCAAGTCAGTTCTCCCATTGTATCACAGAACTGGCGACTCTGCTGGGGAATTATTATAAAAGTGGGGTTACCTTAAGGCTATATCACATTTATTTTATTAAATTGTTTGGCTTGTTTGCTTTACATTATGATTCTTTGTTTGGGTTTGAATCCTCCACCCGAATTTGGGATACATTATAGGTAAGTAGCAATACATTGTGGAAACTGTGCGGGGTATACCAACATGGTCTAAGAAATAGCTATGTTAGTGCGACATATTTGTGGGTACCGGTAGCCTTTGAGTTAATCAAAGAGAATACGAGGCCGCTGAGTGATGTCATGAAGCACTAATGAACTTCTAGAACCCTTTACTTGACCAACTTGGCCTTTATGATGTAGTGAGATGACCGGCTTTGGTGCAGTCCAAAGTTGGTAGATACTCGATACTACACTTATTGAGGGTTGGTTTCTTGGGATATTTTGGTCACCGTTAAAGAGGCTTGAGCTGAAACAATGACCAAGGAAACAATCCGGTGATATTGAGCTCCTTAGAACCCGGTTACTATTATTAGGACAGGTTTAAGCCAACTAAACTTCAAGAGGGTACTTACCTATAAAACCCCATGCAAGCCTAAACTAAGAACTTGTTTGCTTTTCTTGCATATGCATACTTTTACATAACATCATGGACATCATGAACATCATATGCATCCACTAACCATTTCAAGGATTTTGGATATTCATCTTTGTTCTTGTTTTGTAGGATATGGATTCACTTTGCAGGAAAACTATCCAAGTCAACTTTGTAAGAATTCCTCCACAACTTAAGGAGCTAGCTTCAAGGATCCCTGAGAATTCTCCATTCACTGAGGGACATGGTCGTCTACTCAACTTGGTCACCTCCAACACAGATGAGGATATGATGAAGGTGCTCTTCCAGTTCTTTGATCCTTTGCACCATTGCTTCACATTTCCCGACTATAAGCTTGTGCCTACTTTGGAAGAATTCTATCAACTCTTGAGGATTCCCATTCTCAATCAACTACCTTTCAACGGTACAAAAAGAGACCCAAAGCCAGAAGAGATTGTTCAAGCTCTGCACTTGCACTCATCTGATGTCACAACTCATTGGGAAACTAGAAGTGGTGTCAAAGGCTTCTTAGCAAAATTCCTGTTTGAGAAAGCCCAAAGCTGTTGGAATTCCTTAGACTTGCAAGCCTTTGAGGAAATTATGGCTCTTCTTATCTATGGGACGGTCTTATTTCCCAATCCTGACCAACTCATAGATATGAGTGCCGTCAAAATCTTCATGTCACGCAATCCGGTGCCTACATTTCTAGGGGATATCCTACACTCTTTTCACACTAGCACAATGAGGAAAAGAGGTGTCCTTATGTGTTGCACTCCTCTCCTGGAAAGATGGTTTATTTCTCATCTTCCCCAATCAGTCTTAAAGAATGAGCAAGGATTAAGGTGGTCACAAAGGTTAATGACGCTCAAACATTCAGATATTCATTGGTGCTCTCGATCCAAAGAGAATGTTATCATTGTTGACCGTTGTGGGGAATTCCCTAATGTCCCTCTACTTGGAATTAGGGGAGGCATCACCTACAACCCATGCTTAGATCTAAGACAATTTGGTTATGCCCGAAAGGATGGCCCGCATGAGATGTTGATTCAAGGCTTGGTATTCGACTACGACAACGACGATCAAGGTCTTCGCCAAAGATTCATCCGAGCATGGAGGATGCTAAACAAGGTGGATAGAAAGACTTTCGGACACAAGAATTCCATCCCTCTTGAGCCTTACCTCAAGTAGGTACAAACCCGTGCTCAAAGTATTATGAAGCCTTTTCCTTCCATTCTCCCGGTGATCATTGAGCCTATTAAGGAAGGAGAAGTTCCATACACTATCCTACATCCTGACATGCCCACATCTCTTGAAGACCTACAAAGGGATTAGATACAGCTCAAAGGAGAGTGAGATACTTTTGAAGCCCAATTCTACGCAAGCGAGAAGAAGGTTTTGGAACTCACTAGGACACTTCATGAGGAGCAGACTCTAAATGCCTACATTACACCAAAGAGGATGCACACTACTTTTTTATCTTAGAGTTTTGTATTATTTTGCCCAAGGGGCATTGATGTACTCAAACTTTATCTTATTAATATAACGTGTGTTTCCTTTTGTCTAAAACGAACTTGATTCTTTAAAATCCTTGAAAACATTGCATATGGACATATCATTCATCATAACATAAACATGTCTTTTGCAATGAGTTTTCTCATCTCTCTACTGTTTATTTCAGTAAGATGGATCTCGAATAGACAGTCAAGATCTCCAAGCTCAGAACACGCAGTTTCAACAGTTGCTCATGACCCTAGCCAAGGGGCAAGATGAGTTGAAGACTCTACTGGCTGAGGAAAGGAAAAAGAAAACAAAGAAGGCCACCGGGGTTTTAAACATGGGGAGAAGGTATCAAGGGCAGACTAGAAGAACCTTGAATTTTGCTACAACATCCGTTGAGGAAGAGGGGAAAGGAAAGGAAACAACGGTTCCGTCAGAATCTGAAGAGGATGAAGACTACTCTGAGGAACAGTATCCTCTAGCCGATGATAAGTACAAACATCTTGAAGAGCGTTTGAGCGCTATGGAAATACAAAAGGTGCCAGGTCTAGACTTTAAAGAATTGGGACTAGTATCGGGGATCATGATTCCTCCGAAATTCAAAGTGCCTTTGTTTGCAAAATATGATGGAGTGTCATGTCCTAAGATGCATCTCTGGTCATATGTGAGGAAGATCCAACCACACTCCGCTGATGAAGACTTGTGGGTGCATTTTTTCCAAGATAGCTTATCTGGAATACAACTCGATTGGTTTTACCAATTGGAAAGGGCCAACATCCACAACTGGGAAGATCTTGCCACAACTTTCTATAAGCAATATTAATATAATGCAGATTTGGCGCCTACCCGTACTCAACTTCAGAGTATGGCCATGGATTCCAATGAGGGTTTCAAGGATTACGCGCAGAAGTGGAGAGATCTAGATGGGAGAGTTCAACCCCATCTGTCTGAAAGGGAATTGGTGGACATGTTCTTAGGCACTCTATCGGGCCCTTTCTTCAACCATTTGATTGGAAGCTCATCTGTAGGATTTACTGAGTTAATACTGACCGGAGAGAGGGTGGAAGCTGGCATAAAAAGTGGAAAGATTCAGAAGGATTCATCTTCTTCTACGGCTGTGAGGAAGCCTTTTATTGGGAAGAAAGAAGTAGCTGCTGTATATCCATAAAGGAACCAAGGGAGAGCCGAACGCCGACCAATGGTAGGGACTGTTATGATCCCAAAGCCTACATCTGATCAACAAAGAAGTAATCAGCCGAGAGTGGAAAGGCCAGTTCGGAAATTCACCAGAATTAATATGACTCTGTCCCAAGTATTACCGCACCTTCTGAAATCCAATCTGGTAACTCTGAAAGAAGCTCCAAAAAACCCCAACACAACGTCCCCTCATTATCACCCAAATGCCCGTTGCGCATATCATTCGGAAAGTCTGGGTCACGACACTGACAACTGTTGGGCCTTGAAGAACAAAATTCAAGACCTTATAGAGGCAAAAGAAATTGAGTTTCATGCGCCCGAGAAGCCAAACGTCATTTCTGCTCCTATGCCCAGACATGGTCACAACACCAATGCTATTGAAGAAGATTTGTTTATTACCACAGTTGATGAACTCGTAACTCCACTCCCAATCATTAAGATAAACTTGTTGAAAGCCGGTGTTTTCTCGGGTTGTAATGAAGACTGCCACCTCTGCTTAACCTCACCAACTGTTTGCCCTTTGTTGAAAACAGGCATTCAATGCTTGATAGATAACAAAGAGATTCTGTTTGAAAGTACTCCTGTTTCACCTGTTCCTGTTGAAGACATTTCAATCATCACCATCTCCGCCAATTCTTCCAGGGTCCCCAAAAGACCCGTTAGAATTACATCTGTTCCAAAAGCTACTCCTCTTATAATCACAATGCCTGGGCCAATCCCATATGAATCAGACAAAAATGTGTTGTGGAATTACGGTGGGGACATTTACTACCATGGCATCAAACAAGATGGGCTTGCCACCAAAGAGATAAGCTCCGAAGAAGAAGACTCTGACATTAGCAATATTGTCGGAACCAGTAAGATTACCCGAAGCAGTAGAATATTCTCTCCAGAAATTGCCCCCCCAAAGGCAGTTTTTGGACCCGTGGCTGCTCCAAAGGTTACCTCCGTACCAATAATCATATCTGCAAGTGCTCCTATTGACAAAGACGACAAAACCCCTGCTGTTATCCCTACCAACACTCCTACTGCTGAAACTCGAGGAAAAAGTATTCAAGAAGAGCTTGTTCGGATGAAGGCTCAACCACTGACTATCCCCGAAACTTCCAAGAAGGAAATGGAGGAGATCTTGAGAATAATAAAGAAGAGCGACTACGATGTAGTTAATAGTTGGGGAAAACTCCCTCCAAAATATCCATACTGTCATTGTTGCTGTGTTTTGAGGCACATGCGAAAGCTCTGGTAAAGTTCCTAAAAACATCCCATGTGCCTCAAGAGACATCGGTTGACCAATTTCAAGATTGTGTGGCCAGCTTGACGGCGGATAACGGCCTAGGCTTCTCGGATGCTAATCTGACACCAAGGGGAAGAAAGCACAACGAGGCATTGCATGTCTCTGTGGAATGTAGAGGAACAACTCTGGCCCATGTCCTGGTGGACACTGGTTCATCTTTGAATGTTTTACCGAAGAAAGCTCTCGACAGACTAGACTATGAAGGACTGACATTGAAACCCAGTAACATAGTCGTGAGAGAATTTGATGGCTCAAAGAGGATGGTGCACGGGGAGGTGGATATCCCCATAAAGGTTGGGACTCAAACTTTTAACTCAACCTTCTATGTAATGGACATCCTCCCCTCTTACTCCTGTCTGCTAGGACGATCGTGGATCCATAATGCCGGCGCTGTCACCTCTACACTACACCAGATGCTGAAATATCCGGTCCAAGGAAAGATTATCACTGTCCACAGAGAGGAAGAATATATGATTAGCCACCTCAATTCCTTCAGGTATGTTGAATTGGATGGCGAGTTCATTGAAACTCCTTTTCAATATTTCGAAGAAGTCCCCCAAGAGGTAGCAGTAACCAAGACTGCGTCCCAGGTTCCCAAGATCATAAGACCTCCACTCCTGATGTCATCTCTAAAAGACGCCAAGGCGTAGTAGAGGAGGGTGGATGCACCGTCTGGGGGAAACTTCCGGATATTCCGTATAAATCTGACAAGTTTGGCTTAGGGTTCACTTCAGATGCTCAGAAGGCTGTACGTTGTGCCCGTGCTGGAGGGCCACCCTTGAGGATTAGCAACCAAGAGGTTAATGCGGTGGAAGATGGTGAAGAGGATTACAGCTTGGAGGATTGGATCTTTCCTACTATCAATGGAGGACTTCGCAATTGGGAAGCCAGAGACTTTGTCCCAATAACTTTCATCCCTCAGTAATTCATCTTTCACATTTTGTTGGATATGTAATATTGAAAAACAATTCGCACTCTAAAAACATTGTGTCTTACCCGAGGCACAATGGTCCATTTGTAAGGGTTATTATTTCATCTTCATATGATATTCAATGAATCATGGACATTTTTTGCATACAAACTTTTATGCTCATTGTTTTTCTTTTACATTTTATTTTTTAAAGATGGCTATACCCTTACACACACCCACACTCACGAATACAGGTACCCCTCCAATCCGTATCCCATGGGTAACGATACTGCTATGGCCTTTTGTGACTCTGAGGATCTAATCTACCAAGCCGGAGACGAAGGTGATGAAGATTGTGAAGTACCAGGGGAACTATCCAGACTACTACAACAAGAAGAAAGAGCTATTCAGCCTCATGAGGAACATGTGGATACAATCAACTTGGGTACCGAGGAGGATAAAAAAGAGGTCAAGGTGGGTGCCAATCTGGAGCCCAGTGTCAAGGAGCGTCTGATTAAGCTATTGCATGATTATGTCGAGATCTTTGTCTGGTCATATGAAGACATGCCAGGACTTGATACACACGTCATGGTACATCGTCTGCCTACAAGAGAAGACTGTCCACCAGTAAAACAAAAAGTCCGCCGCATGAGACCTGATATGTCAGAGAAGATCAAAGCGGAAGTCATGAAACAATTCAATGCTGGATTCTTGGGTGTCACTTCCTATCCCCAATGGGCTGCGAACATTGTTCCGGTGCCTAAAAAGGACGGCAAAGTACAAATGTGCATGGACTATAGAGATTTAAATAGGGCCAGCCCTGAAGATGAATTTCCACTCCCCTACATAGATATCCTGGTTGACAATACGGCCCAACACAAAGTGTTTTCCTTCATGGATGGATTCTCAGGTTACAACCAAATCAAAATGGCCCCTGAGGACATGGAGAAAACAACATTTGTCACACAATGGGGCACATTCTGCTACAAAGTGATGCCATTCGGACGGAAGAATGTTGGGGAAACCTATCAGCGTGCCATGGTAGCTTTGTTTCATGACATGATACATCATGAAATAGAGGTCTACGTAGACGATATGATAGCCCGATCACAAACGGAAGAAGAGCACCTTGATCACTTGCAAAAGTTGTTTGAGAGATTGAAGGAGTACAAGTTAAGGTTGAATCCAAACAAGTGCACATTCAGAGTATGGTCCGGTAAACTTTTGGATTTTGTCGTCAGTAGCAAAGGCATTGAGGTCGATCCTGCCAAGGTTAAAGAAATACAAGAAATGCCTGCTCCTCGTACTGAGAAGGAAGTCAGAGGATTCTTAGGGCGCCTGAACTATATTTCCAGATTCATTTCTCACCTAACAGCTACTTGTGAGCCAATCTTCAAACTATTGAAGAAAGATCAAGTAGTCAGATGGAACGATGAATGCCAGGTTTCTTTTGACAAAATCAAAGAGTACTTACAAGAGCCTCCTGTTTTGATGCCACCAGTCGAGGGAAGACTACTGATCATGTATCTGACCGTTTTAGAGAACTCAATGGGGTGTGTATTGGGGCAGCATGACGAGTCTGGCCGAAAAGAGCACGTTATTTACTACCCGAGCAAAAAGTTTACCGACTGTGAAACCAGATATTCACTGCTCGAGAAAACTTGTTGCGCTCTGGCATGGGCTACTCGCTGGCTAAGACAGTATATGCTGACTCATACTACCTTGTTGATATCTAAGATGGATCCGATAAAGTATATCTTCGAAAAGCCTGCTCTGTCTGGGAGAATAGCTAGGTGGTAGATGATCCTGACAGAATATGACATACAATATACTACCCAGAAAGCTATAAAGGGCAGTGTGCTAGCTGATCATCTTACTCATGAAGTTGTAGAAGACTATCAGTCCATGAAGGTTGAATTCCCGGATGAAGACATCATGACATTAGACAGCTATGAAGGAGTCAGACTATATGACAGACCTGAACAAGGATCCCGATGGACCCAGTTCTTTGATGGGGCATCCAATGCACTTGGTAATGGTATCGGCGTTGTACTCATATCTCCAGAAGGGTGTCATACTCCTTTTACTTCCAGACTCTGTTTCAACTTTACGAACAACATGGCAGAATACGAAGCATGCATCTTTGGTCCAAGGACTGCCATAGACTTGAGAATCAAAGCTTTAGATGTGTTTGGAGATTCAGCTTTGGTCATCAGTCAGATCAAAGGGGAATGGGACACTAAGCATCCAAACCTTATCCCTTACAAAGAACATGTTTTGACATTGCTACCACATTTTGAGAAGATTACCTTCAAGCATTTCCCGCGAGAAGAAAATCACCTAGCAGCCGCTCTAGCCACAATGTCATCTATGTTTAAACTTAATTGGGATAATGAGGCTCCCCAGATCACCATCGAACGAATGGATGAACCAACACATTGTCACGAGATTAATATTGAAGAAGTAGTGGACTAGCCTTGGTTTCATGAAGTCAAGAGGTATCTCGAGGCTCAAGAATATCCAGAAGGAGCTTTAATCAATGATAAGAAGTTCTTAAGGAGATTCTCTTCTAAGTTCTTCCTGAGTAATGGCATCCTGTACAAACACAATCATGACTCCATTTTGCTTCGGTGCATGGATAAGGTTGAAGCTGAAAGGATCATGGCTGAATTAGATGAAGGCATTTTTGGCACTCACTCCAGTGGGCATACGATGGCGAAGAAAATCCTACGAGAAGGCTATTATTGGTCTACCATGGAAGTAGATTTCTATCAACACTCTCGGACTTGTCATAAGTGTCAAATTTATGCTGACAAGGTGCATGTACCTCCGGTTCCTCTAAATGTCTTGACGGCTCCTTGGCCCTTTGCTATGTGGGGAATTGATATGATTGGGGAGATCAAGCCGATAACCTCCAATGGACACCGCTTCATCCTAGTGGCCATTGACTATTTTACCAAGTGGGTTGAAGCAGCTTCCTTCGCTTCCGTTACCAAGAATGTCGTTTCCCGCTTCATCAAGAAAAATCTCATTTGCCGGTACGGTATCCCGGAATGGATCATCATTGACAATGGTACAAATCTTAACAACACTATGATCACCACCTTGTGCGAGCAATTCAAGATTCAGCATCACAATTATTCCCCCTATCGGCCAAAGATGAATGGTGTTGTCGAAGCTGCAAATAAAAAAATTAAAAAGATTATACAGAAAATGACAGTCACATACAAAGACTGGCATGAGATGCTACCATTAGCTCTCCACAGGTATCGTACCACGGCTCGCACATCAACTGGGGCGACACCCTATTCTTTGGTATATGGCATGGAAGTTGTTTTGCCTATTGAGGTTCAGATCCCCTCTTTGAGGATTATGAAAGATGCAGGATTGAATGAAAACGATTGGATCCAGACTCGACTTGATCGACTGAACTTAATTGATGAAAAGAGACTTACTGTTATTTTCCATGGTCAAATGTATCAAAAGCGGATGATCAAGGCTTTCAACAAGAAAGTCAAACACCAAGTTTATCAAGTTGGGGATCTAGTGATCAAACGTATCATCTTGCCACAAAGTGATCCCAGGGGCAAATGGACTCCTACCTATAAAGGACCATTTGTAATAAAAAACATCTTCTCCGGTGGGGCAATGATCTTGACCACCATGGATGGCGACGACCTGCCACACCCTGCGAACGCAGACATAGTCAAAAGATACACATAAGAGACCCTCTAGGTTGACACACCTAGGAAAAAAAGGGAATCCCGGCGAACCAAAAAGGTTCGGGAAAAAATTAGGGATAAAATATAAAAAAATATCTACACCCGGCAAGTTGAAAACCCGAAAGGGCGACTTGGGCAAAAAAGGGTTTCCCGGTGGACTGAAAACCCGAAAGGGCGGTCCAAACAAAAGTTAAGAAATTAAAGTGTATGACTATGTCCCATCAAATCGCTTAACGAGAAACCTTTGACTTCGACTGACAAACTCGGAGTTTCTGATCAATTCGATCATCTTCGGACGAAGCAACAAATAGACAAGATATTCGGAGATATAAAGGCTATAGCAGAATGGGAACCCCATGGGATTATTACACATAGCTATCTTTCTTTGTATAAATTCTTCTTGTTTTATGGCACCATTATCTTACTAGAATGTTTGTCTCCTTTGTACAAAATACTTATTCAAAGTCAATACAAAGATATCCCTTTGAAAGTGCAAAAAACTATTTGTCTTTTTTCTTTACGCTTGGGTTTTGTTTGCAAAAAACGTCCAATGATTCATTTATGAACATATGCATTTGAACATGATTACTATTTACAAATAAACAAAATAAGAGAGACAATTATTGATGGTTCAAATGGATAGGGAAATACCTCTAGACTATTACCCAAGAAATCCCCACAGTACGTCATTTTCCCCAGCGGAACAAAACTTCAAATTTTTTAATTCCCAGTAGAAATCGTCAAATTTCTCAAGATTCCCCAAGCAGATCTTACGAGCAGTACATGGCACGGCCCTCACAATAGAATCTACTTCTCTCAACAAGAGTTCGTCAGTATTTCAACTTCAAGACACGAAATTTCAACATATTCTCAGTAGCATTCAAGGATTTATTTTCCTCAATCAAACAGCAGTACAACAAATCAACTTACATGCACATACATTACATCCACATATCATAAACATTGATAAAGCAAATACATTGCATCATACAACATAACTTTGTGTTTCAGCTAACATTTTACCCTTTTCAGGATAAGATTAACATCTACCATTAACAATATACAAATCCTGATACAGTCCAGATACACTCCAGACACGGATGTCATTCTGATACTCATTCAGATACAACCTTTCAGATACAGTCCAGATACACGAAAGCTCTGGTAAAGTTCCTAAAAACAGCCCATGTGCCTCAAGAGACATCGGTTGACCAATTTCAAGATTGCGTGGCCAGCTTGACGGTGGATAACGACCTAGGCTTCTCGGATGCTAATCTGACACCAAGGGGAAGAAAGCACAATGAGGCATTGCATGTCTCTGTGGAATGTAGAGGAACAACTCTAGCCCATGTCCTGGTGGACACTGGTTCATCTTTGAATGTTTTACCAAAGAAAGCTCTCGACAGACTAGACTGCGAAGGACTGACATTGAAACCTAGTATCATAGTCGTGAGAGCATTTGATGGCTCAAAGAGGATGGTGCACGGGGAGGTGGATATCCCCATAAAGGTTGGGACTCAAACTTTCAACTCAACATTCTATGTAATGGACATCCGCCCCTCTTACTCCTGTCTACTATGACGGCCGTGGATCCATAATGCCGGCGCTGTCACCTCTACACTGCACCAGATGCTGAAATATCCGGTCCAAGGAAAGATTATCACTGTCCATGGAGAGGAAGAATATATGATTAGCCACCTCAATTCCTTCAGGTATGTGGAATTGGATGGCGAGTTCATTAAAACTCCTTTTCAATATTTCGAAGAAGTCCCCCAAGAGGTAGCAGTAACCAAGACTGTGTCCCAAGTTCCCAAGATCATAAGACCTCCACTCCGGATGTCATCTCTGAAAGACGCCAAGGCAGTAGTAGAAGAGGGTGGATGCACCATCTGGGGGCAACTTCCAGATATTTTGTATAAATCTGACAAGTTTGGCTTAGGGTTCACTTCAGGTGCTCAGAAGGCTGTACGATGTGCCCGTGCTGGAGGGCCACCCTTGAGGATTAGCAACCAAGAGGTCAATACGGTGGAAGATGGTGAAGAGGATTGCAGCTTGGAGGATTGGATCTTTCCTACTATCAATGGAGGACTTCGCAATTGGGAAGCCACAGACTTTGTCCCAATAACTTTCATCCCTCAGTAATTTATCTTTCACATTTTGTTGGATATGTAATATTGAAAAACAATTCGCACTC
This sequence comes from Vicia faba, assembly GCA_948472305.1. Lineage (NCBI taxonomy): Eukaryota > Viridiplantae > Streptophyta > Magnoliopsida > Fabales > Fabaceae > Vicia > Vicia faba. The sequence continues at coordinate 914,779,226 of OX451736.1, read as the reverse complement.
TAAAAACCTTGTGTCTTACCCGAGGCACAATGGTCCATTTGTAAGGGTTATTATTTCATCTTTATATGATATTCAATGAATCATGGACGTTTTTCGCATACAAAATTTTCGCATACAGATGCCATTCTGATACTCATTCAAAGACACATCCTGATACAATCTAGATACGCTCCAGACACGGATTCCATTCTGATACTCATTCAGATACAACCTTCCTGATACAATCCAGATACACTCCAGACACAGATGCCATTCTGATACTCATTCAGATACAACCTTTCAGATACAGTCCAGATACGCTCCAGACACGGATGCCATTATGATACTCATTTAAAGACACATCCTGATACAGTCTAGATACGCTCCAGACACGGATGCCATTCTGATACTCATTTAGATACAACCCTCCTGATACAGTCCAGATACGCTCCAGACACGGATGCCATTCTGATACTCATTCAAAGACACCTCCTGATACAGTCCAGATATGCTCCAAGACACGGAAGCTATTCTGATGCTCATTCAAAGACACCTCCTGATACAGTCCAGATACGCTCCAGACCCGGAAGCCATTCTGATACTCATTCAGATTCAACCCCTTGATACAGTTCAGATACGCTCCAGACACGAAAGCCATTCTGATACTCATTTAGACTCAACTTTTTATACAATATAGATAGGCTCCAGACACGGACGCCATTCTGATGTTCAACTTACAGATTACATCTCAACAAGCATTCTTGGATGGCATCTACAAGCCCATCTCCAACAAGATTCTATCACCTCTCCAAATGGCATCTTTAAGCCCATTCCTCCTATCACCGCCGAGTGCAAATTTCTGGGCACTCTAGTGTCCAATCATCTTCCACCTTCGAGTCACGAATGACAAATCTCGCCAATCTAACTCTTCAGGTTAAAGAAGATTGAACAGGGGCAGTTGTTGTACCCCAAAATTTTCCCTCTCATTTTCTCAAGAAATCAACCTGGATCCTCAAGTTTACTTCCATCCAATCCCGAGCTTTGAATTACAAATTTTTCAAGAAAGTCGCCTGCAAGGGCAAAATAGTCAGTTTTACATTAAAAGGTCAAACTTTGACTTTTGGGATCAAAATCAAACCTCTGAAATCATATTTCATGAAGACATGTTGGAATATGAAGTTTGTATCATCAAAAAGTTCAAAAGTCAAATTTACTATAGAAAAGCCAAATTTCTAAATACTTGGGATTTTTTCTAAGTATTTAAGAAAAAATGTGGTCTCAGAACTTCTGAGCCAGCCTCCAGGCAGGTGCAGTCAGAAGTTGTAAACATGGTTCAACATATAGTCTTCAGTCAGAATATGGCTCTTCAACATCTACGCAAGTTCGGTCAGAGTTTGCTAGGGAAATGCAAAGAAGGTAATAAAGCGTAATACAAAGCCTGAGAGCTCCTTCAGAACATGTTGGAGCCAGAAGGTAAGAGGATCAGAAGATTGTATGCTACGCTGAAGCAGAACTACTAATCCAGAGTTTTCAAAGGTAAAAGAAGGTTACTGGAAATCCTGGGGAATCCTTCAGAGTATGCTGAGGCAACAGGATACTAGGATCAGAAGTTGGGTGTTTGTTTTGGACTACGCTGAAATAGAACTTCTGGCCCAGATTTAAGCAATGATGCAAAATCTCACATTACAGGATTTTTGATTTTGACAAATCTCATCATCATTTAATGCTCATTAATGCTCACAACCACTTTTGAGTCTTTGTCCAAAGGATCTCTCCACGTGTAGCATAGAAATACTTTTGCACAGAATTAAGTATGGGTCCATGCGCTACTTTTCGCTTGTAGGTTTACTTTTCCTTAATCCTTGCTTGCTAATCATGCCTAAGCTAAAAAAAACTGTCAACTATCACACCTTTTTTAGAACTTTCTTCAAGAACAAGTCAGCATCTAGCGTATGATGTTGGCGCTACTTAACATTTCAAACACACAAAACTTTGCCTATAAATAGAACACCATTGGTCACTGAGAAGGAGTCCAAAAAAAATTGGTGAAAGAGGTCAAAATTTTGAGAAAGAAAAGCCTTGAATCCCTGCCAAAATTCCCAGAGTTCCAAGAACTATAAACACAACACATAAATCCTTGTTAACTTTTGATTCCTTGCATTCAAAACTCCACTTATTATCAATTATTTCTTGACTAAAAAACATTCACACAGTTTCTGATCCACACGTTGGAAACTGCCTACACTTCTGTGTTCATATTGCTATACATTTTCCATCCATCCACTCAAAGAAATCAGAACATCACCTCCTTGCCATCCCCAGAAGTTGAAATTTTTCAACTTGTTGAGTACGTGAAGAAGCTGTTCAGAGCATCATCAGAGTTTAGATTAACTCCGGTTCACATAACTTCTTCCAGTGGCAAGATAAGTTTATGCTGACCCTCACCACATTACTTAAGCATTATCAGATTTACATGCTCAGATACAATGTAGATATCAGGTTTTTGGTGTCATACATATTTTGAAATTTCATGCATTCTGTTTACTTAAGTAGAGAACAAATCAGTTCAGAACTTCTTGAAGAAACTATAACTCAGAGTTAGGATTAGCCAATACATGCTTGCCTCTGATTTATAGTTATGATATTTCTTATTTTTTGAAATACCATGACACCTGCTATAATTGTTCTGTGCATGTCTTCTGTTTTGTGGAGAAAATAACCAAATTACAGATGTTCTGACTAGCATAGAGAGAGAAACCAAAATCTTCCAGTGGTCTCAGAACTTCTAAAGTCTGTTTTGTTGTCAGTTGTATCAGAATTTCTGAAGCTTGTCTTTGTTGCCAGTGGTATCAGAACTTCTGAAGACTACTGTGTTCCTAGTGTGTTCAGAGCTTCTGACCTTATACATTTTCACTAACAAGTTTCTGTTTTGCAGTGTGCCGGGGTCAGAACCTCTGACTTCATTTTATTAGCAACGCGCTGATTCCTCTTTTCTTTTTTCATTATTTTGCTATCACTCTTCATTCCATTAATCATCAAACATCAAAAGTATTTCCTTCACACTTTATTTTAGTTCTTAAAACAAAAGACCAAAAATAGTTTCTTAAAACAAGACAAGTTTGTTTCATATTTTCTTGTACATTTTTATGCATTTCAATATGGTTGTAATAGTAATTTAGGAATTACTTTTACTTTCAAGCCCCATTCATAAATATGTATCCCCATTCCCTAAATATTGTAATAACGTAGGACTTTACATTTACACACTTTTATTGCTTTCATTACTGTATAGTAATTAGGCGTGTATGGCAAGATAAAATCAATAAGTAGACCAGCAAAAATCAAAGACAAATGCATGCAATCAAACACTATTCACACATTCACCCTTAAGGTTAACTCCACTTGTTGCCTAAAAAATGGTCATGTTATGCATGTGGGGTGTCTTAGCAAAAACAATCGAAATACAAGATCATAGTCCCTCGACGATGCTATCAAAGTTACCTTTCGAAATGATCTTAGTCTCTAAAGAAAAATGCTAAGACATCTCACAACATTGCTATAATGATCATACGATGACCCAACGCCCGTCCCTTCACATCCAACGATGGGGCTTCTTACCAAATCAATGGTAAGATAGCAACATCTAAAGGAGGAGGAAAAGCACATCTAAGACCTTTTGAGTAAGTAGGTTCTCTCTCAGTTACTTGCTTGCTCACAACAAAAAATACACCAACACTTTCATTTTGAAAACATTTTCGAAACAAACACTTTGTATGCGTTCTTATAGAAACGAGAACCATTACAAAGTTATATTTTCAAAATACTTTCAAAAAACCACACCACAAGCACATTCAAACGAAAGCAAGTGATCTAGCAAGTAACTAAGAGCCCATGGAAAACCATGGACGGAAAGGGTGCTAATACCTTTCCTTTTCATAATCTACCCCCCGAACTCAAAACATCTCTAAAGGTCTTTCCTGTGCTTTTTCACCTTTCCTTTTGGATAAAAGAAAATTCGGTGGCGACTCTTGCTAAACCGCAACATTTGCAAACACAAACGCAAACCCTCAAGTCAGTTCTCCCACTGCATCACAGCAAGGTTTATCTCGGTTCACCACATTTCAAAGTTATCAAGATTGATTCAAAAGTACAAGGGGGTTGATTGAAGAAGTTGTCATGGTTGGACAAGGAGTTGTTCCCATTGGTCATAAGTTCATATTCCTCTAAATTCTTGAGATATGGAAGTGATTTTGGTTTCTATGAGTTCACATTATCATGCTCAATAACTTCTATCTACAAAGCAAAAGTGTTGGTACAAGAAGGTTGTTTAAAATTGTCAAAGCTCCTCAAAGCATTTTCTTGATCTAGGAGATAGGTGTTGTACCCTAAAATTTTCGCTCTCATTTATGAAATATTTTCTCACAAAGATCTCTCTTGGTTCAAGACTGCACTAGGGTTGATAAACTCTAGACACCTCCTTAAGCACTGATGACCAAAATTAGGGTTTGAGATTGCAAAAGGATAATTAAACTTTCAATGCTTCATGTGACTTTCATGGATCATTTTGGACCCCCAGTTTTACTCATGTCAAGTTTCAAGCCTTGGATCACACTTTTTGCTTAGTCAATTGAGCAGTTGACCTAGAAATCAACTGTATTGGAGAAAAAGTCAACTGTGGTCAATTTATAGTCAAACTTCATAATTTTTGATCCACATCAACATTATAAACTCATATGTATCATTTGATCAAGTTTGGACCACAACTCCTCAAGAAATTTGATCAAATCATCAAAAGGGCAAAATGGTCAAAATTACGGTTTTGACTGAGGAAAGACAATTTTTGATTTTTGACCTAGAAAATGGTCAATTGGTTTGAAGCATTATCTCAAGAGTTAAATTGCATCATTTTAACCTAATGGCATGACCCAAAATATTTCTCAAGATCAATTGGATTGATAGTGAATTTTCAGTCAACTGATCAAAAGTCAACTGTACACTAAAAAGTCAAACTTTGACTTTTTGGTCAAAATCCAATAAGGCTGGACAGAAATAAAGAAACCGGTCCAATCCGACCTACCCAAGCGGCCCGGTAGTAAGCGGTTTGGGTCAAACGGGTTATCGGATAATCGGTTTTGCAAGAAATGGATTCATATGGATTGTACCAGTTAATTTCGGATAATTTGTTTGGGTCCATCGAAATCCAAAACCGACCGCCTAGGTTACTGATTTTCTATTTCATTTCAGTTTCACAGTCTCTCACTCGCTCTAATCTCTGCTTCTAGGGTTTCACCATGCCGTCTTCTACCACCGTCGTCGTTTACGATTCTCAAGCACCACCATGCCACCACGCCGGCCACCACGAACCATCAGCGATCAAGTAAGTTCTTCGTCGTTCTCTTTCTCCTTCTCTCTCTTTATCTCTTTCTCCTTCTCCCTCTTTCTCTCTTTCTCTATCTACCTCTCTCTGTTTTTATCTAACTTAGCAGAACACAAACCGACCGATCCAGGTTTTAAACCCTGTTTCAATGGCTTCTCCTTCTCCCTGTATCAGGTTTTAACCCTATAGAAAGTAGAACACAAACCGACCGATCCACCCCTGTTTTAACCCTAGTGCAGCAGCTTCAATGGCTTTTTGCTTATTCTCAAGACTCATGTAAGTTAATTAATTATACCTTAGAAAGGGTAGTGTGAATGAAAGTGGTAAGTATTGGGAAGAAGGTTAAGGAAAAAGCAATATTCCAATAGGTTTTGGACAGAGTTAAGTACCAAATACTGCAGAAATTTTACAGTCATCTGTCTGATACATGTCCAGTACATTTTACAATAGTAAGAATATAGAATCATCCCAACCATGGCTAACAGAATACCCATTATGTTTCTCCAGCTGAATGGATCCTGGAGCAAAGTATACCCAAATGCTAATACAAGGCATGATCCTACACTCTGATCTAAAAGTGTTACTATAGCTTTTGCTTTGTCTTTTATACTTCCAAAGAGTATATTTTCTTCTATAGTTCCATGATCCTGTACTGTTTTTACCAATTGCTGCTCTATCCAAGAATCTGATAATCCATTTTTCCACAAAAGAAATAAACAAATTAGTACTTATCAAAGTTTATCTACCGCAGTGTTTAGATTGACTTATTTGAACGTATCTATAACCTGAATTGTTCCGTCCTTGTAAGTATTTCATAATTTTCTCCTCTTTCTTTTTCATGAATCTCATGCATTTCATCTTCATTTTCTAGAATTTGGAGTTTTCTGTTTTTGAAAGCTGCCACAAACACCTGAAAGTTCAACAAGTCTAATTAATACAACAGCAATTTGAAGCATATAGAAAGAAAGACAAAAGTTATTCACCTGCATGATTCTAATTAGAGGACTTCCCTTAGGAGTATTATTTATGTATAATGATTTTCCCATGCAAATAGACAGAATTGAGAACAAGACTGCAATAGTGCAGACATTAAAACTCCAATACCATCCTTGATTAGTACTAATCCAAACAATGATAGTAACACCAACTATTTTTCCTGTTGTAAGACTAAACAAAAACCAGTTAAAAAAACTTGATAATTGAGATGCTTCCTTTGGATCTTTATCATCGAATTGATCAGCTCCTAAGGCTGGTAACGCCGCTTTAATACCACTTGTTCCTAATGCAACAAGATATAGTCCTGTATAAAGTATAGCAGCTTGACTTCCAGCAGCTGACTTGCATTGGTTTATATGAATTGGTGCTATATCTTTGCAGGGTATTGGTCTTAATTGTTGGTAACGCGCTTGAACTATTAGGATCCCATATCCCTGCAGTTAAAAGAGGGAGTTGTATTAGGTTATAGTGGCATAGTAAAATAATAGGTATGATTGGATTGTCAAAATCGGATTTCAGAAGTGATTCTGTTGTTTAAGAGGATACTTGGATTTTCCTTAAATCTAAGTTCTTCTTGGGTGCTTAAATTCACTTAAGGTGCAAGGGGAAAGGAGAATTGTGACCAATAGAACATCCATTTACTAGATATTGACTACTATGTTACTTTTAGGTAGCTCCTTGGTAGTGCTGATTCGTTGTTCATAATTAATTTTTGTAAATGATTTTAGTGTTATTTCCTTCTTGTAAATTATAGTGCACGTACGTGAAGCTTTCTGAACCTACAATTTTCGTCTCTAGAATTCCTTCAATGCTACTTGATGCTATATATTGTTGTAGGTTAAAATACTATTAGACTGTAATGCTCTTATTTCTCTTGGTGGCATAAGAATGTAATACTAACAACATACTTGCTATTCATTGAGTGAAACGTGAAATTGATAATACTTTTCTTATCATGTTTAAATTTTGGATTTCACTAGTTTTTGTATCTATCTAGTTTTAATTTATATTAGATTAAACTTGCACACTATGACAATGTCACACCTTTTTTTATAACTTCATTTGCTTTATGTAGTCATTTCTATTTAACGAGATAGGATTTTTTTTTCTTTTTAAAAATATAGTTGTCTGGATAAGGGTCCCCTACCTTTTTAGAGGAAAAGATAGACTGACTTTAGATGGAAATTAAATAAGAAAAAGGAGGTGATGATGTTTATTTTGTTCATGAATGTTTATTTATATGTGGAATTCATGTCACCTAATGACAGTCAATCATGCATTGGCTGCATTTTCAACTGGTTTTGTGAAGTTTGTCAAGTCAACAATGCATGTGTTTGTCGGTTTTATATTTTATTTTTGAGGCATGTGTCTGTTAGTATAGGGTGGTAATTACATGACTATAAATACAAAGTCTTTCCCATACACATTTAATATCAGTGAAATATTTGGCTATGTTTGGATATATTATTAAAATGAAGGCAAAATATTTATTGGGCTCTTTTAAAATATTTTATTTTAATCATTTTTATATAATTAGTAACGGAAAAATTTAGAATTTAGTTGCTAAATTCGTCGCTAATAAAATATAATCATTTTTATTTTTACATTATAATGTATTAAAGGTACAGAAAAGATTTTACATGTTAAATGTCGATTGGATTACATCATTTTTTATTTAACTTTTTTCACAGATTAGGCATGTTGCTTGAGTATGGTAGCCATTTTCTCCCTTTGAGAAAATCCAGTAGTTGCATTGATCTATGTAGTATCCTGATGCATGGTCTTGTCTTGCAGGTATTGTCAACCTTTAGTGTATGTTAAGTATCCTGATGCATGGTCTTGTCTTGCAGTTGCAGGTATTGTCTTGTCTTACATGATATTTTTTAGTCTAACATTTAAATTGTTCATGTAAGTAACTGTTTTAGATTATTCATATAGGACTAAGTGTTTTTGTTGACCAAAATATTTTCAGTGATGGAACATCCTGTTCCCTATGTTGAACCTACACAAGCAGTAGAAACCTCACTTCCTCCTCTCCCCCCTTCTAGGAAAAAAAGACTAGTTAATGCTAGTGGATCTAGGAAAACTTCCACCGTTTGGTTAGACTTTAACATTTTGCCGGATGAACCTGAACCAATAGCTGCGTGTAAACATTGTCACAAAAGATATTGATGCGACCCTAAAACACATGGAACATCTAACATGTTAGCTCACTCAAAAGTGTGTCACAAAAACCCTAACCTTTTACAGAAAGATCCCACTCAAAGAAACCTTGTAAGTGGTGAAGGTGGTTTTTTAGGTTCAACAAGCCAAAGGTTCAATGCTCAAGCATGTAGGAAGGCTATTACTTCCTTTGTACTTCTTGATGAGCATTCATTTAGAGTGGTAGAGGGTGAGGGTTTTAAGAGACTATGCAAACAACTACAACCACAAATGACCATCCCTTCAAGGAGGACTGTTGCTAGGGATTGTTTTCAACTTTACCTAGCCGAAAAGTTGAAACTTAAAGCCTTCTTTAAATCTGATTGTCCTAGGGTTGCACTAACCACTGATTGTTGGACTTCAATTCAAAATCTTAGTTACATGGCCATAACTGCACACTTCATTGACAATGAATGGAACTATCATAAAAAGATTATCAATTTTAGTTTAGTTCCAAATCACAAGGGTGACACCATTGGTAAGAAAGTGGAGGATGTTTTGAATGAATGAGGGCTTAGAAAAGTGTCAACAATTACCCTTGATAATGCAACATGTAATGATGCGGCCGTTTCTTATTTGGGAAAAAGACTTAAAAGCAAGAATGCTTTAGTTGGTGATGGGAGTTTTTTTCATATGAGGTGTGCTGCCCATATCTTAAACTTAGTAGTGAGAGATGGGCAAAAAGATCATGAATTGGCTATTGAAAGTGTTCACGAAGCTGTTAGGTTTGTGAGGTCCTCACCACAACGAGCTTTAAAGTTTAAGGAGTGTATTGAAATTGTAGGGATAACATGTAAAAGAAAACTTGGCCTTGATGTTTCCACACGATGGAATTCCACATATTTGATGTTGGATGCTGCTGAGAAGTTTCAGGCAGCATTTGAGAAGTTAGAGGATGAGGATCCTGGGTACATGAAATTTTTTAACCTCTCGGGTCCTCCTTGTTCTATTGATTGGGAAAAATCTAGGGCTTTTGTGATTTTTTGAAAACATTCTATGATGCAACCAAATTGTTTTCATCTTCGTAAGAAGTGTCGTTACATTCTTCCTTTCATAACTTGTCTGAAATTTTGTGTAAGCTTCAAGAAGCTTCCTTGAACATGAATACCTATGTGGCTCCAATGGTTTCAAATATGAAGACCAAATTTGATAAATATTGGGGGGATGTTGAAAAAGTGAATCATTTCCTATTTTTTGGAGTGATATTTGACCCTAGGTTTAAGTTCAGTTATGTTGAGTGGTCTTTCAATGACATGCATGGGGATGGTAGTCCAATTGCTAAGAAAAGTATTGAGTGTGTCAAGAAAATTCTATTTACACTATATAATTGGTATAAATCTGAGCACAGTAAGAATGTTGAGGCTGCCCTCTTAGATGCACCATCCGAGAGCACTTCTCTTGGAGAAACAAGTACCCAAGCTAGAAAACCTACACTTTTTACAAGGGCTGATGCATTTAAACAACACTTGAAGGATAAAGTCATTGTTGATAATAAAAATGAACTAGAGAAGTACTTAGGTGATCCATGTTGGGTTGATGCTGAAAATTTTAACATTCTTAAATGGTGGAAGGAGAATTCAACTCGTTATCCTATATTAGCTACTTTGGTTAGGGATGTTTTGGCAACACCTGTTTCAAGTGTAGCATCTGAAAGTGCTTTTAGCACGGGTGGAAGGATTTTAGACATGTATAGGAGCTCTTTGAGTCCAGCAATGGTTGAGGCGCTTATTTGTTCTCAAAATTGGTTGATGCCTTCGGACGAGAATGATCCAAAAGTCCTTGATTTACTTGAAGAATATGACATAACTGATTCAATAGTTTCAGGTACATAGTTAATCATTTTGTCCTTTTAAAAAATTATTTGATAAAGTTAAGCACCATCTCATTACAATTTTCTTATATGGCTGTAGAATTTCAAGTTGCTTGTGTTGTTGGAGCAGCTGCTCCTGGGCAGGCTGGCCCGATTTAATTAGCTTTTAGGTATGAAAAAATTAAAAGTTATATACTAACTGTTTTCTAAGCCATAAACTGAATATTTTTTATATTTTTATGTGCAACCACTTTTTTGGAGTCGTGAATGACTCGACTTTTTGAAGTCTGAACCACACACATGACTTATATCAGTCTCGTACATCAATTCCCGCACAGCACTGGATCCATTTGAAAATGATACAAGTTAATTTTTGGTAACTCTTTATTCATTTTGTTTTAATTCCTCCTTGTTTTAATTTTGGTAACTCTTTCATGTCATACCATATCTGCATGCTTTGTTTCTTCTGCATTCAATGCAATTCTATTGTTCTTTCTTCTCTTAGTAACTATTTGAACTTCTAAAACAAACTTTTCTTTATTCAAAACCGGGAAATCCAAAACTAAAAACAAACCTCATTTATTACTCTCTTTTTTCATTTACTTGATGCCAAATCAGTGCAACAAGAAGTCAAGAATATTAAGACCGCTTGTCCTTGTGAATTTTCTTCTATTGGTATATACATAATACATGAACTTGTTTCAACAAAGTAATATATGTCTATTATTTCTCTTCATCAGGTAGGACTAGTTCACAACATAGAAACCAATGTTTTGAAGAGCATGATGATGGATGTGTTGATGAAATGAATGAACATTCATGTTCAAAGCTCATGAGAGAAGAATCTGATTCCTTCCTTGGCAACATTAATATCTTCTCTAAAAGGTAACTTTACTTTACCCTTGAAATATTATTTCAAACTTTTCACACACAAAATATAATAAAGTTAATGTATAAAAGTGGGAGAGAATTCATTTCACTTTGATTCCTCCTTGTTTTAATTTTGTTTGTGAAATGTATGGTTCCAATCATTATAGAATAGAAATTTCAATTTATTTTGCTGTCTATTTTTCTTTCTCTTTCTTGTTCTTCTAGAGGAACACTTCATTCTTATGGTGTTTAACTGGTAAGATTAGATTCTGATACATGTATCTGCTATCCTATTTAACTATTCATTACTGAAAATTGTCATAATTTATATGTAAAAGTTACATAAATTTGTTGCAGTTACTTGCTATAGTCGTCTATCTAATGTTCAATTGTGATAATCCTGGTTATGCTTTATTACATTTCTTCTTACCGTAAGTCATTCCTTACAGGTGGGTCGCAAACTCTCTGGATTTTAACAAGGATTATGAAGCAAGTGTTTTTGAGACAACCATAAGGTTACTTTATAAGGTTTACATTGCAGCTAAAGTCTTTTCCATTCCAAAAATTATAATAAGCTTATGTATTGACAACTGATTTTTTTTCTTTCTATTTGTTGGTCTATTTTCACCAAAATCCAGAGTAGTGGGTGGCCTTCTTAGTACATATGATCTATCAGGGGACAAAATTTTTCTTGACAAAGCTAGAGACATTGCAGATAAATTACTGCCTGCATGGAACACACCTTCAGGAATTCCTTATAATATCATCAACCTGTCACATGGACGTGCACACAATCCTGGATGGACCGGGGTAAGTTTCTACACATGCATTTCTATCTTACTCAACACGAAAAAGATTTAGGATATTGCTTTTATGGTCTATAGGTCTCGATGTTGACTACAAGTCATTGTTTACAGTTTACACCTTTTTTTATCGATAGAGATGTGGCTTTTATGGGTTTACCCCTTTGATCTTAACTTTTAAGCTTGGATATTGTGGTTGCAAGCCATTTTTCAAACTTCATGTTGCCTTTCATATGAAATTTTGATTAGCTTAATGACACCAGAACTGGTATTCTGTGGCTTGTTTGGATGAGTTTTTAAAAGAAGGCTTTTATATATGACCTTCTTCTATAGTCGAGTAGAAAAAAAACAAAATATCATGTTTATATGCAACCCTCAAGAAGTTCTTTTCCGTGTTTTTCAAATTATCTTTTAATTGTTTTTTTTTTGTTTTTTTTCAGAGACATGAAAAAATAATTTAGGACTTTTCTCATTGAGTATTGAGTAATTCAATTGTTATTTTCTTATTTTATCAGGAGAAAAAATAGTATTCATCTCCATGTTTGTATTTTAGGCATGGATTTTGGCTAGTAAATTTTTTAATGATCATTCACATGCCTGTTTTAGTTCAAAGACTGTCTGTGTTAGTACTACTACTAAAGAAGTTTTGATTAAATTAACTGATTCTCACTTTTATATACTAGTTTTATATTCCTTACTCTGGTTGTATTTGTTACGGATAGTTGAGATCCTTTGTTAAAGTTTCTAATTCCTTTTTGTCTTCATTTTTCCAAGGGTTCAAGTAATTTGGCAGATTCAGGCACCGAACAGCTAGAGTTCATTGCTCCATCCTTGGAACAACAGCTCCCATTCTGGTATGCAAAAAATTTACTTGAAAGGTCATGCATAATTTTGTTTAGAAGCAAAAGCTTTGAAATATATTATTTCTAAAATAACACTTCTCTTCTCTTGCAGCTTACAGTGGAACACTTCTCTTCTCTTGCAGCTTATAGTGGAACACTTCTCTTCTCTTGCAGCTTACAGTGGGTGTTTAAGTGCTGGAAATATGATGGTGAACAAAAATTATAATTAGTGTTGGTTGTGTCATCATGTTGGCTTTTAATGTTAATTTATATATGAAGGATGAATGTAATTTAAGTATTCATAGTGTATTTTAAGCTTTCTTTTAATGTTGGCATCTACAAAAACTACCTTATAGACTTTATGTCCAAAATTGAATGTATTATTTTGATATAATATTTGATCATAGTTTATTTGGAATTTACAATTTGATCATAGTTTATTTGGAGGACAGTGTAAATTAGAATGTAAAATAGTGTTAAATTGGGTCATTTATTATTTTTATTATTGCTTTATATTTATTATTTAATATTGTTTTAATTAAAAAAATTAAGATATAATTGAATTTTTTATGACAATTTAATATTAATTAACCGAACAAACCGATCCATTTTAACCGATAAACCGATTAAACCGAATCTGATCAAACTGATTACAACTTTGGTCGGAATTGGGCCTAATATTTGAATCCATGGTTTTACATGGTTTGACATATTGGGCCCAAATCCAGTCCAAACCGACCGATGTCCACCCTTAAAATCCAATGTCAAAGATCACAATTCATCAAAACATGTCAAAATATGAAACTTATTCATAAAGAAATCAAAAATTCAAGATTTCATTTTGAAAGTCAAAGTTTTCTAACTTAGAAATTTTTCTAAGTGTTTAAAACTTCATGTTTTTTTTACAACTTTGAGCAAAATTTTCACCATGATGCAAGATGACTCAGAAGAAACTTTCAACATGGAAGTTGTAGATCTCCATGATATCTACAACATTACTTTACATAACTTATTCTAAAAGTGCTTAGATCTCAAGTTATTAATTCATAAAGTCATGGTTTTGAAATTAAACACCTAGTGAAATTTTGCCTTAGTTTAGGCAGGATTTTGACCTAACTTCATGGCACTTTTTCATATAGTTCCAAGGGGAATTTTCAAAATTGATTCAAAGAGGGGTTGTAGATCACATTAAAAGCTTTCCAAAATATCCAAGAACTCCTTGATATCATTTGTGAGCAAGGAGAATCGAAAAGATGAAGTTAGGGTTTTCAAACTTAAATTACAAGCCATTTCATGATGAACAAAAATTCAAATCCAAGACTAGGCTGCATAATCTTTGCTTTGCAGGCCTCAAACTTGTTTATCACTCCATAATTAAATGTTTACACAGCTGTTAGATCTTTAATCCAAGCACTTGAGCTTTTATCCAAGTTACATTTTCGTTTATGGCACAAAGTTGCCATTTCCATTTTGATAAAGCATTACTTTTGTAATTGTCAACTTCTTGAGCCTCTCAATTGTTTTCTCTGCATAAAAGCAAATTCAAAACCAAAAGCAACATGTCTAAGGCCTCTACCAACTCAGATCATACTTGTACAACACTTTGAGACTTGTCTTCTCACCTTTCTTCAAAAGTAAGTTATAGAGCCAAAAGGATAGAACTCAGAAACCTTGAGTGCATTTGATCTCTAACCTTTCCCATACATATACACAAATATATTACAACATAACACACGATTTCAAGGACCCCAAAAACACTCCCAAACACTCTGTAACTCAGAATCTGCCATAACTTGACAACTTTGAACCTCACATAGCCATCTCCAAATCCACTCGTGCGTATTGAGTTTTAACCATCCAAACACTTAATATACATCATATAAAAGTGATCCAGGCCCCTGTTTCCTAACTGTAACTCCTCCATCACTATCCATCATTTCCAAAACTGAAGCTTGCAACTTGACTTGAGTTGGGAGTTTCAGCCATACTCAAAGCAAAGTAGGAGTTGGAACACACTCAAGGAGGTCCAGTCAAGATACAGAAATCATTAGGCCATCTCAAAGTTTGCTCAAATTCCATACACGACTCCAGCTGTAAGAGGTAAGTTTTCAAACTTCTATCTCTTCATACAAGCATCATTTGATTTTGATTTGTGAAGATAAAATGTAGATACCATTGCCACGAAGCTGTACATATCCATAGTTTGCATTTATATGGCCTGAGCTTAGAGAATTTTAGAGTTGAAGTTTCTGAAATTTTTAGGTTTTAAATTAGGGCCAGAAAAATTCTCACTCATCTTTGACTGCTAGCTTAAGTTATTTACATGGTTGGATTCGTGATGAAATTTCCAGCAACTTTCATATTTGTACTTTTGAAAATGGTTGAGAAATGAGAGAGATAGCAATTTCAAAAATTGTGTTTAATGGTATGGCACGAGGTTGAAGATGATACAAGCCTAGGAATGTGTTTCAAATATATATTTATGGTTTTGTATTAATAAATGGATGTATAGCCACCCCAGTGGTAGAAGCGCGCGCCTGTGACTATAGGGACCTGGGTTCGAGCCCCAGTGGTACCCTTTTGTTTTTTTCACTTTTTCTTATTTCAGGTTCAATGCAAACCAAGTCGGCGCGTGTACCATGTGCCTTTCTCCATTACCATCAGATCAACCAAGCCATTAAATCCAACACCTCACATGCACGTCCCCATGATGCACCCTTTAAGGCTGCCCATACTGGATCACCAGAGGGCGCTGATTTGTTTTGGGCCTGGAACATTGTTTTTGGCTTCTCACCCCCCTATTTGCTTTTTGACACAAGCCCATTTATTTGATTTTTATTTTGTTTTCTGACTTGAGCAAAAAATACTTTTGGGCCTAGCGCCCCTTTTACTACTGTTAACCACCATTTCTATTTTTTAACCCCTGACTTTAATTGTTATATTTTATTTTCTTTTCTTTTTTATTCAATTATTTTTATTTATTATTATTATTATTATTATTATTATTATTATTATTATTATTATTATTTTCATTAATCATGAAAAATCCAAAAAAAATATTTTATTTATTATTTGCACTTATTCATTTTATTTTCTTATGAAACAAAAAATATTAAAAAAACATTTTCTTTTAACAAGTTAATTTCTCTTTTAAATAATTAAATATTTAGAACTTAGGTTTAATAATTATTTTATTTTCTTAATTAAAATTAATTTAGAATCTAGGTTTCTTTTAATTATTTAATTCTCATTTTTGTTATTATTTAACTTAAAATCCGTATTCTTCATAAAAACCCTAAAAAAAAATATTTTTAATTTAATTTCTTTTCTCAATTAGTTTAAGTTAATTTTATTTTAATTTTAACTAATCATTTTTTAATTAGGTTTAGGTTAAACCCTTTTTATGGAAACCAAACAAAAAACATTTCTTTTTTATATTCTTGTATTTATATATTATTTATTCAATCATTTGTACATGTTCAATATGGTTGTAATAGATTATTTAGGTTTAATTTTCTTACAATACCCCCCATTTGTAATTTGTATACCCCCTCCCCTAAATGATGTAATAGCGTAGTAATTTTAAATTCCACAATTTATCGCTTTATATACAAATGCTAGTAATTAGGGTTTTGTATGGAAAGACTAAAACCAACAAAATAGCAAACCCTAATCAAGACAAAAATAAAGCATGAAAATCAATACACTTGCACACAAGCACCCCTAGGGTAAATCCACTTGGTTGCTTTACAAAAATGGCCATATTACGCATGTGAGGTATCTTAGCAAAGACAAACAAAATACAAGATCATAGTCCCTCGATGACGCTATCAAAAGTTGCCTTTCAAAATGATCTTAGTCCCTAAAGAAAAATGCTAAGATACCTTGCAACATTGCTAATCATGGTTATACGATGACCCACGCCCGTCCCTTTTACATCCAAAGATAGGGTTATTTACCAAATCAATGGTAAGATAACAATGTCAAAGGAAAAAGGAAATGAACATGAAAAGACTTTTGAGTAGGTAGATTGTTCCTAGTTACTTGCTCCATTTCAAAACAAAAACATCCTTTATATTTTCAAAATAAACACCAACACTTTCAAAACATATTTCAAAAGTTGAAAACATTTTCAAAATATCAAACACTTTGTATACATTCTTACGAACGAGAATCATTACAAAGTTTTCCTAGACAATGACCTCTTTTCAAAAATACTTTCAAAAACCACACAAATCACAATTTCAAACAAAAACAAGTGATCTAGAAAGTAACTAAGAGCCCATGGAAAACCATGGATGAAAAGGGTGCTAATACCTTCCCTTTTCATAATCTACCCCCGAACTCAAAAAACAATCTCAAAGGTTTTTCCTGTGCTTTTTCACCTTTCCTTTTGGATAAAAGAAAAGTCGATGGTGACTCTTGCTAACCGCAACATTTGCGATCAAACGCAAAACACCCAAGTCAGTTCTCCCACCGTATCACAGAACTGGCGACTCTGCTGGGGATTATTATAAAAGTGGGGTTACCTTAGGGTTATATCACATTTACTTGCTTTCTTTGTTTGACTTATATGCTTTACATTATGGCTCTTTGTTTGGGTTTGAATCCTCTACCCGAATTTGGGATACCTTATAGGTAAGTAGCAATACGTTGTGGAAACTGTACGGGGTATACCGACATGGTCTAAGAAATAACTACGTTAGTGTGACATATTTGTGGGTATCGGTAGCCCTTGAGTAGTCAAGGAGAATACAGGGCCGCTGAGTGATGTCATTAAGCACTGATGAACTTTTAGAACCTTTACTTGACCAACTTGGCCATTAGGACGTAGTGAGATGATCGGCTTTGGTGCAGTCCGAAGTTGGTAGATACTCGATACTACACTCATTGAGGTTTGGTTTTTTGGGATATTTCGGTCGCCATTAAAGAGGCTTGTGCTAAAATAATGCCCAAAGAAACAAATCAGTGATATTGAGCTCCTTAGAACCCGATTACTATTACTAGGACAAGTTTGAGCCAACTAAACTTCAAGAGGGTACTTACCTATGAGACTCCATGCAAGCCTAAACCTAAGGACTTGTTGCTTTGTTTGTATATACTTGTACATAACATCATAAACATCATAGCATCATACTCATATTCACTAACCATTTCAAGGATCTTGGGATTTATCTTTGTTCTGTTTTGTAGGACATGGATTCTATTCACAGGAAAACTATTCAAGTCAATCTTGTAAGGACCCCTCCTCAACTTAAAGAGCTAGCATCAAGGATTCCTGAAAATTCTCCATTCACCGAAAGACAAGGTCGCCTACTAAGATGAAGGTGCTCTTTCAGTTCTTTGATCCTTTACACTATTGCTTCACATTTCCCGATTATCAACTTGTGCCAACTTTGGAAGAATTCTCCTAACTCTTGAGGATTCCCATTCTCAATCAACTACCTTTCAAC
Organism: Vicia faba; assembly: GCA_948472305.1. Classification (NCBI taxonomy): domain Eukaryota; kingdom Viridiplantae; phylum Streptophyta; class Magnoliopsida; order Fabales; family Fabaceae; genus Vicia; species Vicia faba. The sequence goes on along the minus strand of OX451736.1, from coordinate 914,760,894 downwards.
GGTACGGAAAGACATCCAAAGCCAGAAGAGATTACTCAAGCTCTACACTTGCAACCATCTGATATCACAACTAATTGGGAAACAAGGAGTGGTGTCAAAGGTTTCCTAGAAAAGTTTTTGTTTGAGAAAGCCCAAAACTGTTGGAACTCTTTGGATTTGCAAGCTTTTGAGGAAATTGTGGCTCTCCTCATCTATGGGATGGTTTTGTTCCCAAATCCTGACCAACTCATAGATGTGAACGCCGTCAAAATCTTCATGTCTCGTAACCCGGTGCCTACTTTGCTAGGGGACATCCTATATTCCTTTCACACTCGCACTATGAGGAAAAGACTTATCCTTATGTGTTGTACTCCCCTCTTGGAAAGATGGTTTATTTCGCATCTTCCCCAATTTGTATTGAAGAACGAGCAAGGTTCAAGGTGGTCACATAGGTTGATGACACTCAAATATTCAGACATTCATTGGTGTTCCCGATCTATAGAGAATGTTACTATTATCGACCATTGTGGAGAATGCCCTAATGTCCCTTTACTTGGCATTAGGGGAGGTATCACCTACAACCCCTGCTTAGCCTTAAGATAGTTTGGTTACGCCCGAAGGGATGGCCCGCATGAGATGCTCATTCAAGGTTTGGTATTTGACTACGAGAACGACGATCAAGGTCATCGCCAGAGATTTATCCGAGCTTGGAGGATGTTGAACAAGGTAGATAGCAAGACATTGGGGCATAATAATTCCATCCCTCTTGAGCCTTACCTCAAATGGGTACGAGCTCGTGCTCAAAGTCTTATGATGCCTTATCCCTCCATTCTCCCGGTAATCATAGAGCCTGTTGTGGAAGGAGATGTTCCATACACTATCCTGCATCCTGACATGCCCGCCTCTCTTGAAGAATTACAAAGGGATTGGATACAACTTAAGGGGGAGCGAGACACTTTCGAAGCCCAATTCTACGCCAGCGAGAAGAAGGTTTTGGAACTCACTAAGCAACTTCATGAGGAGCGGAGCCTGAATGCCTACATCGCACCAAAGAGGATGCATACAACTTTTTTATCTTAGAGTTTCTATACTTCTTTGTAAGCCCAAAAGAGGCATGATTTACTCAAGTTTTAATTTATTAATATAACGTGTGTTCCTTTTTGGTCTAAAGCAATTTTAAATCTCTAATTTCCTTGAAATCATTGCATATGCATTTACCATTCATCATAACATAAGAAGGTTTCTTACGATAAGTCTCCTCATCTTTCTACTATTTATTTCAGTAAGATGGATCTCGAGCAGACAGTAAAAGACCTCCAAGCACAGAATGCTCAGTTTCATCAGTTGTTCTTGATTCTAGCCAAAGGACAAGAAGATTTGAAAACCTTGTTGATTGAAGAAAAGAAGAAGAAAAAGAAAGTAACCGGAGTTCTGAATATGGGAAGAAGGTTCCAAGGACAAGCCAGACGAACCCTAGACTTTGCAACGTCATCTGGTGAAAAGGATAACCAAGATGGGAAAGGCAAGGAAGCTGTTGTCCAGCAAGAGTCTGAAGAGGAAGAAGAAGAGGATTACTCTGAAGAGCAGTATCCCCCGGCCGACGATAAATACAAGCATCTGGAAGAACGACTAAGCGCAATGGAAATCCAGAAAGTTCCAAGGCTAAACTTTGAGGAGCTAGGTCTGGTGTCTGGGATTGTCATTCCACCAAAATTCAAGGCACCGATATTTGCTAAATACGATGGAGTTTCGTGCCCCAAAATGCATCTCCGATCCTATGTGAGGAAGATACAACCTCACACTGCTAACAGAGATTTATGGGTCCACTTCTTCCAAGACAGTCTATCCGGAACTCAACTTAATTGGTTCTATCAACTAGAAAGGGACAATATCCACAATTGGGAAGACCTTGCCGCTGCTTTCTATAAACAATATCAGTACAACGCAGATCTTGCTCCCACTCGTACTCAACTCCAGAGTATGTCTATGGTTTCAAGTGAAGGTTTCAAAGACTACGCTCATAAATGGAGGGACTTAGCAGGAAGAGTCGAGCCTCCCCTTTTCGAAATAGAGTTAGTAGACATGTTTTTGGGTACCTTGTATGGTCCTTTCTTTAATCATTTAATTAGAAGCTCCTCAACAGGCTTCACTAAATTAATCTTGACCGGATAAAGAGTGTATGCTGGGATTAAGAGTGGGAAGATCCAAAAAGATGCATCCTCCGCCGCTGTAAGAAAACCATTTATTGAGAAGAAAGAAGTTGGTGCTGTGTATCCTCAAAGGAATCAAGATAAAACTGAACACCGTCCAATGGTGGGGGCTGTCATGATCCCTAAGCCTGCACCTACTCAACAAAGGAACGATCAACCTAGAATAGAAAGACCAGTAAGACAATTTACCCAGATTAATATGACAATATCTCAAGTCTTACCACATTTTGTTGAGATCTAATCTGGTAACTTTGAAAGAAGCTTCGAAGAATCCTAACACAACCTCTCCTCATTATCATCCTAATGCTCGTTGTGCATACCATTCAGAAAGTCCAGGCCATGATACTAACAACTGTTGGTCTTTGAAAAACAAGGTACAAGACCTTCTTGAAGCAAAAGAAATTGAGTTTGATGCTCCTAAAATCCCGAATTTTATCACCGCTCCTATGCCCAAGCATGCCCGTGGTGTTAACGCTATTGAAGATGATATGTTTGTTTCTACTGTTGATGAACTTGTTACTCCTCTCATAACCGTCAAGAAGAACCTATTAAAGGCTGGTTTATTTCCAGGCTGTGACGAAAGCTGCCACCTCTGTTCCTCCCAACAAACTGGTTGTCATTTATTGAAAGCAGGTGTTCAACGCCTAATGGTCGACAAAGAGATTTTGTTTGAGAAGACTCCCGTTCCACCCATTTCCTACAGTGATGTTTCAATAGTAACCATTTCCACCAATTCTTCCAGGGTATCCACCAAAAGACCCGTTAGGATTACATCTGTTCCTAAAGTAGCTCCATTGATAATTACTATGCCAGGTCCAATCCCGTACTCATCAGATAAAACTGTCCCATGGAACTATGGGGGCGAAGTCTACTATCACGGTGTCAAGCAGGATTGGCTGGATGATGAAGACTCAATTCTTGAGAAAGTGGACCCTGACATCAGTAATATTACGGGAACCAACAAGATAACTCGAAGTGGAAGAATTTTCTCTCCAAAGATTGCTCCTCGGAAGATTGTTACCGGTCATGTAATCATCCCTGTTTCTATTCCTATTGACACTACTACTACTACTATTATAATTCCTATAGTTACCCCGTGTGATACGGTGGGAGAACTGACTTGGGTGTTTTGCATTTGATTGCAAATGTTGCGGTTTAGCTAGAGTTGCCACCGACTTTTCTTTTATCCAAAAGGAAAGGTGAAAAAGCACAGGAAAGACCTTTGAGATTATTTCTTGAGTTTGGGGGGGGGGGGGGGTAGATTATGAAAAGGGAAGGTATTAGAACCCTTTTCATCCATGGTTTTCCATGGGCTCTTAGTTACTTTCAAGATCACTTGATTTTGTTTGAAAATGTGCTTTGTGTGGTTTTTTGAAAATATTTTGAAAAGACGCATTCGCTTAGGAAAACTTTGTAATAGTTCTCGTTCGTAAGAACGTATATAAAGTGTTGGACTTTTGAAAATATTTTGTGTTTTGAAAGTTTGTTTTTGAAAGTGTTTGGTGTTTTTGTTTTGAAAATAGCAAGGATGTTTTGTTTTGAAATTGAGCAAGTAACTAGGAACATTCTACCTACTCAAAAGTCTTTCATGTTCATTTCCTCTTTCCTTTGACATTGTTATCTTATCATTGACTTGGTAAGTAACCCTATCTTTGGATGTAAAAAGGGGAGGGCAAGCGTCATTGTATAACCATGATTAGCAATGTTGTAAGACATCTTAGCATTTTCTTTAGGGACTAAGATCATTTTGAAAGGCAACATGGATAGCGTAATCGAGGGACTATGATCTTGTATTTCGATTGTTTTTGCTAAGACATCCCACATGCATAACATGACCAATTTTTAGGCAACAAGTGGAGTTAACCTTAATGGTGCATGTGTGAATAGTGTGTTTGATTTGCATGCATTTAATATTTGATTAGGGGTTTCTATTGATTGATTTTAGTATTTCCATACAAAACCCTAATTACTAGCATTTGTATTTGAAAGCGTTATATTGCGAAAAATAAAGTCCTACGCTATTACATCGTTTAGAGGATGGGGGTACAATTTACAAATAGGGATGAAATAAGAAATTAAATATCACAACCATATCGAATAACAATGAAGGAAATGTAAAAATAGTGTAAAAAGAAGGAAAAATGCATTTTTAACTATTATGTGTCGACACAAGCTCACATGCATCGACACATAACTTTCCTTTCCCCTGTATTGTCAAATCAACTCAGTATGAGTCGATACATAATGGTATGTGTTGACTCATATACTGCATGTGTCGACTCATACGTGCTTTGCGTCGACTCATACACTATTTTTTGCTTCTGTTTTGGGCCTGCGTAGTAGTATGTATCGACTCATACTGTCATTTTTTTACTTCAACGTTGTTTTGCTGCATACATGGGTTAGTTCTCAACATAGAATGAAAAGAATGGAAGATAAACAAAAGGTTAGCTTCAAGGACAATGGTTACTACACTTTGTCTTCAAAAAATGAATTACTAATGATGCTTGAAATGAAGGACTAATGTCAAGAAACTTACCCTGGAGATGGATCTTATGCTCTGAGCTTGAGTTGTTGTCTTGACTGTTCTTGAACTTTGGAAAAGAAAAATAGAGGTGTTGTAGAAGTTTGTTCTTCAGTTTGAACACTTTCTAGGTGATGTATATGAGGTGCTTAGATGTTTGGACAGAGTTTGCAAGGTGTGAGTGTTCCAAATATTTGGACTTTAAATCTCAAGAATGGAAGCTTTTTTGGACAATTATGGATTTTTAGAGAGTATGGGATCTTGATGGCTAGTTTACAACAAAACTTCTGGCTTTTCTCTCTATTTTTCTCTAACCTCTTTCTCTTGCAAAGGGTTCTTCTATTTATAGGCAAGGGGTTTGTGTATATGAGCTGATTAGGTTTTCAAGACAGTATGTTATGGTTTGGTTGGATTACAAAGATCAAACTAAGTCAAGTACTCCAAAGTCCCAAGATGAAGTACCAAAGTTGCTGGTATTGAGGAGATACTTCCCATGATTTATGGTGGAGTATAATCAGCAACAAGCAAGGTATGGGTTTAAGATAAACTTTGTACCAAAAGGCTTTCTTTTCAAGAGTAGAAATGGTGCCTTTATGCCATAAATGGAAAGATCTTTTGGACAATGGCTCAAACACTTGGGTAATAGATCAAGCTCTTGTTTAAACATTAAATTATATAGAGATTTACAAGCAAGAAGGTCTGCAACATAATATTATGCAGCATAGCATAAGGGTTTTGTTATGTTTTCTTCAATAGAATGATTTGCAATTCAAGGATGGATGCCTAACTTCAAGCCCTTGAATCTCCTAGCTCAAGTATGATAAATTCATGCTCTTGGATGTTTTGAAAAGCTTAAAAGACCCTCTATAACTTTCATGTTGACTACTTTTGTTAAATCAAACTGGAACTTGATGAAAATTGGCCAAGAAGTTGGGATAAAAACCTGACCAAAACTGCTGAAAATTTCTCTAAGTGTTAAATGAAAATGTCATGACTTCATGGATTTATAACTCAAAATCCAAGAACTTCTAGGACTTGATCAGCAAAGCAAAGTTGTAAATCTCATTTGGATCTACAACTTTCATGTTGAAAGTTTTCCTTGAACCGTCTTGCATCTTGGTGAAAGAATGGCGTGAAGTGGTGAAATTATCATGTATAAAAACACTTAGAAAATTTCTAAGTCTTGGAAATCTTGACTTTTCAAGTTGACTTTTGACTTTCTTGACTTCTTGATGATCAAGCTTGATATTTTTTAATGTCTTGATGAATTTTGATCTTTGGAATGTAATGTTGACCAAAAAGTCAAAGTTTGACTTTTCAGGGTATAATTGACTTTTTTATCAGTATTGTTGTTTTTAGGTCATCTGATCAATTGACTGAACAATTTTGTGATCTAAGGCTTGAAACTTGACATGAGCAATCTTGAAGGTCCATAATGATCCATGAAAGTCATTTGAGGCATTAAAAGTCCAATTGTCCTTGTGCAAACTCAAACCCTAATTTGATATCATCGGTGCTTGAGGAGGTGTCTTGAGCTGATAAAATCTAATACAGTATTGAACCGAAGGAGATCTTGTGAGAGATTACTTGCTAAATTAGAGGGAAAATTTTGGGGTACAATAGCTGCCCCTTTTCAATCTTCTTAAACCTAAAGAGTTATATTGACGAGTCCTCCATTCGTGACTTGAAGGTGAAAGATGATTGAACACTAGAGTGCCCATAAATTTGCACTCAAAGATGAATTATGAATGGGATTATAGATTCCATCTGGAGGAATGTTGATAAATACTGGAAGAAGTATCAGCATAAATATCTTGTTGATTTATACTAAAACTTAATGCTTTACCCGTGAGAGAAAGATTTAGTAAAATGCAGATGTATGCATGATGTTCACCAAATGTGGTATCATGTTAAATGCATATGGTATGTACATGCTATGATATATGAATGTGAGATGTATGTTTTTGTCCAAGAAAATAAATCCCTGACTGCTGCTGTGGAAATTCTGGGGGTTGAATCCCTGATTACTGTTGGAGATGAAGAATATACATATCTTCAAACTTTGTTGAAAGGATTCTTTCACTGGGGAATATCTCTTAAATGCCAGCTGTTATCTGGTCGGATCCAGGCTTCACAATTTGCTGAGGATGAAGTAGCCAACTGCTATTTGGTCGGATCCAGGCTTCACGGCAACTTACTGGGGGAAGAGATGAATTAACTGTTATCTGGTCAGATTCTAGGCTTTGCAAAAAATCTCTTAAAATTGAGTAGTTATCTGGTCGGATCCAAGCTTCACAACAACTTGCTGGGGATACAAAAGTTAACTGTTATCTGGTCGGATCCAGGCTTCGCAGTAACTTGAAGTGGTAACTATTATCTGGTCAGGTCCAGGTTTCATAGTTTTTGGAAAGTTGTACTATTATATGGTCGAGTCCAGGCTCCATAGTGTCTCTCTGGGGATCATAGTTAATTGTTATCTGGTCGGGCTCCAGGTTTCATAATAAACTATTTGAAAAATGTCATCTGGTCGGGTCTAGGCTTTGCAGATTTCTGAGGTTGATGAGGTCAATTGCTGTTTGGTCGGGTCCAGGTTTCACAATAAACTATTTGAGGATTTAGTTGTTATCTGGTCGATTTTCAGGTTTCACAACGAATATCTGAGGGTGATTGCTATCTGGTCGGATCCAGGATTCACAACAACTTGCTTGAAAAGATTAAATTGAAAACTGATATCTGGTCGGATCCAGGTTTCACGGTAATTTGTTGGGGCAGAGGCAAACTCTACTAGGGAAAAGAAGTTATACCTTGGTCGAATTGAGTCCAGGTTCTTCTATATCTTTGAAGAGTTAGACTATTATCTGGTCGGATCCAGGCTTCAGTAATAACTTGAAAATTGTGATAATATCTAGTCGGATCCAGGCTTCATAGTATCTTTTTGGAAATAGTAAAGGCTTTGCTGACGGCTTTACTGAGGATCAAAGGTTATGGCCCTATGATTTGCAATAATTTGAAAGGAAAATTCAAACTGGAGAGTGTAGACTCAGTCGGGAAGGACAAACTCAGCTTGGGGAGGATACACTCAACTGGAGAGGATAGACTCAGCTGGGGAATTATGCTATCTCATCGTTTGTTGAAGCAGATAGACTGTGCCGAGGGAATACAAACTTGATTGAGGAGGATGTATTCGACTGGGGAATTTTATGGTTCCTCGATTATTGTTAGGGAAATAAAACCTGTTGGGGAAATAAACCCTGTTGGGGAAATAAACCCTGTTGAGTAGGTGAGTTTCTTTTAGGAAGATATCTACGAGGCTTCAACTTGTAAAATTCGACTTTAGCTGGAGAGAGCTGCCAAGAGATTGAGACTCTGGTTGGGGATTATCCTATGCAAAGAGACTTTTTAGGCAACTCCGCTGGGGAAAGGTTTATTGTAGCCGTCCTTGTGAGATAATTCTAATGAAATAACTCTGTGGGGATATTCCATATACATTAAAGATATGCTTTCCGCTTAGCAGGACACATGTGCTAAATGGTTTTAATTATGTTCACATGCATATATTCGTTCAATTTTAGTTATTGGACAATTTTGCATTCAAAACAAAGACAGACATTTTGCACTTTAAAGTATATTTGTATTGATATTTTACCCATGAATATGCGTTTTTTGTACAGAGAGACGAAGATCCTAGTAAGAGGAAATCGTTGAAAGGAAAACAAAATTGAGAATGAAAACAAATAGCCATGTGAAATGATCTCATTGCCTTCCAACTCTACTATTGCCCCAATGTCTTCGAATGTCCATTGCCGTTGATAGAAGTTGATTGGATTAATCTTGGACCGTTTGAACTTGGACCTTGGTGATAAAATTAACTGTGTTGATTCCAACGAGACATAGTTATACACTTTTAGTCCTTAACTTTTACCTGGACCTCCCTTTCGGGTTTTCAGCACACCAGGATACCCTTTTTTCCCCAAGTCGCCCTTTCGGTTTTTCAACTTGTCGGGTGTACAATCTTTTGCATATATCCCTAATTTTTGCCCAAACCTTTTGGTTTTCCAGGATTCCCTTATTTTTCCTAGGTGTGTCAACCTAACGGGTCTCTTATGCGTAGTATTTTTTAACTATGTTCGCGTTTGTAGGATGTGGGAAATCTTCACCATAGATGGTAGTCAGCATCATGGCACCGCCAGAGAAAACTCTCTTGACAACAAATGGCCCTTCATAGGTGGGAGTCCATTTGCCTCTGGGGTCACCTTGTGGTAGAATGATGTGTTTTATTACAAAGTCACCAACTTGATATACTCGAGGCTTGATCTTTTTGTTGGAAGCGTTGATCATCCGTTTTTGGTACGTCTGACCATGGCAAACAACAACTAACTGTTTTTCGTCAATCAAGTTCAGCTGATCCAATCTCATTTGAATCCACTCGTCTTCGCCTAGGCCTGCCTCATTCATGATCCTCAACGAGGGAATCTGAACTTCCACCAGCAAAACAGCTTCCATGCTATAGACTAGAGAAAAGGGAGTTTCCCCAGTTGATGTTCTAGCTGAAGTGCGGTAGCCATGTAGAGCAAACGAGAACATCTCATGCCAATCCTTATAGGTTACCACCATTTTCTGCATAATCTTCTTGATATTTTTGTTGGCCGCTTCGACTGCGCCATTCATTTTTGGTCTATACGGAGAATAATTGTGACACTTAATCTTAAATTGAGTGCAAAGCTCAGTGATTATAGCATTGTTGAGGTTAGTCCCATTGTCGGTGATGATCCTTTCGGGGATACCATAACGACAGATGAGGTTGTGATTGATGAATCTGGCTACCACATTCTTGGTGACTGAGGCAAACGAGGCGGCTTCGACCCATTTGGTAAAATAGTTGATAGCAACAAGAATGAAGCGATGTTCGCTGGAAGCGGTGGGCCTGATCTCTCCAATCATGTCAATGCCCCACATTGCGAATGGCCATAGAGCAGTCATGACATTCAGAGGGATAGGAGACACATGGACCTTGTCAGCATAGATTTGGCATTTGTTACAAGTTCTTGAATGTCGAACTCATTGAAGATCATTTGCCATCTGGCTATCTGTCCGGAAAGGGCAGGTTTCTCGAAGATGTACTTGATTGAGTTCATCTTAGAAATCAACAGAGTGGTATGAGTCAACATATACTGTCTTAGCCGGCGAGCAGCCCATGCCAGAGCGTAACAAGTTTTCTCGAGCAGTGAATATCCAGTTTCACAGTCAGTAAACTTTTTGCTCAGGTAATAAATAGCATGCTCTTTTCAGCCAAAATCGTCATGTTGGCCCAAAACACACCCCCATAGAGTTCTCTAATACTCTTAAGTACATGATCAAGGGTCTTCCTTCAACTGGAGGCATGAGAATAAGAGGTTCTTGTAGGTATTCTTTGATTTTTTCAAAGGCAATCTGGAACTCATCATTACATCTGACTATCTGATCTTTCTTCAAGAGTTTGAAGATTGGCTCACAAGTAGCAGTCAAGTGTGATATGAAGCGAGCAATGTAATTGAGACGACCCAGGAATCCTCTGACTTCTTTTTCAGAATGAGGGACTGACATTTCTTGAATGGCCTTTACCTTGGCAGGATCTGTGACACCCCAAATTTATTCATGTGTTAAATAATTAGGAATTTAATTATTAAATTAATTAAAGGCTTAATTAATAATATTTTGGATTAAATGGATGAATTAATTATGGAATTAAAAAGGAAGACCGGGGGGTGTAAGGTTGAATTAGAGGTGTATGAAGTAAAAAGCTCTACTAAATAATTATTAATTTATTTCTATTATTTGGAAAATAATAAAAGGAAAAGAAAAAGAAGTTTATTGGGAGAAAGTCATTGTACGTGAAATTGGAGAAGAGAAGAGAAGAGAGGAAAAAGCCAAACGCCGTGAATTCGAAGGATCATCGCGAGGTAAGGGGTGATTTCGATTAATTACTATGCCTTATAGATTTTGGGAACAATAGAATTGATTAAGCATGTTAGGAATCTCAATTTAGGATTTTCTAGGTTTGTAGAATTTGTCCCTAATGTTGTCAAATTGTGTAGAGTTGAACCAATTGCATGATATAGGATTGTTAGGAATGGTTGAATTGTGTTATTTGACATTATGTTGATGTTACTTGGGTGATTCTGGTGTTAATTGATGTGGTCATTCGTATGGGAATGAAAATGAATGGATTGAGATACATGATGCTGTCAAAAATAGCAGTTTTTGACTCTGCAGGTCGTGGGAACCGGTTCCCAGTGGGGAGGAACCGGGTTCCACTGTGTAAACGTACAAAAAATAGCAAAATTGCACGTAGGAACCGGTTCCTGTATAGGTAGGAACCGGGTTCCAGTACATTTTCAAGAAACGTAACTTTTTGAAAAATATTAAACTTTGAAAATTCATAACTTTCAAACCGTAAGTCCGATTTGAGTGCCGTTTTTGGCAGTATTTCTTAAATTAAAAATACTATCTTATAAAATAAGAAAAATATTATTTTATGAAAATTATTTTAAAAAGAGTCAAATTCCCGATTTTTGTAAACTTTGGTATTTTGAGAATGATGTAGAATTGTTTGTAAATTGTTCTGATTTGGTGAATGAGAACTGATACTTATGTGTTGTGCCTGCTATCCATTATGATTGAGATGTGATCATGTGATATATTGGTTTTGGCATTATTTGGAATTATGTTGTGATCATATTCCGTTGATTTGATGTTGACTTTCCGATTATGCAGTTTGTTATTATGTGCATATTTGGTGTATATGCAATGGTGTATCCATGATAATTGATTGTATCAGGTCCTTGTGGATGAAGTGCATGTTTATGCTGTTTGATGTGTGTATGATAAATAATGATATCATGTTTCTTTTGGTTTTGGTTCAGTTATGATAAATTAATGTATTTCATAGACTGATTTGATGTTGCATGCTGGTGATGTGCATGCATATGCATTGTTTTGGTGAAGTTAATTCCCATTGTGTGGAATTTGACTTGTATTGCCGTTAACTGATACCCGGGTGATGATGGGTGGTTAGGCTGGATTCGTGTCCGATGTTTATGGACGAATCGATGGATTGCTGTATCCGGTTGATGATGGATCAGCTGGATTCGTGTCTGGTGTTTATGGATGAATCGATGGTTACTGTATCCGGTTGATGATGGATCAGTGTTGGGTGACTTGGTCACGTGATTGGTACCACATGCATTGTGTCTGCATTTGTGTTTGCATGGAATTGTAACATGTTAGGATGTCTTCCAGTGTTACAATTCTTTGGTTGGTTATTGATTTGTGCATAAGGACTGGTATGATTGAAATTGTGTGTTGAATCTGGATTTATGCTAAAATGGGTGAAATAATATGCTTGTGATATAATGTTGATTGAGAAGATTATAATGCATATTAATTATGAGAAATCTCACCCTTACTTTAATGATTTCAGATTAAAGTTAGCAGCTCAGGAGTTGGTGAGGATGGCTCTAGAGCTATGTTACTTTAAGTTTGCGTGACAGTGTCGTGCTATGATAGGTTGTAACACTGTGGGAAACGTTTGAATGATGAGTTTTATTTTATACTCTTTTGTTTAATTTATGTTGGGAATACTTATGAAGTGAAGTTATTCCGGTTTTGAGACATTTCCGCTGTGTAGAACATGATATTGATTTGAACATTTATCTTAATAATTCCTTCAGTAAAGCATGATAACTGTAGATTTGAGGTCTTTATATTTATCTTGGATTGTGACATCCCTGTTTTCCATGTTACTCTGATTTAATTAATATATTCGCGGGTTATTTAGAAGGGGTGTTACAATAGTGGTATCAGAGCAGGTAAGTCTATCGGCTAGGTTGTTTATGTGTTTACTCCCTTTTGGTATGCGACATGTGTGTGAAACACTGTCGGTACTTGATTGTTTCCTTTTCGTTGTCTGCAGAGGTACATGTGAAATAAGTGGGGGAGAAGTTTCTTCTCTGAAGTTTTGTGTAAGAGGTGGTTCAGTATACCGCCGATTGTAAGATGTAAGTATTGCCGAGCAGTTGATGCTTCAAGCATGGTTATGTTTAAGTAGCTTGAAGGGTAAGATTGAAGATGCTGTTGTGGTTTGGTAACGATGGTTGATGCCACCTCATGATTGTTGACTATCTATTGACAAATTGAGGAACAGATCACCCTTAATCTCTTGTTGATAGTAGTCGGGATCGCGTTGGATGGGATGTACTTATTGTGCCAGCTTTACAGTGTGTGAAATTAGTTGAGTCGGCAAGAAGAGAAGCGTTATGGTTTGCGTAACGAGAGATTTAGATCTCGGCGAGAGCAAGATAAAGGCATGTGACCTATTGGATGTAATTTTTTTATGAAGTGTTCCATGATGAAGTAAGTGGAACGGTGTGAGAGTGCAATGTGAAGTCTTAATGGGTTTTGTTACTAGAACTAGTTCGAATTCGAGGATGCCTATAAGAGGTCTGCTTCTAGATTGATAAAGTTGAAGAGTCAACTTGAGGATTTGCTTGAGAAGAAGTTTATTCGTCCGAGTGTTTCGCCGTGGGGTGCTCCGGTGTTGTTGGTTAAGAAGAAAGAAGGTTCAATGAGATTATGTGTTGATTACAGACAGCTGAATAAAGTTACAATCAAGAATCGGTATCCTTTGCCGAGGATAGATGATTTGATGGATCAACTAGTTGGAGCTTGTGTATTTAGTAAGATTGATCTGAGATCTGGATATCATCAGATTCGTGTGAAGTCGGAAGATATTCAGAAAACTGCATTTAGAACGAGGTATGGACATTACGAGTATTCTGTTATGCCGTTTGGAGTTACTAATGCACCAGGTGTTTTCATGGAGTATATGAACAAGATATTTCATCCGTATCTTGATAAGTTTGTGGTGGTGTTCATTGATGATATTCTAATTTATTCGAAGAGCGATGAAGAGCATGCAGAACATCTCAGAGTTGTGTTGGAATTGTTGAAAGAGAAGAAGCTTTATGCGAAGTTGTCCAAGTGTGAATTCTGGTTAAGTGAAGTAAGTTTTCTTGGCCATGTAATTTCCAAGAATGGAATTGCTGTGGATCCTACGAAGGTAGAAGCAGTATCTCAGTGGGAAGCGCCAAAGAATGCTTCTGAGATCCGTAGTTTTCTGGGTCTTGCAGGTTATTACAGGAAGTTTATAGAAGGATTTTCAAAATTAGCGTTACCGTTGACTAAGTTGACCAGGAAGGGTCATATGTTTGTTTGGGATGTTGAATGTGAGAAAGGATTTCAAGAGCTGAAGAGGAGGTTGACAAGTGCTCCGATCTTGATTTTGCCAAATCCGACTAAGTCTTTTGTTGTGTATTGTGACGCATCATTAATGGGATTAAGTGGTGCATTGATGCGAGATAAGCAGGTGGTGGCTTATGTTTCGAGACAATTGAAAGTACATGAAAGGAATTATCCGACTCATGATTTGGAGTTGGCAGCTATTGTGTTTGTTTTGAAGTTATGGAGGCATTATTTATATGGTTCTCGGTTTGAGGTGTTCAATGATCACAAAAGTCTGAAGTATCTCTTTGATCAGAAAGAGTTGAACATGAGGCAGAGGAGATGGTTAGAATTTCTAAAGGATTATGATTTCGGTTTGAATTACCATCCTGGTAAGGCAAACGTTGTTGCGGATGCCTTGAGTAGGAAGTCCTTGCATATGTCGATGTTAATGGTCCGTGAGTTAGATTTGGTTGAACAGTTCAGAGATTTAAGTTTGGTATGTGAAACTACTCCGAATAGTGTGAAATTGGGTATGTTGAAACTGACTAGTGGTATTCTGGAAGAAATTCGGAATGGACAGAAGTCCGATGTTGGGTTAGTTGATAAATTGACATTGATCAACCAAGGTCAAGGAGGCGAGTTCTGGATTGATGAGAATGGTGTTATGAGATTTGGTAATAGGGTGTCTGTTCTAGATGTTGCAGAGATTAGGAAGAGTATTTTGGAAGAAGGACATCGTAGTGGATTGAGTATTCATCCTGGTGCTACTAAAATGTACCATGATTTGAAGAAGTTGTTTTGGTGGCCGGGAATGAAAAAGGAAATTGCTGAGTTTGTGTATGCTTGTTTGGTTTGTCAGAAGTCGAAGATTGAGCATCAGAAACCGTCAGGATTGATGGAACCGTTGTTTGTTCCGGAATGGAAATGGGATGGAATCTCTATGGATTTTGTGTCTGGTTTGCCAAGGACATCGAAGAATTGTGATTCTATCTGGGTTATTGTTGATCGGTTGACGAAATCTGCTCACTTTATTCCGATAAGAATGGATTATCCGATGGAAAGGTTGGTAGAATTGTATGTTGAGAAGTTTGTGAGTTTGCACGGTATTTCTTCTAGTATTGTGTCGGATCGAGATCCGAGGTTTACATCTAAATTCTGGACGGGATTGCAAGAAGCTTTGGGTACTAAGTTGCGTTTGAGTTCCGCTTATCATCCACAGACAGATGGTCAGACGGAGAGAACGATTCAGTCGTTGGAACATTTGTTAAGAGCTTGTGTGTTGGAGAAAGGTGGAGCTTGGGATAGTTATCTACTATTGATTGAGTTTACCTACAACAATAGTTTTCATTCGAGCATTGGTATGGCTCCGTTTGAGGCATTGTATGGTAGGAGGTGTCGGACACCGTTGTGTTGGTATGAATCTGGAGAGAGTGCTGTGATTGGACCGGAAATTGTCCAACAGACTTCGGAAAAGATTAAGATGATTCAGGAGAAGATGAGGACTTCTCAGAGTCGTCAGAAAAGTTATCACGATAAGAGGAGGAAAGATCTTGAGTTTAGCGAAGGAGAACATGTTTTTATGCGACTTACTCCGATGACTGGTATTGGTCGAGCTTTAAAGTCAAAGAAGTTGACTCCACGTTTTATTGGTCCATTTCAGATTACCAAGAGAGTTGGGAAAGTTGCTTATCAGATTGCTTTGCCGCCGTCACTTGCAAATTTGCATGATGTTTTTCATGTATCTCAGCTAAGGAAGTACATTGCTGATCCGTCTCATGAGATTCGGGTAGACGATATACAGGTACGAGAGAATTTGACTGTGGAAGCGGTACCTGCGAGAATTGAGGATCGGAAGTTGAAACAGTTGCGAGGCAAGGAGATCGCGTTGGTAAGAGTGGCTTGGGGAGGACCAGCAGATGGAAATGTCACTTGGGAGCTGGAGAGCCAGATGAAGGACTCGTATCCCGAACTGTTCGTCTAAGGTATGTTTTCGAGGACGAAAACTCTTTTAGTTGGGGAGAGTTGTGACACCCCAAATTTATTCATGTGTTAAATAATTAGGAATTTAATTATTAAATTAATTAAAGGCTTAATTAATAATATTTTGGATTAAATGGATGAATTAATTATGGAATTAAAAAGGAAGACCGGGGGGTGTAAGGTTGAATTAGAGGTGTGTGAAGTAAAAAACTCTACTAAATAATTATTAATTTATTTCTATTATTTGGAAAATAATAAAAGGAAAAGAAAAAGAAGTTTATTGGGAGAAAGTCATTGTACGTGAAATTGGAGAAGAGAAGAGAAGAGAGGAAAAAGCCAAACGCCGTGAATTCGAAGGATCATCGCGAGGTAAGGGGTGATTTCGATTAATTACTATGCCTTATAGATTTTGGGATCAATAGAATTGATTAAGCATGTTAGGAATCTCAATTTAGGATTTTCTAGGTTTGTAGAATTTGTCCCTAATGTTGTCAAATTGTGTAGAGTTGAACCAATTGCATGATATAGGATTGTTAGGAATGGTTGAATTGTGTTATTTGACATTATGTTGATGTTACTTGGGTGATTCTGGTGTTAATTGATGTGGTCATTCGTATGGGAATGAAAAGGAATGGATTGAGATACATGATGCTGTCAAAAATAGCAGTTTTTGACTCTGCAGGTCGTGGGAACCGGTTCTCAGTGGGGAGGAACAAGGTTCCACTGTGTAAACGTACAAAAACTAGCAAAATTGCACGTAGGAACCGGTTCCTGTATAGGTAGGAACCGGGTTCCAGTACATTTTCCAGAAACGTAACTTTTTGAAAAATATTAAACTTTGAAAATTCATAACTTTCAAACCGTAAGTCCGATTTGAGTGCCGTTTTCGGCAGTATTTCTTAAATTAAAAATACTATCTTATAAAATAAGAAAAATATTATTTTATGAAAATTATTTTAAAAAGAGTCGAATTCCCGATTTTTGTAAACTTTGGTATTTTGAGAATGATGTAGAATTGTTTGTAAATTGTTCTGATTTGGTGAATGAGAACTGATACTTATGTGTTGTGCCTGCTATCCATTATGATTGAGATGTGATCATGTGATATATTGGTTTTGGCATTATTTGGAATTATGTTGTGATCATATTCCGTTGATTTGATGTTGACTTTCCGATTATGCGGTTTGTTATTATGTGCATATTTGGTGTATATGCAATGGTGTATCCATGATAATTGATTGTATCAGGTCCTTGTGGATGAAGTGCATGTTTATGCTGTTTGATGTGTGTATGATAAATAATGATATCATGTTTCTTTTGGTTTTGGTTCAGTTATGATAAATTGATGTATTTCATAGACTGATTTGATGTTGCATGCTGGTGATGTGCATGCATATGCATTATTTTGGTGAAGTTAATTCCCATTGTGTGGAATTTGACTTGTATTGCCGTTAACCGATACCCGGGTGATGATGGGTGGTTAGGCTGGATTCGTGTCCGGTGTTTATGGACGAATCGATAGATTGCTGTATCCGGTTGATGATGGATCAACTGGATTTGTGTCCGGTGTTTATGGACGAATCGATGGTTACTGTATCCGGTTGATGATGGATCAGTGTTGGGTGACTTGGTCACGTGAGTGGTACCACATGCATTGTGTCTGCATTTGTGTTTGCATGGAATTGTAACATGTTAGGATGTCTTCCAGTGTTACAATTCTTTGGTTGGTTATTGATTTGTGCATAAGGACTGGTATGATTGAAATTGTGTGTTGAATCTGGATTTATGCTAAAATGGGTGAAATAATATGCTTGTGATATAATGTTGATTGAGAAGCTTATAATGCTTGTTAATTATGAGAAATCTCACCCTTACTTTAATGATTTCAGATTAAAGTTAGCAGCTCAGGAGTTGGTGAGGATGGCTCTAGAGCTATGTTACTTTAAGTCCGCGTGTCAGTGTCGTGCTCTGATAGGTTGTAACATTGGGGGAAACGTTTGAATGATGAGTTTTATTTTATACTCTATTGTTTAATTTATGTTGGGAATACTTATGAAGTGAAGTTATTCCGATTTTGAGACATTTCCGCTGTGTAGAACATGATATTGATTTGAACATTTATCTTAATAATTACTTCAGTAAAGCACGATAACTGTAGATTTGAGGTCTTTATATTTATCTTGGATTGTGACATCCCTGTTTTCCATGTTACTCTGATTTAATTAATATATTCGCGGGTTATTTAGAAGGGGTGTTACAGGATCAACTTCAATGCCTTTATTGCTGACAACAAAACTCAGAAGCTTTCCAGATCATACTCTAAACGTGCATTTGTTAGATTTTAACCTTATTTTGTACTTGTTCAGCCTCTCGAATAATTTGTACAGATGATCGAGATTTTCTTCTTCAGTTTGTGATCTGGAAATCATATCATCCACATATACCTCTATCTCATGATGAATCATGTCGTGAAATAAAGCTACCATAGCCCTTTGATATGTTTTCCCTGTATTCTTTAATCCGAACGGCATGACCTTGTAGCAGAAGATGCCCTAATGCGTAACGAAAGTAGTCTTCTCCATGTCTTCGGGAGCCATCCTTATTTTATTATAGCCTGAGAAGCCATCCATGAAAGAGAAGACGTTATGCTGAGCAGTATTATCAACTAAGACGTTAATGTGTTGTAGAGGGAAGTCATCCTTGGGGCTTGCCCTATTCAGATACCTATAGTCTACACACATGCAAACATTTCCATCCTTTTTCGGCACTGGTACCACATTGGCAACCCATTGAGGATAAGATGTCACAGCTAAGAACCCTGCATCAAATTGTTTCATCACTTCAGCTTTGATCTTTTCAGGCATATCAGGCCTCATGCGACGAACCTTTTGTTTAACAGGAGGGAAGTCTTCTTTTGTCGGCAGACGATGAACTACGATGTCGGTATCCAACCCAGGCATATCTTCATAAGACCAAGCAAATACTTCCACATAATCATGCAACATCTGAACCAACCTGCTCTTGACACTGCTTTCCAAGTTAGCACCGATCCTGATTTCCTTCTTATCTGACTCAGTACCCAGGTTGATAACTTCAACTGACTCTTCGTGCGATTGAATATCTTTTTCCTCTTGTAATAGAAGTCTGGATAGTTCTCTCGGTATGTCACAATCTTCCTCACCTTCGTCTTCAGCTTGGTTGATAGGACATTTAATGTCATAGTCGGCAATAGTAGAGTCATTGGCAATAAGATCTAAAGTGGATGTGGACCTGTAAGAGTGTGTGTGTGCATGTAAGATACATGGCTATTTTTTTTGAAAAATTTATTTGCAAGAAAGGAAAGACAATGAACATAAATATTTGAATTCAAAAGATTCCAATGTACTGAATGATCATATGATTAGATGAACATAAATAAAACCCATGACAAATGGACCAAAGTGCCCCGGGCCAGGCAAATGGCTGAAAAGTCATTGTTAAAATATTACAGGAAACATGTTCTTGAATTGAAAGAAAAGCAATAACAAGTAGATTAATCCTCAATGAAGGAGATGGGCACAAAGTCCTTTGTATGCCAATTCTTCAGCTCTATTGTAGTTGGATACACCCACTCTTCAAATGCAGCTCCTTCTTCAGAATCACCCACGGCGTTGACTTCATGGCTTCCAATGCGGAGAGGTGGCTTTCCAGCACGAGCACGCCTCACTTCTTTCTGAGCTTCGAAGGTGAAGCCCAAACCAAACTTGTCCGCTTTAAATGGGATATCGAGGAGTTTGCCCCAAGTATCACAGTTTCCTTCTTCAATTGCTGCACGGGCGTCTTTGACTGAAACCATCTTTGGCATGGCCTTAATAGCTTTAGACTCATCAGAAGAACATTTGGTAGCAGCAATCATCGGTGTTACAAGCTCAAAGGCTTGACACGGGGTCTCAATGAATTATCCATCCATCTCTACATACTTGAAAGAGTTAAGGTGGATCACCATAAACTCTTCTTCTCCATAGACGGTGACTATTATGCCCTTGACTGGACATTTGAGTTTCTGGTGGAGGGTTGAGGTTACTTCCCCAGCTTTATGGATCCACGGGCGACCTAAAAGACAAGAATAGGAAGGACGAATATCCATAATATAGAAGGTGGAATTGAAGATTTGGGAGCCCAATTTGATTGGAAGATCTACCTCCCCTTGAACAGTCCTCTTTGATCCGTCAAATGCCATTACAATGATATTACTTGGCTTCAAGACTAAACCTTCACAGTCTAGACGGTTTAACGCCCCCTTGGGTAATACATTCAGAGAAGAACCAGTGTCAACTAGCACATGTCCTAAGGTAGTCCCTTTGCACTCGATAGAAACATGTAAAGATTTATTGTGATTCTTCCTGAGAGGTGTTAAGTCAGCATCTGAAAATCCCAAGCCATTATCAGCTGTCAGGCTAGCCATGCAATTCTCAAATTGGTCTGTTGTTGTCTCATGGGGGACATGAGCCTTTTTTCAGGAACTTGATTAATGTTCGAGCATGGGCATCAGAGCAAAGCAGTAATGATAACATTGAAATCTTAGAAGGGGTTTTCCCCAACTGTTCTACAATCTTGAAGTCGCTTCTTTTTGTGATCTTCAAAATCTCGCCCATCTCGCGAGCGGAGGGTTCTTCATCAACTATATCCTTGGAGGGTACTTCAATCACATCAGGCTCAACAACCTTCTCCTTCCCTCTTGTATTAGTACTTGGCTTGGCAACAGTAATGCGGATGGGCGTCCTTGTAACAACTGGTGGTGAGATATTGGGTGAAAATATTCTCCCAGTTCTAGTTACTTTGCTTGAACAAGCTATGTTACTGACATCGTCATCTTTTCCTTCTTCGATACACACGTCTTGTTTAATCCCATGATAGAACACTTCAACACCATAATTCCATGGTACCGCCTTATTTGAAGAGTAGGGAGTCGGTCCGGGACTGGTAATTATTAAGGGAGCAATAGTGGGTTCATTTGAAATCCTAATAGGACCTTTGGAGGTGATCCTAAGAGGCTTGTTTGAGATGGTAATAATAGAGAGGTCTTCACATTTGTTAGTCAAACTTTTGGAAAGTGGGGTCTTCTCGAATAGAATTTCGTGGCTATCCATCAGGCGTTGTATGCCTTTCTTTAGCCCTTCACGTCCACTGTGTTGTCTTGTACAACACATACAGTCCTTTACGCAGCCAGGGAAAATCTCGGCTTTCAACATATTATTTTTGATTATATTCAGCGGAGTAGTCAATTCTTTAATAGAGGCGACAAAAATTGTATCTTCAACAACATTAACACCTTTGTCATGCTTCGGCATTGGAGCGATGATTACATTCAGTGTTGGAGGAGGATCGAATTCAATAGTTTTGTTATCAATCAAATCCTGGATTTTGTTCTTCAAGGCCCAGCACTGGCCAGTCTTGTGCCCGGGACTGCTTGAATGGTAAGCACACTTAGCATTCGGATTATACTTTGGTGATGAGAAATCAGGGTTGGCGGGAGGATCGCACAATGTCACTAAATTAACCTTGAGCAAATGTTGTAAGGCTTGATATAATGACATGCCTAACCTCATAAATTGTATTCTTGGAGTTTCAAAATGTTGATGATTTGCAGATGGTCTTGGAGGAGGAGTTGAATTGGAGATTCGGACAACATTGACAGACGGACGATCATTCTTCTTGCTACGAGCGCTTTCCCCATACACAACATTGACTTCCTTCTTTACAGCAAAAGGTTTCTTGATAGGATTGGGAGTGGAGGTAGATGCCACAGAGATCTTCCCACTTTTGATGCCACTTTCAACTCTTTCGTCGGTTAAGATCAATTCGGTGAAACCAGAAGAAGAGCAGCCAACCAATAGATTAAAGAAAGGTACAGATAAAGTGCCCATGAACATGTCGATGTGCTCCCTATCAGTCAAGGGAGGTTGGACCCTACTAGTAAGGTCTCTCCACTTTTGCACAAATTCCTTAAATCCTTCATTCTTCCCCATGGTCATATCTTGCAACTGAACCCTCGTTGGCGCCAAGTCGGTGTTGTACTGATACTGATGGTAGAAGGCAGTAGCTAAATACTCCCAAGTATTGATACGAGAACCATCTAACTAATAAAACCATTCAAGTTGCGTTCCATCCAAGCTCTCTTGGAAAAGTGAACCCAGAGCTTCTTATCAGTAGTGTGCGGCTGTATCTTGCGCACATAAGATTTCAAATGGAGTTTTGGACAAGAAAATCCATCATACTTTGCAAAGACTGGTATTTTGAATTTGTGGGGAATGACTACCCCAGAGATCAAACCCAAATCATCAAAATCTAAACCGGGGACGGCCTGGATTTCAACAACTTTCAATTTGTCTTCTAACTTCTTGTATTTGATATCGGTGGGTGGATATTACTCGTCAAAATAATAATCATCAGATACTTGATCATTAGCACAGTGAGCATGAGTACTCTTGGCCTCACTGATCTGGTTCTTGTCCTCTTTAGATGAGTCTCCTCCTACTAGGATTTGATGGACTGTCTCCTTGAACCTTCTACCCATGTTGAGTAGAGATTTATTCTTTGGCTTCTTCTTAACAGCCAGCAAAGCCATCATATCTTGCTGCCCCTTGGCTAGGGCGAGTAGAGTTTCCTGAAACTGAGAATTTTGGGCTTGGAGATCCTTCCCAATTTTCTCTAGATCCATCTTGCTGAAATAAATAGCAGAAAGATATGGAAACCTATTATGCGAAAACCTGTCATGTTATGATGCATGGAATATGTACATGCAAATGATTTCAAGGATTAATGAGATTTTAAATTTGTATAGACAAAATAATGAACAAAAGTTAATTTTCATTAAACAAAACAAGAAAGATTACATCATGCCTCTTGGGCTTACAAAATAACTTTCTAAGATAAAAAGACTGCATGCATCCTCTTCGGTGCGAGATAGGCGTTCACACTTTGCTCTTCTTGTAGCTGCTTCGTAAGCTCCAAGACCCTCTTCTCACTAGCATAGAATTGAGCTTCGAAAGTATTCGTTCTTCCTTCAGCTGGATCCAACCCTTTTGTAAGTCTTCGAGAGAGGTAGGTATGTCGGGATGGAGGATAGTGTAGGGAACATCTCCTTCAACCATAGGATCCATGATGACTGGTAAGATGGAAGGATAAGGCATCACAAGTTTCTGAGCACGAGATCGCACCCATTTGAGGTATGGCTCAAGGGGAATGGAGTACCTGTGTCCTAACGTCTTGCTATCCACCTTGTTCAACATCCTCCAGGATCAGATAAACCTTTGACGGTAACCTTGATCATCATTCTCGTAGTCAAATACCACTCCTTAGATAAGCATCTCGTGGGGACCATCCCTCCGGGCGTAACCAAACTGTCGTAGGGATAAGCAAGGATTGTAAGTGATACCTCCTCTAATTCCAAGCATGGGGACACTAGGGAATTCTCCACAACAGTCGATGATAGTAACATTATCTAAAGAGCGGGAACACTAATGAATATCTGAATGTCTAAGCGTCATCAACCTATGAGATGACACATGAGGAGTGCAACACATGAGGATACCTTTCTTCCTCAAAGTGCAAGAGTGAAAAGAATGTAGGATGTCTCCTAACAAAGTAGGCACCGGGTTACGAGACATGAAGATTTTTACGGTGTTTACATCTATGAGTTGGTCCGGATTTGGAAACAAAACCATCCCATAGATGAGAAGGGCCACAATTTCCTTAAAAGCTCGTAAGTCTAAGGAGTTCCAACAATCTTGAGCCTTCTCAAACAAAAACTTGGCTAAGAAACCTTTGACACCACTCCTTGTTTCCCAATTAGTTGTGATATCAGATGATTGCAAGTGTAGGGCTTGAGCAATCTCTTCTGGTTTTGGATCTCTTTCCGTACCGTTGAAGGGTAGTTTATTGAGAATGGGAATCTTCAAGAGTTGGGAAAATTCTTCCAAAGTTGGCACAAGTTGATAATCGGGAAATGTGAAGCAATGGTGTAGAGGATCAAAGAACTGGAAGAGCACCTTTATCATGTCTTCATCAGTGTTGGAGGTAACCAAGTTTAGTAGGCGACCATGTCTTTCAGTAAATGGAGAATTTATAGGAATCCTTGATGCTAGCTCTTTAAGTTGAGGAGGGATCCTTACGAGATTTACTTGAATGGTTTTCCTGCGAATAGAATCCATGTCCTACAAAACAGAACAAAGATAAATCCCAAAAATCCTTGAAATGGTTAGTAAATATGAGTATGATGTTATGTACAAGTATATATTTATACAAACAAAGCAAACAAGTCCTTAGGTTTAGGCTTGCATGGAGTCTCATAGGTAAGTACCATCTTGAAGTTTAGTTGGCTCAAACCTGTCCTAGTAATAGTAACCGGGTTCTAAGGAGCTCAATATCACCGGTTTGTTTCTTTGGAATTGTTTCAGTGCAAGCCTCTTTAATGGCGACCGAAATATCCCAAAAACCCAAATCTCAATGAGTGCAGTATCGAGTATCTACCAACTTCGGACTACACCAAATCCGGTCATCTCACTACGTCCTAAAGGCCAAGTTGGTCATGTAAAAGTTCTAAAAGTTCATTAGTGCTTCATGACATCACTCAGCGGCCCCATATTCTCCTTGACTACTCAAGGGCTACCGGTACCCACAAATATGTCGCACTAACGTAGCTATTGCTTAGACCATGGTGGTATACCCCGCACAGTTTCCACAATGTATTGCTACTTACCTATAAGGTGTCCCAAATCTGGGTAGAGGATTCAAACCAAACAAATAACCATAATGTAAAGCATACAAGTCAAACAAATGAAAGCAAGTAAATATGATCTAGCCCTAAGGTAACCCCACTTTTAAGATATTTCCCCAGCAGAGTCTCCAATTCTGTGATACGGTGGGAGAACTGACCTGGGTGTTTTGCGTTTGATCACAAATGTTGCGATTTAGCAAGAGTCGCCACCGACTTTTCTTTTATCCAAAAGGAAAGGTGAAAAAGCACAGGAAAGACCTTTGAGATTATTTCTTGAGTTCGGGGGGGTAGATTATGAAAAGCGAAGGTATTAGCACCCTTTTCATCCATGGTTTTCCATGGGATCTTAGTTACTTGCTAGATCACTTGCTTTTGTTTGAATATGTGCTTTGTGTGGTTTTTTGAAAATATTTTGAAAAGGCGCCTTTGCTTAGGCAAACTTTGTAATAGTTCTTGTTCATAAGAACATATAAAGTGTTGGACTTTTGAAAATATATTGTGTTTTGAAAGTTTGTTTTTGAAAGTGTTTGGTGTTTTTGTTTTGAAAATATAAAGGATGTTTTGTTTTGAAATTGAGCAAGTAACTAGGAACATTCTACCTACTCAAAAGTCTTTCATGTTCATTTCCTCTTTCCTTTGACATTGTTATCTTATCATTGACTTGGTAAGTAACCCTATCTTTGGATGTAAAAGGGGCAGGAAAGGGTCATCGGATAGCCATGATTAGCAATGTTGTAAGATATCTTAGCATTTTCTTTAGGGACTAAGATCATTTTGAAAGGCAACATGGATAGCGTCATCGAGGGACTATGATCTTGTATTTCGATTGTTTTTGCTAAGACATCCCACATGCATAACATGACCAATTTTTAGGCAACAAGTGGAGTTAACCTTAAGGGTGCATGTGTGAGTAGTGTGTTTGATTTGCATGCATTTAATATTTGATTAGGGTTTTCAATTGATTGATTTTAGTCTTTCCATACAAAACCCTAATTACTAGCATTTGTATTTGAAAGCGTTAAATTGCGAAAAAGTAAAGTCCTACGCTATTACATCGTTTAGGGGATGGGGGTACAATTTACAAATGGGGATAAAATAAGAACTTAAATATTACAACCATATCGAATAACAATGAAGGAAATGTAAAAACAGTGTAAAAAGAAGGAAAAAAATGCATTTTGAACTATTATGTGTTGACACAAGCTCACATGCATCGACACATAACTTTCCTTGCCCATGTATTGCCAAATCAACTCAGTATGAGTCGATATATAATGGTATGTGTCCACTCATACACTGCATGTGTCAACTCATATGTGCTTTGTGTCGACTCATACGTTGTTTTTTGCTTCTGTTTTGGGCCTGTGTAGCAGTATGTATCGAGTCATAAGGTTATGTGTCGACTCATACTGTCATTTTTTACTTCAACATTGTTTTGCTGCATACATGGGTTAGTTCTCAACAAATAATGAAAGGAATGGAAGATAAATAAAAGGTTAGCTTCGAGGACAATGGTTACTACACTTTGTCTTTAAAAAATGAATTACTAATGATTCTTGAAATGAAGGACTAAAGTCAAGAAACTTACCTTGGAGTTGGATCTTATGCTCTGAGATTGAGTTGTTGTCTTGACTGTTCTTGAACTTTGGAAAATAAAAATAGAGGTGTTGTAGAAGCTTGTTCTTGAGTTTTAACACTTTCTAGGTGATGTATATGAGGTGCTTAGATGTTTGGACAGAGTTTGCAAGGTGTGAGATTTCCAAATATTTGGACTTTAAATCTCAAGAATGGAACCTTTTTTGGACAGTTATGGCTTTTTGGAGAGTATGGGATCTTGATGGCTAGTTTACAACAAAACTTCTGGCTTTTCTCTTTATTTTTCTCTAACCTCTTTCTCTTGCAAATGCTTCTTCTATTTATAGGAAAGGGGTTTGTGTATATGAGCTAATTAGGTTTTCAAGACAACATGTTATGGTTTGGCTGGATTACAAAGATCAAACTAAGTCAAGTACTCCAAAGTCCCAAGATGAAGTACCAAAGTTGCTGGTATTGAGGAGCTACGTCCCATGCTTTATGGTGGAGTATAATCAACAACAAGCAAGGTATGGGTTTAAGATAAACTTTGTACCAAAAGGCTTTCTTTTCAAGAGTAACAATGGTGCCTGTGATGCAGTGGGAGAAGTGACTTGAAGGTTTTGCGTTTTATCGCAAATGTCGCGGTTAGCAAGAGTCGCCACCGACTTTTCTTTTATCCAAAAGGAAAGGTGAAAAAGCACAGGAAAGACCTTTGAGACGTTTTCTTGAGTTCATGGGGTAGATTATGAAAAGGGAAGGTGCTAGCACCCTTTTCATCCATGGTTTTCCATGGGCTCTTAGTTACTTGTTTAGATCACTTGCTTTGTTTTGTTTGAAATGGTGTTTGGTGTGGTTTTGAAAGTATTTTGTAAAAGAGGCCATTCGTTTAGGCAATCTTTGTAATTATTCTCGTTCGTAAGAATGTATACAAAGATGTTTGTCTTTTGAAATTTTTTTCAATGTTTTGTAAGATGTTTTGAAATGTGTGTGTGTTTGTTTTTGAAAATAGCAAGGATTGTTTGAAATGGAGCAAGTAACTTAGAAGCTATCTACCTACTCAAATGTCTTTCTTGTGCATTTTTATTCCTTTGACATTGTTGACTTACCATTGATTTGGTAAGCAACCCTATCTTTGGATGTCAACGGGACGGGCGTGGGTCATCGTATAACCATGATAGCAATGTTGCCAAGTATCTTAGCATTTTTGAGGGACCAAGATCATTTTGTTTAGGCAACTTTTGTATAGCGCCATCGAGGGACTATGATCTTATACTTGTTTTGTTTTTCCAAGATACTTCGCATGCGTAACATGGCCATTTTATTTTAGGCAACCAAGTGGGAGAAACCCTAAGGGTGCTTGTGTGCAAAGTGTATCATTTTCATGCTTTTTTCTTGCATTTAGGATTTTCTATTTTGCTTTTGTGATCGGTGGGAAAGAGAACTGACTATTTTTGAAATGCTGGTTCGCGTTTTGCGTTTGTTTTTGCAAAATGTCGCGGTAAGCAAGAGTTGCCACTGTCTTTTATTTTATCCAACAAGGAAAGGACAAAAGCACAGATAAATTCCTTTTTTGAGATGTTTCTCGGGTTCGGGAGGTAGATTATAGAAAGGGAAGGTGTTAGCACCCTTTCTATCTGTGGTTATCCACGAGCTCTTAGGTACTTGCTCATTATGTTTTCAAAATTGCTTTTCTTTGTGTTTGTGGGTTTGAAAAGAGTTTTTGTTTGAAAGGAGTGTAAGTGCGAAAAGTTTTGTTTTGTTTTAAAAGGAGCAAGTATTTAAGAACCATCTACCTACTCGAAAAAGGAATTAATCTGTGTAAATTCCCTTTAGATAATGCTATCCCACTATTGAGGAGTAGGTAGCACTATCGTTGGAGTTTAAGGGTCAATTCGATTAAGGGACGTGTGGTCACTAAAGCAATGTTAGGATGCCTTAGTGGTAACCCTAATGTCTTAGATCATTTTTTCCGAGGCAACCGTTTCGAGGCAACTATGATCTTTGGATAAGAGGACGACCTCTAAAACTTCCTATACTCAATGACCACGTTCGAGGCAACCAAGTGAGGTGTACCCTAAGAGTGCGCATGTGCGAGTGTGTCAATTCGGCTAATTTTTATCTGTACATGTTATGGTGAGCTATGTTGATTTTAGTTTAAAGATTGATCTTGTCATGCATTGCCTAGTTATCAAACATCTAACAGTTAATATTGAGCGGAAATTAAATTGCGGGAAATTAATCTAAGCTATTACAAGGCGTCGGGTATTTACATCGCCAAAGACAAACCCTTTAAAATTAAATTGCGAAAAGTAAATAAAAGCGATAAATAAATAAATAAAATCCTAAGTTAAAAACTATTACATTCTCGAAGCAGTTACAATATTGGATAAAAATAAAACGCGTGCGAGAAAATTAAATTGGAGTGTTCTTAGGGTTTTGACCCTTTTTATTAAATAAAGCATATTTTTTTATTATTATTTTGAATTAAAAATTAAGTCTAAGTTAATAATTGAATTAATTAATTAAATGAAAATATTTTTGGGTTTTATTTACAATTAAGGAAATAAAATAAGAATGGTTAAAAATATTAAAAACCTAATATTCTAATTTAATTTTAATTTATTGCAAAATATTGAAATTATACCTAATTAGAAACTAGATTAATTAAATTATTTATTTACAAAATAAAATAGTGAAATTAATAAAGATATTATTTTTGGGGTTTTCTGATTTTATGAAAAAAAGTTAATTGGTTAATTTTTTAATAATAATAATACTTAACAAAATAAATAAATAAATAAAGAAAAAGATATAGAAATTAAAAGAAATACTCAGGGGGGGTGTGGGCCTGATCTGGGTGTATTATCATTAATTTTTAGGCCCATTTTCGTCCAGCCCTTTTTGACCTTTGGAATCCAATGCGTGTCTTTGACCAGGGAGTATGATGAGCGTGCAATCCGGGCCATTGGGTTTGATTTGTAAGCCATCTGGCGGGTGGATCTTTGAGGAGCATGGTGGAATGCATCCTAGGCGCTACATGTGAACACCTGAAGAAAAATTGAATAAAGCATTTTGGGGGACCTGGGATTCGAACCCAGGTCCCAATGCTCAATGACACGCCTTGCCAACTCTACTGGCTTGCACATCTGTTATTAGAATAAGCAATAAAAAATATATGCAAAACAACGCACTAAGCCTGAAAAAATAAAAAAATGTGGCGCGAGATTTGAATGACCCAGTAAGGAGAAGACGCGTGGTCGTCTTCTTCATAAAGTACCTGGTTATTTACCTGCGAATTTTTATCCGCAGGAAGATTCGTGGGATGTCTCTAAAATTCGCCCTAGGCCATGGAAACGAAAACTAAGATCACCAATACGTTCGTCTCTTCCTCCTGGTTTCATCCATGTCAAGCATTGGCCTTGATTTTCCCTGCAACTAAAAACCCCAAAAACAAAATGCACGAACCCTAGAACTGGGCATGGCGTTACAGGCTATGAAAATAAAATTCAGTTATGCAAAAAGTTTCAGAACACAACGCAGAGTATGAATATGCAATTATTTGGGCAAAAAGATGCAAGAATTAGAGACTTGGATTTCATGTTCAGATCCTGGTTCGTGGACACTTACAACGAGTTTTAGGAAATGAGAAGGCTTGGTTTTGATCCCTTTGGCTTCACTGGATGTTAGGGAAGAGAACTATGTCAAGCTTTTGGACTGAATCATGCTCTAATGTTGTTTTTGATCTCACACTTTTTCACACTTTTTCCAAACTTTGTATGGCCGTTTCTGCAATGCTTTGTCCCTATTCTTGGTTTCTTTAGGTTGTATATGTATCAAGCAAGCCACTAGGTCAAATCTTGGGCTTCCAATCTTTATGCATTCATGGTTTGGGATTTGATATGATCACCATTGATAAGCTTTCCAAAAATGCCTCAAATTTGATTTTTTGTGCATAATAAGACCTGATACGAATTTGATTAGGTGTATCTTGTTAATTGAAAGCTGCAATGATCAAAAAATCTCATTCCATTAATTTTTGGATTTTATTTGAATTAATATAGATTTAAAATGAATTAAATCAATAAAAATTAAATAAAAATATAAAAATAAATGTTTGGTCATGAAATTAAAGATGGGACACGTGTGTGGTGTGATAAGACCAAATCAAGTGGAAAAAAGTGGGCCCTTTTGTCAAAAATTGGAGTTTTGAGGATAGTTGACTTTTGGTAATTTTGGAAAAATGCCCAACTTCAACAATGCATAACTTCTTCAATTTTGAACTTTTGGAGGTGTTCTTAGACTTTTTAGAAACCTTGAAATGTCCTCTAACTAACATTTTTGGTCTATTATCATTTTTATCTTCCATGCTCAAGTTATAAGCTTTGGAAAAAAAGGTGTTTTTGTTGACTTTCAAAAATGACCTATAATGTCCAAATTTGTAACTTTTTGTGAGTGCATTTCTTGATCTTGGGGTGTGAAGATGGATTGTAGGAAATTTCATCTTCTTCAAAATGAGATTTGGATGGGTCATTTCTCATAAAGTATGAGAAAGTTATGCTTGGTCAAAGTTGAGTTGACTTTTCCTACAAAACCCTATTTTAGCAACCTTTGAATCTTGATGAATCTTGAGCAATCCTTGATGAATCATGATCAACCCTTGATGAAATGATGAATTATCCTTAAAAATGAGAATGTTGACAAAAAATCTTGAGGTTTGACTGTATTTGGGACACAGTTGACTTTTGCCCTAACACAGTCGATTTTTAGACCTCTTGAGCAATTGACTGACCAAACTTTCTCTGCAAGGCTTGAAATTTGACATGGATGAACTTGAGAACATGTTAGGACATTGGGGAGCATTTGAGGCCATTTGGATATTAGGACCTTGATGCAACACAAAACCCTAATTTTGAATTGACTGCCTTAGGGGGTGATTTGACTGTCCAACTCTTGAGCCATCTTGAACAAATTGGAGATGATTCTTGACCTATCTTGAGAAATATGGGAGGGAAAATTTTGGGGTACAACAACTTTGTTTTTGTTCTTGTCATGCAAACCCTAATTACTAGTCATAGTATATAAAGCGATAAATTGCGTAAAATAAACTAAGCTATTACAACAATTTTTATGGGAGGGGGGAATACAAATTTGAATGGGGATTTGCACAAATATAAAGCTAAATACATTATTACAACCAAATCGAATATGCGCGAATTAAATAAATATAAGACAAATATTTAAAATGCAATGCAATATGTATGTAAAAGAAAATATTTTTTATGTCTTGTTTTTGTATGAACAATATGTAATTTAAACCTAAAAAAGGAAAAAAAAATATTTATTTTTGAAAGGGGCTTAAACCCTAGTTTTTAATTAAAAGAAAATAATGTTCTATATTTATTAACTTGTACATTTTTTTATATAAAAAATAATATATAATATTATGTTTAAATATTAAAAATTAAATATGTGTAAAATAAGTATTTATGAGTATAAAATGTATAATAAAAATAATAAGTATTTTTAATTATATTTACAAGTTATTTAAGAAAATAAACTCTATTTATCAAAATAAAAATATTTTTTCATGTGAGAAAATAATAAAAAAATAAAATAAAAGTGTGAAAATAAATAAATCATTTTTAGGATTTTTTATCATTTAGAAAAAATAAACAAAAGTATTAAATATGAAAATATGAAAAAAATACAAAAAATATAAAAAGCTAGTCAGGGGGGTGTAATAGCAAGTCAGGGGGGTGGGTTTAGTAAAAACAAAAAGGCCAAAGCACAAAAAAGCCCAGAACCAGACTTCATCCCTGTCCTTCGTCCTCTTCTTCACGCGTTTCCAATACAACCTGTATCTTGCTTATGCTTGTATAAAAACAAAAACTCATAACATGAAAAATGTGGCATTTGAGCTCACGATTCCAACCATATAAATTATGTAACCTAACTCTTAAAGATCAAAGAGAATTTTGGAATCCCCAAATCGTGACCTTAAAATTTCAGAGATTTCAAGCTTCAAATTCTCTTAGCACAAGTAATGTAAATGTAAAGTAATGATATGTACAACTTCGTTATAATGAGAGCTACATTTTTTCTTCACAAATCGTGGCTTGAAGTTGCCTATATACAGAGATAGAGTTTAAGAAAATACCTCTTTCAGCTGGAATCGTGTAGGACAATGTAGGGACTTAAATGGAGGCATGGTGATTGTTTAAGCTTCCTTGGACTTCCCTGAACCTATTCCAATGCTTATCTTGCTCTGTGGATGGCTGGAACTCCCTGACCAAGTCCAACTGCAAGCTTCTAAGTTGAAAATAGCAGATGCTGAAACAAAGGTTACAGAACTAGGGTGATGGCTTGCATAACTTCTTCAATTTTGAACTTTTGGAGGTGTTCTTGGACTTTTTAGAAACCTTGATATGTCCTCTAACCAACCTTTTTGGTCTCATCTCATTTTAATATTCCATGCTCAAGTTATAAGCTTTGGCAAAAAAGGTGTTTTTGTTGACTTTCAAAAATGACCTATAATGTCCAAATTTGTAACATTTTGTGAGTGCATTTCTTAATCTTGGGGTGTGAATATGGATTGTAGGAAATTGCATCCTCTTCAAAATGAGATTTTGATGGGTCATTTATCATAAAGTATGAGAAAGTTATGCTTGGTCAAAGTTGAGTTGACTTTTCCTGCAAAACCCTATTTTAGCAACCTTTGAATCTTGATGAATCTTGAGCAATCCTTGATGAATCATGATCAACCCTTGATAAAATGATGAATTATACTTCAAAATGAGAATTTTAACAAAAAATCTTGAGGTTTGACTGTATTTGGGACACAATTGACTTTTGCCCTAGCACAGTCGATTTTTGGACCTCTTGAGCAATTGACTGACCAAACTTTCTCTACAAGGCTTGAAATTTGACATGGATGAACTTGAGAACATGTTAGGACATTGGGGAGAATTTTAGTCCATTTGGATATGAGGACCTTGATGCAACACAAAACCCTAATTTTGAATTGACTGCCTTAGGGGGTGATTTGACTGTCCAACTCTTGAGCCATCTTGAACAACTTGGAGATGATTCTTGACCTATATTGAGAAATATGGGAGGGAAAATTTTGGGGTACAACAGTTGCCCCTGTTCAATCTTCTTAAACCCGAGGATATAGATTGGCGTTCGGGCCTTTCGTGATCCGAAGGTGGAAGATGATTGAACACTAGAGTGCCCAACAATTTGCACTCGCATGAAGTAGTATCAGCCTTGTGATGTCGGGAATTGGATTACATATTCCATTTGGGGATTGATGATGGGATATGGGATTTACGATGCCATCCGAAGGAGTGTCGATCGCGTAGGAGATTCCTTAGAGAGAGCTTGTATACTTGTTGTTGAGGGAGATTCCACTGGGGAATATTGTTCTCTGTCTTAGAAGAAATAGAACTTTAGGAGCTTCGGTCGTCCGTTATTCTACCGGGGAATCATCACTGTTGAAGAGATGAGAGTGAACTACTATCTGGTCGTAACCCAGGCTTCGTAGTGACAAGACCGACTACTATCTGGTCGTAATCCAGGCTTTACAATGACTTACTGGGGGGATGAGATTAAACTTGCTATCCGGTCGTAATCCAGACTTTGGAATACCTCACTTCTTATCTGGTCAAAATCCAGGCTTCAGAACAAATCAAATGGTTATCCGGTCGCATCCGGGCTTCAACTTGAATTTAGGGCACACTAATATCCGGTCGACTCCGGGCTTCTTAGTAACTGTCCATGTAAACTGCTATTTGGTCGGAATCCAAGCTTCACAGTGCCTTGTACCGCTATCTGGTCGTAATCCAGTCTTCACAATACCTCACTTCTTATCTGGTCGAAATCCAGGCTTCAGAATAAATCGAGTGGTTATCCGGTCGCATCCGGGCTTTCCTTTGACTGTTGGGTTTACTAGTATCCGGTCGAACCCGGGCTTCATAGTAACTGGCTGGGTAAACTACTATTCGGTCGTAATCCAAGCTTCACAGTATCCTTTAACGCTATCTGGTCGTAATCCAGGTTTCACGATGTGTCATACCACTATCTGGTCGAAATCTAGGCTTCGTAGTACTCTTGGTTGCTATCTGGTCGTAACCCAGTCTTCACAACATCTTCTATCATTATCTGGTCGTAATCCAGGCTTCATGATGTATCATACCACTATCTGGTCGAAATCCAAGCTTCGTTGTACTCTTGGTTGCTATCTGGTCGTAACCCAGTCTTCACAACATCTTCTATCACTATCTGGTCGTAATCCAGGCTTCATGGTCTTGTATCGCTTTCTGGTCGTAATCCAGGCTTCACAATAACTTGCTGAGCTGTCATCCGGTCGTAATCCGGGCTTCACGGCTCACTGGGGAATAAACTACTATTCGGTCGTTCTCCGGGCTTCATAGCTTGCTTTTGAGAGATGTCACTATCTGGTCGTAATCCAGGCTTCGCGGTAGTATGATATTGTTATCCGGTCGTAATCCGGGCTTCATAATATGCTGTAGAAATCAAGATACTATCCGATCGTACCCGGGCTTCATAACTTGAATTTTGACTGTATCTTTCCTGAAATGGAAAGGTTAGCTGTATGTAATGCATGATATGTATCAGGCAATGATGTTCTCAAAATAAATGAGATTGTGTGGTATGATGCGTATATGCATGTATCATGATGTATGGACATGTAATGTTTTAGCTGGGGAAAACAAATCCCGGATATCTGCTGGAGAATAGAGTTGAATTCTTCGTTTCCGATGGGGATGGTGAACAAAGGTGACTGCGAGAATAAACCTGCAGGAGAAGATAACTCCATTGGGGAATAAACTGATGAAGAGATTACTGTGAGGAATTACTCTGTGGGGAAGAGATGTTCTGCTGAAGATTTTAACGATAAACTCCGCTGGATATTCCATTGATAAGCTCTGTTGGGGATTTTTTAATGATGAACTCTGCTGGGGATGGATTACCGTTGTTGTGATACAGAATCGGTTGAGGATTGAACTCCTGTTTGGGGAAAGAAAGAACTTTACTGGGGGATGATCTTTCAATTGCAACTTGCTGAGGATAAGCCAGTTAGACTCTTGTGTGGATAACCCTCTGAATTTGGCTGGGGAGATTTATTTTCACTCTGCAGGGGATAAGCTTCTAGAATCTACTGGGGAAGATGATTCGACTCTAGCGGGGAAGCTTTTTTTAGACTGCGCTGGGGAAATGGCTCCACTGGGGTATCTTGTATTCCTGTCGGGGAACATTCTTATACTCTGTTGGGGAATATTAAGACTGTCGGGGGTATTCTTATACTTGCTGGAGAATATCTTTATACTCCGTTGAAGAATATTAAGACCTTCTAGGGATACCAAACCTTTTTAGGGCTGATGGTAGACTAACTCTGCTTGGGGAGAGTATCGCTGATTCGTTCATGGTTGCAAGTCTCAGCTGAGAGAGCTACTACTATTGTCTTGCTCTGAGGGGAGTGAAGGTATCACAACCATCTTCTTCAGCTGAACCTACCTTGGTACCGGGTAGACAAAGTAACTGCACAGTTTGGATATTTCTTATGCCCCTGTTTCTGATATTACCAGTAATTCATCTTTTGTTTCGCATGTAAATATTTATGATCAGAAATTAATGTCAAATGCATATATCAAAAATGAACATTGGACGTTCTTTGCAAAACAAAACAGATAAAGGAAAATCAGTTTGAAATTTGTCTGAACATGAATTTGTATTGATTTTGAAGTTTGGCCTGTAAATAGGCGTTTTTGTACAAGAGGCTGACGTCCTAGTAAGAGAACGCCGCAGAACAAATAGAATTTATACAATTTATGAAAAAAATAAACAAAACAGCTATGTGAATAATCCCACTGGGTTCCAACTCTGCTATTGCCTTTATATCTTCGAGCATCTCATCACTTTGCTGCTTAGTTGAAGATGAATCTGATTGATTGGTGCCGTCCGAGCTTGATGGTTGATACCGAAGTCTGGATGCGAGGTGATCCAATGAGACATAGTGTTACGCTTTAATCCCTAACTTTTTCCTGGACCGCCCTTTCGGGTTTTCAGTCCACCGGGATACCCATTTTTGCCCAAGCCGCCTTTTCAGGTTTTCGACTTGCCGGGTGTACATATTTTTTTATTTTCATCCCTTATTTTTGCCCGAACCCTTTTGGTTCGTCGGGAGGCCCTTACTTTTGCCTAGGCCAGTCAACCTAGCGGGTCTTTGATTATGCGTAGTATATTTTCACTATGTCTGCATTGACGGGGTGAGGAAGGTCGTCACCATCCATGGTGGTTAGAATCATAGCTCCTCCTGAGAAGATGTTCTTAACCACAAATGGCCCTTCGTAAGTAGGGGTCCATTTGCCCCTGGGATCACCTTGAGGTAAGATAATGCGCTTGATTACCAGGCCCCCAACTTGATACTCTTGTCGTCTGACTTTCTTGTTAAATGCCTTGATCATCCGTTTTTGGTACGTCTGACCATGACAAATAGCAGTAAGTCTCTTTTTGTCGATTAGGTTCAGTTGATCAAGCCGGGTCTGAATCTAGTCATCTTCGCTCAAACCTGCATCCTTGATGATTCGAAGAGAGGGTATCTGAACTTCAATGGGCAAGACTTCCTCCATACCATAAACCAAGGAATAGGGTGTTGCCCCGGTTGACGTCCGTGTTGAGGTGCGGTATCCATGAAGAGCAAATGGTAACATTTCGTGCCAATCTTTGTATGTCACTGTCATCTTCTGCACAATCTTCTTAATGTTCTTATTTGCTGCTTCGACAACCCCATTCATCTTCGGCCGGTA
Source organism: Vicia faba (assembly GCA_948472305.1). NCBI lineage: Eukaryota > Viridiplantae > Streptophyta > Magnoliopsida > Fabales > Fabaceae > Vicia > Vicia faba. The sequence goes on along the minus strand of OX451736.1, from coordinate 914,723,778 downwards.
GGGAGAAGAGTTATGATGCTGTATTTTGAATTGATCGCAGAGCTCAGTGATCATCTTGTTGTTGAGATTGGTACCATTGTTCGTAATGATCCTCTCTGGTACACCGTATCTACAAACCAGATTATGCCGAATGAACCGTGCCATGACGTTCTTGGTTACAGTAGCAAAGGAAGCTGCTTCAACCCATTTTATAAAGTAATCAATCGGTACCAGGATGAAACGATGCCCGTTGGATGCCGTAGGTATGATCTCGCCGATCATATCAATGCCCCATATTGCAAAAGGCCAAGGTGCCGTTAAAATGTTCAGAGGAACTGGAGGTATGTGCACCTTATCAGCATAGACCTGGCACTTGTGACATGTCTGAGAATGCTGATAACAGTCAGCTTCCATTGTGGACCAGTAGTATCCTGCCCGGAGGATTTTCTTTGCCATGGTATGTCCACAGGAATGAGTTTCGAAGGTACCTTCATGTAAATATGCCATGATCCTTTCTACTTCAATCTTATCCACACAACACATTAAGGTCGAATCATGGTTACGCTTGTAAGAATGCCATTGCTGATGAAGAATTTCGCCGCAAACCTCCTCAGAAACTTCTTATCATTAACAGATGCACCCTCGGGGTATTCTTGAGCCTCAAGGTACCTTTTTACTTCGTGAAACCAGGGCTTTTATGTTACCTCTTTAGTCTCATGATCACAGCAATGCGCAGGTTCGTCCAATATTTCAATAATGATCCGGGGAGCCTCATTGTCCCAATTGACTCTGAACATAGAAGACATTGTAGCTAGCTTGTCCGCCAACTGATTCTCCTCTCCAAGGAAGTGTTCAAAGGTGATCTCCTCGAAATGGGGAAGCAATGTCAACACATACTCCTTATAAGGGATAAGATTCGGGTGTTTCGTATCCCACTCACCTTTGATCTGACTGATCACGAGAGCGGAAACTCCGAAGACACTTAGAAACTTAATCCTTAGGTCAATTGCAGCTCGAAGACCCATAATGCATGCTTCATACTCCGCCATGTTGTTGGTGCAGTTGAAACATAGTCGGGCGGTGAACGGAGTATGAGAGCTTTTAGGAGATATGATCACGGTGCCAATGCCATTACCCAAAGCATTCGAAGCTCCATCAAAGTACATAGACCATCGGGATCCTTCCTCAGGTCCTTCATCCGGTCCAGGTGTCTCATAATCAGTTATCAACATGATATTCTCGTCCGGGAATTCAAAGTTCATAGACTGGTAATCATCCACTGCCTGGTGTGCCAAATGGTCTGCCAATACACTTCCCTTGATAGCTTTTTGGGTCGTATATTAGATGTCATACTCAGTCAGGATCATCTGCCATCTTGCTATTCTTCCGGACAAGGCAGGCTTCTCGAAGATATACTTGATTGGATCCATCTTTGATATCAATAGAGTAGTGTGAGTCAACATATACTGTCTCATTCGGCGAGCAGCCTATGCCAAAGCGCAACAAGTTTTATCGAGCAGTGAGTATCGGGTCTCACAGTCGGTAAACTTTTTGCTAAGGTAATAAATAGCATGCTCTTTTCGGCCAGACTCGTCATGCTGACCCAGCACACACCCTATTGAGTTGTCAAGTACTGTCAAGTATAAGATCAGAGGTCTCCCTTCAACTGGTGGCATTAGGATGGGTGGCTCTTGGAGATACTCTTTGATTCTTTCAAAAGCGGCCTGGCATTCATCGTTCCAACGTACCACTTGATCTTTCTTCAGTAGCTTGAAGATTGGCTCACAATTAGCAGTTAGGTGTGAGATGAATCAGGCAATGTAGTTCAGTCGTCCCAGAAAGCCTCTGACCTCTTTCTCTGTCTTGGGAGCTGGCATCTCTTGTATGGCTTTCACCTTGGCAGGGTCCACTTGAATACCTTTATCGCTTACGACGAAACCTAGCAGTTTACCAGATCTCACCCCGAAGGTTCACTTGTTCGGGTTCAACCTTAGCTTGTACAACTTCAACCTGTCAAACAGCTTATGGAGATGGTCAAGGTGTTCCTCCTCAGTCTGGGACCTTGCGATCATATCGTCGACGTATATTTCAATCTCATGATGGATCATGTCATGAAACAAAGCAACCATGGCACACTGATATGTTGCCCCAACATTCTTCAGTCCAAAAGGCATGACCTTATAGCAAAAGGCACCCCACTGAGTAACAAAAGTTATCTTCTCCATGTCTTCGGGAGCATTTTTATCTGATTATAACCGGAGAAACCATCCATGAAAGAGAATACCTTATGCTGAGCAGTATTGTCAACCAGAACGTCGATGTGATGTAGAGGGAAGTCATCCTTAGGGCTCTCCCTGTTCAGATCCCTGTAGTCAACACACATTCGGACCTTACCATCTTTCTTCGGCACTGGAACCACATTGGCCACCCACTGAGGGTAAGAAGTAACTGCTAGAAAACCGGCGTCAAACTGTTTCATAACTTCAGCCTTGATTTTCTCAAACATCTCTGGGCGCATACAGTGAACCTTCTGTTTTACTGGGGGGCAGTCTTCCTTGGTAGGCAGGCGATGAACCACAACGTCAGTATCCAACCCAGGCATATCTTCGTAAGACCAGGCATAGATCTCGATGTAGTCACGCAGCATCTAAATCAACCGTTGTTTCACATTAGGCTCCAAATTGGCACCAACCTTGACTTCCTTCTTGTCTGTCTCAATACCCAGATTCATTATTTCCACTAGCTCTTCATGTGGCTGAATGGCCCTCTCTTCCTGGAGTAGCAGACTTGCAAGTTCACCAGGCACTTCGCAATCATCTTCACCTTCGTCTTCGGCTAAGTTGATCGGATTTTCGAAGTCATAACTGGCAGTAGCAAGATCGTTACCAGTGAGATCCAGAGTGGATGTGGACCTGTATATGTGAGTGTGTGTAAATAGTTGTTTTGCAATATGTAATAAAGAAAGACAAGGAGCGCAAGATTTGAAATGCAAGACCGTCCAATGTTTTTATTAATGATATATGAAAAATGACACACAAAAGCCCTCACAAATGAAGCCACCGGGCCATAAAGTTTCAAAACATTTTCTATTATAAATTCAAAACAAAAGTTTCATTACTAGGTAAAAAAAGTAATAGGGATGAAGTCCTTTGCTGTCCAGTTGCTTGGTCCACCGTTGGTCGTAGGATAGATCCAGCTGTCGAATTCAGACTCCTCCACATCATCTTCAATGGCATTTACTCCCGAGTTGCTGATGAACACGGGAGGTCTTCCGATCCTTGCACTTCGAACGACCCTTTGAGCTTCTGCAGTGAAACCCAAAACCAAACTTATTAGTCTTCTGTGTAAAATCAGGAAGTCGGCCCTAATTTGCACACTCACCCTTCTCAATAGCATCCCGGGCATCCCTTAAGAAAGCCATCTTCATAGGAGAATCTTCAACCACAGTCTCAGCTGATGCCAGTGTCTGGGGGACCTCTTCAAAGTGCTGAAATGGGGTCTCAATGAACTCCCCATCCATCTCTACGTATCTGAACGAGTTGAGGTGGTTGACCATGTAGTCTTCCTCCCCTTGTACTGTCACAATCTTCCCTTTGACCGGGTACTTCAATTTCTGGTGAAGCGTTGAGGTCACGGCCCCAGCTTTATGGATCCATGGACGACCCAACAAACAAGAGTAGGATGGCCGAATGTCCATCACATAGAACGTAGAATTGAAGATCTGAGAACCAACTTTAATTGGAATATCAACCTCACCGTGCACCATCCTTTTAGACCCATCAAAGGCCCTGACAACGATGTTACTTGGTTTTAGCTCTAGCCCTTCGCAATCCAACCGGTCTAGAGCTTTCTTGGGCAAGACGTTCAATGAGGAACCAGTATCCACCAACACATGTGCAAGAGTAGTGCCCCTGCATTCAATGGAGACATGCAAGGCATCATTATGATTTTTCCCCTTGGTAGTCAAATCGGCGTCGGAGAAACCCAAACCATTATCAGCAGTTAAATTGGCCACACAATCGGTAAACTGATTAGCTGATGTCTCTTGCGGCACGTGGGCAGTCTTCAGGAAGGTAATCAGAGCCTTGGCACGGGCCTCTGAGCATAATTATAGTGATAACATAAAAATCTTGGATGGGGTTTGCCCCAGTTGCTCAACTACGTTGTAATCACTCTTCTTAATAATCTTCAGAATCTCTTCCATCTCCTGTTTGGAAGCTTCAACAGTAATCGTCTTCGGTGCCTCCATCTTGGCAGGCACATCAGTGATGATCCCTTTGCCCCGAGCGTTAGATGACTCGGTGACAGGGGTAAGAATAGGAACTAGATCAGGAATAGTGATAGGTACACTTGCAGGTGTAATAACGACAGGTCTTCGGACAGTTGGTGGATCAATATCAGGTGAGAAAAGTCTACCGCTGCGGGTGACTTTAGCAGGTCCAGTAATGTTGTTGATGTCAGTACCAGCATCCAACTCTTGCTTAACTCCAAGAACATAAACATCAGCCCCATAGCGCCAGGGGACAGCTTTGTAAGAGGTGTAGGGGATGGGCCCCGGAACGGTGATAATCACAGGTGCAATCTTCAGAATAGATGTAATTCTAACAGGCTTCCTCGAGGGAGCCTTGGAAGAATTGTCGAAAATGGTAATAATGGCAACTTCTTCAGAATGAATGGAAGGAACAACGATCTTCTCAAACAGGATCTCCTTATTATCCATCAGGTTTTGGATACCTGACTTCAGGAATCGGCAACCAGTAGGTAAAACAGAACACATATGGCAACCTTCGCCACAGCCCGGAAATAAACCGGCTAGCAACAGGTTCTTCTTGACAGTCATCAGAGGGGTAACAATTTCATCCACAGAAACTACAAACAAGTCTTCCTCTACAACATTTACTCCATGTTTGGGCATGGCAGCAGTCACAACATTAGGCCTCTCGTGCGCCTCAAATTCAATCTCCTTTGCATCGATTAAGTCTTGTATCTTGTTCTTTAATGCCCAACAATCATCTGTATTATGCCCCGGGCTATCAGAGTGATAAGCGCAGCGGGCGTTAGGGTTATACCTTGGTGACGTTGTATTTGCATTCTTTGGGGGTTCCCTCTGAGTCACCAGATTGGTCTTCAGCAATTGTGGCAGAATCTGTGATAAGGTCATGCTGAGTTGAGTGAATTGCCTCTTAGGTCTCTCGTCCTTTTGTTGATTGTTGTACTGAGGAGCACCAGCAGGTTTTGAAATAACAACCGCATTGACAGCTTGACGGTGTTCGGGTCTACCCTGTCTTCTTGCACTGTAGACAGCACTAGACTCTTTCTTAAACGGATTCTTCTCGGTGCTCGATGAGACACCCTTCTGTATCTTCACAGCCTTAATACCAGCTTCAATCCTCTCGCCAGTCAAAATAAGATCTGTAAACCCAGATGAAGAGCTTCCAATCAGATGGTTAAAGAATGGACCGGACAGGGTCCCCAGAAACATATCAACAAGTTCACAATCAGCCAAAGGTGGTTGTACCCTTCCGCCAAGGTCTCTCCACTTCTGAGCATACTCTTTAAATCCTTCACTCGTTCCTATTGACATACCTTGGAGTTGGGTACGCATAGGAGCGAGGTCGGAGTTGTACTGATACTGCCTATAGAATGCAGTAGCCAAATCTTCCTAGCTGCGGATACTGGCTCTGTCCAACTGATAAAACCACTCAAGCTGAGTCCCTGAGAGACTGTCTTGAAATAAATGGATCCATAAGTTCTTATCAGCAGTGTAAGGCTGGATCTTCCTCACATATGACCGGAGGTGCAACTTAGGACAGGAAACTCCGTCATACTTGGCAAAGGCTGGTGCCTTGAATTTATGGGGAATCACCACCCCAGATGATAGACCTAGATCTATGAAGTCTAGACCGGGAACCTTCTGTATTTCCATAGCGCTCAAACGGTCTTCCAGTTGTTTGTACTTATCCTCAGCAGGAGGATACTGTTCTTCATCGTAGTCCGTTTCGTTGTCGGAGACCATAGGGCTAGGAGCCCTCCTTTCTTGTGGACTATCTTTCCCTCCTTATGAGGTGGTCAGATCAACTTCATTTTGTAGCCCGTTTCCAAACCTGCATCCAGTATTGAACAGGATGGTCCTCTTCTTCTTCTTCTCTTTCAGAATCAAAGTCTTCAGGTCCTACTGACCCTTAGCTAGATTCATGAACAGCTCTTGAAACTGGGCATTCTGGGCCTGGAGGGCCTTGATAGCTTGCTCAGTTGAAGGTTCAGTAGACATGATGATTGCTGAAATAAACAACAAAGAAGATAAGAGACCTGTGAAAAGGGTACCTGTTTATGAAGTGCATGGGATGAAATGCGTATGATTTATGATTTCAAAGACAATCGGGATTCAAATTTGTAAACAAGAAAGGAAACACACTTTATTAGATTTAAACTTCAAAATTTAAATTGTTCAACAAACTTCCCTTAGGCGTTACAAGAATGGAAATACTGAAAAGTAAATAAAAACTGTAAAAGAATTCATCAAAGGTCCATCAATGCTCCCATGGCCTCTTCTTCTCAGTGCGGACATAATCATTCAGAATCCGCTCATTCTCCAACTGTCTAGTCAACTTCTGGATCTTCTGCTCTTGTTCATTGAACTTCTCCCGGTAAGAATCCCGTTCATCCCTCAATTGCATCCAAGACCTCTTCAGTGCCCTAATGTCAGTGGGCATATAAGGGTGGAGAATGGTTGGAAGAACCCCGTCTTCATTAGCAACTTCAAGAGTGACAGGACGGACAACTTCATACGGCATACCTAGCTTCTGGGCACGGATGCGGACCCATCTGAGATATGGCTCCATTGGCAGAAAAGTCTTTGGACCCAATTCATGTGGATCATATTGGTGAACTCTGTCCCAAGCCCTTATGAATCTACGACGCAACTCGTCGCTATCCCCCTGAAAATCAAAAATGATATGAGGCATTAACATCTAATGAGGCCCTTCTCTTCTGGCTCTTCCAAACTGACAGAGAGCTAAGCATGGGTTGTAAGAAATCCCTCCATGGGTTCCGATCAACGGAACATTAGGATACTCTCCACAGCGATCAATGACATTCACCTCATCCATACCCTTGAGAGTCCAGATAATGTCATTATTAGAAAGAGACATCACCCTATAAGCCCAGCCCATTCCTTCTTTGTTCTTCAGCACGGACTTAGGGAGGTGCGAAATAAACCACCTCGACAATAAAGGAGCACAACACATCAGGGTTCCCCGCTTTCGGGCAGTACGAGCATAGAGCTGATGAAGGATGTCACCCAAGAGAGTGGGTACAGGGTTCTGAGAGATGAAGATCTTTATGGCATTGATATCAACAAAAGTGTCAGGATTCAGAAACAATACCAAGCCATAAATCAAAAGAGCCAGAATATCCTCAAAGGCCTTAAAGTCTAGGCTATCCCAGAAGTAGTTAGCCTTGTCAACCAAGAACTTAGTCAGAAAACCCTTAGCTCCACTTCTAGTATCCCAGTTAGCCATTACCTCCTCTTTGGTCAAGTGAAGGGATGTAGCAATCTCTTCAGGCCTAAGAGCCTTTTCCCAACCAGTGAACGGAGTCTGCTCCAAAACAGAGATAACGAGCAACTCAGAAAACTCTTCTAGGGTAGGAACCAACTGATAGTCTTGAAAAGTGAAGCAATGGTACAGCGGATCATAAAACTGGACCAGGACACTCATCATTTGTTCGTCCAATTTGGAGGTGACCAAACTGAGAAGAGAACCATGCCTCCTGATGAAGGAAGTAGTGTCTGGTATCCTGACAACCAACTCTTTAAGCAGGGTAGGTACTTGGACAAATTTGATCCGGATAGTATTCTTACGCATGGGCATCATAATGACCTACAAAACAGAGCAAAGATGAAACCCTCCTGTCTTTGAAATAGGTTAGTCCTTATGCAAGATGTATGCAATGTTATGATGTCATGATGTCATGATAAAGGCACACCACAAATATCCACAAAAGGCAAACATGGTAAAGGCACACAAGTCACACTGAGAGCCCTTAGATTTCAGGCTGGCATGGAGCTTAGGTACTACCCTCTTTCAGTTCAGTTGGTTTAAACCTGTCCTAAAAATAGTAACCGGGTTCTAGAGGATCTCAATATCACTGACTACCCTCAATCGGTCATAATTCCAGTTTAGCAACCTTTTCTTGCGGCCGGAATCATCACGAGATTTTAGTCTCAATGAGTGTAGCATACTGCTACTGTTCTATGGCCAAGTTGGTCAATTTAAGGTTCTAAGGTCAGTTGGTGCTTAATGACCCCTTAGAAGACCCATATTCTCCTCGTTCCAACACAAGGGATATCGGTACAGACTAAAGTGTCACACCAACGTAGCTACTGCTTCATCCGTATCGGTCTATGCCGTACAGATCCCTCACAGTTTATTGCTACTTACCTAAAGGGTATCCCCAGATCCGGGTTAGGATCTATAAAACTCCGATACAAGCCCACAAAATTAAAGCATACAAAGCAAACAATTGAAAACACAGTGATCTAATCCTAAGGTACACCTCACTTATAAGCATCCACAGCAGAGTCGCCAGTTCTGTGATAGGTGGGAAAGAGAACTGACTGTTTTTGAAATGCTGGTTCGCATTTTGCGTTTGTTTTCGTAAAATGTCGCGGTAAGCAAGAGTCACCACCGTCTTTTATTTTATCCAACAAGGAAAGGACAAAAGCACAGAAAATTCCTTTTTTGAGATGTTTCTCGGGTTCGAGTGGTAGATTATAGAAAGGGAAGGTGTTAGCACCCTTTCTATCTGTGGTTATCCATGGGCTCTTAGGTACTTGCTCATTATTTTTTCAAAATTGCTTTTCTTTGTGTTTGTGGGTTTGAAAAGAGTTTTTGTTTGAAAGGAGTGTAAGTGCGAAAAGTTTTGTTTTGTTTTAAAAGGAGCAAGTATTTAAGAACCATCTACCTACTCGAAAAATGAATTAATCTGTGCAAATGCCCTTTAGATAATGCTATCCCACTATTGAGGAGTAGGTAGCACTGCAGTTGGAGTTTAAGGGCCAATTCGATTAAGGGACGTGTGGTCACTAAAGCAATGTTAGGACGCCTTAGTGGTAATCCTAATGTCTTAGATCATTTTTTCCGAGGCAACCGTTTCGAGGCAACTATGATCTTTGGACAAGAGGGCGGCCTCTAAAACTTCCTATACTCAATGACCACGTTTGAGGAAACCAAGTGAGGTGTACCCTAAGAGTGCGCATGTGCGAGTTTGTCAATTCGGTTAATTTTTATTTGTACATGTTATGGTGAGCTATGTTGATTTTAGTTTAAAGATTGATCTTGTCATGCATTGCCTAGTTATCAAACATCTAACAGTTAATATTGAGCGGAAATTAAATTGCGGGAAATTAATCTAAGCTATTACAAGGCGTCGGGTATTTACATCGCCAAAGACAAACCCTTTAAAATTAAATTGCGAAAAGTAAATAAAAGCGATAAATAAATAAATAAAATCCTAAGTTAAAAACTATTACATTCCCGAAGCAGTTACAATATTGGATAAAAATAAACGCGTGCGAGAAAAGTAAATCGGAGTGTTCTTAGGGTTTTGACCCTTTTTATTAAATAAAGCATATTTTTTTATTATTTTTTTGAATTAAAAATTAAGTCTAAGGTAATAATTGAATTAATTAATTAAATGAAAATATTTTTGGGTTTTATTTACAATTAAGGAAATAAAATAAGAATGGTTAAAAATATTAAAAACCTAATATTCTAATTTGATTTTAATTTATTGCAAAATATTGAAATTATACCTAATTAGAAACTAGATTAATTAAATTATTTATTTACAAAATAAAATAGTGAAATTAATAAAGATATTATTTTTGGGGTTTTCTGATTTTATGAAAAAAAGTTAATTAGTTAATTTTTTAATAATAATAATACTTAACAAAATAAATAAATAAATAAATAAAGAAAAAGATATAGAAATTAAAAGAAATACTCAGGGGGGTGTGGGCCTGATTTGGGTGTATGATCAGTAATTTTTAGGCCCATTTTCGTCCAACCCTTTTTGACCTTTGGAATCCAATGCGTGTCTTTGACCAGGGATTAGGATGAGCGTGCAATCCGGGCCACTGGATTTGATTTGTAAGCCATCTGGCAGGTGGATCTTTGAGGAGCATGGTGGACTGCATCCTAGGCGCTACATGTGAACACCTGAAGAAAAATTGAATAAAGCGTTTTGGGGGACCTGGGATTCGAACCCAGGTCCCAATGCTCAATGACACGCCTGCCTTGCCAACTCTACTGGCTTGCACATCTGTTATTAGAATAAGCAATAAATAATATATGCAAAACAACGCACTAAGCCTGAAAAAATAAAAAATGTGGCGCGAGATTTGAATGACCCAGTAAGGAGAAGACGCATGGTCGTCTTCTTCATAAAGTACCTGGTTATTTACCTACGGATTTTTATCCGCAGGAAGATTCATGGGATGTCTCCAAAATTCGCCCTAGGCCATGGAAACGAAAACTAAGATCACCAATACGTTCGTCTCTTCCTCCTGGTTTCATCCATGTCAAGCATTGGCCTTGATTTTCCATGCAACTAAAAACCCCAAAAACAAAATGCACGAACCCTAGAACTGGGCATGGCGTTACAGGCCATGAAAATAAAATTCAATTATGCAAAAAGTTTCAGAACACAACGCAGATTATGAATATGTTCTCACACACACTCACATTCAAAATGCAGATCTACATCCATTTAGGATCCCATGGGTAACGATTCTACTATGGCCTTTTGTGACTCTGAAAATCTAATCTACCAAGCCGAAGACGAAGGTGAGGAAGATTGTGAAATTACAGAGGAACTAGCTAGGTTACTACAACAAGAAGAGAGGACCATTCATCCCCATGAAGAACCAGTGGACACAGTTAACCAAGGTACCGAAGAGGACAAGAAAGAAGTCAGGGTGGGTGCCAATCTGGAACCCAATGTCAAGAAGCGTCTGATTCAGTTGCTACATGATTATGTTGAGGTCTTTGCCTAGTCGTATGAGGACATGCCAGGACTTGATGCAGATATCGTGGTACATCGTCTACTGAGAAAAGAAGACTGCCCTCCGGTAAAACAAAAGGTCTGTCGCATGCGACCCAACATGTCAGAGAAGATCAAAGAGGAAGTCATGAAACAATCCAAAGCCGGATTCTTGGCCGTCACCTCCTATCCACAATGGGTCACCAATGTTGTTCCCGTGCCTAAAAAGGACGACAAGGTACGAATGTGCGTGGACTATAGAGATTTGAATAAGGCAAGCCCTAAGGATGACTTCCCACTTCCCCATATCGATATTTTGGTTGAAAATACAACACAACATAAGGTGTTTTCCTTCATGGACGGTTTCTCAGGCTACAACCAAATCAAAATGGCTCCTGAGGACATGGAGAAAACAACCTTTGTCACACAGTGGGGCACATTCTGTTACAAGGTTATGCCATTCGGGTTGAAGAATGTTGGGGCAACCTATCAACGTGCCATGGTGGCTTTATTTCACGACATGATACATCACGAAATAGAGGTCTATATGGATGATATGATAGCCAGATCTCAAACTGAAGAGGAACATCTGGACCATTTACAAAAACGGTTTGAGAGGTTAAAGAAATATAAGTTGAGGTTGAACCCGAACAAATGCACATTTGGGGTGAGATCCGATAAACTCCTAGGCTTTATCGTCAGCGGTAAAGATATCAAAGTGGATCCTGCCAAGTTAAAAGAGATACAAGAAATTCCTGATCCTCGTACCGAGAAGGAAGTTAGAGAATTCTTAGGACGACTAAACTACATTGCCAGATTATTTTCTCAGCTAACAGCTACTTGTGAACCAATCTTCGAATTACTGAAGAAAGATCAAGTAGTCAAATGGAATGATGAATGCCAAACTACTTTCGACAAGATCAAAGAGTACCTACAAGAGCCTTCTGTTTTGATTCCACCAGTCGAGGAAAGACCCTTGATTTTGTATCTAACTGTTTTGGAAAATTCGATGGGGTGTGTGCTGGGGCAACATGACGAGTCTGGCCGAAAAGAGCATGCTATTTACTACCTGAGCAAAAAGATTACCGACTGTGAAACAAGATATTCATTGCTCGAGAAAACTTGTTGCACTCTAGCATGGGTTTCTCGCTGGCTAAGATAGTATATGCTGACCTATACTACCTTATTGATATCCAAAACAGATCCAATAAAATACATCTTCGAGAAGCCTGCCCTCTCTGGGAGAATAGAAAGATGGCAGATGATCCTGATGGAATATGACATTCAGTATACTACCCAAAAAGCAATAAAGGGCAGTGTACTAGCTGATCACCTTGCTCATCAAGCTGTGGATGGCTACCAGTCCATGAAGTTCGAATTCCCAGATGAAGACATCATGATGGTAAACAACTACGAAGAATTCAGACCATATGACGGACCTGAACAAGGATCCCGATGGACCCTGGTTTTTGGTGGGGCATCCAACGCACTCGGAAATGGTATTGGTGTTGTACTCATATCTCCTGAAGTATGTAACACTCCCTTCACGGCAAGACTCTACTTCAACTGTACGAATAACATGGCAGAATACAAAGCGTGCATCTTTGGCCTCAAAGCTGCCATAGATTTGGGGATCAAGTCCTTAAGTGTATTCAGAGATTCAGCTTTGGTCATCAGCTAGATCAAAGGAGAATGGGACACCAAACACCCTAACCTTATCCCCTACAAAAAACATGTGTTGACATTAATCCCACACTTTAAGAAGATTACCTTCGAGCATTTCCAACGAGAAGAAAATCAACTAGCGGATGCGCTAGCCACGATGTCGTCCATGTTTAAACTTAAATGGGATAACGAGGCTCGCCAGATTACCATTGAACGAATGGATGAACCAGCTCACTGTCACGAGATCAATACTGAAGAAGTAGTGGACTGGCCTTGGTTCCACGAAGTCAAGAGGTATCTCGAGGCTCAAGAATATCCAGAAGAAGCTTCAGTCAATGATAAGAAGTTCTTAAGGAGATTCTCTGATAATTTCTTCCTTAGTAATGGCATTCTCTATAAGAGCAACCATGACTCTGTTTTTCTCCGTTGTGTAGACAAGGTTGAGGCAGAGAAGATCATGGCTGATCTCACATGAAGGCACTTTTGGCACCCATTCCAGTGGGCATACGATGGCAAAGAAAATCCTACGGGAAGGTTATTACTGGTCTACCATGGAAGCAGATTGCTATCAGCACTCTCGAACTTGTCATAAGTGTCAGATTTATGCTGACAAGGTGCACGTACCTCCGGTTCCTTTGAATGTCTTGATGGCTCCTTGGCCCTTTGCTATGTGGGGCATCGACATGATTGGGGAAATCAAGCAAACAACCTCTAATGGACACCGCTTTATCTTGGTGGCCATTGACTATTTCACAAAGTGGGTTGAGGCGGCTTCTTTCGCTTCCGTTACCAAGAATGTTGTAGCCCGGTTCATCAAATATAATCTTATCTATCGTTACGATATCCCAGACAGGATCATCACAGACAATGGTATGAATCTCAACAACACTATGATCACCGCACTGTATGCGCAATTCAAGATCCAGCACCTTAATTCTTCCCCTTACCGGAAAAAGATGAATGGTGATGTCGAAGCCGCAAATAAGAACATCAAAAAGATCATACAAAAAATGACAGTCACGTACAAAGACTGGAATGAGATGCTACCATTATCCCTCCACGGTTATCGTACCACGGCACGTACATCAACCGGGGCAATGCCTTACTCTCTGGTATACGGCATGGAGGTTGTCTTGCCTATTGAGGTCCAGATCCCCTCTCTGAGAATTATGAAGGATGCAGGGCTGAATGAAGAAGATTGGATCCAAACTCGACTTGATCAACTGAACTTGATTGATGAGAAAAGGCTTACTGCTGTCTGTCATGGTTAAATGTATCAAAAACGGATGATCAAGGCTTTCAACAAAAAGGTCAGACGCCAAGTATATCAAGTCGGGGATTTGGTGATCAAGCGCATCATACTTCCGCAAGGGAATCCCATGGGAAAATGGACCCCTACATATGAAGGACCATTTGTGATAAAAAGCATATTCTCTTGTAGAGCAATGATCTTGACCAATATGGATGGCGACCACCTGCCACACCCTGTGAATGCTGACATGGTCAAAAGATACTACGCATAAGAGACCCGCTAGGTTGACACACCTAGGCAAAACAAGGGCATCCCAGTGAACCAAAAAGGTTCGGGAAAAAATTAGGGATAAATCAAAAAATCTGTACACCCGACAAGTTGAAAACCCGAAAGGGAGACTTGGGTAAAAAAGGGTATCCCGGTGGACTGAAAACCCGAAAGGGCGGTCCAGGCAAAAGTTAGGGAATTAAAGCGTACGACTATGTCCCGTTGGATCACCTTTACGGACAACCTTTGGCTTCGACTGACAAACTCAGCGGTTCTGATCAATCCAATCAACTTCAGACAAGGAAGCAAGTGGACAAGACGCCCAGAGACACGAAGGCTATAGCAGAATGGGAACCCTATGGGATTATTGCACATAGCTATCTTTTCTTTGTATCAAATTTTCATTTTTTACGACGATATTCTCTTACTAGGATGTTCTTCTCATTGTACAAAATACTTATTCAAGTTAATAAAAAGATACTCCTTCGAAAGTATAAAACTATCTGTTTTTCTCTTTAATTTATGTGTTTTGTTTACAAAAACGTCCAATGATTTATTTTTGAGCATATGCATTTGAACATAACTACTATTTACAAATGAGCAAAAAAATAGAAGACAATCACTAATGGCTTTAAGAAATAGGATAATATCTTTAGACTATTCCATAAAATCCTCTGCAGTATGCAACTTAATTCCCAGCGGAACAAAGCTTCCAGTTATCACTCCCCATTAGAAGTCGCCGAATTTCTCAGGATTCCCCAACAAGATTTCACAAGCCATACACAGAGTTTCCCTTACAACAAAGTTTATTTCTCTAATAAATAGGAGCCCATCAACTCATCAACACTTAAAAACATGAAGACTTACACTCCACGTCTCCAACAGTAGTCAGGGATTTATTTTCCCTAATCCAACAGTATTACAACATCATAGCTTATATGCTTATACATCGCATCCATACGTCATAAAATTGACAACACGAACGCATTCAACATAATCTCACTCATTTTATTGAGAACATCATCATATAATGCATTTCATACATCATGACATTGCATACAACTAATCTTTCATCTTTTCAGGAAAGATCCGTCAGCAGACGACTATCATCAAAATTTTGCAAAAAGTCAAATATTGATAGCTAAAACAAGTCAGGACGATTATCTACACGACTAGCTGAACTTTCAGATACAATTCCGATACGCTCCAAACACGGACGCCATTCTGATACTCATTCAAATTCATCTCTCAGATACACTACAGATACGCTCCAGACACGGACGCCATTCTGATACTCATTCAAATTCAGCTTTCAGATACAGTTCAGATACGCTCCATACACGGATTCCATTCTGATACTCATTCAGATTCAGCTTTCAGATACAGTTCAGATACGCTTTAGACACTGATGCCATTCTGATACTCATTCAGATTCAACTCTCAGATACAGTGCAAATACGCTCCAGACACGGGCGCCATTCTGATACTCATTCAGATTCAACCCTCAGATACAATTCAGATATGCTCCAGACACAAACGCCATTCTCATACTCATTCAGATTCAACTCTCAGATACAGTTCAGATACGCTCTAGACACGGACGCCATTCATCTTGCAGATACAGTTCAACAATCATTTTTGAATGGCATCTACAAGCCCATCTCCAACAACTTTACATCACCTCTCCAAATGGCATCTTTAAGCCCATTCCCTAAACCATCAACCATCACATCCTCGAGTGCAAATTTCTGGGCAGTCTAGTGTCCAATCATCTTCCACCTTCAAGTCACGAATGGAAAATCCGCCAATCTAACTCTTCAGGTTTAAGAAGATTGAACAGGGGCAGCTGTTGTACCCCAAAATTTTCTCTCTCATTTATCAAATATTTTCTCACAAAGATCTCTCTTGGTTCAAGATTGTACTAGGGTTGATCAACTCAAGACACCTCCTTAAGCACTAATGACCAAAATTAGGGTTTGAGATTGCACAAGGATAATTGAACTTTCAATGCTTCATGTGACTTTCATGGATCATTTTGGACCCCCAAGATTACTCATGTCAAGTTTCAAGCCTTGGATCACACTTTTTGCTCAGTCAATTAAGCAGTTGACCTAAAAATCAACTATATTAGGGGAAAAGTCAATTGTGGCCAATTTACAGTCAAACTTCATAATTTTTGATCCGCATCAACATTATAAACTCATATGTATCATTTGATCAAGTTTGAACCATAATTCCTCAAGAATTTTGATCAAATAATCAAAAGGGCAAAATGATCAAAATTAGGGTTTTGACTGAGGAAAGGCAATTTCTGATTTTTGACCTAGAAAATGGTCAATTGGTTTGAAGCATGATCTCAAGAGTTCAATTGCATCATTTTTACATAATGGCATGATCCAAAACATTGCTTAAGATCAATTGGATTAATAGTGAATTGTTAGTCAACTGATCAAAAGTCAACTGTACATTGAAAAGTCAAACTTTGACTTTTTGGTCAAAATCCAATGTCAAAGATCACAATTCATCAAAACATGTAAAAATATGAAACTTATTCATCAACAAATCAAAAAGTCAAGATTTCATTTTGAAAAGTCAAAGTTTTCTAACTTAGAAATTTTTCTAAGTGTTTAAAACTTCATGTTTTTTTTACAACTTTGAGCAAATTTTTCACCATGATGCAAGATGATTCAGAAGAAACTTTCAGCATGAAAGTTGTAGATATCCATGATATCTACAACATTTATTTACATAACTTCTTCTAAAAGTGCTTAGATCTCAAGTTATTAATTCATAAAGTCATGGTCTTGAAATTAAACACTTAATGAAATTTTGCCCTAGTTTAGGCAGGATTTTGACCTAACTTCATGGCACTTTTTCATATAGTTCCAAGGGGAATTTTTAAAAGTGATTCAAAGAGGGGTTGTAGAGAACATTACAAGCTTTCAAAAGTGTCCTATAACTTCTTGAGATCATTTGTGATGAAGGAGAATCAAAGAGATGAAGTTAGGGTTTTCAAACTTAAATTATAAGCCATTTCATGATGAACAAAAATTCAAATCCAAGCCTAGGCTGCATAATCTTTGCTTTGCAGGCCTCAAACTTGTTTGTCAATCCATAATTAAATTTTTACACAGCTGTTAGAGCTTTAATCCAAGCACTTGAGCCTTTATCCAAGTTACATTTCCATTTATGGCACAAAGTTGCCATTTCCATTTTGATAAAGCATTACTTTTGCAATTGTCAACTTCTTGAGCCTCTCAATTGTTTTCTCTGCACACAAGCAAAGTCAAAACCAAAATAAACATGTCTAAGGCCTCTACCAACTCATATCATGCTTGTACAACACTTTGAGACTTGTCTTCTCACCTTTCTTCAAAAGCAAGTTATAGAGCCAAAAGGCTAGAACTCAGAAACCTTGAGTGAATTTGATCTCTAACCTTTTCCGTACATATACACAAATATATTGCAACATAACACATGAGTCAAGGACCCCAAAAACACTCCCAAACACTCTGCAACTCAGAAGCTGCCATAACTTGACAATTTTGAACCTCACATAGCCATCTCCAAATCCACTCGTGCGTATTGAGTTTTAACCATCCAAACACTTAATATACATAATATAAAAGTGATTCAGGCCCCTGTTTCCTAATTGTAACTCCTCCATCACTATCCACCATTTCCAAAACTGAAGCTTGCAACTTGACTTGAGTTGGGAGTTTCAGCCATACTCAAAGCAAAGTAGGAGTTGGAACACACTCAAGGAGGTCCAGGCAAGCTACAGAAATCATCAGGCCATCTCAAAGTTTGCTCAAACTCCATACACGACTCCAGCTGCAAGAGGTAAGTTTTCAAACTTCTATATCTTCATACAAACATCATTTGATTTTGATTTGTGAAAATAAAATTTAGATACCATTGCCACGAAGCTGTACATATCTATAGTTTGCATTTATATGGCCTGAGCTTAGAGAATTTTAGAGTTGAAGTCTATGAAATATTTAGGTTTTAAATTAGGGCCAGAAAAATTGTCACTCATCTTTGACTGTTAATTTAAGTTATTTACATGGTTGTATTTGTGATGAAAATTTCCAGCAACTTTCATGTTTGTACTTTTGAAAATGGTTGAGAAATGAGAGAGATAGCAATTTCAAAAATTGTGTTAAATGGTCTGGCGTGAAGTTGAAGATGATACAGGCCTAGGAATGTGTTTCAAATATATATTTATGGTTTTGTATTAATAAACAGATGTATAGTCACCCCAGTGGTAGAAGCGCGCGCCTGTGACTATAGGGACCTGGGTTCGAGCCCCAGTGGTACCCTTTTTTTTTCTTCACTTTTTCTTATTTCAGGTTCAATGCAAACCAAGCCAGCGCGTGTACCATGTGCCTTTCTCCATTACCATCAGATCAACCAAGCCATTAAATCCAACACCTCACATGCACGCCCCCATGATGCACCCTTCAAGGCTGCCCACACTGGATCACCAGAGGGCGCTGATTTGTTTTGGGCCTGGAACATTGTTTTTGGCTTCTCACCCCCTATTTGCTTTTTGACACAAGCCCATTTATTTGATTTTTATTTTGTTTTCTGACTTGAAAAAAAATACTTTTGGGCCTAGCGGCCCTTTTACTACTGTTAACCACTATTTCTATTTTTTTAACCCCCGTGACTTTAATTGTTATATTTTATTTTCTTTCCTTTTTTCTTCAATTATTTTTATTTATTATTATTATTATTATTATTATTATTTTCATTAATCATGAAAAATCCAAAAAAAAAAATTTATTTATTATTTGCACTTATTCATTTTATTTTATTATGAAACAAAAAATATTAAAAAAACATTTTCTTTTAACAAGTTAATTTATCTTTTAAATAATTAAATATTTAGACTTAGGCTTAATAATTATGTTATTTTCTTAATTAAAATTAATTTAGAATCTAGGTTTCTTTTAATTATTTAATTCAATTTTTGTTATTATTTAACTTAAAATCCTTATTCTTCATAAAAACCCTAAAAATATCTTTTTAATTTAATTTCTTTTCTCAATTAGTGTAAGTTAATTTTATTTTAATTTTAACTAATCACGTTTTAATTAGGTTTAGGTTAAACCCTTTTTATGAAAACCAAACAAAAATCATTTCTTTTTTATATTCTTGTATTTATATATTATTTATTCAATCATTTGTACATGTTCAATATGGTTGTAATAGATTATTTAGGTTTAATTTTCTTGCAATATCCCCCATTTGTAATTTGTATACCCCCCCCCCCCTAAATGATGTAATAGCGTAGTAATTTTAAATTCCGCAATTTATCCTTTATATACAAATGCTAGTAATTAGGGTTTTGTATGAAAAGACTAAAACCAACAAAATAGCAAACCCTAATCAAGACAAAAATAAAGCATGAAAATCAATACACTTGCACACAAGCACCCCTAGGGTAAATCCACTTGGTTGCCTTACAAAAATGGACATATTACGCATGTGAGGTATCTTAGCAAAGACAAACAAAATACAAGATCATAGTCCCTCGATGACGCTATCAAAAGTTGCCTTTCAAAATGATCTTAGTCCCTCAAGAAAAATGCTAAGATACCTTGCAACATTGCTAATCAAGGTTATACGATGACCTACGCCCGTCCCTTTTACATCCAAAGATAGGGTTATTTACCAAATCAATGGTAAGATAACAATGTCAAAAGAAAAAAGGAAATGAACATGAAAAGACTTTTGAGTAGGTAGATTGTTCCTAGTTACTTGCTCCATTTCAAAACAAAAACATCCTTGCTATTTTCAAAACAAACACCAGCACTTTCAAAACATCTTTCAAAACTTGAAAACATTTTCAAAAGATCAAACACTTTATATACATTCTTACAAACGAGAATCATTACAAAGTTTTCCTAGACAATAGCCTCTTTTCAAAAATACTTTCAAAAACCACACAAAGCACAATTTCAAACAAAAGCAAGTGATCTAGCAAGTAACTAAGAGCCCATGGAAAACCATGGATGAAAAGGGTGCTAATACCTTCCCTTTTCATAATCTACACCCGAACTCAAGAAACAATCTCAAAGGTCTTTCCTATGCTTTTTCACCTTTCCTTTTGGATAAAAGAAAAGTCGGTGGCAACTCTTGTTAACTGCAACATTTGCGATCAAACACAAAACACCCAAGTCAGTTCTCCCACTGCATCACACTAGGGTTTTGAACTTCAAAGAAGTATATCTTGCTCATCTTTTGGTATTTTTTAGTGATTCCAAAAACATCCTTCTCTTCAAAGAGTTATTAACAAATCAATTCAAAAGTTTCACGGAGTTTTCATGTGGAAGAAACTTGGTGATGAAGAAAGATTACAAATCCTCTAGATGAATCCCCAATTTCCCATGTGTGACTTCAAATGATCATAACTTGGTCAATGTTTATCACTTTGAGCCCACTCTTTTTTCCACAATGATCTTGAGGATGTTAACTTTATTCCTTCTTTTATATGCAAAGTGAGAAAATAGATTAAAGATGCTCTAAGGATACAAAAGATTATAGGTCATTTCATGATTTTTCGCTAACTTTAACAATTCATAACTCTCTCAATTTTTGGAGATTTTGAATGGTTCAAGTTTCAAAATGTCATTCAAGAGGTCTATTTCATGACATCTTTTTTGGTTAAGAGCAAATTCCAAGAGGAAGACCATGTTTGGGTGCAAAAGATTATAGGTCACTTTTGAAGAAAAACTTGAAATATTTCTAAGTATGGAAAGTCAACTCTTTTCTTCCAACTTTGACTCAACACAAATTCTTGCTCAAACATCCAATTGATCTCACTCATTTAACATTGTAAAGCTTGTGAATTTATCTTTCAAATGCTTCAAAAATCACATGATACGGTGCCCTACATTGTTGGCACCATGGTTATGAAAGTAGCATCATAAAATGGAAATTCCAAGTTCAGTCAGATTTGAAAAATAGTTTAAATCCAATTATAAGCATGTTTAAGGATCAATTTCGTGTCTAATCATGTTTAGGAACTTGCCACAAAAAGAAACGACCATTAAACCATTCATTTTGCTGTTTTTGAGTCATGTGAAGTCACACTTTTCATACTTAGAAGGTCCACATGATTTCACTGATTTTGCCTCCAATTCACACGCTTGAGCCTTGCATCATGATCATCTATAAATAAGGATCATCCCTCACTCATTTTTGAAAGCTCTTGATAGCCAATTTACCCCTGTTCAGATCCCACACGAACTCTGAATTTGAAATTTTGATTTCTTACATTCTCACCTTCAAACACCAAAAGCTCCATTCAGTTAGCTTCATTGAACTTCTCTGAAGCTAACCATACAGTTACTTTCAAGAATTGTAACTTATATTGATCTGTAGAAGTCCAGTTTCAGAGCAACTTCTCACTACTTTGTTCAGGTAGATTTCTTGGCCAAATTGATTCAAATAAAAGACTAATCCACTCCTTGTATTCTTCAGATCCTCGTGCTCTTTATAATTTGCAATTTCATTGAGAATTGAGTGAGATATCCCAGATTTTCGTGCTCGCTATTTTTTCTGGTTTTCTTCAAACACAACCTTGCACAATTTATATAAATTTGGCGCGATGACACCATTAGAATCGTCTTGAAGAGACGAATCTAATGGTACCGGTCTAGTTTGCTAATTTTACAGTTTAAAGGATTCAATGTGGGGATGACTGGAGGTTGAAGACGATGACATGTCCGTCTTCAACCAATGACATGATGCCACGTTTTTTTAAACGGATATAATATGTTTTCCTTACCATGCGCGTGCCTCAGGAGCC
This sequence comes from Vicia faba, assembly GCA_948472305.1. Taxonomy (NCBI): domain Eukaryota; kingdom Viridiplantae; phylum Streptophyta; class Magnoliopsida; order Fabales; family Fabaceae; genus Vicia; species Vicia faba. The sequence continues at coordinate 914,701,753 of OX451736.1, read as the reverse complement.
CTTGGATCTGATTACTTTTGTGAGTCAGACTCCATCCAACGTGCCACATTTTAAGTTATTTTATTTTAAAAATGTTGGATCCGGTGTGATATTTATTAATGACCATGATATGCACAGCGCGCCAGATCCCTTTGGATTTGATTACTAACGCGTTTTAACTCTCATCCATTGATCCACATCTTTTTGGTTTTTATTTTATTTTCTGATTTTTATATTTAATTGTTTTAAACTTCAAAAAATTATAGAAAATTCATTTTTAGTCCAAAAAATCTGAAAAAAATTATGAAATTTTTTTTTGATTTTTCTCTTTTTGATTTTTTTTTTCACAATTTTATTTTGTGTTATGATATTTTTTATAAATCTTCACTTTATTTGAATTATTTTAAATGTTTAAAAATACTTTTATGCATTTTTAAATTCTGAAAAAAATATGGAATGATCCAATGATATTGTGACAAATATTGGTGACCTCATTTATTTTTTATTTTTGACTTTGTTATTTTTTTTAATCATTTTTGATTTATTTTTCTCATTTCTTTTAATTTTAAAAATAGTTTCTGACTTTAAAAAATTACCAAAAATTTTATAAAAATATTTGAGTTTGTTTCTGATTTTTCTATGGTCTTACTTAAATTTTTTTGATTAATTTGAACATAGTTAATATTTTTCTCTTTTATTTCTATTTTAAAATATTTTAAAACCCCTTTTTAATGTATATATTAAATGTAATATTATTTTGTGATTATTTTCTGGCTGATCTTGGATTGAATTTTTGATCATGAACTTTGTTCACATCATTGGATCCATGGTGTTGAGTCTAACTCCACAAAAATGGATGAATGATTTTAATAATAGTTTGATTAAATTTTAATTCAAATGTGATTTGTATATTCTTTCCTACCCTTCTTCATCTTATCCCTTTCTTATTGCACTAAGTGTTATTGGAGCATGATCTCTATATCATGTCTCAAAACAAATGGTGCATAGATTGCTATTGACCGGCCTCAAAATAGGTGCGACTTCTATATAAGTTCACTTATAATTGCTTAACATAGCGCTAAATTCTATTCCGATTCGAATAAATGATCATTTGTGGCTCAAACCTATATTTGCAAGCCCAAGTATGTTAATTTGATCTCTTTGATCCAATAACCTTGCGATTCATTGTATGGAGGCTTTGGTTCTACCAATCCTCTAATGGATCTACATCACTTTTGGTCAATACGGATCACTTAAACATCGTTGATCATTAAATGGTACTTTTAAGGATTCAAAAATGGATAATATACTTGACAAAAAGCAAATGCAACTTGTTGTGTGGAGGCTTTGGTTCTACCAATCCTCTAATGAGTTCCAAATGCAAGTTTCAAGATGATCATCCAACTAACCACTAATAATTGACTTTATTTTGTGATTTTATTTTATGCACTTTTATTCTATGCACCATTTACTTTTATCATTTACATTTCATTCTATTTTTCATCTTTGCTCACTTGAGCATTTACTTTCTTGTCATTTTTATTTTGCTCACTTGAACTTTTCTATTTTAAGACACCTAATAATCAACATGAACCATAAAAAAATTTAATGATACTTGGACTATTTGGTTACTATCCTTGGCATTATGGAGTTTTGGACTTCTTAGACTTAGGATTAGAGACTTTGGCCTATGTTGGAGACCTTGTGAAATTAATTGATATTTTGTCTGGAGTTCTTGAGGTTTACCTCAAGACATTAGGTTGTTTGTTTGTTTTGTGTGCAGGTTATTGTGATTACATACTTTGTTTGTAATCTGAAATTCACCCGTATACAGCCGTTACTCTGCCCAATTTTTGTGAAGACTTAATACACTTGAAGTTTGGTTCTCTCAAGAGGTCTAAGTATCTTTGCTTGCTTGGTTTCAATCTAAAGAATTAGAATTCTATCTTAACTCATAATGTTAAGTATTGGCTTCTTATTGGTTAGATGGTTCTTATCCCTATCTTTTACCTCATGCTTTAGGATAGTCCCTTCATCTCCTCACATCTTCTTTAATTTCAAAAATCTTCTCCCTCCTTTTGAAAACTCTTCTTGTTTTTCAAACTTGAACCACTTTCATAATAAACTTGGACTTAGGTCCATGCATTTTCAAGACAGATTTCATAAATAAACACCAATAAATTTAATAATACCTTGACATTTTTTGTGAGAAGACTAAAAGTCAATCAATCTCATTTCAAACCATTTTTCCATGTTGGCTTTTTATTTTAAAACATTTCTCAAAAGATTAGACTCTTGTCAATCCTTGTAGTGATGCAAACAACTATACTTATACAATATATAGTGAATAGATATATTTTCCACTTGGGTGTTGAGTGAGGCATTGCTGATTTTAAAAATCCAAGCCATATCCTCCACTTTGAGATGATGCAAATTCTCCTTTCTCATGATTGTGGGTAGTAAGTATGTTTTCCACACGGTCAATGACGATGATATCTTATCTCTTAAAATCAACCAACACACTTGTGTTTTAAATTTTTTTTAAGGTGAATTACGAGTACCCTGATCCCCTATTGCATGGAAGGTGGTACGTAGGCACTAAAGGTCCACAACCGCGGCGAATGCAAAAATCATAAAAATATACTTCTTTTCTCACCTCCACCATTTATTTTTTATACAACATTTTATAGCCAAAATATACAGATTTTACAAAGAGGTTTATGCGGAGTACTGTAGATGTTTAGGGTGCTAATACCTTCCCTTTGCATAACCAACCCCCTTACCTTGAATCTTTCCACCTCTTTTTGAGTTACTCGCTCTTTTCCCATTCCTTTGGAAACAATAAAGCACGGTGGCGATTTTTATTTTTGATTTGTGTAAGTCTAGTCAATCCAATGGCTTAGTCTTAAACATTTCTAATGCTACAGCCAACTCTGTAATACGGTGGCAGAACCAACTGTTATACTAGTTTTGTATTTGTATTTGCAAATTTTGCAGTAAGCAAGAGTCACCACCGACTTTTCTTTTATCCAACAAAGGAAAGGGTGAAAAGAACAGAAAAGAACTTTCGAGATTATTTATGAGTAATGGGGTAGATTATGGAAAGTGAAGGTGTTAGCACCCTTTCCATCCGTAGTTTTCTACGGGCTCTTAGATACTTAGCTCATTTGAAAATGCCTTGTGTTTATGTGTTTGAAAAAAAAATTGAAATGCCAATAGTCAGGCAATTTGCGTTATGATAACTCTTGTATCAGTCCTCAAGAGTGTTGATAAAGTATTTTTGAAATTGTTTTTTGAAAGTGTTTTGGATAAGTGTAAAATTTTTGTTTTGAGCATAGCATCTAGGAAGCATCTAATTTTACTCGAAAGGGTTGTTCTTTTCCTCTTTTTCTTTAGACAATGCTATCCTACTATTAGTGAGTAGGTAGCCCTATCGTTGGATGTTTGAGGGGCAATCGAAGGGACGTTTTATAGTCACAAAGGTAACTGGGCAAGAAATATTAGTAACTACCCTAGGGTTTTAAGATCATTTTTTCCGAGGCAATGTCGAGAGGGTCATTGAGGGACTTATGATCTTTTAAACTAGAGGGTAGCTACTAAAATCTCTCATGTTTCGAGAGTTGTGACTGTTTTCCGAAGGCAACCAAAGTGGGATACCCTAGAGGTGCGTATGTGCAATTGTGTTGTTTTCAGTTATTTTAGTCTTGTGTTAAGTTTGCTAGCGTTTTGTTTTTCATTCTCTTGCAATACAATCCTATTAAACATACATCTAAGCAGTTAATAAGTTCGCAGAAATTAAAAGTACAGAAATGTAAAATCATAACTATTACATGGATTCAGGGAGGGGAATTAATTACATATCCAAAAATGGGAAAAATGAAGTAATAAAGTAAAAGTCCTAATTAATTCTATTACATCCCAGTAGGCAGTTACAGAGAATATGGAAATAAAAATGCGAAAAGTAATAACGTGCGCAAATTGAAAATACGTCTAAAAATCCTAAGGTATAAAACATCTTTTTGTTTATTTTTGATCATGGAAAGAAACTTAATTTAAAATCCTAAGTCTATTTAGTTTTAAATTGAAAAATGGTTAAAATAACTAATCAATTAATTTACAAAAATTAGTTTATTTGAGAAAATGTTAACCTAATATTTTTTGTGATTTTATTTGATTTTATAATTGAAGAAAAAAACATTAAAAGAAATAAACAAATAAAACAAGTAAATAAAAAACGCAAATGGGACTGGGTAGTAAAAATAAGAACTGGTGGTGTGATTAAAAAACATGCTAGGCCCAAATTGTTGAAGCCCAGGTTTCCAGCAAATCCAATGAGGAATGCTCTGGAGAGTGCATGGTGGTCTGCGCGTTGGAGGCGCTGGATCTGGATGAAGTGGTGATCTGATTGCTTGATACGATGCACATGTTTGGACTTGAAATATTAGATCTGCATATAATATGTTAGAAAAAACAAAATGAATGACCTGGGTGTCGAACCCAGTTCCTTCCTCTTAATTCGAACCCCCTAATTCTAACCCCATGAGTTCGAATCTGGGTTATCTTGGCTTGAAATTACTTGTATCATTAGCTTCGAAAGCAAATTCAGATCATGCCCTAAGATGGCATGATCTAATTCCTGCATGTTATATTACATGTGGTATGTTCATATAAACACAAATAACATTAGCAGTGCAAATATGCAAACAGGAAATACAGTTTTGATTTTGTAAATCCTTACCAACCGGAGATGTTTCGATCTGTGAACCTGGGCGTGGAATTGCTAGCGTAAGGGCCTGGGCGGCTTCCTGGGAGCTTGTAAAGCTGGTTTGGTATTTAGGAAAATTATGAGATTTTTGAGTTTTTTCCTGAGGCTACTTCTTGTGTCTGTGCAATGCCTGTGTGTGTCTGGAGGCAATGTTTTCGTCTGGATAATCTGTGTCCTCTTTTTTGCTTACGCTTTAGCTCTGTATTTATAGAGGTGCAGTGGTGAACGAAAATGGCAAGAATCATCCATTAACCATGGATTTGAAGGCAGAATAAAAAGTCTTAAGAGGTTACCATTTTTAATGATTTTCTACCATTTTGGGTTTTGAGTGAACCTGGACAGGTTTCACTCCCACATCTTGACTTTTCGAATGCTCCTAAGTTTTATTCTTTGATGGTTCTGAGTTCCAATTCGAATGGTCCAAGGCGTCATCATTGTGGCTTCTTGGATTGAGCCAATATCTGCCTTAGTTGCTTGATCTGAAAACTATCTAATTAGCCTAATTGAATTCAATTGTCCCTTTCAAATCTCTTTTCATTCAATCAGACCAATCGAAACATCTCATCTTATCCTGTCGAAGCTTCATTTTGCTCAATTCGAATACTTCTTTATCTTGGCCTGTCGAAGCTTCGTTTTGCTCAATTCGAATACTTCTTCATCTTAGCCTTTTGAAACTTCGTTTAGTCCTTTCCTTCAATTCGACCACCTCTTCCTCTTGGTCTGTCGAAGCTTCATTTTGTCATCTCCTTCAAATGTAGTTGTGCAGGTGGCTCTTTGGTTCCAACTCCCACCCTTTGCTTATGTCTAAAAATATATCTTTCTTGCTGATCACTAGTTCATATTCGATTGGTGAATACAGCTTATATGCGCCAATCGAAAGATGACTTATGAGCACCAATCCTTTACTTTGATTACCCGAATACTTCATTGCCTGTTCAGGCACATTCCTGAAACACATTGATCCCCAAAACTCTAAGATGACTCATATTTGGCTGATTCATCTCTAACTATCCTTCAATCACGTCATGTCTGAAAATTGCATGCCCTTCAAACCATTAGGCTTCCATGTGCTTCTTTGGATAAGATAAGGCTTTCGAATTCAGAATATTCTTCTATTCGAAGCACCCCTTCAAACAACATGGCAATCGAAAGGTCTCTCCTTGTAATGCTTCAAATGACCTGTATTTTAATGTTCGAAAATGAACCTTTCGATGGCGCTCATTACCAGCTCTACCAATCAAAGGCTTCTTCTCATGCTTTCTTTCGAACTAGCCCTCCTTCGATCCTACTGTTTCATTGGGCATTAAATTAGCCTGCATACTGCTGTCGAAGCTGCTTCGACCCAAAATCCCTTAGGCATATTTTCAGTCTTCGACCTACAGTTTGTCATGTATACTTATTTTCTTCTTTCAGCTGTGCCGTTATGCTAAGGCATATAGGGTGCCATGGAAATTATTTGAAACTCTGGAACTCACACATCTTGGTGAAATTAGTTGAAAGACCATTGCTTAGGAGGAGAATTTATCTGATCAATTCTTGGTCAACCTTGAGTAATTGGGGACCTTAATGAGTATGCCTTGAATAAAAATGGGAGGACAAATTTTGGGGTACAACAGTTATTATTGATGATAGAGGATGGAATGATGAAGAAGATGTCTTAGAAGATGTTGGAACATCTTTGTCAGACATTCCAATAGAATATAATAACAAAAGTACTGATCCTAATCCAACTTAAGAAGATCCTGAGCCCAGTCACCTCAATAAAGGGCCTTCAATCAGAACTCAGAGAGATCATCCTAAGGAACTTATTATAGGAGATCTAAATAAAGGAGTTACTACTAGATCAAGAGAAGGGATGTAAAAATCTTGATTTGTTTCAAAAATCGAGCCTAAGAATGTCAAAGAAGCCTTAACTAATGAGTCCTGGATTAATGTTATGCAAGAAGAGCTAGAACAATTTAGAAGAAATGAAGTTTTGGACCTGGTTCCAAGACCTGAAGGGATAAATGTGATTGGCACTAAATAGGTGTACAAGAATAAATCCGATGAAAAAGGGGGTGGTTACTAGAAATAAGGAAAGATTAGTTGCACAAGGATACACTCAAATTGAAGGAGTTGATTTTGGTGAAACCTTTGCCCCTGTGGCCAGACTTGAATCAATCAGACTACTCTTAGGAGTTGCTTGCATTCTGAGATTTAAGTTGTTTCAAATGGATGTAAAGATTGCCTTTTTAAATGGTTATCTGAATGAGGAAGTTTATGTGGAACAACCTAAGGGAGTTTTTGATCCAAGCTTTCCTAACCATGTGTACAAACTGAAGAAAGCTCGGTATGGATTAAAGCAGGCTCCAAGAGCTTGGTATGAGAGATTGACAAAATTTCTTGGCGGGAATGGATATAGGAAAGGCGGCATAGACAAAACTCTTTTTGTCAAGGAAGAAGAAGGGAAGATCATGATTGCAAAAATTTATGTTGATGATATTGTGTTTGGTGGGATGTCAAAGGAGATGGTTCAACATTTTGTCAAGCAAATGCAATTAGAATTTGAGATGGGCCTTGTTGGTGAGTTAACCTACTTTCTTGGTCTGCAAGTTAAACAAATGGAAGATTCCATATTCTTATCTCAGAGAAAATATGCGAAGAATATAGTAAATAAATTTGGAATGGAAAATGCCAGTCACAAGAGAACATTTTCTCCCACACATACGAAGTTGTCTAAAGATTAAACAAGAGTAAGTGTGGATCAAAGTTTTTACAGAAGTATGATAGGAAGTCTTCTAAATCTCACAGCTAGCAGACCTGACATTGTCTTTGTTGTAGGGGTGTGTGCTAGATATCAAGCTGATCCTAAAGTTAGCCATGCCAACCATGTGAAGAGAATTCTTAAATATGTGAATGGGACAAGTGACTATGGTATGCTATTTTCTCATGGATCTAGCTCTGCTTTAAGTGGTTATTGTGATGCTGATTGGGCAGGAAGTGTTGATGATAGAAAAAGTACACCAGGAGGATGTTTCTTGCTGGGAAATAATATCATATCTTGATTCAGTAAGAAGTAAAATTGTGTGTCTCTGTCTTCTGCTGAGGTTGAGTATACTACTGCAGGAAGAAGTTGTTCTCAGTTGGTTTGGATGAAACAAATGTTGACAGAATATAATGTCAAACAAGATGTCATGACATTATTTTGTGACAATCTGAGTGCCATAAATATATCAAAAAATCCTATTCAACACAGCAGGACCAAACACATTGATATCCATCATCACTTCATAAGAGAGCTTGTTGAAGAAAAGATTGTTGCCTTAGAACACGTAGCTACTGAATTACAACTGGCTAACATTTTCACTAAGGCTTTGGATGCAACCAGTTTGAGAACTTAAGAGGAAAACTAGGGATCTGCATATATGAGGGTTTGTAGCAATTAAGGGCGCGTGGGAATATCATTAAAGTTATATTATATCATTTATTATGTTTCCAACAAATTAAGTATCTTAAGCAATCATTTCAAGATTATCTCAAATACTCTCCCACACGCTACGACATTACTTCTTTCTATTTTCACAACCTCTTCATTCTCCTTTATAGAAAAGAACCCTTGTTATTTTTCATCTCACTGTTAAAAAATATTCAAAGATGTCGCAACATCATGCTTCGTCTCCCTCAAAGTGCTCTTTTGATGAAGCCAAGGCTTCTAGGTCAAAGTCTGTCAACCATCCCAAGGATCTCTACCTTGATAAAGTCCTTGTCGTCGCTCTTCTGAAAACTGTTCCACCTTTTAAGAAGAAGTTCAAGAAATCTAAATCATCCCATGCAAGGAAATCCAAAGACGAGTTTGGCACTTCTAAAGGTAATGCTCCAATACTACTTATGATAGGTCAGAAGAAGACACTGTTAATGTTGACAGGAGTATTAGAAGGCTGGTAGATAGGGTGTTAGATGAGGGTTTTGTTGTGCCTGGGATTTCTATTCCTCTTGCCTAAATTCTCGCTCAGGATGAAAAAGGTACTGATCCTCAAAATGCTGTTGAATCATCTATCTTAAAGAAAGATATTGCTGAAAGTGAACTTGGAAAGTTTGCTACATCGGTTCTAGAAGAAGTGGAAGCTTATGTTGAACAAGATGTTGAGAGATCATCTGCTGAGAAGGACTCTTCTGCTAAGGAAGATGTTGTTGGCTCCAAAACTGCAAAGAATCCAAATGTTGAGAATATGGTGAATGTTGATGAGTTGTCTGACAATGACCTTATTTCCAATGTGGTGCGTGGAAGTGCTAAAAGGATCAAGTCTAGAAATGGAAAGGATGTGGATGTCACATCCTCTGCAAAGAGTATCAAGAAGAATACTATGTATGGTCCCTGAAAGCCCTGGAGTAAAGTGGTTCCTCCCTCCAACAAAATAAAAGTTAGACCTGGTAGCCCCTCAGATGATCATGAAGATGATGTCCAAAATATCTCACATGTGAAGAGATCTAAAGGTAAGAAGAAAGCTGCAATGGTATAATATGGAGACTTTGTTTATGATATCGAGGATGATGTCAAGGACATCTCTCCTTTTAAGAAGTCTGCAAGCAAGAAGCTTTCTGTCAGGGTGCCTGATGCTCCTCTTGACAACATTTCCTTCCATTCTTTTGGCCATGCTGAAAAATGGAAATATGTCTTCCGAAGAAGGATTTCTCTTGAAAGAGAGTTGGGAGCAGGTGTACTGGAGTTCAAAGAGATTATGGAGCTGATTTCTTTTGCTGGCTTGATGAAGTCTGTCACCAGGTTCACAAATTGTTATGAAACTCTTGTAAGGGAATTTATTGTTAATATTCCTATAGATTGTGCTGATCACAGAAGTAAGGAATATAGGAAGGTGTTTTTTATAGGTAGATGTGTTTAATTTTCCCCTGCTGTCATCAATAGATATATGGGCAGGTCTGAAGATGATTACTGTGAGTTGGAAGTGACTGATAATCAAGTGTGCAAAGCCATCACTACAAACCAGGTGAGTGATTGGCCTATGAAGAATAAGCTTCATGTTAGTAAGTTAAGTGTGAAATATACTATCCTACATAGAATTGGAGCTGCTAACTGGGTCCCTACCAAATATACCTTAACTATTACAGTTGGTTTAGTAAAATTTATCTATGCTGTTGGAAATAAGAAGTTGTTTGATTATGGTGCTTACATTTTTGAATAGACTGTAAAACATGCAGGAACTTGTGCTATGAAGATGCCTATTGCCTTTCCATCTCTTATTTATGGAATTATTCTAAATTAACATCCTGGAATCTTGTGTGTCACTGATGTAGTTTGCAAAAGGGAGTGTGCCCTGTCCCTTCACTTCAAGTTGTTTTGAGGTAAACATGTCCCAAACATTGTTTTGACATATGCATCCTCTGAAAACAAGACCTTAAGCAAGGATGATATGATTACTGAGTTAATGGAAGCCTGCAAATAACTTGATGAGGTAATCAGATTTAGCTCAGTATGAAAGCTAAAATTTGAAAAGCTGATCAAGGAGCTGCAGAAGGATAACAGTCTTGATGATAGAGTGGATACTAAAGGAGGAGATTCTGATAATGAAGGAAGTTCTGAAGTTTCTAAGTCTACTGGTTCTGAAGACAGTTAGACTCTGTTGGTGCCTTCTTTTTTCTTTTTTCTTTTGGGTTTTGATTCCTATGTTCTCTTTCTTTAGAACTTGTATGTGCTTAATACTTGGATATTCTGGTATGTACTCCTATTTTCTACTGCTCTCTTGAATGCATGATTATTTGGCATATTATGTCTAAAAAGGGGTAGAGAAACGGACTGACTGACTGTCTATTGACTGGTAAGTTAGAGGGGGAGCTTCATGTCTCAGAAGATGTCCTTATATCTTCCACTGCTAACTGCTAACTGAGTATCTTTTGCATGTGTTGCTGCCCTGATAATGTGCTCAAATAATGTTTTAGCCAAAATTTGCCAAAGGGGGAGTTTGTAAGTTTTTGTTGGTAGAAATTTTGGTAATGCACTACTTTGGTAATGTTTTTATTAATGTCTTGACATTTGAAGTAAATAATCTCAACTGATTTTGAATGACGTCAAAGCAGATGTCGAAATATCTGCCTTCTGATCTGAACATGTGTTTCAGGCTTTCTATTTCCTGTTTTTAAGCGCGCCTTATTCATGTTTTGTGGTTTATAACTTGCGAAAAATATAGAGGAATATTTTTCAATTTGTCTTATCTTTATGGATTATATCTTGGTCTACTTTCATGGAGATATTCAAGGGACTAAATATATTGCAATATTTGTTTTTCATCCCAAGCCCATAAAGAAGCTGTTGCGCCTTTATAAGGACATGCAACCTTATTCGTACAACTGCAACAATTGAAGAAAAATATATTCTTGGTGTTTAAAAGTCTGAATCTTTTAATTGTAATACACTTTAGTATTGTTTCAATACTTGAGTTATAATTTGTTAGTTGAGTTGTAAATTGTGGATCATTCATAAGCTTTTAAGTATTGAATTATTGATGTTTTTCAAACTTAATAATTATGTTGTTTTTCACTGTTAGTGATTGAAGGGATTTGAGGAGGGCCTCATATCTAAGTGTGTCTTAGGTATAAGTATAGCACATGTAGTGATTAAGTGATTATATCGTAAACTGGTTATTTACTGAGGGTCTATGAATTGATACTATTTAGTGGACTTATCTCTGGCTTGGTATCCCCCAGAGTAGGTGTTGTTGTACACTGAACTGGGTTAACAATCCCTTGTATTTTTACTGCTTTTATATTGTTGCATTGCCCTCAGATATTTGTGTCGTGACATCTCCTTCGACATCACATATATGATACTAGAATTTCAAAAAGGATAAAGAAATAAGGGTCTTCTTTAAAGCTATAAATGTTTTTTCTACAAATCAACCCTTATAACTTTTGCACATGAATCTTTTTGGCCTATCTAGAACCAAGAGTTTTGGTGGAAATCTCTATGCCCGTGTAGTTATCGATGACTACTCTCTTTATACATGGACATTATTCTTATCTCAGAAGAGAGACGTGTTTGTTGCCTTTCAAAAACTTGCCAAGGTAATCCATAATGAAAAAGGATTAAGCATTACATTGATCTGAAGTGATCGTAGTGGAGAATTCCAGAATGAGGAATTTAAAAGTTTTCTTAATGAGAATTGAATTCAACACACTCTTTCCACTCCACGAACTCCCTAACAATATGAGGTAGTGGAGAGGAAAATTAGATCTCAAGGAGAGATAAAAAGTATGATGATAAATGAGACTAATATTCCTAAATACTTTTAGGTCGATGCAGTAAGCACTTCTTTCTATGTAATGAATAATGTCTTGATAAGACCGATTCTAAACTAAAGCCCTATGAATTATATAAGAAATACAAAAATCTCTCACTTACTTGTCTTATAATGCAAACACTTTGTTCTTAACAATGAAAAGGATAATCTTGGGAAATTTGACACAAAAACTGATCATGGCTTATTCATGGGATATTCCACTTCTAGAAAATCATTTAGTAATATAATAAGAACATCGATAAAATAATGAGTTCATGTTACCTTTTATGAGTCTAACCCCTTATCTATAGAGGTAGAAGTTGTTGTTATTCATGTATCATGGAGAAAACATTTATAAAAGATAAAGATCAAGATCAAGAGGAAGATTTTCATGTTGAAGAAGCAAATGTAGATCATCAAAAATTTACCATAGAATGGAGGACTACTAAAGACCATCCGATTTAGAATGTTATATGAGATATTTCTAAGGGAGTCACAAATTGATACGCCTTTAGAAATGTGTGTAACCATATGGCTTTTGTTTCTTAAACTGGTCCAAAGGAAATTGAAGAAGCTCTCATCGGAGGACATTGGTCTCTTGATATGCAAGAAAAGTTAAATCATTTTGAAAGAAACAATATTTGGGAATCCCAAAGCTTCAACTAATCAAATGATTTAAACCCGATGGGTCTCTTGCAACAAGCTTGATGGGTATGGAAATGTTTTAAGAAATAAATCAAGACTCATTTTGAAAGCATACAATCAACATGAAGGCATAGATTTTTATGAAACCAATGTACATATTGCTCGATTAGAGTCCATAAGGATGCTTCTTGCTTTCTCATGTATCATGTTTTCTAAACTCTTTCAAATTGATGTAAAGAATGCATTTTTGAATGATTACATCTAAGAGGAGGTGTTTATTTATCAACCTCCCGACTTTATAAATCACTCTTTCCTAAATCATGTATTCAAGCTAAAAAAAGCTCTCTACGGTATCAAACAATCCCTTAGAGCTTGGAATGATCCCTTGAGCAAGTTTCAACTTGAAAACAATTTTCAAATGGGGAAAGTTAATAAAATCATTTTCATCAATAAGTCTGAGCATGACATTCTATTAGTTCAAATTTATGTAAGTGAAATTATATTCGGTGCTACTAATGAATCCTTATGTAAGGGTTTTTTCGATTAAATGCACAATAAATTTGAGATGTCCATTATGGGGAGCTTTGATATTTATTAGGTGATCAATAGTTTTTACATAGATATCGCATATTATGTTTTGGTTTTGTGTTTTAATGTTTTCAGGTTCAAAAGAATAAATCGGGATAAATTAGTGCAAAACTCGGAGTTTTGGAAGAATTACAAATATCCAACTACATGAGGCCTGACACGGGCCGTGTCAGGATGAAGGATAGGACGAGACAAAGGAAATGGGAAGTCAAGGGGCTAACACAGGCGCCTGTGTTAGTTGACACGACCCGTGTAAGAAGGTCTGTATCAGAAAATAAAAGAAAAATTCCCAGAGATCCAACACAGGCACCCGTGTTGTCTGACACCGCCGATGTTGGGTTGCAACACTAATTTCAGTATTTCAGGTTATTTTGTTCATCTGTTAAGCTGTGGGGGAATTCTGGGTACTTCTAATCGATCTAAATGAGTTATTGCTTTTAAGAGTACTTTCCACGATGAAAACCAGGACTTTTTTCCATACAAAGAATTAGGATTAAAGATTGAAGCCTACGTAAGTGTTGGAGAACAAAGACCTTTCATTAACGGAAGCGATTGAAGATAAAAGTTCACCATTTATGTGTAATGTTTAATTTTTATTCTAAAATTACTTTGAACAATATTAGTAGCTAAACCCCCAATGCAAGGGGGTGTCCCTGATTTGATTTTGTAAAGGCTTTTGATTCCTAAATTTCTTTAATGTAATAGTTTTCTCTATTTGACTTAATTGTACAAGATTTTTCATGCTTCCTTTATCGGACAAATAAGGATTATTCTACGGTTAACAAATCGCTGGACCGCAATTCTTAAGGTTTTTGTACAATTAGACTATAGTAGATATCACCTAGGACTAGGGATACCCTATAGTTACCGGATTTAACCCTTGATAAAATAAAGGCTTGACTCCATCAGATATCTTTAAGGACTTAGGATGTAGGATGGATGGTTAAAGGTTTTCTCACTAAGGACTTAGGGGAAAATAATCTAAAGGGCTAGTAGTTGAATGTTATGAACTTGTTGAAGAAATGAGGATTCAAGGTCGTTATAAGGAAAATTACACACCACACCCTAGCATGCTCCTCATATCTCTAAAAAAAGCCAATTTATATTTCTGCTTTTTGTTAAGTGACAATATTAAAACTAAAACCCATATAAAGTTTTGTTTAATTGAACTAAGAATTTAACTCGATAATTGCAAGCAGTCCTTGAGATCGACATTCAGGGAATCTCCCTACTATTACAAGAGGAAAAAATAGTACACTTGCTATTTGTCCCATCATTAGGTCTACAAATACATCAATCAAAAGAAGGCACATTTATCAATCAAGCTGAGTATTATAAAGAGATATTTAAAATATTCACCATGGATAAAGCCAAGTCATTCTCAACTCTGATAGGCATGTCATGTAACTTAGACAAAGACGAGGCAGACAAACCAATTAGAAAAGGTAAGTATTGAGGTATGATCAACTATATTCTTTATATTAATGCATCTCATCCTGATATTATGTTTGTTGCATTTCTTTGTGCCCATTTTTCAAGCAAGCCCTAAAGAATAACATATTTATGCAGTAAAATGCATTATGAGATATTTCATTGCCTTGCCACTAATAGGGTTATGCTATGGTACCCCCAAGGAACAAATTGTGCCTTAGTTTGGCACTTTGATTCTGATTTCTCATGGTACAAATTAGATAAGAAAATTACCAGCAGTACGTGTCACTTACTTGGTAACTCCCTTGTCTCCTGACATATAAAGAAACAAGCCACTATAGCATTATCCATAACTGAGGCATAATATGTTTCTCTGTGAAAACTATCTGAATGAAACAACAACTAAGTTATTAAGAAGTTAATCTCGTAGTTATCTCGATAAAAGGCGACAACACTAGCGTCATAGCCCTCACGAAAAATCTAGTACTTCACTCTCAGACTAAATACATTGATTATAAACACCATTTCACTAGGGATCATATAAAAAAAAGATTGTGTAATTGAGCTTGTGTCTTCATCTAATCAACTAGTAGACATTTTTACTAAACCTCTTCCTAAGGAAAAATTATTTTTCATAAAAATTGAAATAAGAATATTAAATCAATCACGTGTGGATTAAAATCGGCTAGATTCCTTTTCTATTACTCTTATTCCCTTTATATTTGTGCTATACATGATCTATGTGCTTGCTTATTTTTTATTATACCAAAGCGGGGGAGGGGGGGGGAGTACACTGTTAGGGGAGAAGTAAAATTTTAGGTGGAGTAGGTTATACTCTCTATATTTATAAAGGGGAGTTTAACAACTCCAATCGTTTATCTATGATTTTATATTTTTCCACATCCCTGATAGATGCATTTTCATCATCAAAAATGGGGGAGAATATGGATCTACATCCCTGATATATGCATTTTTCTAACCTTTGCATGCGAGGAAAACCCTCAACTTAATTTCCTTTTGATATACAGACTCAGGTTCAGAATCAGAACCTGAAACTATGGGTGAAAACCCACCACCACCAGAGAGACTTCTTGGGGATTACGGAGGAGCCAATGCTCCAGCAGTTTGGTTGACTATTGTGAATCAATCGGTTACTGTTGCAAACTTTCAATTGCACCCTTCAATAATCCGACAACTTGAGAACAAATGTTTCACCGGAAGGATCAATGGAGATGCCAACAAACACTTGCAGAGATTCATCACCATGAGTACTACTTTGAATATTGAGGGGAAATTTGAAGAATCCAAGAAATTAAGGATGTTCCCATTTACGCCTTCTGAAGATGCCGAAGAGTGGTTTTACTCATTACCTGCTGGGAGTATTACTACTTGGAAATAAATGGATAAGACTTTTCTTGATGAGTACTTTCCTGCTTCTATTTATATTCGTAAAAGATATGATATTGTGAATTTTAAGCAGAAGGAAGGAGAGTCACTAGATGATGCTTATAAGAGGTTCAAGAGGTTATTAGTAGTCTGTCACACTCACAACATGGATCAATCTGAGCAAATGCAGATGTTTATGAATGGCCTTAGAATGAAGACAAAGCAGCTTATCAATACAGTTGTTGGTGGCTCATCCAACTTTACAACAGCCACTGGTATTAAGAAGATCATTGAAGCCATTGTTGCAAATGAACACTTGGAATTATATGATTAAAGTGTGAGTAAACCATATGGAGTGATTGACTTGAAACTTGCAAATAAAGGGGTGAAGTTAGAAGATCAAATTGCTACCGAATTTGAGAAAAAAATAAAGGCTATGAATTTAGGTACCCAAACTGTAGCCCAAGTTCAACCTACTCAGACAGTCAGTTGTGAGATTTGTAGGGGACCACACATAACCATGCATTACCTTGCAACTCCATAACAAGTTAAAGAGGTCAAATTGTTAAGGCAGAATAACCTATATTCTAACACCTATAATCCTGGGTGGAAGAATCATCCTAACTTCTCCTAGAGAGATCAACAACAGCAACAAGCTCCTCAGAAGGCAGAGTGGGAGGTAGCTATTGAAAAGATGGTTGCCCACACCTCTCAATTTCAAGAAGAGACAAGGAGTAATCACATAAATACCACAACTGCAATCAAAATTTTGGAAGTTCAAATGGGACAGATTGCACAACAATTATCGTTACAAGAAAAAGGCAATCATAAAAGTCATGAGAATGTGAATGTTGTCAAAATAAGGAGTGAGAAAGTTGATAGAGAAAAATAAGATGAGGTGAAGTTTGATGACAATATCATAGAAGTAGAGATGGAAGTGAGAGAGAACAAGAAAAAATAGGAACAAGTGGTATCACTTGTAAAGCCAGTTGAAGAGAAGACTAAACCAGCGATCATGATGTCGTATCCATCTCGAGCGGCAAAGAAGAACACGAAAGAGAAAGAGTTTGATAAAATTTTCAAATTGTTTAAAAAGTTGGAGATCAACATACTGTTCTTTGAAGAACTCGACAAAATACCCATGTACCAGAAATTCATGAAAGAGGTACTCTCAAAAAAGAGACCAACAGAAGATGAACAGGTACCTGTTGATGAGAAAATGTGTGTAATCATACCCGAGAAAAATTCCTATCAAGCATAAGGTTCCAGGATCTATTGCAATACCGTTCACCATAAAAGACAGGAAATTCAAGAGGGTTCTAATTGATTCTGGTTCTAGTGTGAGTTTTATGTCATTGTCTATTTTCAAAAAAGATGCGCATTGAAATGATAAGCGAGAGTAGGACAAAATTGAAATTTGCTGATCATACCATTAAGCAGTCATATGTGATAGTTGAAGATGTATTGGTGGAAATTGACAATTTTGTTTTTCCAGTAGATTTCTAGATCATGGATATTCCTGAATATGAAGAGACTCATATCATTCTTGGTCGACCATTTCTGGTTACTAGTCGATGCAATTTTGATATTGAGACATCTAATCTGACACTGAAATAATTTAATGAGGATATAACTTTGAAGGTGTTAGAAGTCAAGAAGCAAGGTGCAGGTGGAAAGAATAAATCTTCAGTTGGTATGATCAAAGTAGAAGGAGAAAGAAAAATCTCAAAATCACTCCCAGAAGAAATCTCGGGCATAATATCTCAGGTGGCATCAATAAAAATTCCTAACCTCAGTCAAGAAGGAAAGAAGAGAAAGAAGAAGGAACACTGACCTGAGAAGATGGAAGTTAAAAGTGGCCGGAAGCACAAAAGGGTTGATACTTTTGATCTGAATGAGTTCTGGGTTATAGAAAGGACAAGCATAAAGGTTTGGAAGAGGAACAACCTCCCATAAGGGGATGAACCTTCAATCCAGGCGATGATAAACGAAGCGCTTCGTGGGAGGCAACCCACACTTTTAATAACTTAGTTTTTGTTTAGTTTTGTTAGCAAGTAATAAAAATGGAGTCTTACTAGTGAAAGCTATGAGGCAGCAGCATGTGTTTCATTCCCCTTTGTGAGTCACCTTCCTCGAGCTTGTTCTGAAACATTGGGGTCAATGTTTAGTTCAAGTTTGGGGGGGGGGGGGGGGGGGGTTATTGATTTTCTTCTTTTCAAATTATTTGTTAGTTCTATGCGAATTACTGTGTAAATCCATGAGTTAAAGTCCTCCAAATTTTGGTCGAAAGGTTTTGTTTTTATTTTATTCAAAAAATCGGTTCTCATAGAGTTCAGGAATAATATATAGAGACAAAGTTATGGTTGGTTAAGGGTAGGAAGTTCAGAATAACGTGACAAGGATACAAGTCTAATGTGTAGATTTGTACCATAGTGCTTGAATCTTGAGAAGTACTCCTTGAGTAGTTTATCAATACAGTCTGGCATCTAGATTCACATGTATTCATGATTGGCTGAGAAATAAATAAAGCTGCACCGAATGATGAAAAGACGAAGGCAACTGGCTCGCTAAGTTGGGTAGCCCTCACCCGGTTATTCAGCCCAAAGAGGGTCGATCTCTAAACATCGTCCAAAAGGATAATATATAACTGCGAAGTTTGAAAATTTTATCGGTAATTAAAGGTAGCCAATGCTGCTTATTTGGGGCCTAAATAAAAATTCTTGATTAGTCTTGTGCATATGATGATCATCATAATTCTCATTGCCTTAATTTTACTGTCCAAATGAAAAAGGAGGAAAATCAGAAAGAGACTTAAGTACAAATCAAAGTTAGTGAGGTATCTGAAGATGAAGCTCGAGATTTAAAGGTTCTTAAACAAACTCTTCGTGTCATGTGAAAATTGGACGGACTGCTTTTTAAGCAATTAGAATGGATGTCTCACGTATGAGTACCGGTCTGCTGTGATTTTTCATGAGTTCTTGTAATGGTCGCTTGAGGTCAAGAAACAATTTAAGTTTGGGGGAGTTTGATCAGTGGTTTTCACATAGATATTTATCATTTATTTTAGTTATCATTTCTGTTACTTGTCGAGGTTTTATTTTGTTTTATTGCATATTATGCTTTAGTTTTGTGTTTTAGTGTTTTCAGGTTCAAAAGAATAAATCGGTGCAAAACTCAGAGTTTTGGAATAATTACAAATATCCACCTACAGGAGGCCTGACACATCCACCCGTGTCACCTGACACGGACCGTGTCAGGATGAATGCTAGGACGAGACAAAGAAAATGGGAAGTCAGGGGATGACACAGGCGCCCGTGTCAGAAGGTCTATATAAAAAAATAAAAGACAAATTCCCAGAGGTCCAACATGGCACCCATGTTTCCTGACACAACCCATGTTGGGTTGCGACGCTGATTTCAATATTTCAGATTATTTTGTTCATCTGTTAAGCTATGGGGCGTTCTAGGTACTTCCAACCGACCTAAATTAGTTGTTGCTATTAAGAGGAGTTTCCACGATGAAAACCAAGACTTTTTTCCACACGAAGAATTGAGGATTGAAGATTGAAGCCTACGTAAGTGTTGGAGAACAGAGACCTTTCATGAGCGGAAGCGATTGAAGATCAAAGTTCACCATCTATGAGTAATATTTAATTTTTATTCTGAAATTACTTTGAATAATATGAGTAGCTAAACCCACCAATGCTAGGGGGTGTCCTTGATTTGATTTTGTAAACGATTTTGATTCTTGAATTTCTTTAATATAATCGTCTTCTCTATTCGATTTAATTGTACAAGGTTTTTCATGCTTTCTTTATCGGATAAATAAGGATTATTCTACGGTTAATAATTCATTGGACCGTAATTGTTAAGGTTTTATACAATTAGACTATAGTAGATATCACCCTATAGTATCGGATTTAACCCTTGATAAAACAAAGTTTTGACTCCATCAGATATCTCTAAGGACTTAGGATTTAGGATGAATGGTTAAAGGTTTTCTTACTAAGGACTTAGGGGAAAATAATCTAAAGGGATGGTAGTTGAATGTTATGAACTTGTTGAAGAAGTAAAGATTCAAGGTCGTTATAGGGCAAATTACACACCATACCCTAGCATACTCCTCATATATGTGAAAAAGCCATTTTATATTTCTGATTTTTGTTAAGTGACAATATCAAAACCAAAACCCATATCAAGTTTTGTTTAATTGAACTATGAATTTAACTCGATAATTGCACGCAACCCTTGAGATCGACATTCGGGGAATCTCCTTATTATTACAAGAGGTAAAAATAGTACACTTACTATTTGTCCCATTATTAGGTCTACAAATACATCAATCAAAATAAGGCACATTTATCAATCAAGCCAAGTATTATAAAGATATATTTAAAATATTCACCATGGATAAAGCCAGCTCATTCTCAACTCTGATAGGCATGTCATGTAACTTAGACAAAGACGAGGCAGACAAACCAATTAGAAAAGGTAAGTATTGAGGTATGATCAACTATATTCTTTATATTAATGCATCTCATCCTGATATTATGTTTGTTGCATTTCTTTGTGCCCATTTTTCAAGCAAGCCCTAAAGAATAACATATTTATGCAGTAAAATGCATTATGAGATATTTCATTGCCTTGCCACTAATAGGGTTATGCTATGGTACCCCCAAGGAACAAATTGTGCCTTAGTTTGGCACTTGGATTCTAATTTATCATGATGCAAATTAGATAAGAAAATTACCAACGATACGTGACACTTACTTGGTAACTCACTTGTCTCATAACATATAAAGAAACAAACCACTGTAGCACTATCCGTAATTGAGGCAAAATATGTTGCTCTGTGCAAATTATCTGAATGAAACAACAACTAAGTTATTGAGAATTTAATCTCACCGCTGTCTCAATAAAAGGCGACAACACTAGCGTCATAGCCCTCACGAAAAATATAGTACTTCACTCTCAGACTAAACACATTGATGATAGATACCATTTCATTAGAGATCATATAAAAAAAGAGATTGTGTAATTGAGCTTGTGTCTTCATCTAATCAACCGGTAGAGATTTTTTCTAAACATCTTCCTAAGGAAAATTTCTTTTTCATAAAAATTGAAATAAGAATATTAAATCAATCACGCATGGATTAAAATTGGCTAGATTCCTTTTTTATTACTCTTATTCCCTTTATATATGTGCTATACATGACCTATGTGCTTGCTTATTTTTTAGTATGCCAAAACGCAGGGGGGAGGGAGGGGGTGGGGAGTACACTATCAGGGGAGAAGTAAACTTTCAGGTGAAGTAGGTTATACTCTCTATATTTATAAAGGGGAGTTTAATAACTCCAATCGTTTATCTATGATTTTCTATTTTTCTACATCCCTGATAGATGCATTTTCATCATCAAAAATGGGGGAGAATGTGTATCTACATGTTTTCAGGTACAACTATTTGCATATGATCAAAAAGATTTTTATGATGACAACGCTCAATGTCAAACCGCGTTAGGTGGAGTCACTGATGATATCTAGTCCAGTAACCTCTGATGATAGTTTATATCAAATAATATATACCCATCCCAGCAATTGAAGATTTAAGTTTTATATGAAGTTCCAAATCATAATGAATCAAGAAGAGGAACTTGAGTTTCAAGGTTATGAAAGAGAGGAAAGTGTGAAAGCTCTCTAGATCATGTGTCTGAGTGATCAATGTGTTGCGAAAGTATAAGTGTAACTCCTAAGATACTAAGGTAACTCTCACACTCAGTTAAATCTTTTTGAAGTTTTTCTGATTTTATAAAATAATCGAATTTTTTTTACACGCATACCTAAGTGATTACTAACTTAGTGAAACCATTGTGAGTAATTTTTACATTAGATAATTGATTAACGCATCAGGGTTAATAAATTAACTATCTTGTAATTCCTCCTAATAGTTTAAGTATGCTTTTAATCAAGGGTTAAATATGTTTTTGATCCTTATAAATATCTCAAATTTTATTTTTAATCCCTATTAAAAAAATGACAAATTTTGGTCCCTAATATTTTTTTGTTCATCCTGTTTTAGTCCTTGTTATTTTCTAAAATTTTAAAAACTATTTAATTACCCTTAAACTTTTAAATTTTTGAATAATATTTTTCATACGTGTTTAGAATACTATAAAATATTTTTTATTAAATTTTAGAATTTTTTAAAATGAGATGAATTAAATGTGAATTTTTTAAATTTCAAAAGAAATTGATAAAAATAATGAAAATCTCGACTTAGAAATCAAATTTTGAATTTATTTTTTTTCAAAATTTTTTTTATGACGTTTTAAATATGTCTACAAAATATTTTTTCAAAAATACACACTAGTTTAATAACAAGGACTAAAACTACATGCATAATAATTTTGTAGGGACTAAAACATGACATTATTTTAATAAGGACTAAAAATGAAATTTGAGATATTTATAGGGACAACAAACATATTTAACCATTTAATCTATTAGTGACAAAAAATTTGAAAGTCTTCCATTTTAGCCTATTTAATTGATTAAACTAAAACTTAATCGATTAGAAGCACTAAAAAGCCCAAGGATATTTTTCCTTTTCAAGACATATTTTTTTCTATAAATGGAGGGTTTATACTCATTCCAAAATACACTATAATTTGTTTTGAATCTTTTCTTTTTCAATTTCTACTCCATTTATATTATTTCACTAAAGTTGCCTTAGTGTCTAATGGCTGAAAAAATACTTGTGAG